>JARQOC010000002.1:540939550-542139550 GCA_033576535.1 Allobates femoralis
TTGAATCCAATGGAGTGGAGCATAGAGAGGAGGAGCTGGTGATCCACAGTATCGAATGCAGCAGAGAGATCCAGAAGAATCAGCAGGGAGTAGTGACCATTAGATTTAGCTGTTAGTAGATCATTAGAGACTTTTGCAATGGGCTATTTCAGTTGCGTGTAAGAAGCAGAAACCAGCTTGTAGAGGGTCAAGAAGAGAATTGTCAGAGATAGTGGATCAGACAGGAGTGGACCAAGCATTCCAGAGGTTTAGAGATCAAGGGGAGATTAAAGACAGGTCTGTAGTTAACAGCAGAGTTCTGGCAGAGGGATGTTTTTTTAATAATGGATGTATACTGGCATGTTTGAAGGAGGAGGAGAAAACACCAGATGAGAGGGAAAGACTAAACATTTTAGTTAGGTGAGATGTGACAGCTGGAGAAAGAGAATGAAGGAGATTTTAGGGAATAGGTCACTGGTGCAGGTAGTAGGGCAAGAAAATGCAAGGTGCCGGGTAACTTCCTCCTCTGTGACCGCATCAAAGACCGAAAGTGAGTTGGGTGAAGTGCAGGAGGGAAAATGCATGATGTTCTGAGGCTGTGAGGAAATTTCCTGTGGTATGTGGTCAATTTTATCTTTAAAATAGTTGACCAGATTGTCAGTGCTGAGGTTGGTGGTTGGAGTCTGTACCCTTGGATGGAGGAGAGAGTTAAAAGTGTCAAAGAGTCGTTTAGGATTGCTGGCTAGTGACATGATAAGTGTGTTGAAGCTTGTTTGGAGAGGTTAAGGGCAGCATTATATGTTGTTAGCATGAAATTATAATAGATGAAATCTTCAGCCAGGTTGGATTTTCTCCACAGACATTCAGCGCATCTGGGGCAATGCGGAAGGAATCGTGCTTGCAGAGTGTGCCAAGATTGCTGCTATTGGTGCTGAGTTGTTCTAAGTGCAGAAGGTGCAGCTTCATCCAGGCCACTTTGCTCTAAAACTCTATAATGAAACACTAGAGAGTCAGGACATGAGAGGGAGGAAGATTGTGGCCAGTGTAGGCTGTAAATTCTTTATATGTTTCTGAGTGTTAATGGCATGTATATTCCTGTGACTGTAGGAGTTGGGGGTATCCTTGATGGTAGCCAGAGAACGGAAAAGGGGAATTAGTAAAATCATGCACTGAACAGAGTCGGGAGAAGGTCAGATACATTGTATTCCCATCTTCATGTGTGGCAGAGTTAGTAAGGTGAGAAATACCAAGACAGGAGGTTAGGGATAAAAGATGAGTGGCAGATGAGGAGAGGGGATTATCAATAGGGATGTTAAAGTCTCCCATGATGAGAGTGGGAAGGTCACAGGCTAGATAGTGTGGAAGCTAGGTGGTAAAGTGATCAAGGAATTGACATGGGAGGCCTGGAGGACTATAAACCACTGCCACTTGCAGGGAGAAGGGCCTGTAAAGTCTTACAGTGTGTACCTCAAAAGAAGGGAAGATGAATGAGGGGTCAGGTGGGATAACCTGAAGAGCACAATTTGTTGAAAACAGCAGACCAATGCCTCCACCTGGTCTGCTGTCAGGTCTAGGAGTGTGAGAAAATTGCATGCCATCATATGAGAAAGTAGCAGCAGCAGTAGTGATTATCATATTTATCTCCAAATTGGGAAGTAATACAGTCATGGCCAAAAGTGTTGGCACTCTTGAGATTGTTCTGGAAAAAAGAAGTATTTTTCCCAGAAAATTATTGCAATCACACAAGTTTTGGCATACAAATGTTTACTTCTTTGTGTGTATTGCAACAATGCAAAAAAGGACACAAATTTCACACAAAACTCCAAAAATTGTCCGGACATAGTTGTTGGCTCCCTTAACTTAATATTTCGTTGAACACTCTTTGGAATAAATAACTGCAATCAATCACGTCCTATAAGCATCAACAGGCTTCTTACACCTCTCAATTGGTATTTTGAAAACTGCTTCAGATCTCTCATATTTGAAGGGAGCCTTCTCCCAATAGCAATTTATTTTTGTTTGATTGATTTATTAACAAAAGCTTACAGGGTTAAAACACACCAAAAATATAACGCATACAAAGATGCAATGCAATCCATATAACAAATATAATAAAACAATTAGAATTGGCAAGACAGTTAACCTGGGAAAGAGGAAAGGACCGAGGGGCAGGGCCGGCGTCAGCTTCTGGCGCACCCGGGCAAGTGCTGGGGCCATGGACAGCTGGGGGCCCACCCGTCAACAAGGACAGGTAACCATGATTGTGAGGGAACTATTAGGGAAAGCCAGCCTGAGGACAAGGGACCCACAAGCGAGCGGGCAGCACAGCGCTACCTGTCGACATGACTATTTTGCATGCAATGCAAATTAGCCATGTGGAGGCGCAAGGAGGGCAGCAGAGCAGGCAGCAGTATCCGATTATTTATTGAATACTGGGACTCTGCATTGATCCTTCATGTGTTCTGGCACTTCCGGGTTCAGTGAAGCTCAGCTTAGATCTCAGAGCAGCTGAGCTCTCCTGACCTGGAAGTGCCAGGGCTGACATGCAGAGGTGCTGGGCGCTGTGTGAGGAGTTTCTCTTATCATACTGCCAACATTTATTCAGACTGCAGAACACTGCTGAGGAATAGAGAGCAATGGATGCTGGACCAGGTAAGTGCCAAGGAGCTGAAGAGAACAGGCAGTTTGCAGGGGTGAAGTCTGGAATGGGGGCCAAATGTGGGTGGGGGGAGAGCATTATGAAAAAGGGGTCACAAAGGGGGAGAAGCAGTATGAAATGGGGGTAACATGGGGGGTAAAGCAGTATGAAACAAATGGGGCCACATATGAGGAGAAGCAGTATGAAACAAGGGGGGGTATATATGGGGAGAAGCAGTATGGAAAAGGGGGACTGTACATAGGGAAGAACAGTATGAAACGGGGGCTGCATGAGGGGGAGAAATAATATGAATTTGGGGGGGCAGGCCGTCGTCAGCCGTCTCCGAGCACCCCTCCCCTGCCACCTTGTATGCCGATGCCAGCTTTTGAATAAAGAAGAAAAGCATGAACCCGGTGAGTGCCGCCTCGCATCTTTTTCTTTAATAATAATAATAATATATATATATTACCTGGAGGATGTGCTGAGCTGTATATATTATTTGGAGAATGTGCTGGGCTGTGCATATTACCTGGAAGATGTGCTGGGATATATATATTAATAGATGGCGGCCTGATTCTAACACATCGGGTATTTTAGAATATATATGTAGTTTATTTATAAAGATTTAAAAATAATGCAATGAATACACAGGATTTTCCCCAATCAGTGATGTGGCTTCGTTCAATATATCTGCATGTGTGACACCTCACCAGCGATCAGTAAGGTAACATTACACTTGGTGACGCTCCAGCGATCCCGACAAACAATGTGACCTGGTAAAAATCGCTGGAGCATCAGTACGTGGTTGCTGGTGAGATTGTCACACTAAGCGAGATCACTAGCGCCGGTCGGGGTACTTCTGCTGCGAGCAGATGGCTGATGCCAGTCATTCCCTGGCTGCGTCGCCGCTGACCTCCATGACAGGATCAGCGAACTAACAGCAGGGGCCTGGTCGCTGCTGCGTGTCACACTGAGTGAGATTGCTAGCGCCGGTCAGGGTACTTTCGCTGCGAGAAGCTGAGAAATGACCGGCTAACTCCCGGCTGTGTCGCCGCTGACCTCCGTGCAGCAGGAGATGACCCACGGCTAGCACTGCTGATATCCCGACTGTAGTCATGGCGTGCGTGGTTCAAATCCAATTCGCGGCTGGACTGCGTCTGTCGCTGATTGTTTGTGCCCGGATTTCTGTTACAGACAGACAGAATTTGACGATTATATAGTAGGATATATATATATACCTGAAGGCTGTGCTGGCCTATATATACATTATTTGGAGGCTGTACTGGACTGTATATATTATTTGGAGGCTGCAAATGGACTAGCACAGCCTCCAAATAGTATATACAACCCAGCAGCAGCCTCCAGATAATATATGCAGCCCTGCACAGCCTCAATATTCTATATTCAGCCCACAGCTTCTATATCATACTCATGAATCGTGGTATGTGTTAAAGGGGCGCACTGAGACTATTTCGCCTGGGGCCCACAAAAACTTGGAGCCGGCCCTGCCCAGGAGTTAGTTGTACAGTTTGCTGAGTAACCTTATTAGATTCCATCTTGCTTCAAAATGTTCAGATCTATTATTTATTATCCTCTTCATGAACTATGACGTATATGTACGTCAGAGGTCGCCTCCCAGCCTTTGTATTGCGCTGTCATTCATTGACAGTGCAATACAAAGCCCCGCGCCGGGGTTTGCGCTGTTCCCCGCCCTGATTGGAGATGGCATAAAGCGATCACAGGATCACAATCTGTCACCTGCAGAGCTCGGCATCCTGTAATGGCCCTGGAAGCTGTCTGGGATCACTTCCTGTGGATGGATGCGAAGCTCCAGCATCCACAGACAGTGATTATTTTCCCTATGTACTGAAGTACTGCAGCTCTTCAGTACATAGTAAAAGCGATTGGACTGTACAGTGCTGAGGCCCTCTAGTGGCCATTGTAAAATACAGAGAAAATAAAAAAATTTTTTAAAAATAAGAAAACTCCCCACAAAAGTTCAAATCACCCCCCTTTTAACCCATTGAAAATAAAACTATTAAAAATACAAAAAATTCACATATTTGATATCACCATGTTCAGAAATGCCAAATCTATCAAAATATAAAAACAATTAATCACATTAGTAAACTGCGTAATGGAAAAAAAAGTCAAAGCGCCAAAATTATGTTTTTTTTGGTCGCTGCAACATTACAATAAAATGTAATAATGGGCGCTCAAAACAACATATCTACCTGAAAATGATATCATTAGAAACTCCAGCTCAAGATACAAAAAATAAGCCATCACACAGCCCCAGATCGTAAAACATGAGAATGCTACGGGTTGTGGAAAATGGCGACAGAAGCACAATTCTGTTTCTTTAAAAACTTCTGTATTTTTTTTTCACCACTCATGTAACAATAATTGTATTGATATTTGGTATCTACAAACTCGTACTGACCCTAGGCATCATACCAACATGTCAGTTTTACCTCATAGTGAACTTGATAAATAAACCCCCTCCCCCAAAAAAGCATGTATTTTGCACTTTTTTTTCAATTTCCTCACACTTGGAATATTTTTCCTATTTTCCTGTACACTGTATGGTAAAATAAATAATTTCATCTAAAAGTACAACTTGTCCCGCAAGAAACAAGCCCTCATATGTCTATATTGACAGAAAAATAAAAAAGTTATGGCTCTTGGAAGAAGGAGAGGGAAAAACAAAAAATGGAAAATCACCGGGGGTGAAGGGGTTAAAACGTTGAGGCACTCCACAGCTTGAATGTCCTGCACCCTGGAATGCAACTCAAGGAGTGAAGGAGATTGAACAAACCTCCAGTTCCTTGCTATTAAACATTTCGCTGCTGTAGTCAGACGCAGAATAATCTCTTGGATCGTGCTTACAATCTGAAATGGGGGATATTAAGCAAATAGAATTTATTGTCTCATTAAATATTAATGCCTGTAACTTCAAAGAAATAAAGTTTTTAACTTATTCGAAAACCTTTGTATAATTGAACACACCCAAAAATATGGGTTAGGTATCCATCATCGAAACCACAGTGTGATACCAGAACATACCGTATATACTCGTGTATAAGCCGACCCGTGTATAAGCCGACCCCCCTACTTTTGCCCTAAAAATCTGGAAAAACCTATTGACTCGTGTATAAGCCGAGGGTGGACCCCAGCACAGTTATACAGCCCCCAGCAGTGTGGTATACAGGCCCCCCAGTGGTAGTATACAGCAGCCCCAGTGGTAGTATACAGATTCCCCAGCAGCCCCAGTGGTAGTATACAGATTCCCCAGCAGCCCCAGTGGTAGTATACAGGAGCCCCAGCAGCCCCAGTGGTAGTATACAGCAGCCCCAGTGGTAGTATACAGGAGCCCCAGTGGTAGTATACAGGAGCCCCAGCAGCCCCAGTGGTAGTATACAGGAGCCCCAGCAGCCCCAGTGGTAGTATACAGCAGTCCCAGTGGTAGTATACAGGAGCCCCAGTGGTAGTATACAGGAGCCCCAGCAGCCCCAGTGGTAGTATACAGGAGCCCCAGCAGCCCCAGTGGTAGTATACAGGAGCCCCAGCAGCCCCAGTGGTAGTATACAGGAGCCCCAGCAGCCCCAGTGGTAGTATACAGCAGCCCCAGTGGTAGTATACAGGAGCCCCAGCAGCCCCAGTGGTAGTATACAGCAGCCCCAGTGGTAGTATACAGGAGCCCCAGCAGCCCCAGTGGTAGTATACAGGAGCCCCAGCAGCCCCAGTGGTAGTATACAGCAGCCCCAGTGGTATACAGCAGGCCCCCAGGGGTACATATAGCAGCCCCCAGGGGGTACCCAGCAGCCCCCTGGGGGTACCAACAGCCCCCTGGGGGTACCAACAGCCCCCAGGGGGGACCAACAGCCCCCAGGGGGGACCAACAGCCCCCAGGGGGTACCCAGCAGCCCCCTGGGGGTACCAGCAGCCCCCTGGGGGTACCAACAGCCCCCAGGGGGGACCAACAGCCCCCAGGGGGTACCAACAGCCCCCATGGGGTACCCAGCAGCCCCCTGGGGGTACCAACAGCCCTCTGGGGGTACCAACAGCCCCCAGGGGGGACCAACAGCCCCCAGGGGGTACCCAGCAGCCCCCTGGGGGTACCAGCAGCCCCCTGGGGGTACCAACAGCCCCCAAAAGCTGGCACTGTCCCCCCTTGTAAGGCCTCCCCCTCCCGCTACTTATACATTACCATCCCGGTGTTCTGATCGGCGCCGCTCCTCGGTGCTGCGTCGCCGTCTTCATCCTCCCGCGCTGGCTGCATCCAGGATCTCCGGCGGTCGCGCGATGACGTCATATCGCTGCGACCGCCGGAGAACCCGGATGGATGCAGCGAGCGCGGACGGGAGGATGAAGACGGCGACGCAGCACCGAGGAGCGGCGCCGATCAGAACACCGGGATGGTAATGTATAAGCACCGGGGGGGGCCCTTACAAGGGGGGACAGTGCTAGCTTTTGGGGGGGCCATATGCACTGCTTCCCCCTGCGCTGATTGACAGGGGGAAGCAGTGCATATATAATGAGCGGCCCCACGTGACGGGGCCGCTCATACAGCAGCCCCCCCCCGCCTCCTCCAGCCTCCACAGCCCCCACCACACAGCCCCCACCACACGGGTCTACCGTATAGACCCGTGTATAAGCCGAGGGGGGGACTTTTCAGCCCAAATTTTGGGCTGAAAAACTCGGCTTATACACGAGTATATACGGTAAGTAACATAAAGAGGTTTTCCTTATATGTATAACAAGTGGAAGTCTTGATTGCTCTTCTCTAGCCCCCTGACATATAACAGGAGAAAGAAGCTCCCTTAAGAAACTTTGCCATCTGAACACGTATGAGTGCTTCAGAGGTTCTTCTGGATATGGCTCCAATTAGATCTTATGAATTTCAGAAAAAAAGATCCTTGGTCCATACTCCCTGCTCTGCAAACTTCTCAAAGCAAGTTGGTATTTAGTGTTGTAACTTGATTTTATGTTACCTAAAGGTAGCAAGAACCAAAAGTGATCATCAAATCATAACTTAAGTAGATTCCCTTTCAAGCTACCTGGGGGTTTAGGATTAGATAAGAAAGAAGTTAGTGGGGTGTGTTTCGACATCAATTGGAATTTTTTCATAAAGGTAACCCAATTTATTTAGTGAAAGCTATTGGTCAAATGTACGCAAGTTGACTTTGAGGTAGTTGTCCTTTGGTTAGAGTTTGGAAAGATCAGAGCTACCCATAATTTCTCTATCTTGTAAATAGGAAAGAATCCAGAAAGCATGTGTAACAGACCGGGTTCAGGGAAATAATCGAGAAAACTCTTTAAAAGCTATCCAAATCTTTATTATGAAAAACAGGCAGGAAACAGACAAAATATTAAAAACATTTAAAAAGTGTGGAAAAACACCACCATAACAGCAAGAGGCTGAGGCCCCGTGATAAACCTCTCAATTAGAATGGCTTGGTGAGTATCCAATCCCAAATGAATACGTGTGTATATCAATGGATAATGGATGACTTAGCTGTTCACAAGAAGCATGATATTCCCAAGAAAAACAATGCTGAGAATTGACAGTATGGCAAATACACAGCACTTGATCAAACTGAGTCTACAATGAACGTGGTCTTACAAAAACCAACAATACACAGTCATCAAGTAACAAAAAATACAAAAAATTGCCAATCAGGTTATAATCCTAACAAATAATTCAATGCTACCCTGTCTAGGCTGTTTGATGTGCTAACCTGTAATCATTGATAAATAGCCTATGAAAAGAAGCATATATAGCCTAAATTGGCAATATATATATACAGCTGTCAACAACAGTAAGTTGGTGCCTAAGATGTGAACCACCTGTTATGTCAAATAAGAGTTAACAATAATAGTACTGCATGACAAGGGACGAACCCCAAACAGGCTGAGTCAATGCAATTACGGTTGGAATAAACCAGTTGTTTAGCCCTGCTGCTTTTGGAATATAGCAACTACGTATTATGAGGGAATCAACCAGGTGTCAACCTGTGAACAAAAGGTTAGAGTAACCTATCATGGAAGCGACAATGCCGGTTCAACCTAAAAAGAAAGGTGCATAATTACCAATGTCACCATTGTCCAGAGAGGCAGGGCACACAGTGAATGCCCGGTCACCCGACGCGTGTCGCCGTCTATAAGACGGTTTTCATAATTTCAATATATCTTAAATACATTTCCCAATGATATTTAATAATATCTGGAACACCAAATTTCCCCCTCTATTTCTAAAAGCTAGCATAATTTGGAATTTGATCCTGTGCCTCTGATGAACCCAGACAAAGTGTATGATAGAGAACTAATTATCCTTCAGGTTCCATAAGGGACCACAACAAGCAGGGTGTCAAATAAATAGAAATGGGAAAGTAGCCATTTTAACTGCTGATATTCTCCCAACAAAGATAGTGGTAAGTTATTCCATTTATTAAGTACCGTATATACTCGTGTATAAGCCGAGTTTTTCAGCCCAAAAATTGGGCTGAAAAGTCACCCCCTTGGCTTATACACGGGTCAATACGGTAATATATGTGGTGGGGGCTGTGTCCGGGTGCTGGGGAGGCTGGAGGAGGCGGGGGGAGCTGATGAGTGAGCGGCCCGTCACGTGGGGCCGCTCATTAGATATGCACGGCTCCCCCCGCCCATCACAGCGGCAGGGGGAGCCGTGCATACAGCCCCCCAGTGTATACAGCAGCCCCCCAATGGCACTAGCCCCCCCATCATGGAAAGAGCCCCCCACACTTTGCAGAGCTCCCCCGCTGCTTTATCTTACCATCCGGGGTCTTCGCCGCGGGTCCTGCGCTCTGTGTTCAGGTCTCACGTGACCCGGCGCGATGACGTCATTCCACTGCGACCGCCGGGTCACATGAGACCGGGAATACAGCGCGCGAGGAAGGACTGGAGGACCCGCGGTGAAGAAGACCCTGGATGGTAAGATAAAGCAGCGGGGGGGGCTCTGCAAAGTGTGGGGGGCTTCTTCCCATGATGGGGGGGCGACTGCCACTGGGGCCTGCTGTATACCTCTGGGGCTGCTGTATATACCCTGGGGCCTGCTGTATACCTCTGGGGCCTGCTGTATACCTCTGGGGCCTGCTGTATACCTCTGGGGCCTGCTGTATATACCCTGGGGCCAGCTGTATATACCCTGGGGCCAGCTGTATATACCCTGGGGCCTGCTGTATACCTCTGGGGCCTGCTGTATACCTCTGGGGCCTGCTGTATACCTCTGGGGCCTGCTGTATATACCCTGGGGCCTGCTGTATATACCCTGGGGCCTTCTGTATACCTCTGGGGCCTGCTGTATACCTCTGGGGCCTGCTGTATATACCCTGGGGCCAGCTGTATCTACCCTGGGGCCAGCTGTATCTACCCTGGGGCCTGCTGTATATACCCTGGGGCCTGCTGTATATACTCTGGGGCCTGCTATATATACCCTGGGGCCTGCTGTATATACCCTGGGGCCTGCTGTATATACCCTGGGGCCTGCTGTATATACCCAGGGGCCTGCTGTATACACCCTGGGGCCAGCTGTATATACCCTGGGGCCAGCTGTATATACCCTGGGGCCTGCTATATATACCCTGGGGCCTGCTGTATATACCCTGGGGCCTGCTGTATATGCCTCAGGGGCCTGCTGTATATGCCTCTGGGGCCTGCTGTATATGCCTCTGGGGCCTGCTGTATATGCCTCTGGGGCCTGCTGTATATGCCTCTGGGGCCTGCTGTATGCCTCTGGGGCCTGCTGTATACCTCTGGGGTCTGCTGTTTATACCTTTAGGGATGCTGTATATACCACTGGGGAGGCTGCTGTATACTACCACTGGGGAGGCTGCTGTATACTACCACTGGGGAGGCTGCTGTATACTACCACTGGGGAGGCTGCTGTATACTACCACTGGGGAGGCCTGTATACCACACTGCTGGGGGCTGTATACCTGTGCTGGGGTCCACCCTCGGCTTATACACGAGTCAATAGGTTTTCCCAAGTTTTGGGGGCAAAAGTAGGGGGGTCGGCTTATACACGGGTCGGCTTATACACGAGTATATACGGTAGTTGTTTCAATTCTAAAAACAGTTAGTGGTCATTCTGTTTGAATAATTAGTTGTAGCTAGAGGTCAGTTAAAATAAATATTTCAGAGAGTTATCGCTCCACTTGTAGTTATAATTACCTTTTATCTAGCTTAATGACCTGTCTTAAACATTAAGAATAGGGATGAGCAAACTTTTCAAGGTTCGGTATGGATTGGTGAACTTCCTGGTGTTTACCGAACAGTCCGCTGAACTTATCTGAACCACATTGAATTCAATGGGATGCCTTACCTAAGGCATAGAAAACACCTTCAGGGGGCCCAAAAGCTTCCAAAACAGTTCAAATGTTTTGCAGTGGAAACCCACTATTGTGGCACAGCCATTAGCTTCCTAGACTATTAACATAACAAATATTAAGGTGAATGAGTGACAGGTGTAGGCCTGCAAAATTCATGCAACACACAACCAGGAGACCCAACTTGAAGTCAAAACATTTGTAAACATTAGGGGCATACCCCAGTATAGTTACCTCAATAGCTTAAGAGTACAAATAGTATAATGTTGCAGGATGGATGGATGGATGGATTGATGGGACATGGGGTGGGACAGGGCTTGGCCCAGCATTTCAGTGTTAAACAATCAGCAGCAACAGGTGGATGTAGGCCTGAAGTGCTGGGGGCCCTGATACCTCATGCAACAGCTCAAACTGCATTTCTGCTCAGCTACAGTCAGTTGACACAAATGTCAGCTTCATGGACTATTCTTGTTAGAAAAATGTAAGGATAGTAACAGAGGTAGATGACTGAAATTAATTCCAGGCCTGCTAGTTTGAGAGCCCTAATGCTACAGGCAAAGTACAACAAGGGGACCCTACTAGGATTCTCCACATTTCCAAACATTAAGGGCAGGCAGACACCAGTTAAATCGGCATCAATTGACCCACAGTATTAATAGTGTCATGGCTTAGCAATCAGGCATGCGTCATGCATGAGACGTTCTTGCCCAGCATTTACAGCTTTCAAATTCAGTTAAAATTAACATGTGGGTGAGTGACCAGTTTAGGCCTGGTGCTCTGAAAGTCATGCCAAATTCAGGCAACACACATGAAAAAAAACCAACTTGGAGTCTCCACATTTCAAAAAATTAGGGGAGACAGCAGGAAAATCAGCATCAATTGACACAGAGTACAAATTGTATAATAATGCAGCATGGATGCAGGGGACCGGTCCTGGAACAGTGCCTGGCCCAGCATTTCTATCTTAAAGACTGATCATTAAAATGTGCATCAGGGAGAGGTGTGTAATGGCGATGTCCCCATGGTCTGCTGCTTCCCTGCAACAGGGTTGTCTGCTTACCCACATGGCCCAGCTGCATACATGCCTCCTTGTGCATTCACATGGTCTTTGGCTGTTCAACTCTCCAGGGTCCTGTGCACGCCACACAGGTCTCCCGGAAATGCACCTAAGATACTCGGCCGTGTTCCTGCACTGTTATTAAAAGGTCAGTGCCCTTAAACCCAGAAGTGCCCCTTATCCTATGGCTGAGAGGCTTTGTGTATATAAGGCATCCTCCCATCAGGGGAAGAGCCTATTAATGTCTTAGTTCAGTATTGCTCTGTCTAGCCAGTTGTCAGATCCTCATGTCCAGACCATTGCTTGTTCCTGAATCCAGCCTTCCAAATAACTGTCCGCCACCCCCTGATCCTGAGCCAAAGAGAGAATGAAAAAAATAGAAAGAGTAATTAGAAGATAATATAACCAAGTGAGTCAGAACAGGGTTCATACACAGGTTTTTTTCCAACAAGAAGAAATATTTTTTGCATCATTTTAGCCAGTACCTAGAAAATAAAAAATAGGCTATTCTTCAATTACAATTCTATATGTTAAGTGAATTTCTAATGAAAACCTACAATTAAAAATAGAAAGCCCTCATAAGTTGCAATGGCTAACTGAAAAGGTGATGACAGCTTGCTATTTTTCATCATCTTTTCAATTAGCCAATAAAAGACATCAACCACTGAGTACTCTCAATATGTAGTTGAATTTTTCAGCTAGCCCCTGTTCACACTTGGGGTTGCCAGTCAGTCATTTGATAAAGTTGTAGTTTTTTTCTGATTGAGCACCCCCACCCCATAGCTACAGTGTATTCACCTTCCTATACAGCTAGGATCCTGTCTGCCCAGACATGCAGATTTTTAGCACACATAGGGGCATTTCAGATTAGAGTCCGGATATGAGATCACCTTGTCGCTTATCGGGCTCATATGCATTGGCCAATACATTAGCTAAGCGTCTCCTTTTTTAATTATACCTACAGTAGTTATGTAATGTCACATTTTTGCTGTTGTCTTTCGATAAATTTGTATTTTTCATCTTCCCTAAAAAATCACTTGTCACGAATCAGAATTGGAATACATATGGGTCTCATCCATGTAAATTGTATTAAGATAATTTGTCATGATTTATCAATCAATTAGATTCTAGCATTTCTCTTTTCACAACTTATTTTAAGATTAAAGTTGTGACCTGATTAGTTGTCAGTCATTGGTATCAATGACTCTTGGATAACATTACCTATTTCTCAATCTCAATATTTGCAAATGAAACTAAACTCTGCAGGGTAATCAATACAGAGGAGGACAATTTTATATTACAGGAGGATTTATGTAAACTCGAAGCTTGGGATGATAAATGGCAAATGAGCTTTAATGGAGATTAATGTAAGGTCATGCACTTGGGCAGAGGAAATAAAATGTATAATTATGTGCTTAATTGTAAAACACTGGGCAAAACTACCACTGAAAAAGACCTGGGTGTATGGGTAGATGATAAACTCACATTTAGTGGCCAGTGTCAGGAAGCTGCTGCAAAGGCAAATAAAAAAATGGGATGCATTAAAAGAGCCATAGATGCTCATGAGGAGAACATAATTTTACCTCTATACAAGTCACTAGAGAGACCACACTTAGAATACTGTGTACAATTCTGGTCTCCGGTGTATAAGAAAAGCAAAGCTGAACTAGAGCGGGTGCAGAGAAGAGCGACCAAGGTTATTAGAGGACTGAGGGGTCTGCAATACCAAGACAGGTTATTAAACTTGGGCTTATTTAGTTTGGAAAAACGAAGGCTTAGGGGTGATCTTATAATAATGTTTAAATATATGAGGGGACAGAACAGAGACCTTTTTAATGATCTTTTTACTCTTAGGCCTGAGACGGGACAAGGGGGCATCCTCTACGTCTGGAGGAAAGAAGGTTTAATCATAATCACAGATGTGGATTCTTTACTGTAAGAGCAGTGAGACTATGGAACTCTCTGCCACATGATGTTGTAATGAGTGAGTCACTACTAACATTTAAGAAGGGCCTGGATGCCTTTCTTGAAAAATATAATATTACCAGTTATATATACTAGATTCTTTCATAGGGCGTTGATCCAGGGAACTAGTGTGATTGCCATATGTGGAGTCAGAAAGGAATTTTTTCCCCCAATGTGGAGCTACTGTTGCCACATGTTTTTTTTTTTGCCTTCCTCTGGATCAACATGTTAGGCTATGGGTTGAACTAGGTGGACTTAAGGTCTTCCTTCAACCTTAAATACTATGATACTATGTATATATGTTATTTTATGTAAAAGGCCCAACGTATTTGGGAGATGAGTTTTGTCTAATACAACGGTTTAAAAAAAAAGGTAAAATATATAATGTAATAAAATACAACCTGTTAGTAGGATCGACCCTCTTAAGCATTCTACATGAGCATGTAGGTAATAGAAAGTTGAATAAACTGATACCTTGATATCGGCTAACCAATGTCTTAGTCCAGAGAAATTCATGTTTTTCTAATATTTAAATGAGCTGTTTCAGGCTATGCGCTGGATCTGCATGAGAATCTGCCTCCAGAGATTATTTTTAATAAAAGTGGGATATACCAATATGAACCATGTAACTAACACAGAACAGTACAACTTTGTCTTCTTACAAACAGATTAGAAGCTGCAGCTCTCACAGGTCTGCTGTATAGGAATAATATTGCAAACACTGGCTACCTAAAAAATAAAATGGAAAAGCTTTCAGTATCATATCTATGCTGATGACACGCAAATCTATATCTCTGGACCTGACATCACCTCCTTACTAACCAAAATACCCCAATGTCTGTCCGCTATTTCATTTTTTTTTTCTGCTCGATTTCTAAAACTGAACATGGACAAAACAGAATTCATCATCTTTCCACCATCTCACTCTACCCATCCACAAGACCTATCCATCAAAGTCAATGGCTGCTCAGTTTCCCCAGTCCCACATGCACGGTGCCTCGGGGTGATGCTCGACTCTGCCCTCTCTTTCAAACCACATATCCAAGCCCTTGCTACCTCCTGTCGACTCTAACTCATAAATATCACCAGGATTCGTACATTCCTTGACCAAGAAACAGCAAAAACACTCATGCATGCCCTCATCAACTTAAGCCTCGACTATTACAACCTCCTACTCTTTGGCCTCCCCTCTAGCACTCTTGCACCACTCCAATCTATCCTAAACTCTGCTGCCCGACTAATCCACCTGTCTCCCCATTATTCCCCAGCCTCTCCTCTCTGCCAAGCCCTTCACTGGCTTCCTATTGTCCAGAGGCTCTAGTTCAAAACCCTAACTATGACATACAAAGCCATCCACAATCTGTCTCCTCCATATATCTGTGACAATGTCTCCCTGTACTTACCTACACGCAACCTCTGATCCTCTCAAGATCTCCTTCTTTACTCCCCACTCATCTCTTCTTCTCACAACTGCATACAAGATTTCTCCCATTCTTTCCCCATACTCTGGAATTCTCTGCCCCAACATATCAGACTCTCACCCACCGTGGAAACCTTCAAAAGAAACCTGAAGACCCACCTCTTCCAACAAGTCTACAACCTGCAATGATCCTCAGTCTACTGAACCACCAAATGACCAGCTCAACCCTCTCCTAGTGTATCCTCACCCATCCCTTGTAGACTGTGAGCCCTCGCGGGCAGGGTCCTGTCTCCTTCTGTACTTGTGTGTGCCTTGTATTGCTCATGTTTATTGTACTTGTCTAAGTATGCTTCCTTTCACATGTAAAGCGCCATGGAATAAATGGTGCTATAATAATGAATAATAAATAATAATAATAATAATAATAATAATAATAAAAGTGGTGGGGCACAAATTGGGTCTTACACGAGAAGAGTTAATAAAGAAAAGTAAGTCACACCCACTGTGTACACTTTCAGTGATGTTTTCCTGTGCTGTTGCAGTACCCAGAAGGGCTTTAAACTCGGCACTGACTTTAACTGCCTACTACCATGCTACTCTAATTAAATTAAGCCAGAATTGGTGGGCAGGAGAAGATGGGCCGACTTGGTTAGATCTAGAGGAATCTATTAAACCTCAGGGTGACCTTATCCTCAACACTCTCTCCTACCTATGTGACAAAACTAAGAAACTCCCTGAGGAAATTGCTGTCAGATCTGCAATCCTTTCTTGGAGAACTCTACTGAAACTATCTCACAAGTCTCATCCTACGGTGTCTCCAACGTGGATAAATATAGATATCTTGGAACTTATATCGTCAAGAATTAAACTAAACTCATGGAAGAAACTATTTGTCAAGTACATTGCAGACATAATAGATGAAAGTAAAAAACTCATTCCCTTCCAACTTCTTATGGAAAAATTTAAACTCGACATCCTAGAAGAGATGACATGGAAGAAGATTCAAAATCTCATCAACTCCCATAAACTAAACTTTTTTCTACCCCAGAACCTAGCTCAGATGTTCAAATATCCTCGAAGCCTTCTTTTCTGGAAAACTGGGCATATATATCAAAGCTTTAACCAAGACACTCATTTTTCATACTCATCGAATGTAAAAGCATGGGAAAAAGAACTAAATGTAGAAATTACAACGGATGTCTGGCATCAAATTTTCAAATCTATCTACTCTTACATCCCCTGCTCATCCCTTGCAGAGACCCACTATAAGATTTACACACGCTGGTATTATACCCCTCTTAAACTTCATCAAATTCAAAACTCCAACTCCCCCCTCTGCTGGAGGAATTGTAATGCTATTGGTAGCTTGACTCACATTTTGTGGAGCTGTAGAGTTCTCAAATGCTTCTGGGACAGAGTTGAGGCTCTAATTAATAGCATCACTGGCTTGAAATTACACCTATCTTCTCAACTAGTACTTCTCCTTGTTGGCCTCGAATCCATCCCTCATAAACATAGACCTATCATTACGCAAATTCTACTCACAGCTAAAAGTAACATTGCTGCACTCTGGAGGGACCCTATTCCCCCTACGGTGGAAAACACAATAGAGAAAATAGCATGTCACAACACATACGAATACACATACGCCCTTAGAAACAACCTTTTAAAAAAATACCGTATATACTGGTGTATAAGCCGACCCGTGTATAAGCCGACCCCCCTACTTTTGCCCCCAAAACCTGGGAAAATTTATTGACTCGTGTATAAGCCGAGGGTGGACCCTAGCACAAGTATACAGCCCCCAGCAGTGTGGTATACACCAGTCCCAGAGGTAGATACAGCAGCCCCAGTGGTAGTATACACGCAGCCCCAGTAGTATATACAGCCCCAGTGGTAGTATATACAGCCCCAGTGGTAGTATACAGGGCCCCAGAGGTATATACAGCCCCAGTGGTAGTATATACAGCCCCAGTGGTAGTATATACAGCCCCAGTGGTAGTATATACAGCCCCAGTGGTAGTATATACAGCCCCAGTGTTAGTATACAGGGCCCCAGAGGTATATAGCAGCCCCAGTGGTAGTATACAGGGCCCCAGAGGTATATAGCAGCCCCAGTGGTAGTATACAGGGCCCCAGAGGTATATAGCAGCCCCAGTAGTAGTATACAGGGCCCCAGAGGTATATACAGCCCCAGTGGTAGTATATACAGCCCCAGTGTTAGTATACAGGGCCCCAGAGGTATATAGCAGCCCCAGTGGTAGCATACAGGGCCCCAGAGGTATATAGCAGCCCCAGTGGTAGTATACAGGGCCCCAGAGGTATATAGCAGCCCCAGTAGTAGTATACAGGGCCCCAGAGGTATATACAGCCCCAGTGGTAGTATATACAGCCCCAGTGTTAGTATACAGGGCCCCAGAGGTATATAGCAGCCCCAGTGGTAGTATACAGGGCCCCAGAGGTATATAGCAGCCCCAGTGGTAGTATACAGGGCCCCAGAGGTATACAGCAGCCCCAGTGGTAGTATACAGGGCCCCAGAGGTATATAGCAGCCCCAGCGGTAGTATACAGGCAGCCCCAGTAATGCAGGCCCCCCCAGCGTCTCTCCGGTCACCTGTAAAGCAAGCTATACTTATCAGTGTCCCGCTCGCACCCGCCGCTGCCGACATCCGCGATCCTCCATCTTCATGCGACTCCTTCCTGTTTCCTGTGCGCGTCGCCGGGAATGACGTCATTGCCGGCGACGCGCACAGAAACAGGAAGAGGAGTCGCATGAAGATGGAGGATCGCGGATGTCGGCAGCGGCGGGTGCGAGCGGGACACTGATAAGTATAGCTTGCTTTACAGGTGACCGGAGAGACGCTGGGGGGGCCCTGCATTACTGGGGATGCGGGGGCTGCTGTATACTGATGTATACATCGGTATGTACCGATGTATACATTGGTATACAGCACTGACTCGCGTATAAGCCGAGGGGGGTACTTTTCAGCCCAATTTTTGGGCTGAAAAACTCGGCTTATACGCGAGTATATACGGTACTCCAAAAAATGGAAGGAGTGGAATAAAATTATGTCTCCTACAAATCAACCATAAAGACCTCAACATTGTACAAGACCAGATTGATCTTCGTACCCCAATCCAACTTATTTAGCATTGCTATTTCAAGTAAATCATACCCAAGTTAATTCATAGCGGGCATTCTTATATACGTACTCTTTGTACTTCCATGTATGTAAATAGTTACTGTTTAGCAACTCGCTATTCATTAAATAATCAAATTAATGGAATATGATTGATATTTATGTAAATCATTGACCGAGCGACTAAAGTCTTGAGTAGTGTTATATATTTCTGATTCATCCTCGGTCTATGAATATATAGATTGTACATCTTTCTTCATATTGTACCACCTAGATTACTAATCTCCTTTTATTGTACTTTATTGATTTCTGTATCATTTATGCTAATCATACTGTATGTTGCATCGTTATTTTATTTGCAAACCAATAAAAATATTTGAACATAAACTCGGCACTGACATGCTTCTTGGAAAAATTTCAACTCAACTCAATAAATAAGATGATATTCCTTTATTACATGTTTCAGAGCGATCTGCTCCTTCTTCAGATAAAATCACTGATATACAATAGTGACTTTATCTGAAGAAAGAGCAGATAGCTCCGAAATGCGTAACAAAGTAATCACATATTTTAACGTTATTTATTGAATCGAGTCAAAATCTTTCCAAGAAGCATGTCAACGCCGAGTTTAAAGCCCTTCTCATTACCCATCTGTATTGATAACACTGGCTACCTGTAAGATGTAAGATGAAGCTGAGAGGCATCTACAGATGTGTCATTTATTGTACAGTGAGATCAGGAGAGCAGAGAGCGGTATTCTCACATCACACTGGTAACTCTACCGTTTATTTAAATAGAACCTGTCAGCAGAATTTTGCTAGGTAGAAAACAGAAATGACCATACTGGTATTTTAACGCTGAGTAAAATGATACCTGTGATAAAGAAATCTGTTTTGTGTTTATTTGCAATCATTGTATCATATTAATCAACATTACAGTGCCAACATGAGTATGTCTGTACTTTACCTAGCCAAGTTCTGCTGACAGGTTCTCTTAAAAGGGAATCTGTCACCATTTTGGCCACATACAGTTGTGGCCAAAAGTATTGACACCCCTCCAATTCTGTCAGATAATACTCAGTTTCTTCCTGAAAATGATTGCAATCACAAATTCTTTGGTATTATTATCTTCATTGAATTTGTCTTCAATAAAAAACACAAAAGAGAATGACGCAAAAAGCAAAACATTGATCATTTCACACAAAACTCCAAAAATGGGCCAGACAAAAGTATTGGCACCCTCAGCCTATTACTTGGTTGCACAACCTTTAGCCAAAATAACTGCGATCAACCACTTTCGGTAACCATCAATAAGTTTCTTACAATGCTCTGCTGGAATTTTAGACCATTCTTCTTTGGCAAACTGCTCCAGGTCCCTGATATTTGAAGGGTGCCTTCTCCAAACTGCCATTTTTTAGATCTCTCCACAGGTGTTCTATGGGATTCAGGTCTGGACTCATTGCTTGCCACCTTAGAAGTCTTCAGTGCTTTCTCTCAAACCATTGTCTAGTGCTTTTTGAAGTGTGTTTTGGGTCATTGTCCTGCTGCAAGACCAATGACCTCTGAGGAAGACCCAACTTTCTCACACTGGGCCCTACATTATCCTGCAAAATTTGTTGGTAGTCTTCAGACTTCATAATGCCATGCACATGGTCAAGCAGTCCAGTGCCAGAGGCAGCAAAACAACCCCAAAACATCAGGGAACCTCCGCCATGTTTGACTATAGGGACCGTGTTCTTTTCTTTGAATGCCTGTTTTTCTCTCCTGTAAACTCTATGTTGATGCCTTTGCCCAAAAAGCTCTACTTTAGTGTCATCTGACCAGAGGACATCCTTCCAAAACGTTTTAGGCTTACTCAGGTAAGTTTTGGCAAACTCCAGCCTGGCTTTTTTATGTCTCGGGGTAAGAAGTGGGGTCTTTCTGGGTATCCTGCCACACAGTCCCTTTTCATTCAGACGCCGACGGATAGTACGGGTTGACACTGTTGTACCCTCGGACTGCAGGGCAGCTTGAACTTGTTTGGATGTTAGTCGAGGTTCTTTATCCACCATCTGCACAATCTTGCGTTGAAATCTCTCGTCAATTTAGTTTTTCCGTCCACATCTAGGTAGGTTAGCCACAGTGCCATGGGCTTTAAACTTCTTGATGACACTGTGCACAGTAGACACAGGAACATTCAGGTCTTTGGAGATGGACTTGTAGCCTTGAGATTGCTCATGCTTCCTCACAATTTGGTTTCTCAAGTCCTCAGACAGTTCATTGGTCTTTTCTTTTCTTCTTTTCTCCATGCTCAATGTGGTACACACAAGGACACAGGACAGAGGTTGAGTCAACTTTAATCCATGTCAACTGGCTGCAAGTGTGATGTAGTTATTGCCAACACCTGTTAGGTGCCACAGGTGAGTTACAGGTGCTGTTAATTACACAAATTAGAGAAGCATCAGATGATTTTTCTAACAGTGACAATACTTTTGTCCACCCCCTTTTTTATGTTTGGTGTGGAATTATATCCAATTTGGCTTTAGGGCAATTCTTTTTGCGTTTTTTTCATTGAAGACAAATTAAATGGAGATAATAATACCGAAGAATTTGTGATTGCAATCATTTTCAGGAAGAAACTGAGTATTATCTGACAGAATTGCAGGAGTGTCAATACTTTTGGCCACAACTGTATATACAACATTCTAGTCCACAAGCCGACCTGCATAACGTAAAAAAAAATATTATTATACTTATTATACTCACATATGGGGCAGTCCAGTCTGATAGGCATCACTGGTCTTAATTTGCACTTCTTTTCTTCCTGTAGATGCATCCTAGGTTATCCACAATGTCACCCCCATTGTGCACCTGGGCCTGCACACTTCTCTCTGCTCTGTTGAAGGCAGAACAAAGTACTGTAATGCACAGGGGAGGGAAAATTTCAAAGTACATTCAAGCATCCGAACTACAACATTTTGCTCTGCCCTCAGCATGGTAGACAGAAGTACACGTGTGCAGGAGCACAATTGAGGACACTGTGTTGATGATGTGGAAGCATCCACACGATGCAAGAAATGAGGATGCACCAGATCAAGACCAGCGAACCCCATCGGACCAAACTGCCCAATAGATGAGTATAATAAAAGTTTTTTTTATGTTATGAAGATCGGCTTGGGGACTTATATATTATATATTAGTATTTCCTGTATATTTATATATTTTATATGGCAAATACCTGATGACAATTTCAAATTAAAACAAACGGTAGAGGCAGATTTTCATATAGATCACTCTCTGGCCCATTGCCTGGAACAGGTCATTCACATATAAGAATATTGTGAATTTCTATGGAATAAGAAATCAGATCACAGATTTCAAGTTATCATTTTATGCAACTTTTTATGACCTACATGCATACATTCCCTTTAAGAGACTGTTAAATGTATGACAATACAATAAACCATGGGTGTACCCAGGATCAAAACTAGGGGAAGGCAAGCCATGGTCGTTCAGGTTGCGCCCGCTTCTTGTACCATCACTGCGCAGCAGCACACGGGCCGCTAAGGGTCCCGTGTGTTTCACTGAGCCTCCTGCTATCCACTGCCGCCCCCCCTGCGCTTCCTCTTACCACAGGGGTGATGCCATTCATTGCACAGTGGAACGCATAAAAAGCAGGAACCACTACCTTCTCCTAGTGTGGACTAGGCGGCACTTCCTGCTTTTATGCGTTCCACTGTGCAACGCTCGGCATCACCACCTCCTGCTGTATCTTCAATTTTGGGAAGCTGCGGTGGAACCAGGAGATGTAAGTACAGATTTTTTTTTAAGGAGTACACGCTGGCCAGAGGAGTATGGGGGGGGAAAGGGGGTGGCTCACCGTGGCTGCATTATACTGTATGGAGAATTATGAGGCTGTACTGTGCTATATGGAAGGCTGTACTATGCTAAACACAGGACTGTGAGGGTGCATTAGACTGTATGGAGGGCTATATGGAGAACTATGGGGGTGCATTATACTACATGGAGGACTATTGATGGTGCATTATACTGTATAGAAGACTATGGGTGAATTATACTATATGGAGAATTATGGGGGTGAATTCTACTATATGGAGAACTATAGGAGTGCATTTTACTGTATGGATTGGAGGTGCATTATAATGTATGGAGGCATATGAGGCTACATTATACTATATAGAGGATAGTGGGGTTGCATTATGATAATTGGATGACTATGGGGGTACCTTATGAATGGGGGACTATGGGGTGCATTATAATACATAGAGGACTATGGGAATACATTGTAATGTATGGAGGAATGTGGGGATGCATTATAATAATTGGAGGACTATGGTAGCTGAGGAGGAGGACCATATAAACCATGATGGGGGACATATATACCACGATAAAGGCCATATTCCAGGAGGAGGACCATATACAGCAGGATAAGGGACATTAATACATAATGAAGGGGGAGAGGGGTCAATTTGTGAGTATAGGATTTAGAATGTTACACGGGGTCCATACATCTGACCAACGTGCACGCGGAAGGTGGGGGGCCTACATTGCGCACCTGTGCCCATCAGACTTATTGCGCCACTGGGGAGCCCTATGGGGGCAGGGGCTGTATATGACATGGGCGGGCTGCCGTCAGGGGCCGGGCGAGATTAATATATTTAATATATTTGCTCTGAACGTTGCACCCGGTCTTATTTTCAGGGGGGAGGCATACACACACAGGGGCATACACTCGCAGTACGGTGGCTCAGTGGTTAGCACAGTATATGGTGGCTCAGTGGTTAGCACTGTATATGGTGGCTCAGTGGTTAGCACTGTATATGGTGGCTCAGTGGTTAGCACTGTATACAGTGGCTCAGTGGTTAGCACTGTATACGGTGGCTCAGTGGTTAGCACTGTATACGGTGGCTCAGTGGTTAGCACTGTATACGGTGGCTCAGTGGTTAGCACTGTAAATGGTGGCTCAGTGATTAGCACTGTATATGGTGGCTCAGTGGTTAGTACTGTATATGGTGGCTCAGTGGTTAGCATTGTATATGGTGGCTCAGTGGTTAGCACTGTATATGTTGGCTCAGTGATTAGCACTGTATATGGTGGCTCAGTGATTAGCACTGTATATGGTGGCTCAGTGGTTAGCACTGTATGGTGGCTCAGTGGTTAGTACTGTATATGGTGGCTCAGTGGTTAGCACTGTACGGTGGCTCAGTGGTTAGCACTGAACGGTGGCTCAGTGGTTAGCACTGTACGGTGGCTCAGTGGTCAACATTGTACGGTGGCTCAGTGGTTAGCACTGCGCGATGTCTCTGTGGTTAGCAAAGTATGATGGCTCAGTGGTTAGCAGCACAGTATATGGTGGGCAGGCGGTTAGACCAGGATGAAGGCTGGGGGGTGAGCGCAGGAGGATGGAGGCTGGAGGGGTGAGCGCAGGATGATGAAGGCTGTTGGGGTGAGGGCAGGAGGACAGAGGCTGGAGGGGTGAGTGCAGGAGGATAGAGGCTGGAGGGGTGAGCGCAGGAGGACAGAGGCTGGAGGGCTGAGTGCAGGAGGACAGAGGCTGGAGGGGTGAGGGCAGGAGGACAAAGGCTGGAGGGGTGAGGGCAGGAGGACAAAGGCTGGAGGGGTGAGGGCAGGATGACGGAGGCTGGAGGGTGAGGGCAGGAGGACGGAGGCTGGAGGGGTGAGGGCAGGAGGACAGAGGCTGGAGGGGTGAGGGCAGGAGGACAGAGGCTGGAGGGGTGAGAGCAGGAGGACGGAGGCTGGAGGGGTGAGGGCAGGAGGACAGAGGCTGGAGGCCCCCATCACAAGCACAGTGTAGCCAACTTTATCTTTATTTACATTACATTTATTTTACACTCACTGTGATCCTCCGGCTGCTCTGTCTCTGCCTCCAGCCCCCCACAGTCCACAGGACAGCTGCACAGGCTCTTCTGCTCCCGGGGCCGACACTGCAGCGTGCACTGTGTAGCATTGCACACACACACACACATTGCACACACATTGCACAGGCACACACACACACATTGCACACACACACACACATTGCACACACACACATTGCACCATTGCACACATTGCACCATTGCACACACACATTGCACACACACACATTGCACATACACACATTGCACCATTGCACACACACACATTGCACACACACATTGCACCATTGCACACACACATTGCACACACACATTGCACACACACACATTGCACATACACACATTGCACCATTGCACACACACACATTGCACATACACACATTGCACATACACACATTGCACCATTGCACACACACATTGCACTATTACACACACACACATTGCACACACACATTGCACACACACACATTGCACACACACATTGCACACACAGACATTGCACACACAGACATTGCACATACACACATTGCACCATTGCACACACACATTGCACATACACACATTGCACACACACATCGCACATACACACATTGCACACACACACATTGCACACACACACATTGCACACACTGTCACTCTGCACAGCACACTGCACCTTCTTTCCTTGGGGCCACTCACCACCTGCTCTCTTCTGCTGTCCTCTCTTCATCTCCTCTGCCGTCTGTTCACCCGACAGTGCTGTGCCGCCGGCTCCCGCCCGCTCCTATGGAGTCCGCCCTCAGCACTGAGTCTGACCCCTCACTCGGCCGGGAGACAGTGCTGCTCCTTTGACTCCCAAAGAGGGGAGGGAAAGGGGGGACGGGGGCGGTGGCGGCGGCCGTTCCGGCAAAAAAAAAAGCCCTGGTCACAGTAGTACAGTTACAGTAGGTGCCAGGTGGGGTGTGCACAGTGCCACGCTCACCCGGGGCAGCCTCTTGGGGGGGGCACCTGCCCCCCCCTGCCCCACGCTGGGAACGCCCATGCTGGTCACAGTAGTACAGTTACAGTAGGTGCCAGGTGGGGTGCGCACAGTGCCACGCTCACCCGGGGCAGCCTCTTAGGGGGGGGGCACCTGCCCCCCCCTGCCCCACGCTGGGTACGCCCATGCAATAAACCACTAAAATAGACTTTATCTTTTATGAGCATTTCTAGGAAGCTCTGGACTGAAGACCAAAAAGGAGAACAATCCAAAGCAAGTGGGGGATTGAATAGAGGTCTTTGGTGGTAAGACAGTTGAGGGACAGGCCTAGGACAGAATATTATAATATTTTTATATTTTTTTTCTATTTCCAGACTTCAAAATAATTATGTAAAATGACATATGGCATGCTTGGATTTTTCAAAATGTTCTTGGCGAAGTATTCAAAAATTATTTTCTGAGACAAAATGCTTTTGGTGAAGTTTATGATTGAGCTTATTTAATCAGAAGAGGATTCCCCCCCCAAAAAAATGATAGTAAAAAGAAATGAAATATTCTCCTCTCTTACCAATATACCTGTTAAAAAGTTGTAATTTTTTATTGTTAGTAACATTACTGATATTATCAATGTATTATGATATTATCAATAGTTTGTGCTATAAAATTATTTTATAGGTCTCAATATTTGCTTTTTTCATTGGAGATCTTGATGATTCTTTAATTTTTTGATAGAAAAGCTACTGC
This sequence comes from Allobates femoralis, assembly GCA_033576535.1. NCBI lineage: Eukaryota > Metazoa > Chordata > Amphibia > Anura > Aromobatidae > Allobates > Allobates femoralis. The sequence goes on from JARQOC010000002.1 coordinate 540,965,678, forward strand.
TGAGCGTGTTTTTCTGGATAACGTTATTTTGAGCTAACACGATGCGTTAATGATAATGGATGCAGTTCATTCATTTTAAACTAAAGGCTATTGCTTGTGTCTACAAGAATCATTGTCTATTTGTAAAGCAATTATTAAAAAGCAAATATCAATTTAAGTGAACCCGTAAATCAATATTCTGTGTATTCTTATTGTCTACTCTTGAAATCGAACATTTGGCAAGCAAGCAGTCAATTAAACACAAAGAATAAAAAGATGATGGTAAATTATTTCTAAACCTCTCTGTCAACCTTAAAAGATGAATATGCTTCTGGTCTGTGAATCAGGAGAGTGGAGTATACAGCTGTTTTTTGGGCCTTAAAGACACAGCAATATATGTATTTTGTTTTGACTGTAATTAGAGCCAAAACGTTTTTCCCATAGATTTAGCCATATAAGAACTTGTTTTGTCTGCAACAAATTGTATTTTTTATTGGCTCCAACTTGGGGGAAGTGTAATGTGTTTAAAATGTGTAATCATTTTTTCGGCAAATAGAAATATTTGAGTCGCTACAATGACCTTCTACCTAATCATTGTCACAATGGAAAGTGAGGTGGTGAGGTCAAGAACCGCTGCCTTTACAAGCTTTTGCACAGCGCAGCTCTAGACCCCCAGCAGGACACTACAAGTTGATGAAGAGTAAGTGTTTTAGTCCAAGCTAGAAAAATATATATGGCTGGGGTCACACTGCTGTTATTTGCAGATTTTAACAGCCTGCACTTAATACTTAGCAGATTTTCCATAAGCGCATAAGCATTAAAGCTTTGCGCTTCGGGACAACGCTGCCCTTGGTAACCCGATGTGTTCCATGGTTATCAACTATATACAAAGCTCCTCGGAGATCACTTTTGCTGAGCACACAGAAAAACGTTGCCTGCAACGTTTTCTGTGCGCTCATCTAAAGCGCATTCCAAGAAGCTTTGTGTATAGTTGGTAAACATGAAGCACATTGGGTCACCAAGGGCAACATTGTCCCAAAGTGCAAAGCTTTAATGCTTATGCGCTTATGGAAAATCTGCTAAGTATTAAGTGCAGGCTGTTAAAATGTGCAAATAACAGCAGTGAGACCCCAGCCTATCTGAGCCTCAATACATGACCAGGACTTAGGAAAAAAAGAAAGGGTAGAGAAAAACACAGAACGCTAACATCTGTTCTTATCTGTCCAGTGAAAGAAAACGTTGAGAGTGGGTGGGGCTAGCAAGGCATTTATAGAGTATGGGGCATTAAGTTTTCTTAAAACTTATCTCTGTTTTACCAGTCTGTGGGAGTAAAAAATAACCCAACCATGCCTGTATAACTGAAAGGGGTTGTCCAGGCTTTTCACAAAAGTTTGCATACACTCTGTGTGATTGCAGACTTGGGAATCCTCACATCATGTACAGCATGCTCTGTGAGGATTCTCCGGTGGTGAGAGGTCATGTGACTTCAAGTTTCCAATATGCATCCTTCCAGCCACATTCTGACTAGACATGCTTATCCTCGCTAAATACAAGTGAACTGAGCAAGGCTTTACACAACTTCTTGGAATGTTGCCAGAATTATGTATATTACATACTTGCAGACACATGACCCCTTGGTAAAACTGGTACAGTGCTGTACATGATGTGAGAATTCACAAGTCTGTAGTCACGTAGTGTGACTGCAGACTTTCATGAAAAGCCTGGACAACCCCATTAAGGGAAATAATATCTGTTTCTACAAATATAACTAGATGTTCATAGCTCGCTGTTTTTTCAAAGAAATATCTCTAGAAAAATGTTCGATTTCAATGCTCTGTTCACTGCAATGCAGCATTTATCTCCAATGTTCAGTACAGATTATATGCCTTCTAGTGCTCCTGAAAAAAGAAAGCTGTACTGTTTCATGAGTATTTGTGGACTCACCTTTGCTTCGACCAACAGTTAGCAATATCTTCTGAAGTATGAATGTGACAACCTTTTACATTTTCCTCTACATCAAACGGCAACTTCTAGATAGAGATATGGCTATAAGCTTTAATTTTGCAGTTTTAAAAAGAAAAAGCAAAAATAACCTGTTGTTTTTTACAAATGAAATGTAGTTTATTCGCTTTGTCTTATCTATTCTTTGTTATTCAAATGTCTGCTATGCAACATGTCTATGCTGGTGTTCAATCGTAAGTAACTATAATAAGGTATTTCAACAAAGATTAATATTTTGCACATAGAGGTTGGAAATACTACAAAGATTTTAGTCCAAGCAGACTACAATAAGTTGAGCACACAACTTGCCTGCAGCTACTGGAAAAAACACTGATTCCTAGAACATCCATAACTGCAAATCCCTAGGGGGCCGTCTAGCAATTTTTTTGGTGAGTGCAAAGTAACATTAATTTAGATCTAGCAAATTCTACAAAAAGGACTTCAAAGCTCCAAAGTGTATAGAAAAGTAAAACACTTAGATATTCTTTAAAATGTCCATACTATAGAGTTTACATGCATCAGAAATGAAAACACTGAATTGTATTTGCATATCATAATGATAACTAAGTCATCTGCGAATTATAATTTTAAGGATAAAAATAGACATTTCTGAAATAATGGTTTCAGAGACGCTTTATATTGCTGCTTAGATACTGTCAGAAACATCTCTTTTACGGATCATTCAATCATTTATTTATTTTTTATCCTTGTTACCTTGGTAACTTGAAGACAGATATTCCCATAATAACAACCGTGTTGGCAACAATAAATACAAGAAAGAGCTCTGAACAATATTATATTATTAGGGATTCTGTGGAGCTTAAGGCACTGAGTAGAGAGGGACAAATGATTCTTGTAATAACCAACATATAAATCTTCCATGTGTTTTTGATATTACTTTTCCAATTATTTAGTGTTTAATTGATTTTTGCTTTAGATATGTGTTTATATCCACCTTTGTTTTTTTACTAAGGACTCATTCATACCAAGTGCGTAACTTGAAGCTCATGGGCTCCAAAGCGAAAGCTCCAATGGGGCTCCTAATTATTACAAATCTTTATTTGTATTATTCTTTTTCTATAGGCCAAAGGGACTTTTGTCGCGGGATGACCGGTGCAGGCGGGAAACAGCGCGATCCCGCTGCAGCAGTTTTGGATCCCACAGTGATTGACAACGGGATCCAAGGGGTTAAAAGCACTGATAAGATCCCGGATATGATCAGTGTTGGAAGCCCGACATCTCAGCTGATGAGATCAGCTGAGATCTCGGGTGTTTCATGTGAGCACCGCACTGGAGTACACATCAAACACCGGACCCATGATGTTGTACAATGTCATGGATCGAGAAGCTGTGATGTGTCGATTCCCTGTACTGTTGTCATGAGTGGGCCATGACCTGTTGTCACCTCTGGGGGACCTGAGTTGAGAAAGTCTCTGCATTTCATTATTCATAGACTTTCTGTCAAGCTGACCTGACAGTTTTGCCAATGTGCTTGCTCTTCTATGCTGAAGGTAGTTAAGGTCCTTTTCACTACTGTATTCTCTTATCCTTCAGCTGTAGAATGTAATTACACCTCCCTTCTGCTATATCTAACCACCTCAGACCTCACTCCATGTCGGTGATAGAACTTTCATACTTCCGTGTTGTGAAGCTTGCTGTTGTCCAGCTATGGTGTCGCCCTGGTAGCAATGATTCTTCTATTTTAAAGATCCTCTGGAACTCTGCCTTGCCTGTGTTCTCAGTGTTCTTCCCCCTGGGAGAGGGGCATCTAGGTGATTTTTATCCAGAAGCCTAGTAAGGTATGAGACCCAGGCATTTCCTCCTTCATAGGTAATCTTAGGGACATGGATTAGCGTAGAGTTTCCAAGCTGGAGGGACAGCTCAGGTACACATTATCCTTACTATCACACTGTCATGTTTGATATTGTCTGCCTCTGTATGCTTGCCCTTTTATGGATGTTGCACTTAGCAACCTCGCCTATAGTTCCTTAGTAGGTATGGGAAATTTTCAATGGCCTATCAGCTAACAAGGCCCAAGCAGTCATCTACTAGTCCTGCAGTTAGGGATATTCCTATCTGTGCTGGTGCATCAGCACTGCTGTGTAGAGCAAAAATCACACGCTTCAGCAGACAGCCGGCTCTCATCACAACCCATCAGTGCCCTCTGATCACTTGAGATAGATTACTGACATGCTTCCTGTCTATGCATGTTATGTGCCACGGTCAGTGAGTATGAGGAAAAATGTGGGCTCAGCATGTACACCCGCATCAAAGGCAGGGACACAGCCAATGACCTAAATATGTAATTGGTCGTGAAGGGGTTAAATTATACACAGCCTCCCACCTTTTTTGGAATTGGGGTTTTACAAACTTATGAAACATCTTTTATGGCAGTGCTGTTCCTTGTAGAATAGAGAAATAATACAGAAAATAAGGTGAGTAAATTTTATAGTACATACATAAACATTATGTGACATCTTGAGTTTATTAAGACATCTTGTACAGAATGTTTGTTGTCTGGTATTTATTTGTACATTACTTTCCAATAATGTCCTTTATATCATGCCTTTTGTTAAATAATAATGTGGGTTTGATTAAGAAACCCTAGCAACAACCAAATACAATTAATTTGCAAGTCAGTGTGAATATATAACAGCCAGCATGTAGAAATAACAGACTTGAAGCTTCATATTTATTCATAATGTCAGCCATCTGCATACGAATAGCTAGCATATAGCTGTTGCTAATGACAATTTGGCAATTATAAACTTTATGTCCATAAATGATATTTTCTCAAAGATAAACCCAATAATACAAGAACTTGTATGACCTTTTACCCTCCACTTTTGTATAATTTTAATTATTTTTCTCAATCTCTGTGATAGACCACATTCACACATATTTGATGAGTTTTTTAACCTCATTATTTGTAGCCAAAACCAGGAGTGGGTGATAAATCCAGAAGTGGTGACATGTTTCTATCATACTTTACCTCAGAGTGTTCTGCTCCTGGTTTTGACATACAAATACTGAGGTATAAAAACTCTCTAAATACTTAAAAGGAATCTGTCAACGACTTTATGCCCCCCAAGCTATTACTATCTGTCCCTGCAGCTTCATAGTACATTCCTAAGCATCCCTGTCTGTGCTAAAAGTGTAGTGTTAAAGTTGATAAAAAGCATTTTATAACTTACAATTTTGCATGCAAATGAGACAGTGACAACTCTTTAGGGGCGTTGTTTTTGTGTCCATGGCCAACTTCCTTCCATGGTTATCACACCCCAATGGGTGTGATAACCTAATGTACAAGTGCTTTCTCCACCGCCCTCTCCTGCTCGACAGCAGTCTTTCCTGTTCTGTGCATTGCAATCTTATTTCAGTATATAGCATAGATACACGCCGCACGTTTGCTGATGCATTGCGCTTGATGAAGCTGGCTAACCACACCCAAAAGAAGAGTGCAATGCACATGATAGGAAAGACTGCTTACTTACACCTATTTACCTGTGGCCTCCTGGATGTCTTCCACTTGTCTGTGGTTTTCTGCATCTCACCTACTTGCTTGTGGTTTCCTGGAGGTTTTCTATTTGCCTATGGTTTATGGCATCCTGCCTGTTTGTGGTCTCCTGGGCATCTCCCACTTATCAGTGGTTTCCTGCATTCTGCCTACCTGCCTGTGGTCATCTTGATAATTTCTACCTGCTTATTTTCTACCTTTCCCATCCTGTAGCTGTCTGTGTCCCACATATTTCCTAAATGTTGCATTGATACCCATGGCCCATGTGACCACCTGGACCTTGGACTTGGACATCCTCTTCACCTGGTGAGTCTAACACCACTACACCTGGTGAGACTAATAGAATACCAAGTCCATGTATGTCATAGGTGCAGAAACCATACCATTGCTGTGGGGTACGGATGTGTTGCCTGGTCTTGTAATGCAATTGGCGATCAGCCAATGTGAACCTTCCAGGCAGAGAAAAATCTCAGTGCCCATGTGGATGCACTGCCTCAGTCTCCTGCAGTCTTCCCATCAGACCCCAACACCTGCCACACCCTAATGTGCAATATTCTGCATCAGAAAGTGCTCGGCATTTACCTACACCTACATAATTTAATGGCAATCCTAAAGCTTGCCGGGGTTTCGTGCATCAATGTAAAGAACCCTTGTATAACCTCTTTATATATATTGTGAACCTAAATGAAGGTCCTGTATATACAGTATGAGACCTCACATAGCTTCATAATATACAGTTTATGTGTAACCTTGTTTTTTTTGTACTCACCCAGTATTTTTAATTCCTTCACTGCCAAGCTTGTTTTCACCTTCAAAACCAGACCATTTTTTTTCACTTCTGACCAATGTCAAATAACTCTAGAATGCATCAACAGTTCCTAATGGTTCTGAAATAGTTTTTTCATGATGATCTGTACATCATGTTAGTGGTAAACATTGGATATTATTTGCATTTATTTTTGAAAATATCAAAAATTTGGCAATAAAGTTTACCATTTTCAAACTTTGAATACTTATCCCTTAAACCAGAGAGTGATGTCACACCAAATAGTTATTGAATATCATTTGCCACTTCTACTTTACAAGAGCACAATTTGTGAAACATTATTTTTATGTTAGGAAGGAAAGAAATAACAGGACAATTTCCCTCATTCACCAGTTTATTAAATAAAAAAAATCCACAGCAGGTCCAAAGTATTCCATGGAATCTGACATAGTCCATGGAATCAGAAATAGTCCACAAATGGAAACAGAAAAAAAATAAAGAAAAAAATGACAGAAAGCAAAAATAAGACAGTTTCCCTCTTTCACCAATTAATTGAATAAAAAAATCGACCATAATTATTAATATTTGCAAAATGCCAGAATAATGAGAGAGATAATATTTTAAGGTATTTATATTACTTTCTGCAAAGTTACAAGTTTACATACATTTCATTAATATTTGGTACAATTGCTCTATGACTTGGGTCAAACATTTTGGATATCCTTCTACGAGCGTCTCACAATAGTTGGTAGGAATTTGGGTCCATTCCTCCTGACAGAATTGTTGTAACTGAGCCAAGTTTGCAGGTCACCTTGCTCACACATGCCTTTTTAGTTTTGCCTACACATTTTCATTAGGATTGAGATCAGGGCTTTGTGATGGCCACTGCTCCAAAACTTTAATGTTGTTATCCTTAAGACACTTTGTATCCAGTTTGTCAGTATGCTTTGGGTCGTTGTCCATTTGGAAGACCTAATTCCATCTAAGCTGTAACTTCCTGGCTGATGTCTTCAGATGTTATTTCAGCTATGCCACATAATCTTCTTTTCTCATGATGCAATCAATTTTGTGAAGTGCACAAGTTTCTCTAGCAGCAAAACAACCCACAACATGATGCTGCCACCCCTGTGTTTTCACAGTTGGGATGGTGTTCTTAGGCTTCAAGCTTCTCCCTTTTTCCTCCAAATTTTAGTTTTGTAAGACCACAGAACATGCATTCAAAAATGTAGGTCTTTGTTCCTGTGTGCATTTGCAAAAATTAATAAAATTTAGGTCTTTGTTTTAATGTGTGTGTAGCGTCCCTGCGGGTCCAGTCGCCACAGAGGTACTGCATCCCTGTTAGGGTGTAGTATCCCACTCACTGCTAAGGGGAATACAGACTGGTGCCGGGACACCCAGATCAGAGTAGGAATGATTGTAGTGGGTATGGCTAGTGAAGGGAGTTACTTAGAGGGAGCACTTTGGGAGGAGTGAAGTCAGAATAAACACACGTAGATGATGTGGGACATGTGACAGAGGTTATAAAAATAGTGAGAAACATCTACAACGTAGGGGATGATAGTTGAACAGCTGAGGAGACAACAGTGAGAAGAAAGACAGAGTAACCAGCTGAGGAGAGGTGGTAGAACAGCTGAGGAGAGACCGTTGAACACCAGGGTCGAGTTGAAGGGCAGCTAGAGAATATACGCCTGAAAATTGTCCAGAGGACTGGAGCAAGTGGGAGCTTGTCCTAAGGCCGAACCCTAGAAAAGAACATCACCCTAGTGGCTTCGGGAGAAATAGGGGGTCTCAGAGGCACGGGAATTGAGCAATCCACCTGTGGGACTTGCATACATTGTCAAGCATAGGCAAGTGGAGAGACTAGGCCGCAAAGGGACACCAGGAACCCAAAAGACTAGTGGAGAAGACCCGGCTCATCTTCCATTGTCAAGAGCAGGCAGGTGGAGGGACTAAGCCGTAAGTAACACTGGGAACTCAAAAGACTAGTGAGTAGCTGGATGTCTGCCTCCAAAAACTCTGTGCTCAGCGGGCTGCTGCACAAAGACTGCGAGTAAAAGAACTAAAGACTGCAGCTCACTGTGTCTGTGAACTTTCTTACGCATCAAAAGCACCAGAAACACAACTACCAACTCACTCAGGTACCTTCTGCTACCTTAGGGGTCAGCCCTACCCATAGAGGGCTTAAGAACATTGCTGCCTCCCAACCATTGGCCCCCAGGTAGACTGTCGTGCAGCGGCGGCCATCTATAGCCAAAACCTGCGGGTGGTGTCACGTATAAATTAACAAGTATCCCCAAGTCCAGTCATCCCTTTCCAGAATGAACCCTCTATGCCAGGTCCCTATCCCTAAGAGAGTGAGCCACCCTCACCAAACTATTAATGACAATAGTCAAGGAGCAAGGTCTCTGTCCCTGTGATCTCCGTGATAAAGCTTCAAGAAAGCCCAGTTCCAAGTATCCTAAGGCCCTGGAGAGGCACGTCAACTTGGCGTCATGAACAGGATCCACTGGCCAGATAGATTGGGCCTTGTGCACTTTACTAACGGTGTTAAAGAATTTTTAACTGTGCCCAGTGAAAAGAACAAGAGCCATTACTAACAAGGAGGGAGTGGTATGGTCTCCTTTCGTGGGCCGGTTCACAGAGAAGTGCGAAAAGCTGTGCCCGCCCAGTAGAGGAACTTTTGTGCAATAGACCATGCAAGTTAACAAAAATGATCCACCCAGAGGTGTGGCCGACAGCACCCAGAACAAGAACTGCCCAGAGAAGGGAGCAGTAGATAAAGGGAGTTGTAATCACCAAAGCAAGATGGCAGCCAAGTACCCGGATGTCCTGGTGGAGGAAGAGTTGTACTCTGACGAGATGGAGGAGGACATGGGAAAGCTGTCGCTCCTGAACCCAGGATTCCTGCAGAGTGAGGTGGAGAACCTGGGTCAGCAACTGACCAGGGCTCAGGTGGAGGCGGTGCAAGTGTGGAAAGACAGTCTGCTGAACAGGATCACCAGGAAGCGGACTCTGTCGAGACCACAATCGCCAGCCCCGGAGGAAGGAGCAGAGGTCAGCACTGAGTAAGCTGCAGGTACCAACACCTCCCCCGGTGGCTGACGACACCCTGGTAGGGCCCCTAGATGCTCTGTCCCCCTAGCACTAAGCCAGGATAGTAAAAAATTACAGTGGGACTAGTCTGTAGTCCAGCACAGATGGGTGGCCCCACTAGAGCCTGAGCCGGCCATGGAGTGGGAGGTCACATGATGGTTGGGGATTTGTCAAAGAGCAGAGGAGCGGCCGAAAACTGTTTCTATCCTGGCGGGACGTTGAATCCCACCTGCTGGAGGGTCACCCTGGTTGCAACCTACAGCTTGGTGACAGAGTCACCTTTACCCAGCACCTAAGAGAGCGGGGGTGGTATGCCCTGGACATCCACCTAGTAAAGGACGAGCCACCCGCTTGCACAACAGAGCCACAGGTTTTTGAGCCGATAGCTCTGTCTGTGTAGTCTCAGAGGTTGCACCAGCCGCCCACCCCAGCACCAACACCCTGTCCCAGAACTTTAGAGGTTGCTACACAAACTGTGTCGGGAGGAGCCACAATGGTAGTAGTTAGTGTCAAAGAAGTGGCTACACAGACTGATCTCATACCATCGGCAACAGCAACTGTGGAGAACCTGGCTTCGCTGTGTGACGTTATAGAGGACGTGCCACTCTGGCTATGGAAAAAGCCACAATCTAACATGTGGTGAGGTAGTCGATGTAGCTGTGTACATAGTTTTTGTTTTCTTACTAACCTGGTTGGGATATGAGAATATGTTTATAATGTCTTGTGTAATTATGTGCCTTTGTATATGTGAATGTGTATACTGCATTGTCTAGAATAGAATGTTGTGTGACAAAAGACTGAGTGGCTATTTACTATGTGTAGCCCGGACTCAATGCAAATAGTTAGCACCCTGGTGTGCTCCCTGTTGGTTTTAGAGCCGACATGTCCGTAAAATCGCAATGAACAAAATCCCACTGCCATGGACGAAGAATCAGTCCCTTTATCCCTGTCGCCCAGGGTATGAGGGTATTTCTTGTGATGGGTTTCCCCAAAGACAAAGGGAGACACTAAGTGCTGGACACTTACCTACTTACCATCTTGGACAGAGTGAATCTTACCCGGATAGGGTTTACACTGAGCTTGGCGGGAATGTAAATAGTTATTTATATGTATTTTCTACTTTTATATGTGCAACGTTAAAGTAACCGTACCTCCCGTTAAAGGGATGAAAAAGCCTTCTTATTGTTATTGTTCTTGTTATTAAGCATTACAAAAATTTGCATGTCTTTGAAACCACTGTTTTCTGTTCTCTTGCAGCCCGAGGACAGGCTGGATTTAAGGAGGGGGGAGTGTGGCGCCCCTGTGGGTCCAGTCGCCACAGAGGTACTGCATCCCTGTTAGAGTGTAGTGTACCACTTACTGGTAAGGGGAGTACAGACCGGTGCCAGGACACCCAGACCACACTAGGAACGATTGTAGTGGGATTGGGTGGTGAAGGGAGATAGTTAGAGAGAGCACTTTGGGAGGAGTGAAGTCAGAAAGCACACATGTAGATGACTTAGGACCCATAGGGGGTATAAAAAGAGTGAGAAACATCTAGAACGTAGGAGACGACAGTTGAACAGCTGAGGAGATGACAGTGAGAAGAAAGACAGAGCAACCAGCTGAGGAGAGGTGATAGAACAGCTAAGGAGGCCATTGAACATCAAGGTCGAATTAGAGGGCAGCTAGAGAATATATGCCTGAGAAGTGTCCAGAGAACTGGAGCAAGTGGGAGCTCGTCCTAAGGCTGAACCCTAGAGTAGAACATCACCCTAGTGGCTTTGGGGGAAAGAGGGGGTCCCAGAGGCATGGGAAGTGAGCAATCCACCCGTGGGACTTGCATCCATTGTCAAGCATAGGCAAGTGGAGAGACTAGGCCGCAAGGGACACCAGGAACCCAAAAGACTAGTGGAGAAGACCAGGCTCAGCTAGCAACCCAAAGGCTGGGCCACTTTCAAGATGACACAGTCGACAATTGCGCACATCTGCTGAAAAGGTGGCAACCATAGGGCTAAGGTGAGACACTGCAGTGGAACCCCTAGGAAAAGCCCACAGTCACTGGCCCAGAGCTCTGTGTGGCGAGGCGCAAGACAGGAAGGAAGCAAGCGCTTTGTGAAATTATGGTAAAACCTGCCGATATGGGCGGAGCAGTCGCTATTATGGATTGTCATTATTACATACAAGAGTGTCTTAGACAATTATCAGATCCTTCGGTTTATGAACCCCTACGCACTAATCCTACTCCTGGTATTAGAGCAAAGATTAGTCAGTTGTTACTACTTGCCCTTGAGCAGGGCATTTTGGATGCTAAAGGAGTGTAGTTTTTGACCAAATCTCATCCGGTTGTTCCGGTTTTTTATATCCTACCGAAAGTACATAAACGTTTAGATAATCCCCCAGGTCACCCGATAGTGGCATCAACTGAATCTATTCTCTCACCTATTTCAATTTTTCTAGACAAAATGTTGACTCCTTTGATCAAAACTACCAAATCTTTTATTTTGGATACAGGTGATTTTATTAAGCAGGTTAATTCTTTGGAAAACATCCTGGCGGACTGTTTATTGGTCTCATGGGATGTTGCCAGCCTTTATACCTCAATTACTCATACTAAGGGGCTTAAAGCAGTTGAAGAATTGTTATCAGAACATGCTTTTGATGTGGATGTGAAAGATTTTCTTTTGAAGTGTCTCTCACTGGTGTTACACGAGAACGTTTTCCTCTTTCAAGATACTTTCTATCGACAAAGACAAGAGACCGCGATGGGGTCTAATGTGGCTCCCCCAATATGCAAATTACTATATGTCGTCTTTTGAAACTAAGTTTATATATACCGTATATACTCGTGTATAAGCCGACCCGTGTATAAGCCGACCCCCCTACTTTTGCCCCCAAAACCTGGGAAAATCTATTGACTCGCGTATAAGCCGAGGGTGGACCCCAGCACAGGTATACAGCCCCCAGCAGTGGTATACAGGCCCCAGCAGTATGATATACAGCAGGCCCCAGTGGTATATACAGCAGCCCCAGTGGTATTGCAGCCCCTATATACAGCAGCCCCAGTGGTATTGCAGCCCCAGTGGTGTATACAGCAGCCCCTATATACAGCAGCCCCAGTGGTATTGCAACCCCAGTGGTATTGCAGCCCCAGTGGTATTGCAGCCCCTATATACAGCAGCCCCAGTGGTATTGCAGCCCCAGTAATGCAGGGCCCCTATATACAGCAGCCCCAGTGGTATTGCAGCCCCAGTGGTATTGCAGCCCCTATATACAGCAGCCCCAGTGGTATTGCAGCCCCAGTAATGCAGGGCCCCTATATACAGCAGCCCCAGTGGTATTGCAGCCCCAGTGGTATTGCAGCCCCTATATACAGCAGCCCCAGTGGTATTGCAGCCCCAGTAATGCAGGGCCCCTATATACAGCAGCCCCAGTGGTATTGCAGCCCCAGTGGTATTGCAGCCCCTATATACAGCAGCCCCAGTGGTATTGCAGCCCCAGTAATGCAGGGCCCCTATATACAGCAGCCCCAGTGGTATTGCAGCCCCTATATAAAGCAGCCCCAGTGGTATTGCAGCCCCAGTAATGCAGGGCCCCTATATACAGCAGCCCCAGTGGTATTGCAGCCCCAGTAATGCAGGGCCCCTATATACAGCAGCCCCAGTGGTAGTATACAGGCAGCCTCAGTAATGCAGGGCCCCCCCTCATGCTCCGGTCTCCTGTAAAGCAAGTTACACTTACAGTGCCCGCTGCCGTCCGCGCCCGCATCTGCCGACATCCCGATCCTCCGTCTTCATGCATCTTCTTCCTGTTTCCTGTGCGCGTCGCCAGTAATGACGTCATTGCCTGCGACGCGCACAGAAGCAGGAAGAAGATGAATGAAGATGGAGGATCGCATGTCGGCAGCGGCGGGCGCGGACGGCAGCGGGCACTGATAAGTATAACTTGCTTTACAGGTGACCGGAGCATGAGGGGGGGGGCCCTGCATTACTGGGGATGCGGGGGCTCCTGTATACCGCTGTATACAGCAGCCCCGCACTGACTCGCGTATAAGCCGAGGGGGGTACTTTTCAGCCCAATTTTTGGGCTGAAAAACTCGGCTTATACGCGAGTATATACGGTACGCATCCATACATTAATAAGTATGTCCGATATTGGGATTGTTATATAGATGACATTTCTTGCATATGGGGAGACCCTCCCCAAGATCTTTTGGTGTCTCATGATTACCTAAATCAGATTTGGTCAGAGCTTCAGTTTTCTATTTGTTATAGCTCTGACCGTGTCAGTTTCCTGGATACACTGGTTTATAAGGTGGGCAATTCATTAATGTTTGATATCTTTAGGAAAGAAACTGATCGCAATAGCCTACAATATTACACCAGTTGTCATCCAGGGACTGTCAAAAAATCGATCCCACAGTCACAGTTAAGTAAGGTACGTAGGATTGCCTCTGATCCCCTCCTATGTAAGCTCAGAGAGTCTGAAATGTGTCAAAGATTCTCTGAAAGGGGGTATCCTTCTCACACGTTAAGAGCTTCTATTCATAATATGGTTAAAAGAAAGTCTAGTGACAGGATCCCATTGGTGCATACATTTCACCACTTTGTTTATAAATTACATGCCTCAATCCGTAAATTTTGAGGTATTTTACGAACAGGTTATCCCTATGTACCAAATTTCCAGAACAATTTTCTCCCTTGTTTTAGAAGGGCTAAAACTTAAAAGATGTTTTAATTAGGGCGGATGTTGGTTCGGCCCTTAGAGTACCTAGACAGATCTTTCTATCCAGTAAAAAACAGGGTACTTTTCCTTGCCTAAATTGTTTACAATGTAACAATGTAATGAAAATAGGTAAGATCTACCATCCCCATATGGGTAAGGATATCCCGATTAAAGGATTTTTCACGTGTGATTCTACTAATGTAATATACGCAATCAAATGTCCGTGTGGACTTATTTATGTAGGTGAGACTACCCAGCACATTAGGGATAGGATATCCCAGCATAAATCAAACATCAGGTATGAAAAAAAGGCTTTACCTTTACCTTATCACTTTATCACGGATGGACATAGTCTCACAGCTCAAATATCAGGTGTTAGAAAGGGTAACCATACCACGGTGGGGGGGATAATGACCATAATTACTTTGTTTATGTGAAGCACCTTGGATTTATAGGCTACAAACCTTGTCACCTAAAGGTCTTAATCGTGATTATGATACTATCAGTTTTCTCTAATTTTGACTACCCCGTTATTATTCCCTTTTTCATCACTTTTTTTCCCCTTTTTTATTTTTTCCCCTTTCCCCCCCTTTTAGGTTTGGATCTAATTGTTTCTTTCTCCTATTACACCCATATATACCTCCTACTTTTTTCACCCTTACTTTTTTAATTTTTCTTATAATCCCCATTTTGTTCCTTTCATTTCCCTGAATTCTATTTTACCTTGTTAAACTGCTGCAAATAACTTACCTATAGAATATACACATTCTTTTCCAGGTATGGAGATCAGGTGATCACCACATGACCAGGTATCCTAGCTACGCATAGTACACAGTTGCTCGTCACGTTGACGCGCTACCATCACTATTGCGCATGTGTCCGCGTCATTATGACGTGACGTCACATGACCGGCCTCTTATTTCCGGTTTGCAGCGATAAAGATACACGAGATGCAGCACTCAGTACGCTCTCATCTCCTGCACCACAGTGTTTATCTTTCCAGCATCACTACTTTGGTGAGTTTGATTAAGTTCTTTATTATTACAGGTTACTGTTGCCCTAGAGTAGATTCTGTGCCAGCCTTTTCTTGCCATTATATGATATAATAGATCGATTCCTTTGTCTTGAATTTTTCACTCCTCTTGACTGAGCAAGGTTTCGTATTTTTTTCAAACAGCCTATGTGAAATTCTTACAGCATCATATGAGAAGTAGCACAGTGACAAGAATTACTGGTATAAATTACTTCGAATCTTATTTTACTTTATTTTGAATTTTACATTTATGTATCATGAGGATTTATCATGTACTAGATGGGGGTCCGATTCTAACGTATCGGGTATTCTAGAATATGTATGTAGTTGACATACTGTGACTGACAGAACTTGTTCAGTCAACATGAGTGAACTACACCGCTCCTCCTGTCACCGCTCCTCCGTCTCTCCTCCTGTCCTCTCATCAGTGGGGGAAAAACAACTACTCCCCTCATCCACCCTCGCTGCCCTTAGGTAAAGCTCCACCTGTGGGGAGCTGTTACACCCAAGCTGCATCACATCACCTCAGCGGCCGGCTTGCAGCGCTGGTATCTAAATTACCAGATACCACAGGTGGCATCACGACAACATTTCCTCCCCCATCCCCCCATCATCACCTTTCAATGAGAGTTAGGGCACGGAACCGGGAAATCGACCACCCGTGATCCCCGATACAGCCACTCACTCGTCCAGGTATCCAAGTACCCCATCCTGGCCGACTCATATATATACACCAGCTGTTTTTCAAAACCTTATGAATTATATTTTTCTGATTGTACTGGAACGCTTATCTTAAAGGGAACCTGTCAGCTCCTTTTTACCCCCAAAGATATCACTACCTGTCCCTTCACCTTGCTACTACATCCCTAGCCCTCCCTGTCTGACCTAACACTGTCCTATAATGTCTGTAAAAATGAGCTTGATACTTACATCTCCATATGGTAATTAGCCTTCTAGACTACATATGTAGTCTGAGTAAGCAGTCTCCATGGCTGAATTCTCCCCCTTCGATGCTGGGATCATGCCCCGGTGGTCGAGATCATTCATCTTGAAGTGCGATCAGGAGCATGCGCCTGATTCAAAATTCTTGTTCTTCCTTCTGGCTGTAACGCAATTTCCCATCTGGTGCATTGTGGGGGATTATTGGGTGTACGGGCTGGAATGCACACTGCGCATGCTCCGAGCCGGTCTGTACACCAATACATGCCCCACACTGCGTAGGGCCGGAAACGACGCTCAGCTGGCAGAGCGTCATACCTGGAAAGAGGAACAAAAATTTTGAATCAGGCGTGCACTCCTGACTGAACGATCGCCCTTTAGAATGAATGATCTTGCCCACCGAAGCATGATCCCATCATCGAGGTGGGGAGAATGCATACATATGTAGCCTAGAAGGCTAATTACCATACAGAGATTTAAGTGTCGATCTAATTTTTTACAAATATTATAGCACAGTTTTATGTCAGACAGGGATGGTTAGGGATATACTAGGAAGGTGAAAGGGCAGGTAGTGATAGCTTTGGGGATAAAAACAAGCTGACAGGTTACCTTTTGTTTAACTGGATAATATTCTAATTTTTTTTTACCTGATCTGGATTCACAGTATGAACATTTACAGTTTGTTTTACAAATGCTTACAGAAAAAGTTTTGTTTGCTAACTTGGAGAAACGTACTTATTCTGTGCAAGAAATATTTTTCATTTAGATTCATTGTTTCAGCTACAGGGCTCAAAGGGGAACTCCGGGGAGAGAAAACTTTTAGTACAGTCCCCGCCTTGCTACATGATGAAGAAGAGTTGTACACCGCGGTTCTAGGATCTATAGATCGCTTATAATTCAATAAAATCATACCTGCTCCTCAGATCTCCCTCTCACACAGGGGACATGGCATTTCAGCCTGACAGTTTCATGCAGCAGCAGAGATCAGGAGGTGTCGGGGGCGTGGAGCTTGGGGGCTGCATGATCATCCTACATTCCAACCCACTCGCACTTCTGTATATGAAGGGGGCATGGCAGGGGGCATAGTTGCCAACCCCATGCTCATACTACAATCCAGTTCCTGATATACAAGCCTATGTGATGTTACCAGCAGTCCAGGCTTCAAATAGCAATCATTTCACCAAGCAGATACAAATACATGCTGTGATCCTCTGCTGTATGATAATACATACTGTGTACTGTTATTGTGAGGCTAGGAGGACAGGCAAATCACTAAACTGATTGATTCAGCTCTGCATGGTCTCCCTTCCCCCATAGGAGCATGGTAGCTCCCTGCACTACAACTTTCCATGCATTTTCATCATCACTCATCAGTGACAGTCAAAGCAAGGCATCCAGAATCTGCAGAATATGTTACAGGTAATGTTGGTTTTCCTGAGGAAGGGGCCCTGGAGTCCTGAAACGCGTTGACTAATAAACCATGATCGAAATATCACAATTGATGTTCTCTGAAGATTGAGGTTCATTCCATTCTAGCAGCACAGTCATTAACCCCTTCTGCACCATTAAGTACATGCTTTATCTATTGGAACTGTGGCAGCTGGTTTACGTCTTTATAGTGGTCATGACTCCTCACCTCTAAAGATGAGCCTTTTTTCACTATCTGGTCTAAATATACCACAGATAAGACCCTATTTGCGCTTTTATCACCCTCTGTATAATATACACGATTCCCTGTTGAGTGATCAGCCTAGGGTCACATCTACTGAGAAAGCTATTTTAGACTCTTTTTGTGAGCATCTATGCAAATGTGGAGCCCTGCTAACACAGGTTACCATAGACTCACCTAAAGCATGGATGGGTTTCTACAGCGGGTACACAGACATGAACAACACCTTCCACCCCGGCATAGTAGGGGAGCTCAACTTGCTGCTTTTAGGCGGGGTCTTCTATAAATACTGGTGATGGGGGCGGAGTTAGTTGTAGTCTGCAGATGCTACAAGAGCTGTGAAGATGTGCTGGTGGTCGGTGCTGCGTTAGGCCCGAGCCAGTTACTCTGAACAGCCTCTCCAGCAGTCCTGAAAAGCCCAAGAGTGGGGGCAGAAGGCAAGGAGAAGAGAAAGGACAAAGAGAAATGAGCAGCCAGTGATAGGTTCAACCCAGAGCGACATACCGGACACCGGAGTCTGCGTCTATTGGAGAGCACCAGGCATAATAGAAAACACTGGTACACCGTGGAGACTCCTGTCTACCCGGGTATCTGCGCAGTCACACACCAGGGAGCCAGGCACTGCAGAGAGAAATACAGTAGTAGTCAAGAGAGGATATCCCGATGACAGCATAGGTGGAGAAAGAGAGCAGAGGAGGCTAGCCAAGTTCTACACAGGCGGGGGCTTCATACACAAGGGGAAAACAATAAGGAGGCCTTACACCCACTCGCTGTGGAGACCCAGAAGTGCATACCGAACACCCGGCAGTGCTCTGGACAGTTTACCTGAAACAACTTTAGTGAAAGGTAAAAGAACAACCAGTGGTGTGTGTGTCAGTTCTTTCCCCACTACCTCTGCAACTGCCATCCTCAGAGACTGTACCGTTGTCCAATACCCCGGCCGAATACCTGCTCATCCTTTGCCAGCACCTCCATCACCAATGGTGCATCACTGCCCAGGAGGGCCAGCTCCACCTGTAGGGAGCTGTACCACCTTGGCCGCTCAATCACCAGAAGCTGCGGGCGGCGTCACGACAAACTTTATAAACTTTAATTTCTCCCATTCAACTTCCCTTTTTTTAAGTCGACCGCCAGGGCCACGGGTCTGGGCAGGCCACCAGTGACATCCCTACTGCAGCAGGGCCCAGACACCCAAGTCCCCATACCCTGGGGTGTGTCACATAATGATATTAAAGATTTTGTATTCGCTTGCAAAACTTGTGCACGCACTAAAGTCTGTCATAGCCAGCTGATCAGCCGGGGAATCTACTCTATTGCCAATTCCAGAAAGACTGTGGAATAATTTGTCCGTGGATTTCATTTCTGATTTGCCTTTGTCTGGTGGAAATTTGGCTGGTATTCGACCAATGCAGAAAACAAACCACTTTGTTCTGTTATCAGTTTTACTTAATGCCGAAACGCTTTCCAAGTTATTTATCAACTATGAGGTAAGATTGCATGGAATTTCTCTGAGCATTGTATTTCATTGGGGTGTGCAATTTGTCTCTAAATTTTGGAGAGCGTGTTTGTAGAAAATTGAAGATTAATTTGTCATTTACCTATGCTTATCATCCTGAAACCAATAATCAGATAGAGGGGACAATTCAGTTGTTGGAGCAAATTTTAACATTTCGTTGTGGCTCAGCAAGGGAACTGGTCTTCGTTTTAATTTCTTGCAGATTTCGTGTTTAACAGTCAGGTTAATGAGTTCACAGGAATCTCAGCTTTCTTTAGATAGTATGATTTTAATTCCCATTTTGGTGATTTTTGTAGGATGAGTTCTGAGTGTCCTGGAGTAGAGGAAGCCATACAAAACTTCGGGATGTCCGGGGAGAGGTTCAAAGGATAATTGAGACCGAAATAGAGACAAGCAGACCCGTGAATTTAGTTAAAAGTTTGGTTCGGTGCACAGATTTGACCCAAACTTGACCCTGGACCCTGAACCCACAACAAGTCAACAAGGACACAAACTTTGGTGTGTTAAAAAGGCTGTAAAATAGTCATGGTAAGTGTAGGGCTGCAAAAGGAAACAAAATTAGGGTAATTGCCCTGCAAACAACTGTGAATCTAATATATAAAGCTGAATGTGTGTATGTATGTGTGTGTGTATGTGTGTATATCCGGGATTGGCATCTACACCGTCGCGACTACAGCCGCAAAATTTTGCACAGTCACACGTCTTAACCCGAGAGCGTCATAGGCTATGTTGTGAGGTGAAATTTTAACCCGCGCATTCCAATTTATCAAACAATTTTGCCCCTATCTACATAATGGGGAAAATGTGAATGGAAAAGTGTTGGATGAAAATCAACAGCTGTCAGCTATAGAGACAAAATTTTGCACAGTCACACGTCTGGACCCCTTGAAGCGTCATAGGCTATATTGTAAGGCGAAATTTTAACCCCGCGCATTCCAATTCACCAAACTATTTTGCCCCTATCTACATAATGGGGAAAAAGTGACAGTTACCAGTTGACAGTTGTGAATGAGAGGGGCTTAATGATAGCGCCAAAGACTAACAGCACATACCAGCATATAGTCACTAAGGTGGGGCCCCAACATGAGATATTCACCACGCACGGGGACATGTATACACACCACACGCACACAAAGAGTAACAGCAAGTGTATAGTCGCTAAGGTGCAGCCCCAACATTGGATACTCACCACGCACCCGAACACACACACACACCACAAAGAGACACACACAACACAGACACACACACACCCACACCCCCAAGGGGACACACACACACCCTATAGTGACACATGCACTCACCCCACATGGACACACACACCACAAAGAGACACACAAAACACAGACACACACACCACACAGACCCCCACAAGGACACACACATAGCCACCCTATTGGGACACATGCACTCACCCACAGGGACACACACACACACCACAAAGAGACACACACACACCACACAGACCCCCCCCACAGGTACACATACACACCCTATAGGTACACATGCACTCACCGCACAGGGACACACACACACCACAAGGAGCCACACACAACACAGAGACACACACCCCACACAGACACCCCCCCCACAGGGACACACACACATACACACCCTATAGAGACACATGCACTCACCCCACAGGGACACACACACACACACACCACAAAGAGTCACACACAACACAGACACAAACACACCACACAGACCCACCCACAGGGACATACACACACTATAGGGACACATGCACTCATCCCACAGGGACACACACACCACAAAGAGATGCACACAACAGAGACACACACCACACAGACCCCCCACAGGGACATACACACATACACACCCTATAGGGACACATGCACTCACCCCACAGGGAAACACACATACACATACACCACAAAGGGACAGACACAACACAGAGACACCCCCCCAAGGGGACACACACAAACCCTATAGCGACACATGCACTCACCCCACATGGACACACACACACCACAAAGAGACACACACAACACAGACTCACACACCACACAGACCCCCCCCACAAGGACACACACACATAGCCTCCCTATAGGGACACATGCACTCACCCCACAGGGACACACACACACACACCACAAAGAGACACACACAACAGAGACACAGACCTCCCCACAGCGACACACACACATACACACCCTATAGGGACACATGCACTCACCCCACAGGGACACACACATACACACACCCCAGGGACACACACACCACACAGACAGACACAGATGTGCACAAATCACCTCACACAACTCGCCTCATACGCGTGCTATCTTTAATTTCCAAACATGAACATCTGATTAAAAACAGCCAATGTGCAACACATGTGCCATATAGGGAATTAAGGCAGATGTCAGTCATATGAGCTGTCTATTATGTGTATGTGTTAGGTAACATATACTGCCTGGCCAGAGGGAGGGTTTTACTGTTGGCTGGAGATTTATTAGGCTGCCTATAGCAACCAATCACAGCTCAGCTTCTATTTTCTTACAGATCATTAATATGACATATTCAAATTCTATTTTGTTATAGCTAACAGCAGTTATTTAATAACCCGGGCGTAGCCGGGTACTACAGCTAGTAGGGAATAAATGTAAAAAAATGAATGGTGAATGAGGGAGTATAAGGAACTCTATTTAAATAAGCTAATTTTTCCTCTTTGTGTGTGTTGTGTAAGGGTCCCGTCACACTTGCCGACGTTCCAGTGATCCCGACAACGATACGACCTGGTAAGGATCGCTGGAATGTCGCTATGTGGTCGCTGGTGAGATGTCAAACAGTCAGATTTACTCAATGACATAGCAATGATACGGCGACTCGTATAATGACCTCTGCGGTTTTTGTGACCCTGTCACACAGCAACTAGTCTGACGACTCAGACCTACGTGGCTGAGTTCTGAGTAGCCAACGAGGTCGTTGTTAAAGCGTCAAACAAACCGATGCATGCTGGCCAGCAGGAACCCAACGATGAAAAAAATGGTTCAGGCCATTTCGACACGATCAGCGTTGTCACGGCAGGGGCCCGGTTGCTGCTACATGTCAAACATAGCGAGATCGCTGGCTATCTCGCTATGTGTGACGGGGGCTTAACTCTACACTTCCAGTGTTAATAATGGAGGTGTCACACCATGGCAATTGGAAAGAACCCTTTTTTAAAATTGATTTACATATGAACATAAATACAACAATGAGGATTTAAATATACAAAAGAGGCATCAATATTCAAAGAAGTGTGTTTTATTAAAAAAAGCCAGTAATAACATGAAAATGCAGAATAGAATAGAAAACATATGGTCATTACTGCCGTGCTTAAGACATCATAGAAAACAAAATACCTTTAAAATTAATTAAAAACCAACAGAAAATTTTAAGTGATAGTAGAACTCTGTAGTTGGCAGTGTAAATTCTATAGACTGCATAAAACCACACAGATAATGAAAGGATTGTATTTTATGGTTGTATTATTATAACATATGTGATAGAGGATGTATTAAATAGATGTAAAACACTACGGGATGAGGAATTAATACTAGAACCTTTGTGACTCATGGCACTAAGTCAGTATCACCCTTCATATCCCTAACATTTTTCACAGACCCTGTTAAAAGAATTTGTCTCCCTCGTACCTGTCTACTCCTATTTCTGTTGATAGGGATTTAGAGTACGAGGTGCAGAGGATCGTACATTCTTGGAAGGTCTGGAATTCCCTCAAAAATTTAATTAAGGCCGGTCGTTTGATCAAGGCCTTCCGTCATAGGTTTCCTGAGAAACCAGTGGGTCGTGAGGCTCCCCCTAGAAGAGAGGGTGCTGTCAAGATTCCCCTGCTCAGTGCATATAGGACGCAATGAGTGACTGATTGCTGTAACTATGGAATCAGGACACGTTGAGCTGTCAGTTTCGTGAGTAACAGCTCAGTCATCAAATCTGCTGCTTGGTTATTTGGGTGTCCCCTGCGAGTCGCTCGACAGGGTAGGGGGTACTCGGATACCAAAAAAAGGTTGCTACTTCAGTGGGGATCACGGCAGGTCGGGACCCGGTCCCGTGCCCTGGACACTCAATGGCTGGGGGGAAAACTATTTGGGATGGGGGATTATTATACGTGACACCACCTGTGGTGCCTGGTAATGTAGTTACCAGCGCTGCAGCCGGCCTCTGAGGTGATGGTGATGCAGATTTGGGTAGTACTGCTCCCCACAGGCGGAGCTTTACCTCAGGGCAGCGGGATGGATGAGGGGAGTAGTAGTCCTTGACTCTTTGGTACTGTAGGAACCTCCCAGGCGATGAATAATTGATGCAGAGACACCAAGTTAGCCCAAACAGTTCTTTACTGGTACCGGATGGATCATTAGGTACACGATACAGTCTAGTTTTGTTGCCACAGGTTTTATGGATTACCACAGCGTCTGTCAGAGGTGCCTTTCAAATGCTTTCTTAGTCCTGTTCCTTTATGGGCTCTTTTGCCTCCTTACACTCCCACTCTTGAGTCTGGTTTCTGGTCCCGGGTCTGTTGCTTAAAGTCTCTCTTACTCGTCAGCGTCTTGAACCCCACTATGGGACAGAGGTTCAACTACTTTGATGGGTGCTTTGGCACCTTCTTGAGAAGGCCCACAGCCTGCCAGTCAGCAGTTTGGGATGAACCTTAACAAATCGCCTCGGTTCCTGTTTACCGGTATTGACCTGGATTCTCCAGCAGGCTCCGACCAGTCCTGGAGTGTCCCCTTTGTTGTCTGGGTTACCTCTCAGTTTAGAGGTACCCTCCTGTCACACCCGCAGGGTCCCCTGTATCTGTCTCTGCTGCTCTCCTTACACAGTTTGACTGACTTGAGTCAAACTGTCACTGTCACTTATGTCACGTCTCCTGCTCTGCTAAGCTCCACCCCCTGGGACCTACTGAATATACAGTCCCTGGTGCTAGGGTGGCTGTGATTGGGATCTTGTAGTTTTGTATACAGACTCTGTAGCTTCCCCCTCTACCTGTGACTATGGAGGCACT
Organism: Allobates femoralis; assembly: GCA_033576535.1. Lineage (NCBI taxonomy): Eukaryota > Metazoa > Chordata > Amphibia > Anura > Aromobatidae > Allobates > Allobates femoralis. The sequence goes on from JARQOC010000002.1 coordinate 540,989,918, forward strand.
ACACCTTCTGTTTGGGATGCAGTACCTCCCTGTGGCGTCCCACCAGAGGAGCTCCACACCTGCATAATTGAGCAGTTTCTTCCAGAGCTCTGTCATTTGTAGCATTCTGTTCAGTGGTACTTGTTGGTCTGTATTCCAGTGCTCTGTTTGATCTATTGCTGCCTGACCTTGGACCTCATTTTGACCATTTGTTTTTTTAGCCCCTTTGCTATTTTGCACTATCCTCCAAATATTCTGACTCTGGACCATGACTTGACTACGCCTCTGTTTATCCTCTTAATCCATGATGTGCTCTCCAGGTACCTGACCCTAGAACGCTTGACTACCCTGCCTCATGACTTGCCATTAGTGAATAGCTTCACAAATGTAGTTAATACAATACCATACCATCCATAACGTCTTCTGCATGAAGAAAAAAAAAATTGGAATAATATTGTAGTCAGCCAGCAGCATTAAATAATGACTGACAGCTCTCTAATCTCTCTCATTATCATTTGAATCTCTGGATTACATTATTTTCTTCACACACTAAATGTATTCACTTCTGTGTTATAATACACACATCTTTACAATTTATTCAGTGTTTTATAGCTTTCTCTTCTTATGGCGGCCGTCACACGCTTCAATCTAATGCACGATATCGCTTAAGCGATCTGCTTTTTGATCGCTTAAGCGATATCGTTTGTGCATCGCTGCGTGCAATCAAGCGATTTTACAATGTAAAATTGCTTGATCGTTACATCGCAGATTGGTGAGCAGGAGCTCATATCAAGCGATAAACGCTTGATCAATCTGCCTCATCGTGGTGTGTGACACCACGATGAACGATCTCCCAGTGGCAGAGCCTATGCTCGGAGATGGTATCTATGGTAAACGTCGGGTTACTAAGCGCCGCACGGTGCCTAGTAACCCGATGTGTACCATAGTTACCAGCGATCTCACTGGTCCACATCGCTGGTGAGTCTGCCTGTGTGACAGCTCACCAGCGATGTGAGCGATATTGTTAGCGATCGCGCGTGCACGTGATCGCTAACAATATCGCTACCGATATTGAAACGTGTGACGGCCGCCTATCTCTCAGGTTAAGATGTGAGTCGTGCCATCTTTTTACTATTCAGATTCACCATGTAATGCCTGCTGCATTTCCTGCTTCTGGCTACATACATACTAACAGTTTCTTCTGACTGGCTGTGGTATACAGTTGTGCTCAAAAGTTTATATACCCGGCTGATTTTTTGCTTTCTTGTCCTTTTTTGAATGAATGATAACACAAAACCTTTTTTTCCACTCATGATTAGTGATTGGGTGAAGCCATTTATTGTCAAACTATTGTGTTTCCTTTTTTTAAATCATAATGATAACCTAAAACATCAAAATAAGGCGGCCGTCACACGCTACAATATCGTGAGCGATATTGTAAGCGATCACGTGCATGCGCGATCGCTAACAATATCGCTCACATCGCTGGTGAGCTGTCACACAGGCAGACTCACCAGCGATGTGGACCAGCGAGATCGCTGGTAACTATGGTACACATCGGGTTACTAGGCACCACGCAGCGCTTAGTAACCCGACGTTTACCATAGATACCATCTCCCAGCATAGGCTCTGCCGCTGGGAGATCGTTCATCGTGGTGTCACACACCACGATGAGGCAGATTGATCAAGCGTTTATCGCTTGATATGAGCTCCGGCTCTCATATCTGCGATGTCACGATCAAGCGATTTTACATTGTAAAATCGCTTGATTGCACGCAGCGATGCACAAATGATATCGCTTAAGCGATCAAAAAGCAGATCGCTTGAACGATATCGTTCGCAATATTGAACCGTGTGACGGCCGCCTTACCCTGATCAGAAGTTCACATACCCCAGTTCTTAATACAATGTATTGCCTTCTCTAAAATCAAAGACAACTTGGAGTCTTTTGTGGTAGTTGTGGATGAGGTTCTTTATTTTCTCATGTAGTAAAGCTGCCCATTCTTCTTAGCAAAAATCCTCCATTTCCTGTATTTTCTTGGGCTTTCTTGCATGAACTGCGCACTTGAATTCTCCCCAGAGTGGCTCAATGATATTGAGGTCAGAAGACTGAGAAAGCCACTCCAGAACCTTCACTTTGTTCTGCTGTAGCCAATGACAGGTCGACTTGACTTTGTGTTTTGGATCGTTGTTATGTTGGAATGTCCAAGTACGTCCCGTGCGCAGCTTCTGGGCTGATGAGTGCAAATTTGCCTGCAGTATTTGCTGATAACTTGCTGCATTCATCTTTCCTTCAACTGTGACCAAGTTTCCTGTGCCTTTGTAGCTCACATATCCCCTCATCATCAGTAATCCACCTCCGTGCTTTACAGTCGAATGGTGTTTCTTTCATCATAGGCCTTGTTGACACCTCTCCAAATGTAACGCTTATAGTTGTAGCCACAAAATTTGATTTTGGTCTCACCACTCTAAATGACCTTGTTCCAGAAGTTTGGAGGCTTGTCTCTGTGCTGTTTGGCGTATTGTAGGTGAGATATTTTGTGACATCTGCACAGTAATGGCTTTCTTCTGGTGACTCCACCATGCAGCCCATTTTTTTCAAGTGCTTCCTTATTGTGCATCTTAACACCTTAGTACCAGCCCACTGTATATATACAGCAGAATTTCAGGGTCCTTATTCTATTGTGAAAATAAGTCAGAACAGAAAAGGCCCTGTAGCGCCCCCCAGTGGCCGAAAATTGACAGGGTTTCAGCACCCCCATGTGCTGTAAAAGACTGGAAATCATCTAGGGACCTCCCACTGGACTACGTCAGACCTTCCTACTGGACTACATTGGACCTTCCCACTGGACTACGTTGGATGCCAAAGAATAATAAAGATGGGGTCTAAATAGTGTCTGTATTTTTTTTCTAATAAAAATATTTTTCTCTGTCTTGTGTCTTCTTTACAATTTAGTAGGGATTCCTAATGGCCCGGTCTAATATTGGCCAGACATTAGGAATCTAGGGCTTAGTTCCAGCTTCAAAAATGGCTGGCATTAACCCCTTATTACCCAGTCTGCCACCACTACACGACAGCTGGAAGAGCTGGATACAACGCCAGAAAATGGCGCTTGTATGAATGAGCCATTTTCTGGGGCGGTTGTGGACTGCAATTCGCAGCAAGGGAGGAGGCCCAGAAAGCTTGGGCTTCCCTACGCTGAGGATTCCAGCCCCCAGCTGCCTTGTTGTACATGGCGAAGCCCACAACGTTTTTTTTTTTTAGTTATTTAATGAAATAATTAAAAAAAAAGGGGCTTCCCTATGTTTTTGGTTTCCAGCCAAGTAAAACTAGGCAGAAGGGGTTGGTGGCAGCCCGTAGCTGCCTGCTGTACCTGGCTGGACCAAAAATATAGCGAAGCTCCACGTCGTTTTTTTTTAAAATTTAATAAAGAAATGCTAAAAAAATTCAGGAGAGGAGACGACCAGGACACGTTGTCTCTGGATCTTGTGCACATGCTCTAAAAGTGAGAAATTGTGTGAAAAAAAAGAAAATGTTCAATATGATGTTATCAAATTCTGTGAAGTAACTGTAGGTTCCAAATGCTCATTATACCCCAAGATATAATCCTTGAGGTGTCTAGTTTCCAAAATGGGGTCACTTGTGCGGGAGCGCCAATGTTTAGTTGCATATGGTGAGCCCCTGTGTGCCTAAACATTGGAGCTCCCCCACAAGTGAACCCATTTTGGAAACTAGACACCCCAAGGAACTTACTTAGATGCATAGTGAGCACTTTGAACCCCCAAGTGCTTCACAAATTGATCTGTAAAAATGAAAAAGTACTTTTTTTCACAAAAGTTATACTTTTTTCCTTTTTACGGACTAATTTGTGAAGCACCTGGGGGTTCAAAGTGCTCACTATGCATCTAGATATGTTCCTTGGGGTGTCTAGTTTCTAAAATGGGGTCACTTGTGAGGGAGCTCCAATGTTTAGGCACACAGGGGCTCTCCATATGCAACATGGTGTCCACTAACAATTTGAATTAGCTCTAACAGTTAGCGGACACCATGTCGTGTATGGAGAGCCCCTGTGTGCCTAAACATTGTAGCTCCCCCACAAGTGACCCCATTTTGGAAACTATACACACCAAGGAATTTATTTAGATTCATAGGGAGCACTTTGAACCCCCAGGTGCTTCACAAATGGATCCATAAAAATGAAAAAGTACTTTCTTTCCCACAAAAATTTTATTTTTTCATTTTTACGGATTCCTTTGTGAAGCACCTGGGGTTTCAAAGTGCTCACCACCCATTCAGATAAGTTCCTTGGGGGTCTAGTTTCCAAAATGGGGTCACTTGTGGGGGAGCTCCAATGTTTAGGCACTCAGGGGCTCTCCATACACAACATGGTGTCTGCTAACTATTGGAGCTAATTTTCCATTCAAATTGTTAGCGGACACCATGTCGCGTAAGGAGAGCCCTTGTGTGCCTAAACATTGGAGCTCCCCCACAAGTGACCCCATTTTCGAAACTAGACCCCCCAAAGAACTTATCTAGATGCATAGTGAGCTCTTTGAACCCTCTGGTGCTTCACAAATTGATCCGTAAAAATGAAAAAGTATTTTGTTTTCACAAAAATTGTTTTGTCCTCAATTTTTTCATTTTCATATGAGCAACATGATAAAATGCATCCTATAATTTGTTGGGCAATTTCTCCTGAGTACATCGATACCTCATATGTGGTCATAAACCACTGTGTGGGCGCACGGCAGGGCTCAGAAGGGAAGAAGCGCCATTTCAGTTTTTGAATGGAAAATTAGCTCCAATAGTCAAATTGCTCTCCTTCCCTTCTGAGCTCTGCCGTGCGCCCAAACAGTGGTTTATGATCACATATGAGGTATCGGTGTACTCAGAAGAAATTTCCCAACAAATTTTAGGATGCATTTTATCCTATTGTCCATGTGAAAATGAAAAAATTGAGGCTAAAAGAACATTTTTGTTGGAAAAATTAAAATGTACATTTTTTGTATGCACTTTGCTTAAGTTCCTGTAAAGCACCTGAAGAGTTAATAATCTTCTTGAATGTAGTTTTGAGTAGCTTTAGGGGTGCAGTTTTTGGAATGGTGTCATTTTTGGGTGTTTTCTGTCATGTACACCCCTCAAAGGGACTTCAAATGTGATGTGGTCACTAAAAAAATGTTTTGTAAATTTTGCTGGAAAAATGAAAAATTGCTGATGAACTTTGAACCCTTATAACTTCCTAACCCAAAATTTTTTTTTTCCAAAATTGTGCTGATGTGAAGTAGACATGTATGAAATGTTATTTATTAACTATTTTGTGTCACATAACTCTCCGGTTTAACAGAATAAAAATTCAAAATTTGAAAATTGTGAAATTTTCTAACTTTTTGCGAATTCTTTTATATTTTCACAAATAAACGCAAAAGTTATCGACCTAAATTTACCACTAACAGGAAGCCCAATATGTCACGAAAAAACAATCTCAGAATCGCTAGGATCTGTTGATCCAGAGATATTACCTCATAAAGGGACACTGGTCAGAATTACAAAAAACGGTCTGGTCATTAAAAATTGGCTCTGTCACTAAGGGGTTAAAACAGCCACATCGCTAGTTTTCAGTGAGTCCTGTATTTCAGCTGATGTTATTTGTGGGTTTTTCTTTGCATACCGAACAATTTTCCTGGCAGTTGTGGCTGAAATTATTCTTGGTCTGCCTGATTGTGGTTTGGTTTTTACAGAGCCTCTGATTTTCCATTTATAATCACAGCTTGAACATGGCTGACTAGCCTTATCAATTCTATGGATATCTTTTTGTATCTCTTTCCTGTTTTATACAGTTCAACTGTCTTTTCTCATACATTCGTTGACAATTCTTTTGATTTCTCCATGACTCACAATCCAGAAATGTCAGTGGCTGGATGAAAGATACAAGAGTCTGTCTAGATCCCAGAAACTCACTCAGCTTTTATGCACACACATAGATTACAAGCAAACAGGTCACCGGTGAGAATGTTATCTTTATTAGCCATTCAATCCAATTCGTGTCAACTTCTGTGCATGTTATCAGGAATTTGAGGAAACAATATACTGGAAAATGCCCACAAGTGATAACATTTTAAACACCTCACTCCTCAAATACTTCAAAATTGCTTTCAGGACAGTTTTTAACCCTCAGGTGCTGCACAGGAATTAATGCAAAATGGAAAGAAAAAATAATAATTTCACCTCTAAAATGTTGTTTAGCCCCAATTTATTCACTTTTCCAGGGAATAGCCTGACAAAATCGCCCCCCCCAATTTGTTACCCAGTTTCTTCTGAATGCTATGATACCCCATATGTGGAAATTACAAGACTTACCGGGTCTGGATTTGGACGCACCGCACTACCTGGTCCCGATCTTCCTCTGTCCCGACGGCTTCTCCGCTGTCTTGCACTCCTCATTCCCCAAAGGAGCTCTCCACTCACTATCTCTCTTCTCTAACTCACTGAACTAACTGTCCTCTCACCCACACACTTTTCTACCCTGTCACTCCTCCCACGGGACTGGGTCCTCCCTATAGTGGGTCCACTCACAGTCCCCTTCTCTAGGGTGTGTGTGAATGAGTGTGGTAAGGGTCCCTTATGCGACATCCCAATTCCCTAGACACAGGAATACTACACACTCTTGTTTGAGTACAGTACCCCTATGTGGCGCCCTGACCAATGAAGTGCCACATAAATATATATATTTATTGTTGCCATAGTCTAAGAGCTGTAACTTTTTAATCTTTTTATGAACAGTGCTGTTTGAGGTTTAATATTTTGTGTGACAAGTTGGACATTTTTTTGTATTATTTTGAGATATACAACATTTTTTCATAGCTTTTTATTCAGATTTTTCAGATGCAGAATGAACAAACCTCTTTAATTTTCTTAGGTTGGCTTCACACAATGGTAAAATCCAATCCAGAGCTGTCAGGGGTGAACCAGATGGAGCCACATGGCAGCTATCTGCCATCCGGCTTCCATCTGCTCGGGAGAATCCGGGAGGATTCAGATTTTTATCCCGGACACAAAAATGCTGCATGCAGCATTTTTGTGTCCGGGGGAAAAAAGCTGATCCTCCCGGTCCGATGTGATCCGGCGCCCCCTAACATGGGGGTCTATGGCACCGGATCGCACCGGAGCCACACCCGGGAGCTGGACACTGGGTGCTGAAACTCAGCACCCCTCGGCGCTGAACTTCAGCACCACGGAGCTGTCCCCTGCTGACAGTTCAGGACTGCGGCTGTCCCCTGCTGACAGTTCAGGACAGACAACTGGGCACACTAGAGCAGTGTCCAACATTTGCCCTGTTAGTTGCAGATGGCTGGACCAAGGTCCATGTCAGTGACTACAGGGGGATAGGAATGTTGTCTCAGGTGTGTGGTCCTTACACCCATCCATTATCTTACGGTAGCTACTAAATATCACCTTGCTGCCAGTGTGCCCATCACAGATACCACTCAACAACACTGGGTGAAGAGAAGACCCCATCACAGACAGTCAACCCTGCCAAGACCTCACAGTGCTGCCTTTTTACCCCAACAGTTACAGCTCGGCAATTCTGGGGAAGGGAACACCACATCCAAGACTCTAATTAACCTCTAATTGTCTGTAGGACTAACAGGCTATCTCCTGCCCTTGATGGAGAACCCAAAAAATAAAAATAAAAAGCAATGTTAAATAAAGGAAGTGGAAGTAGCAGTAGCCAACACTTTCAAGAGAAATGGACCAAGATGTATGGCATTATTGATAGGAGATTTAGCAAATGAAATTCAGCAACAAAATTCACTAAGGTAAGGTAAAGAATTATTTGTTTTTGCTTTATTAATAAACTAGCTGGGTGCCCGATGCAGATGCATCGGGATTCTAGCAGAGCGAGTCTCTGACTCGCAATGGCCGCTTCGCGGCCAATGCTTTGTGCTGCTAAGGCGACTCGCCATGCCCGCTGCGCGGGCATAGCGAGTCGCCTTAGAACTGCTCGCAATGGCCGCTGCGCGGCCAATGCTTCGGTCGTATCCACATGACGACATTGACTCGCAGCGTGAGCGGACTCAAAAGGGGCAAAAATCCCATTCGTGATTATATAATAGATACAGTACATACCATATATTAACCATATAATTTTTTGTTATTGGAGCTACAAATATCACAAAATTATGGAATTTTCTAGAAGTGACACACCACCTGAGTTATGCTTGATTTTTTTTTTTTAATTTGACACATCGAGCTCAAAAGGTTGGTCATCACTGATTTAGGATCTAACAGCCAATGTACCCCGTGGTCATCAGATGACCTTAGGAACTATCAGCACCCTCCGTTATGATTGTGAGGGGAAAGCCAGTCCTGACAAAAAGTCTTTTAGCCCCTTTTTAGCCACTTAGATATTATTGTCACGATTAACAGTGGTATTTAAGGAGTTCATCGGCCCCGATCAGTTCCAAGGTCCGCGAGTGTCAGCTGTCATGTATAGGGGTGATATTTTAAAACTGTAATGAGGGAATAAGACACCTTAGTGACTGCCGATTATATGTGTACTGGCGGTCGTTAAGGGGTTAAAGTAAATGCAGTTGCACTCTGAAATGCTACACTAAGTAAACATTAAATATAAGAAATTTGGAACTGCATTACTGTCATACAAACTAGGTTTAAAATTTAATATATTGTGCACAATTTGCCCAATTTGTGATTAGCCCAACAGCCAGTTATAAGGCGTACCCCGTTGTTGGGACACTATCCTTGAGTGCCTCTACCTGGGCTAATAGCCTAAAATTTAAAGGGCAGGTAGGATCCAGCTATGATTACAATTTAAACAGCAGGTAGGATCCAGCTATGATTACAATTTAAAGGGCAGGTAGGATCCAGCTATGATTATGTCACACCCCAGGGCCGGGGTACTCGGATCCCGGGCGTTAGTTATGGATGGTGTCAACGGTGACCGGTGCCCGGGCCCGTGACCCTGGTGGATGCTCATAAAGGGGTTTAATAAAAGAATGAGATAAAAATAAAAATAAAGTTAAATGTTCATGACGCCATCTGCAGTTTCTGGTGATGGCACCAGCGCTGCCAGCAGACCTCTAGGGACGAAGGGTAGGCAGCCAGATGATGTCGCTTCCCGCAGGCAGAGTGGAGTCCCCAGGACAGCGAAGTACTGATTGTCATAGTTGAAAGGAAACACAGGAGACCTTCTAGCTCTGCACGGGTATTTACTGGTGACTTTCAAGCAGTTTACAAAGTACATAATCACTGGTAGCTGGCTGGGTAGTCACCAAAAGATGCAAAGTCTTTCCGAGGCCCTCAACGTTGTTCCATCAGGTTTCAACCTCTGTCCTTGTCACTCACTACACCCTCCCAACTTCCATGCATGGCCCTGCACGGAGCCCTCTTCCTACCAGGCCCACGGGTCTGTTAGAGTTTACCCTTCTCTCAAATGGGCTCAAACTCTGGACGGAGATCCTGGTGGGGACGTGCCTTGGACCGGGTCACGGCTATCTGAAGGCTCACGACTCTCCGGTTTGGCGGCTCAGGGATAGACACCTGCACTGCACTCGGAGCCGGTCCTCCATTTTCGTTTGGGTTCTCTCCAGACCAGTTATTAGGACGGTCCGGCACCAGGCTTGCTCAAGCCAGGGATCCCCCTTCTGTCTGGGTTGCCTTCCTTTTCAGGCACCCTCCCGTTCACTCTCCTCACGGCTCTCCTACTCACTAACTCACTCTGTCTGTTCTTCCTGCTCCTTTTCTCTCCACCTAAGCTCCTCCCACCAGGACTGGTTACCCTGGTATCAGGTTTAGCCAATTGGTCCCCTAGATCTTAGTGTATGAAAGTGGGGTTGAGGGCCTCAGGTTTAACATTACCATCCTCTGGTGACCGGGATACCACACACACTTATCTGGGTGCAGTACCCCTTCTGTGGTGCAATGACCAGTGGGGCGCCAAAATTACAATTTAAAGGGCAGGTCGGATCCAGCTATGATTACAATTTAAAGGGCAGGTAGGATCCAACTATTATTACAATTTAAAAGGCAGGTAGAATCCAACTGTGATTACAATTTAAAGAGTGTGTAGGATCCAGTTATAATTATGATTGTCAAATATTTAAATTTCATGTTCTCTGAAACACTGACCCGTTTCAAAGAATTATAACCTGGATTCATTTGTACAGCCAGGCCCCCATTTATGCTCGTTTATGTTTTAATGGCCACGGTGGCAAAATCTTCTTTTTTTTTTTTAAGAAATGAAAGCATATACAGAAGCATGTACATATGATAAGGATGATCTGGGCTACATATATAAGAAAGATATGGGAAATTGTAGAAAGAGAATAAGTTGATTTATTTGCTAGGATTTTATTGCCATCTAGTGGTAATGTTAAGAAATACTTCAGTAAGGCTTTTGATACATTTGAAAACAGTCTAGAAAAAAACGTGAAAGAGAAAAACAACTAAGACAGTGACATGAAAACTAAAGGCAACATAAAAAGCTAAAGGAGTGTGAGAAAATAATTAATTTTTATTAGAGAAATAAATTGGAAACATAATACCTATCACTCCTGTGTGTATTCTATTCTCATTAGGTTTATGTAACAATCATTACTGTATTGTTCATCTTGAAACATTCTCTTGAAGATCTGAATTTCACTATTTATAGATCTGAAAACATATTTCCTGTCCACACAATGTTATGAGATATTTTTTAAAAAGCATATATTTTTATCTTCTTTATGACTGTCTTCTAAGTGACATAACTTTTATATATTTCCATCTGTGTAGCTATTTGTTTTGTTGTGGGACGAATTGTGCTTTTGAATCACATCCTTCAGTTTATCATGTAATGTCCTGCAAAGTGGGAAAAAAATTCCAATTGCAAAAAAGTGCAATTCCACTTTTTTTTTTAATTTACCACTATACAGTAAAATTTACTTAATATTATTCTCCAGATCATGATGTGGCATCCCAGAGTACGGTTGCCATGATGGCATTGCCTCCCATTGGGTCATGCCATGCTTGGAAGCAAGGAGGTATCCACACCAGATAAGCCCACCACACACAACACCTTCCCAACTCCAGACCAGAAGGGGGAGCTCTGAAACCCGAGTTCAGGGGAGGTCTCCCCTATAAATTCAGGCCTGGGGGCGGGATTAGGCAGTTCAGTTCCTAGGAGAACTGTGAAGAGGACCTGTGGACTGGAGCTGTTCCAAGCTCATCCCAGGTAGAGCAGAGAAACACCGAGTTCAGTTCCTAGGGGACTGTGAGGAGTTCCCGTGGACTGGAGCAGAGTAAGGCTCTTCCAGGGACAGAGACTAGTCAGCTTGAGGGACCCATAGGAGAGCGTCTGAGGAAGTGGAGAAGCAGGCCTGGGGAGTGGAGATGGCTGCCAGGCTCACCTCAGTGCAGAGCGCCAGAAGCGGACACCGGAGTCCAAGGTTGTGAGGGACTCTAAGCCCATCAGCCAAATCCTGGAGGTCAGGAGATTTCAAGTCTCCCGGCCACAACAAAGCCTAGGAGGCACAGCAGCACCAGAGAGCTCAGAGACAGTAGCCAGAGGAGTGAAACCCGGGAAGGGCTCAAGCTGCCTGCCATATGGGTGAGAGACTTTACGTAGGAAGAGAGGGTCGCAGCTTAGCTACAAGCAGCCAGGACCCGCCAAGAGTAGCGCAACAGGGAGGCTTCAGAACTCACTGGGTGAGGACATCCCCAACTTGCTTCCAGGCACCTGGATTCCTAACAGCTCTTGTGGACGGTACCGTGGACTCAACCTGATACTTCTACCAGTAAAGGTAACGGAGACTTCAACCCTTGTGTCTGTCGGTTTTTCAGCGCCCTCAATCCTGCACCCCTAACGGCCTGCCATATAGAACTTCCCAGTTGCCCTTGGTATCCGCTCCACCCATGGGGCACAAAACTATCACCGCTGCAGTCCCATCATCCCCAGGGGCCCTGCACTGCAGTCGCTTCCACTAATAGCCATATACCACGGGTGACGTCACGACAACCATCCATAAGCCCCTAGTCCAGAACTGTTAAACTCAACACCAAGGGTCACGAGACTAGGCCTCGACTCCCGTGACTACCACAGTAGAATAGTTCCGAGTACCCCACGGCCCTGGGGCGCGTCAATTACAAGCATGCAGATACCAAACGTGTATGATTTTCTTTATTTAAATGGTGACATTTGTAAGAAAAATCATTTTGCTTGTGTCGCATGACGTTTTAATTTTTTGGGATCTGGGGATAAGCGATGGTTTGTTTTTTTGCGCCCTGAGCCGCCATTTTTACTGATAACATTTTAAGGTAGATCTGGCATTTTAATGTATTTTATTCCAATAGCTAGTATATTTTGATAGATCTGACTTTTATGAACAGAACAATTCCAAATTGTCATGATCCCTCCACGCAGCATGTCTAGGATGCTATTGTATGTCGTGATTACAGATACCTGGGTGTGCTGAGTTGTCAGTATGTTTTTTTTTTTTAACCATATTTTTATTAGGTTTTCAGCATAATAAGTTTTCCAAAAAATCAGGATATACATATTAAACAGAAATATACGGAAGTCAAACATAGTCTTCTGAAGTTAACATCATACATCCAATTACAATTATATACAATAATTCTTATAGACCCTCCCCCCACCCTTTCCTGGAAATTGTCCTCAACTTATAGCTTATCTGTTTGTCTCAAAAAAAGACAATTATACTATAAATATAGTGCATCTAATCTCACCCTATTCACCTAATCACCACATCTCAGTCTACCTAGTGTCCCTCCTAGTTCCTCTTCCGCATACCACACCGAGGTACGGAAGGGTAACATAAAATTATTTATTTCACCATCTGTAAATTCTTTTTCAACAAATGTTTTCCACTTGAAGAAAAATTTCTTAGTTAGTTTACTTGGGTTACGTAGCGTGTCTAAAGATTCAAGTGTTAATGTATGGCGCATCGTCATTTTGATCTGAGTCAGGTCTGGGGGTCTATCGTTGAGCCAATGTTGGAGGAGGAGTCTTTTGGCTATTAGTGCAATATAGTGCCACAGGATATGCGGATGTCTATTAGTGTTAGAATTTGCCTGGTATTGGAAAATCCATCGTAGCGAATCTAAATTCTCCATATCTCCACATATTTCCTTGGCCCACCGTTCCACCCTCCTCCAATAATCTTGTGAATCAGGGCAGGACCATAGACCATGTTCCAGATCCGTCATAGCAGATTTGCATTTTGGGGAGTGAACCCATCTCCCTTGGTTGGCCTGGGAAGGGGGTATGTTAAAGCCCTGAATAGTTCCATGCATGATCCTGAATTGGGAATCCCTCCATCTCTCATTAGTGATATACCGTCTCACGAGTCCCCATCCCTCCAGGATTTTCTGAGTGAGTTCTGGATCACTTATGTGCTTACGCCATTTGTTGAAAAACCCCCTCCTCCTCTGCGGTCGTAGAACTTGCTGTAGTTTGGCATATAATGAAGTAATGGACACATCACCTTCATTTATATTTAGCAGTTCAGACCATAGATTATTTTCAACCTTTCCAGAGAGGTCCTGCAGGTGTGAAAGGAGATAGTGATCCAACTGGCGGAATTGTATAACATGAAACTGGGGTAAATCATAGACGGCTAGCACCTCACTCTCAGTCATCCATCTTTGTTCTTCAAAATTTATGAGGTCCTCTAGTGTATGGACACCCTTGTCTTTCCAAGCCTTAAATAGAGAGTTTTCACGTCCCAACTGGAAGGCGGGCATCTCCATGGGTTAAGTCGTCTAGAAACTCTCCACGCCAGTTTAAGCTTTTTCCTAACCTCTCTCCATGTTATGATAGTATCTCTGTATATTACCGTGTTTTTCAACGTGGCAGGGAGACAGGACAACGGGGAGTGCAATAAAGCGGATAAGTCCCAGGGTTTAGCCCATTCCCCCTCCAAACTTACGTTTGAAAATCTGCTTGTGCCCTTGATCCAATCCAATACATTTCGTAGGATGCACGCTAAATAATATCCCCTGACGTCTGGGAGTTGTAGGCCCCCTCCTGTTTAGACTGAATCAAGGTTCTAAAGGCTAACCTAGGCTTCTTACCTCTCCACAAAAATCTAGTAAAAGCTTTGTTAAGCCTCATTATATCGACATGTTTCATTAGCATGGGGATGGTCTGGAGGGGATAAAGTAGTTTCGCAAAACTGACCATTTTGAGTAAATGGCAGCGTCCCATCAGAGAGAGTGGCAATCCCTCCCATCTCGCCAATTCCTGTTCTATTTTTATAATGATCGGTAAAAAATTGAGTTTGTATGTCAGCCCACTAGATCTGGCCAAGTGCACCCCCAAATATTTGAGACTGTTTTTCGCAATTGGTAGACCACAGAAGCATTCCCCTTTCCTTGTTCCCTCTTCCTGGTTTATGAAGAGAATTTCACATTTACCTTTGTTTAAGGAGAATCCTGAGTATCTACCCCATACCTCTATATCTGTCAATATATCCAATAGGTCTCTTTCTGGGTTTTGAACATACAAGATTATATCGTCAGCAAAAAGTGAGAGCTTAATCTCATCAGCCCCCACCTTAAAACTCTCATAAGTGCTATGACGTTCCAGATATAAGGCCAGAGGTTCTATGGCCAGATTAAAAAGAAGGGGCGATAATGGGCATCCCTGTCTCGTTCCCTTTTGGAGAGCGAAGGAATCCGACAGAAAGCCAGGTGTGCTAACACAAGCTTTAGGATTGCTGTAAAGGGCACAAATATATTGCCGAAAGGGGCCCTTTAGACCCATGGAATCCAGTACCCTACCCAGCCATGACCATCTGACGTTATCAAATGCTTTTTCAGCATCCAGAGTAATCATGGCTGGGTTACCTCCCTCCAACCTTGTTCTCTTTCCCATGAGATCTAACATAAGCATCGCTTTTCGTATGTTTGTGGTAGTTGATCTCCCTTTAACAAAACCTGCCTGATGTGTGGGTATCAATTTGGGCAGAACCATTGCCAATCTGTCAGCCAGTATTTTGGAAAGGAGCTTCAGATCCTGATTTATTAAAGAAATCGGTCTGTAGTTCGCTGGGTCAGTGGGTGTCTTTCCTGATTTAGGAATCAATTTGATATAAGCCAGATTCATTCTCTTCGGTATGGGAGCTCCCTGCAGTATCGCATTATATAAGTCACACAATACCGGAGAGATCTGCTCTCTCAAGGTCTTAAAGAAAGCACCATTATAACCATCTGGCCCGGGCGCTTTACCCGTGTTTAAATGTCGTATAGCCATCTCAACTTCATCAGTCGTGACTGGGCTATTAAGAAATTGGGTGTCCTCCTGGGAAACAATTGGCAATTTAATCCCACTCAACCAGGCAAGACTGTCCGAGTCATCAGTGTTGACCTCCGTGTAAAGAGATGCATAAAATTTGCCTAGCACTCGGGAGATGCCCCTGGGGTCATTCCAGGTGTTGCCATGTTCATCCACTATAGCTTGGATGGGGGAGGGGTTACGTCTACCTTTAGCTAATCGTGATAGTAGACGCCCTGCCTTGTCTCCAAATTTATGGAGCTCTAATTCTAGTCGACTTTTAAAGATATCCTCTCGTTTTCCCGCCCAGACATCAAACTCCTTCTTTGCTTGGAACCATGTCTCTCTGTCAGGAGCCGCCATTGTGGACTGATAACGCGTATATGCCCCTCTTACTTTTAGACTGGCCTTAACAAATTTGTCTTTAATTTGTCGTTTGACCCTCATGCTATAGGCCATAATATGCCCTCTCATCACCGTTTTTGCTGTCTCCCAGTACAAGCCCGGGTCTGATCTATATTCCAAATTATCAATAGAAAAGTGCGACCACCACTCTCCCAGCAAGTTAGTGACGTTCTCTTCTCTAACAAACGTGTCGGGGAATCTCCATAAATAATCGGAGCCTTTCTCAAATTTGTCCCTGGTCTCTAACACCAACGGGCTATGGTCCGAGATCAGCATATCTTCAATTTTAATATCTATCATCTGTTGAATTATCCTGGATGAAACAAAGAACATGTCCAATCTGGACCACGACCCATGGGGGTGCGAGAAATGAGTAAACTCTCTACCCAATGGGTTCACTATTCTCCACGCGTCAGTTAACCCAACTTCCCTTACCAAGATTTCTAAAGCACTCTCTGCCCCTGATCCTACCCCAACCTGCCTTCCCATCTGTGAATGTGGTGCAGTGCGTCTATCTTCTTCCCACTTCATGACCGTATTAAAATCTCCTATTATTCTATTAATCCCGTTATCTAAGAGTAATGTATTTTGTAGCTGCTGGAAGAAGGGTTTCTGTTTCCCATTGGGAGCATAAATATTGTATACATTAAAGGTGTCGTTTTGAATTTGTATCGTTATTTGGATTATTCTACCTTCTTTATCAGTTGAGGTAGATAATATTGAGTGGGCTAGCGACTTGTGTATCAGGATCAAAACTCCCGCTTTTTTCTCCACTGCCCCCGAACCGTAAATCTCGCCTACCCATAACTTTTTGAGGCGGAAGAAATCTTCCGCGGCCAGGTGGGTCTCCTGGAGCAAAGCTATATCTACATGCAGCCTCTTAAGATGGCGTAAGACCATCATGCGCTTTGCCGGGGAGCGCAGACCCTTAACATTCCAGGAGACCCACCTAACCATCGGAAGCCTCCCCGTGCAGGGTCCCAAATTTCTTTGTCATAGATGCCCATAGGTAGTTAATATCGCCTGGTGTGGTTATAAGTGAGGTGTAACGGACAGAGGTGATGCAACTTTTTAGAGACTCATTTCCAAGGATAATTCTCATTCCCCCCCCCCTCTCCTCCCTCCCTCCCCTCCCCCAACCACTCCATCTCCTTTCATCATTCAAAAATAGGTGACTTCACTTCTTTCCTCAATGCCACCAACATAGATAGCTCCACCCCGCCTCGGCCTTCAACCCCTCTTATAACACTTAAAGCGAACCTGTCACCCCCTCCAGGCATCTAAAGATAACATAGCCACCTTCTGCAGCACTAAGGCTGCATTCTGACAAGGTGTCTATAGCATTTATGCTCCCTTGATTCACTGAAATAAAGACTTATATAAAATCTGTTTCAAACCTGACCCAAGACCGGGAGGCGGGTTTTCAAGTGTCTGTCTCCCTCCTCTGTGGTGTCAGTCATCCCTCTCTGCTCTCTGTGCACCGCCTCCAGGGCCATCTCACTGCATTACAGAGCTTTGTCAGCTCTGCTACAACATAGAGCTGCTGTTATAGGAGACCCCACAGTAGTAAATCTAGCAGGAGGATCCTGCCTGCTAAGCAGCAGCCCTTGAGCTGAGCAGGTTTCACTTTCAGTTTCTTGTACCCAGCAGCATTGCTCCGTCCTCAGCCCCTGATCTAAAGCACAAACTCAACTCTGCTGCACTGCTGACAGCTCAGCTCAAGGCTGCTATGTAGCAGGCAGTGCTTTGTCTGCTCAGGGTCCTCCTGCTAGATTTACTACTGTGGGGTCTCCTATAACAGCAGCTCTATGTTGTAGCAGAGCTGACAAAGCTCTGTAATGCAGGGAGGTGGCCCTGGAGGAGGTGCACAGAGAGCAGAGAGGGATGACTGACACCACAGAGGCTGGAGATAGACGCTTGAAAACCCGCCTCCCGGTCTTGGATCTGGTTTGAAACAGATTTTATATAAGTCTTTATTTCAGTGAATCAAGGGAGCATAAATGCTATAGACACCTTGTCAGAATGCAGCCTTAGTGCTGCAGAAGGTGGCTATGTTATCTTTAGATGCCTGGAGGGGGTGACAGGTTCGCTTTAATAAAATAACATCATGGTATAACTCCAACTCTATGCCCAATTAACACAATCAATTAGGTGGCGACCAACTTGCAATAGTCATTTAAACAAATTTCCCGAGGGCCTAGCCTCAGGGGCACATTGGGTCCACAATACATTCCTCACATCCCCTCCCAAATCCTCACTTAGCATGGATATTCAAGAGGGTTCTATAAGCATTCTAGTTAACCCGACCTTAACGTAACAATAGCTGGATACCCATTTCAAAGTTCTGTAATGAATATGGGCAATTTTAGCACACTTGCGTCCATGCAGCAATGTTCCTGTAAAAAATCCAGTAAAGGTGAAGAACAGAAGAAAGGAAAAGTCAGGGGAAGAAAAAAAAAAAAAAATATATATACACCCCTCTTATCCACTTATCACAGCAACACCTCCCTCCTTCCTTCTTGAGGACGCATGACGCATTCCCGTTGGTCTCGGCTAGTAGGGGATTTCATCCGTTCCAATTCATCCTCTCTTCACTTCCTCTTCTGCCACCTATTCCCAGCCCGTCTCTGTTGTCTAGGGGTTCCCGGCGTTGTTCCCTTCTGTGCCCCCTCGTCGATTAGGGAGTTTGATCTGAGTCTGTAAGATCTCACAGAGTCTCTGTCTGTCTCATTCTCTGGGTCCAGAGTAGAGGTAGGTTTCGCAGATGACCCATTAGTAGTACAGGGCGGTGACTCAGATCTTCTTGGGGAGGCTACATTATCTCTGATAGCAGACATTGCTTCCTCCGGATCAGAGAAAGTTAGCATGGCTCCCTCTCTAGATCTGAATTTTAATGTCGCTGGGAAGTTTAGTTGGAAGCGGATATTTTTCTTATGTAGCAGCGAACACGCTTCACTAAAGGCCCTTCTGCGGCGTGTGACTTCTACAGAATAGTCCGCAAAGACCAATGCTCTATGTCCATGTAGTATTAGAGGGTGCTTTTTTGCTTTATATGCACGAAGAATCTCTTCCTTGTCTCGGTGGTTCAAAAATTTTGCTATGACGTATCTGGGTTTATTGGGCTCCCTGGAAACTGGGTTCGGGGCTGGGTGTCTCGGGGCTCCTGTCGTCTCCTGTATCTCTCTAGACAGGCCAATTCTGTGGGCACGTTCTGTCTTACATCTATGGGTAAGGCCCAGGGCTTTGGGTAAATCAACCTCAAAAATTTCCTCCAGTTGACTCACAGGGATAGACTCTGGAAGACCCACAATTTTTAGATTGCTCCTTCTCGTTCTATTTTCAATGTCCTCCAATTTATTATGTGTGTATTCAGCGTGTTTTTGCAGGGCCATTAGCTGGTCTTCAAGCTCCTGAATCCTATCCTCTGCTGTTCCAATTCTAGATTCAGCCTCAAGGAGCTGCTGCTCATGTGTCTCTCCACTTTCACAGACAAATCTTTAGTTGTAGCTGCCACCATCTCAGCCACTGTATTCTTAAACTCTTCAGCTAGGTGCACAGCCATTTCCTTAGCCAGTTTTTTTATAATCTAAACGCTGAATACCCCAGCTGTCTCCTGAGTCTTCTCCCCAACTTTCTGAGGTGTGCAGGCTTTGTTTCTTTCCTGTGTCTGCAGCCTGTGAATGTGATTGTGTCTGGGGCTGGTGTTGGTTGCAGAGAGCTTCTGCCGCCTGTGATCTCTGCCCTGGGGGATTTTTATGACTCCTCTCTGCAGCCCTCTCCAAGGATCCTTCTGCTGTCCCCACCGCTCCTTCCCCTCCAGCCTCTTTCTCCCTTTGCCCGGTCATGATCCCCATACCTCCATCCTGTGGCGTTCTTTGTGTGCTGAGCGCGCCATTATTGTGGTCTGCACATGGCGTCCCGCCTCTTTCTCCTTCCCTGCTCCTTGTGATATAGTGGTCCATTGTGGCCATGGTGGACATTGCCGGGATCGCGGCAGCCGCCTCTTTAATGATGCAAGCTCAGGGGGCAGCGTTGGAGGCCGGATGGCGGCGGATTGCCGAGGCGGGGAGCGGAGCGGGCTCAGATGTGGCAGCACATGGAGGCGCCGGAACCGGAAGTCCAAGTTGTTAGTATGTTTATGTTCAGAGCAATTCTCCGTGCTGGTTCTGGGAATGGTTTGATCAGGTGTTTCTATTTCCCAAAGGCTGGTCTGTTACTTTTCTGAGCAGCTTTCCTCAGAATGTTGTGAGTCATACTTTTGCCTGAAGTGCTGTGTGGCCTGCTCTCCTGTGTATACTCTGATCTTTGTATTCTGACCTGAAGTGTTGCTTAATTACTGTTTTGCCTGTTCCCTATACCTGTTACTTTTCTCCTGGTATTGTGTCCCATGGACCATGACCTGTTTAAGCATCTGTTTTATCCAGATAACCTCATTGTGATTTCCTGAAATACATGACCACGTCTCTGTCTACTCCTGGTATACTGCAAACTCTCCTAGAACTGACTCTGGATTAGCTAATCGCCCTGCTTCATCTGGTCTTGTAAGTAGTGACTGTGTCACAAGCTAGTTTTGTAGTGACTAGCTTCACTTTCTGTGCCACAACCTTGCTGTTGTAGTGGCTAATATCCCATTACGACTGGCCCAAAAATTTTATTCGCCACCTATGGAACCTATACAGACTCTCTGTGATCGGGTGGCAAATCTAACTCATTGGTCCAAGATTTGGCCATGGTACATCAGAAGTTACAGTCCTCACAGACCCAGTTACATGGGCAGTTTTCTAATACATTGGAAGCCTACCAGAAATTCCCCTCTTCTGACTAAAATCATGATTACTTGACTGTCCAATGTACTTTTACGCTCCCCAGAACCTGTAGTAGCACTTCCTGATAAATTCTCAGGGGATAAAAACAGTTTAGAATTTTCTGGGAGAGCTGTTAGCTATTCTTTACCTTGCGCCCCCAGTCTTCAGGGAATGAGGCCGAGTGTGCAATGTCACTATCTTGACTTGCTCCTGAATTGTCCCCTTTGGACACTATTTTGATGTGTTATGGGTGAACTATGATGAACCTGACAGGGTCAAAGTGGCAGAACCAAGGATCATTAAGCTGGTACAGTAGGGCTGTACCACCAAAGAGTATAGTACTGAGTTTTGTCAATGGTCTTCTGAAGTCTTTTGGATACTCTGAAGAATGCTCTGGCTCTACATGCTCCACCAAATTCATTGGCGGAGGCCATGGTTCAGGTTCTTTGCATGTATCGGAGGATTCGGGAGAGATGTGTGGTGCCCCACTGGTCGGTGCACCATGAAGGGGTACTGCCCCCAGACCAGTATGTGTGGTATCCCAGTGGCGATTTAATGGGGAGGCTCACATGTGGCTTTTATCTACGCATTCACACACTTAGAGCCAGGGGGCCAATTGGTTAAACCTGTTACCAGGGTAACGGTCCTGGTGGGAGGTTAAATAAGTGGGTAGTGAAGAACGAGAGAGTGAGTAGTAGCAGGAGCGAAGTCGAGGAGGATCCATCAAAGGATGCTGAGGGAGGGCACCCAGAAAGAATGGTGACCCAGACTGAAGGGGGAGCCGAAGGGTGTTGGTAATACTCGGCGTCAGACCATTCTAATCACGGTCTGGGGTATCCCAGTCCGAATAGTGGAGAACCGGCTCCAAGAGGGTGCAGGAGAATTCAGCCCTGAGCCGCCAACACCGGAGGGTCGCGGGTCTTCAGGCAGACGCAACCCTGTCCAACGCACATCCTCACCAGGATTTCCGTCCAGGGTTTAAGCCCCTTCCAAGGGTAACGATTCCATTAGAGAGAGAGAAGGGTAACCTCTAGCAGACTCATGGGCCTGGTGCAGAACAAGTGGATCACTGCAGGGCCGCGCTAATGAAGTAGGAGCAGCGCAGAGAAAGTGAGGATAGAGGACGAAGCCGAAAGAAACACCGTTGAAAGCCACAGTAAGACATCTCATCCCCTAGTAACTACCCAGGCCAGCTGCCAGAGACTGTAAACCTGTTTAGTGCCTGACAGTTATCAGTAAACCCGTACAGAGACTCTGTAACGTGTAGTGTGTTATTCTTTCTTGTTGTGAGAAATCACTCAGCTTCTCTCCTGCAGAGCTGCCTCCCTGTGCCTACGACCACGACAACAAGTACTACAGCTTCTGCCCTGGGGACTCCACTCCACCTGCGGGAAGCAACTCTAACTGGCTGCAACAACATCATCCCCAGAGGTCTGAGAGCAGTGCTGGTGAATTCACCAGAAACCGTAGGAGGCATCATGAACATTACACCTTTATTATTTTACTTTCCAGATTTTTAAGCGACCACCAGTGCCACGGACCCGGGCACTGGCCACCAGTGACAGCAACTGTAATCAATGCCCGGGATCCGAATTCCCACAGCCTTGGGGTGGGTCAGATGTTCGACAAGAGGTTCCATTTTGTCCCCCTGGTCCTTCTCGCTTACCTGAGACAGAACCTATGGAGGTTGAAGAGCCATTGAGAGGAAGCGTCATCATGATCTAGGACTGTGCCGTTATTGTGGTCATGCTGGACATTTACTGAAGGACTGCTTATCATGCCCTGCAGCAAACAAGTCATCGTGACATGCCTAAATTTGGGGGATTATCGAGGAGGTCATCCAGACTTTCAGGTACCCTTTGCCTAGCGTCACACATAAGCCCTGGATTATTAGCATCAGTTTTTCAACTTTAGAATTCTAAGTCCATAAACTGATGCTGTTAACGGACCCTAGACTCAAGTGTGACTGCTCTGCTATGCGTTTTTTAACATGCTTTTTAAATGCTGAAAGCAGCATTTTTTGGGTGCAGTAAAAAAACAGATCCGTTTTTTTAACATGGGGCCCTATGGGAAACGGATCCATTAACAAATGGCACATATAGGCACCATCCATTAAAGGATCCGTTTTTGCTAGCATTTTTTGGCAAAAAACGGATCTGTTATTGAAACCAGTTGAAAAAACTGATTGGCATGTGTGACCCTAGCCTTTTACTCCTCAGATAAACTGTTGTTGAATGCGAAATCAATCTCTATCAACATTCGCTTTTATTCACTGTGGATCTGCATCTAATTTCATTGCTTCTGGACTGGTTATGACGTTAAGTGTGAGGGACCCATTCAAATCATTACCATTGACAGAACACCGTTGCTCCAGAATCTTGTCCAGCTAGTAACAGTTGAATACACCTTCATAGTGGGAACTCTTCATGCAGAGTCTATCTTCTGTTCTATTTTGGACAATTTACCTGCAAGGTTGGTGTTGAGAATCCCATGGCTGCGTATGCATAATCCGGTCATTGATTGGTATCAGAAGAACATTGTCAAATGGGGTACTTATTGTCATGAAAAATGTCTTAAAGCTGTACATATTTCCTCTGCTAATCTGGAGGGTATACCGAGTACCTGAAGGACTTTGGAGATTTTTTCTCGGAAAAAGAGTCAGAGATTTTACCTCTCCATCATTCTTATGACTCTACTTTCAATCTTATTACTAAAGCTAAACTACCTATAGTCCACCTGTATAATTTTTCTGGCCCTGAGTGGACTGCCTTGAAAGTATACATAAACAAAAGTTTATGGAAGTGGCATATTCGTCCTTCCTCATTGCCTGTAGCTGCTTGATTTTTTTAATTGAAATGAAAGATGGGGTCCCTGTCCATGTCTTGATTTCCAGGAATTAAAAAAACATATCGGTTGATAATGTCGAGCCCCAGGCTATGGGATACTCTGGTATCAGGCTCCAAGGGGTTAACGCTCTTGTGTCACGGGGAGTGGTGGCCGCGCCTGATCCCGTGTCCTGGGGGACTTCTTTGAAAAAGGGGAATTATTTACAGGGGATTATATTTACAGTTGTCGTGACGCCACCTGTAGTTTCAGGTGAGGAGTCACCAGCGCCGCCACAGTCCGCTGGAATTAGATGGTAATGCGGCTAGTTGGCAAAGTCCTGTACAGTTAGGGCTGGACCTCCGGGGCAGAGTAGTGTGAAGGGACAGTTTGTAATGGAGCTGTAGATGGGATGGGGAGTATTGGAGTAGTCTATGAAGGGCACCGGGAACGGAGAGGAATGACACATGCACACTGCAGAAGTCTCTTTTACCTTTTACTGGTGGTATGCAGGTAAAGATGTCCAGGGCACTGACAGGTGACCAGGTGCACAGTGGGCCCCCACAGCAAGTGGGTATAAGGCCTCCTCTGTTCCTCTTTGGTAATTGAAGCTCAGCCTGCACGCAGACAGATTGGCCTCCTCTCTCTGCCTTTGCGGGTTACCCTCTCTTATCACTGCAGTGGAACACTGCTGTGTCTGGCTCCCTCTCTTTGGCCCACAGGGGGACTGGGTGGCTGAAGCCTCCACGGTGTGACGGGGTTCTCTGTAGTCCTGGAGTATCCTACATGTGCGAATCCCCGATGTCCGGTACTTCTTAGGGCGAACTTCCACTAGTTCCCCACTCTCTTTAGGTTGTCTGCTCCTTGCCTTCTGTCCCCACTTAGGCTTGCGGGACGTCAGAAGGGCCACTCCGGGTCACTGGTTCTGGCCTAAACGTGGCACCGACCACCAGGACGTCTTTGCAGCTCTCCTAGCATCTGCACACTCTGACTAACTCCTCCCCCAGCAGCAGTATTTATAGGGGATCTTGCCTAAGGGCAGCAAGTTGAGGCTCCCCCTACTGTTCCGGGGTGGAAGATGTTGCATGTAGTAGGTACCTGCTGTGGAAACCCAGCTGTGCATCAGAGAAGTCTGTGACCACCTGCATGAGCAGGGCGCCACATACCCCCCTCGGTAATTTCAGTACTCCTGGACTGAGCATTTTTGTTTAAACAAAAAGAATAATGATTATTAATAACATATTTACAAGTCTTAAAATATAAAAATTTCCAAAAATCACTGAAAAATATTGGAAAAATAGAAAAACAGGTAAGTCCAAACGGTGCTAGTCCATTCACAGCAGGCCTTCAAGAAGAAAAGAGTTTGTGGCTACATTAGTTCTGTAAACTGTAGTCCTTTTAAATTGTAAATGTTTTAAGTGAGAAACTTCAGTTTAAAGTTCAATAAGCCCTTACAGGTAAAGTGCTCTGTAGGCTTTGACAGTTCAAAATACACAACAACGGATGTTTTTGGCTTAGGAGTCCTAGGTACTATAGGGGCCTCTACCGATCATACAGTCATATGAAAAAGTTTTGGCACCCCTCTTAATCTTACTCTTTTTTTTTGTTTCAAATAGTTTTTTTAGCAACAGCTATTTCAGTGTGATATATGTAATAACTGATGGACACAGTAATATTTCAGGATTGAAATGAGGTTTATTGTACTAACTAAAAATGTGAAATATGCATTATTTCAAAATTTGACAGGTGCAAAAGTATGGGCACCCTTCTGATTTTCATGATTTGAATACTCCTAACTACTTTTTACTGACTTACTGAAGCACTAAATTGGTTTGGTAACCTCATTGAGCTTTGTACTTCATAGCCCGGAGTATCCATCATGAGAAAAGCTATTTTTCAGGTGTCCACTTGCAAGTTATTATTATTATTATTATTTATTTATATAGTGCCATTAGGTTCCATGGCACTTTACATGAGGATAAGGGAGACAAGAACAAGTACACTAAATCTAGGTGATCGGGACATACAGGTACTGGAGGGGCAGGGACCCCGTCCACGAGGGCTCACAGTCTACGAGGGGCGGGTTGGGATACAGTAGGATGGGGGAATGTCAGGTATGGGGCGGTCGCCTGGGTCTCATGGCAGGTTGTAGGCTTGACGGAATAGGTGAGTCTTCAGGTGACACTTGAAGCTTCTCACGGTAGGAGAGTGTCTGACGTGTTCGGGCAGGGAGTTCCAGAGTAAGGCAAATGTCCGGGAGTAGTCCTGGACTCGGTTGTGCGAAGAGGTGATGAGGGGGGAGCAGAGGAGGAGTCTTGGGAGGAGCGGAGGTTGCGTGAAGGTAGGTATCGGGAGAACAGGTCAGAGATGTATGGTGGGGCCAGGTTGTGTATGGCTTTGTACGCCATGGTTAGTGTTTTGAATTGGGATCTCTTGGAGGCGGGGAGCCAGTGAAGGGCTTGGCAGAGGGGGGAGACAGGGGAGTAGCAGGAGGACAGGTAGATTAGTCAGGCAGCGGAATTGAGGATAGATTGGAGAGGTGTGAGGGAGTTAGCCGGGAGGCCATTGAGAAGGAGGTTGCCGTAGTCAAGGCGGGAGATGATAAGTGCATGAATGAGTGTTTTAGCGGTGTCGTGGGTGAGGAAAGAGCGGATCCGTGAGATGTTCTTGAGCTGGAGCCGGAGGAATGTGGTGAGGGCCTCGATGTAGGGCTTGAAGGATAGGGAGGAGTCAAGGATTACCCCGAGGCACTTGGCTTGGGGGACTGGGGAGAGGGCGCAGTCGTTGACGCAGATGGATAGGTTGGGAAGTGGGGGGGAATTTCTTGGGGGGAAGACTATGAATTCAGTTTTGTCCATGTTGAGTTTAAGGAAGTGAGCAGAGAAGAAGGATGAGATGGCGGAAAGGCATTGTGGTATTATGGAGAGTAGGGAGGTGATGTCAGGGCCGGACAGGTAGATTTGGGTGTCGTTGGCGTAGAGGTGGTACTGGAGGCCGTGGAACTCAATGAGTTGCCCTAGGCCGAGAGTGTATATGGAGAAAAATAGGGGTCCCAGGACCAAACCTGGAGTTGTTCTCCTAGTTGCATCTTCTCTGAGACTGAGTGGCATCATGGGCTCCTCAAAACAGCTCTCAAATGATCTGAAAAAAAAGATTGTTCAACATAGTTGTTCAGGGGAAGGATACAAAAAGTTGTCTCAGAGATTTAACCTGTCAGTTTCCACTGTGAGGAACATAGTAAGGAAATCTTGTAAAGGCCAGAAGTGGCAGGCCAACAAAAATATCAGAAAAGCAGAGAAGAAGAATGGTGAGAACAGTCAAGAACAATCCACAGACCACCTCCAAAGACCTGCAGCATCATCTTGCTGCAGATGGTGTCACTGTGCATCAGTCAACAATACAGCGCGCACTGCACAAGGAGAAGCTGTATGGGAGAGTGATGCGAAAGAAGCCGTTTCTGCATGCACGCCACAAACAGAATCACCTGAGGTATGCAAAAGCACATTTGGACAAGCCAGTTTCATTTTGGAAGAAGGTCCTGTGGACTGATGAAACAAAGATTGAGTTGTTTGGTCATACAACAATGCGTTATGCGTGGCGCCACAAAAACACAGCATTCCAAGAAAAATACTTGCTACCCAGTGTCAAATTTGGAGGAGGGTCCATCATGCTTTGGGGCTGTGTGGCCAATGACGGCACTGGGAATCTTGTTAAAGTTGAGGGTCGCATGGATTCCACTCAGTATCAGCAGATTCTTGAGAATAATGTTCAAGAATCAGTGTCAAAGTTGAAGTTACGCCGGGGATGGATCTTTCAGCAAGACAATGATCCAAAACACTGCTCCAAATCTACTCAGGCATTCATGCCATCCCAGTCCCCAGATCTGAATATCATTGAACATCTGTGGGATGTTTTGAAGCGGACTGTCCATGCTCGGCGACCATCAAACTTAACTGAACTGGAATTGTTTTGTAAAGAGGAATGGTCAAAAATACCTTCATCCCGGATCCAGGAACTCATTAACAGCTACAGGAAGCGACTAGAGGCTGTTATTTTTGCAAAAGATGAATCTACTAAATATTAATCTCACTTTTCTGTTGAGGTGCCCATACTTTTGCACCTGTCAATTTTTTAAATAATGCATATTTCACATTTTCGGTTAGTACAATAAACCTCATTTCAATCCTGAAATATTACTGTGTCCATCAGTTATTACATATATCACACTGAAATAGCTGTTGCAAAAAAATTATTTTTTCGCTTGATTGATTGATCGCAGATTTGTGAGCAGGAGCTCAAATCAAGCGATAAACGCTTGATCAATCTGCTTCATCGTGGTGTGTGACACCACGATGAACGATCTCCCAGCGGCAGAGCCTATGCTGGGAGATGGTATCTATGGTAAACGTCGGGTTACTAAGCGCCGCGCAGCGCCTAGTAACCCGACGTTTACCATAGTTACCAGCGATCTCGCTTGTCCACATCGCTGGTGAGTCTGCCTGTGTGACAGCTCACCAGCGATGTGAGCGATATTGTTAGCGATCGCGCGTGCACGTGATCGCTAACGATATCGCTCATAAGATTGATGCGTGTGACGTGGCCTTTAGTCTCACTACAGGGCAAGCAGGTGTACCGATTGCAGCATCCTCAGATTCTCTAGCAACGGGCATTTCTTCCTGATTCCTTTGTACCACTTCATTGGGCTGGTAGAAATTCAGCACTGGCACTATGATGGCTCCATCTTGTTGAGGCCAATCTTCTGGGAATTCTCCTAAGATGGTAGGGATTACCTTCTCTTTTGATTCTTCATTTGAACTTTGTTCTTGAACTGGTTCTGTTTCTTGGATTGGTTGAGGGGAATTTTGGTTTTCCCAGTCTGTTGGACACTTTTTAATGTGGTTTCTGGAAATAGTCTGAGTGTTTTTTCCACCGTTCTTGCTGATGAGGCAGACTTTTTCGTTGTCACAACCAGAATCTAATAGAACATAGGGTTCTTGTTCCCACTGATCATCCAACTTGTGTTTGGTTCTTTTCCTCTTTAGGACAATACTTCCAGGTGTTATTGGTTCTGCTGCAGCATGCTTGTTATAGTCCCTTTCTTGTTTTTCACAGGATTTCTCCAGGTTACCTTCTACACAGGCTTGAATTGTTCGAGGCGATGGGCATTCCAATTGGGAATGATGTTATCTGCTTTGGGATCTACTACACCGAGTTCCAAGTCTCAGGGTAACTTTCCTGAACGGGCTCTCATCAGGTAAGCTGGTGTACAGTTTGTAGAGCTTACTGGAATGTGGTTGTACATGTCAACCAAGTCAGGTAGTTTTCCGGCCATTGGTTTCTTTCTTCTAAGGGTAAGATCTTCAGCATGTCAATGATGATATGATTCATTTTCTCACAGAATCCGTTGGCTTGTGGATGATATGGGGTTGTTTTGATCTTTTTGCACCCATACATATGGCAGAACTCTTGGAAGATCTCCGCTTCGAAGGCTGATCCTTGATCTGTTACCTGTTCAGGATATCCCAATGGTCTGAAGAATACGTTCTGGAATGTTGTAGCAGCTGTGGCAGCTGTCAAGTCTTTTACGGGGCAACCATTAAGAATCTCGAGTAATGGTCTACCATGGTCAATGCATAGGTGTAGCCTGATCTACCTGGAGTCAGTTTTACATGGTCCAAGACTACTATTTCCAGAGGTTGTTTTGTCACGATGGGATGGAGCTGTGCTTTCTGACTCTGTAAGTCCTTTCTTCTCAGGCTGCAGGGTTTACAATTCTTACATCATCTTTCAATGGATGTCTGCATGCCGACCCAAAAGAACCTATCTTTCAGTAGCATTTCTAGCTTCTTCCACCTGAAGTGACCAGTCTGGTTGTGATAGGCGTTCAAGACCACATGGATTTCTGATTTTAGCGTGATGATTTGCCAGACCATCTCTTGTGTCCTTGGGTTGATGTACCTCCGACAAAGCTTCCTTTGGTATATGAACAGCTTGCTCCGCTCACTCCACAGATGTTTGGCTTCAGATTGGGGATTTTCTGGCAGTTTCGCTGACTCCTGGGTTATCAGTTGTTTTATTAGACTGCCAGCCGGGTCATTGTCTTGCACCTCTTTCCAACCGAAGTGGGGCAACGGGTTCACCATTCTTACAGAAAGATCTTGATGGGTTTGCTGGCACTGGTTACTCTTACTTGATGGAAGGCAGGTAACTCCACTTCTTCCAGCTCGTCTTCATCTACACCCTC
Source organism: Allobates femoralis (assembly GCA_033576535.1). Taxonomy (NCBI): domain Eukaryota; kingdom Metazoa; phylum Chordata; class Amphibia; order Anura; family Aromobatidae; genus Allobates; species Allobates femoralis. The sequence continues at coordinate 541,019,467 of JARQOC010000002.1, forward strand.
TTCTGACAGGTGAGGCATTCTGGATAAGGCATCCGCGTTTCCATTCTGGTTCCCAGCCCGGTACTTGATGGTGAACTGGTAGTTGGACAATCTGGCCATCCATCTTTGCTCCATGGCTCCCAACTTCACAGTTTCCAGGTGGGTCAGTGGATTGCTATCTGTGTAGGCTGTAAATTTGCTTGAGGCCAGATAGTGTTTGAACCTCTCGGTGACGGCCCAGACCAAGGCCAGGAATTCCAGCTTAAAGGAACTGTAGTTCTCTGCGTTCCTCTCTGTGGGACGCAGCTTCCTACTGGCATAGTCGATCACCCTTTCCTTGCCGTCTTGCTTTTGGGAAAGGACAGCTCCAAGTCCCACATTGCTGGCATCCGTGTACAGCAGGAATAGCAGGTTGTAGTCCGGGTATGCAAGGATTTCGTCTCCTGTCAGGGCTTCTTTCATCACTTGGAACGCTTCCTCTTGTTCCTTGCCCCACTTCCACGGAGAATCCTTGGGCTTGCCCTTCATGGGTTGGCCTACTAGGAGGTCTTGCAGGGGAGCAGCCTTCTTAATGTAGTCCTTTATGAAGATCCTATAGTACCCCCCCAAACCCAGGAATTGATGTACTTCCTTTAAAGGGATCCTGTCACCCCCAAACCACCTCCTAAGCTATTAAAAGCTGTCCCTAGAGCTTCAAAACGCGCACTGCGCATGCGCAGTACGGGGCTTGAAGCTCTAACTGTGGCGCGGGGGTACATATGTCACCCGGCGCCGGAAATGACGCGAATCGCGTCATACAGCCCCACACTGAAGCCCGACCGGAATAGGAGAGTGGGGAGACGCGCAGGGAGGCGCGCATTTGAATGTATGATGAAGATCACGCCTATTCAGGCGTGATATTATGAAGAGGGACAGCCTGGCTGGGTGACTATGAATACCATAGTCACTCATCAGTAATGAGGTACTTTTATAACGTTTATATTCAGTTTCAATATATGCATTTAGGAGCTAAAAGGAGTGTAGGGTAAGTGTTACTATGCTCTAGGGACAGCTTTTAATAGCTTAGGAGGTGGTTTGGGGGTGACAGGATCCCTTTAAGGTCTTGGGTTCTGGCCACTCCTTGATTGCTGTCGCCTTGTCTGGATCAGGGGCCAAGCCTTCGGCACTGGCTATGTGTCCCAGGTTCTGTGCTCTTGGCTTTAACAGGTGGCATTTGGATGGTTTTAGCTTCATCCCATATTTGGCCAGAGCTTAAAACACCTCTGCTAGATGAGTGACGTGTTCCCCATAGTTTTGGAGTACACAATCACATCATCCAGGTAGAGCAGTACCGTCTCAAAGTTCTTATGTCCCAAGCAACTCTCCATCAATCGCTGGAAGGTTCCATGTGCATTACATAGTCCGAAGGGCATGCTGTTGAATTCACATAGGCCCATGGGTGTTGTAAATGCCATCTTCTCTCTGTCTTCCTCAGCTACGGACACCTGCCAATACCCACTAGTAAGATCTAAGGTGGAGAAGTAATTGGCAGACTTCAACGCAGCTAAGGATTTCTATACAAGGTAACGGGTAAGCATCTTTGTGTGTTATGCGGTTTATTTGCCTATAGTCTACACACATTCTCATGCTGCCATCCTTCTACCTGACTAGGACTAATGAGGCTGCCCAGGGACTACAGCTATCTTGTATTACCCCTGCATGTCCTGTAACATTTCTTTGGCTTTCTGATAATGTGCGGGTGGAATAGGCCTGTACCGCTCCTTGATTGGTGGATGTGTACCTGTGGGGATATGATGTTGTACCCCTTTTATCCTACCAAAGTCAAGTGGATGCTTACTAAAGACTTGTTCAAATTCTTGAACTACCGGGTAAACACCTTGCTTTTCGTACACAGTTCCGACATGGAGCTGCTGGCACCAGTCCTCCAGTGGCCCAGTTGTTTGATCAGGTTTTGCCCCTTTAGTATAGGATATGGGTCCCACTGTTTGGATCTCGTTGTTGCTGACTGTGTACAATTTTGCAACGGTTTTATACCTAGGTAATTTAACCTCCTCACTGCCACAATTTAAGATGCAAACAGGTACTCTCCCATTGTGTACGTCCACCCCCCCCGGCTGTCAACAGTGTAGGTCTGTGCTCAGTGCTGATGGGCTCCACTAATGCCTGATAGTCCTGCCCTCTCAGACCTATAGCTGCTCGACACCAAATTATCATTTCACTCATTGGGGGAATCACAATATGCAACGGGTCTGTCACCCCTGCAGTACCAATTTCGCCACCTGTAATTGGTACCTGTTGATGGCTCTGATCTCACGCTGGAGAACCTTCCTTTGACCAGGTCTGGCAGTGTCTGCGATCTGTTGAAGCAAAGACAAAACTTCCTTCATGCAATTGCTAACAACATTAGTGCCTAGTATGATATAAGGATCATTAGCATTACTGGCTTCTGCTACAACTATGACCCCCTGCTTCTGCAATTCCCCTCCTTTATTGGTACTTCCTTAACCCTCATTACTGTAATTGGTTCACTGTTAGATGCATTAAGGGTAAAGTCTAGGTCAGGCTGTTTCAGTTCTACATCAGCCCAATACTTCTTATAAAGGATACAAGGGATGGTGGTCACCTGCGACCCAGTGTCCAGCAGAGCAGGTTTCAGGATGCCATCTAGTACAATGGACAGAAACGGCCTCTGTCCGATGGAGGTCTTGTACCAGGTGGCTGGGCCCTGTTGATCTAATCCTGAGGTTTAGCCCCGGCCCCCAGGGACTGCTTGTTTAAAGGACAGTTCCGGCGAGGTGGCCGGTGCAGTTACAGCGGCGGCAGATGGGCTTCCCAGTGGAGCTGTAGTGGTCGGTGGTTCTTCCCCGGTACGCTGTGGCTTGCTTCCCTCGCATCCAGGGTACATCCTCCAGACTGTCGGCAAGTTGAATCAGCGGTTGAGGTCAGGGCTGGGGTCTTGGCGCTGGCTGTTTGCTTTGCTGCAACTGCAGAGCATCCATTAATTTAGTGATGTTTTAGTTCATCTGGCGCATCTCAGCTCGCAGGGAATCATACTTGTCAGGCTGAGCAGATTGAACATTGTGCATGGCTGTAGACACGGGTAATGGTTTTGAGGTAGCCTGCACCTCACCACTGCACCACCATTTAATAGCAGCTTCATGGGTCTCTACCAGCCTTAACCCTTTGATGGCCATCTCCTTCAGGATGTTGAAGTCAGCTTCAGGATTGCTCAATTACCACCAGCGCACAGTCTTACTGGGGATAGCAGTCCCCGGGTGAACTGTTCAATTAGGAGCTTGTTTTCATCGGGTACACTGGCGGGGCTGACATGTTTAAGGGCTCACAATGCTTCTTCCAGACACCTGGCATAAGCTCTTATATCATCTCCTGGCCTCTGGTAGCAGTGATGAAAGCACATACGTATATCAGCCTCATTGCAATCCTCGAAGGTAGCTCTCAGTTTGTTAAATATGGTGGCGGCTGATCTGCGTTCAGCGGCAGACCAGGACGCACTTTCTTTCTCTGCTGCACCAGTTAACTGTCCGAGTACCACAGCAGCGCATTGTTGGCCGGTCATCGCATACATATCTAGGACGCTATTGATTTTTCACTTGAAATCATCCAACGTATCAGGGCGTCCGTCATACTGGGGCAATAACTTGGCCCCCGGGATGTATGGGAGTGAGATGATCATTATTAGGGCGACAGCGCCCGGTGCGCTGGTGGCGCTGGCAGTGCTACTGGAGCCAGCCATCGTGGCTTCCGGGTAATTCCTAGGGTCAGCGAACGCGCCTTCTTCGTCACTGGCGAAGGCCGACATGTTGGAGGCCCCCCTAGTAAATTACAACCAGTTCTTAAAGAGTTAAACAGTTCGTGAGTTTCCGGACTAGGCCGCTGCACTCGGGAATGCTTGGCTGAGCGAGGTCAGGTTTCAGTTTCGCGCTCTACAGGCTGGCACGCCCTCTTTCTTCCCCCTCTTCGGTGCAGTAATTGCGGCGTAGTTTAACAGTCATTCAATACAGTCAAAAACACGGCACACAATACCAGGTAATACCGGGCACAGAATCCTGTTCACAGCGCCAGGAAAGATATGTTGAGTCCCAGGCTGTGGGGTACTCGGATATCAGGCTCCAAGGGGTTAACGCTCCTGTGTCACGGGGAGTGTTGGCCACGCCTGATCCCGTGTCCTGGGGGACTTCTTTGAAAAAGGGGAATTATTTACAGGGGATTATATTTACAGTTGTTGTGATGCCACCTGTAGTTTCTGGTGAGGAGTCACCATCGTCGCCACAGTCCGCCGGAGGTAGATGGTAATGTGGCTAGTTGGCAAAGTCCTCTACAGGTAGGGCTGGACTTCCGCGGCAGCGTAGTGTGAAGGGACAGCTTGTAATGAAGCTGTAGATGGGATGGGGAGTGTTGGAGTAGTCTATGAAGGGCACCGGGAATGGAGAGGAATGACACACGCACACTGCAGAAGTCTCTTTTACCTTTTACTGGTGGTACGCAGGTAGATGTCCAGGGCACTGACAGGTGACCAGGTGCACAGTGGGTCCCCACAGCAAGTGGGTATAAGGTGAGGACTTGGTTAATGTGCTCCACCTGCCCGTTGGACTGAGGATGATAAGCCGAAGAGAAGCCCAATGTGATGTCCATATGCTTGCACAGCGCCCTCCAGAAGTGAACTGAACTCCCCTATCGGACACGATATGACGAGGAAATCCGTGGAACTGGAACATGTGTTCGATGAATATCTTTGCCAACTCAGGAGCGGACGGTAGACCTGGCAAAGGAATGAATTGAGCCATTTTGGAGAAGCAATCCACAACTACCCATATGACTGGACAACCGGAGGAGCAGGGTAGATCCGTAATGAAATCTGTTATGAACCGATGACTCAGGAGTAACCTTTAGATTCCATAGAAGACGTTGGTAATTGTACTGACCGCAATCCCTGACTACACACCGCAACTAGAAGTAGCCGTGGCATGTAAATAACCAGATCTAGACACCTCTCAACTGCCGGAGAACTAACTGCTCCTAAAGATGGATGTAGGAAAAGCTATCTTGCCTCAGAGTAGAACCCCAAAAGAATAGCAAGCCCCCACAGATATTAACTGGGAAAACAGAGAAAGAAAAACAAACAGGCAGAGTAACGGTTTTAGCAAAAGAGACCAAACTAGCTATATAGGAAAGACAGGATAGAATACTATTGCGGTCAGTATAAAACACTATCAAAAAACCACCAACAGCAGAACAAAAATTACCCTGAGTCACTAAGACTCGACGCTCTCTATATCTACAGACTTCTACAAGTTAAATGCCAGCAGAACTGGAAATAACAGATAATTGTGAATGGTAAAATTCCTAAGAAGAAAACTTCCTATCTAAGAGCAGATAAACAAATATACAGACTAAATTGTAAACCCACAGCTCAGAATAAGATAAAACATAAGCAGAACCTTAAGCACACAAAAGTGTGCCACAAAAAAAACATCCACTTAGCTTTCAAAGAAGTCCACAGAGCAGAAGAAACCAGAGACATGTAAACTCCTCCTGGAACCAAAGACAACTGGAAAGAATTGATCCACTTCAAACCATTATATGCTCCAAGAACCAGATTGCCAATCATCAAAATCACCTGTGAAGCCCACATAGTCAGCTGCATCACCAGCAACAATCACCGGAGGAAGCTCCAATGAATTCACAACAGAAATCCATAGCTATGTGTTGCCAAGGAGCCAATGGGACCGAGAGAGGCAGTAGACGTCACCGGTAATCTCTGGACACCTTATTTCTAGCACAGGACGGACATGAAGCAACAAAGTCGTGGATGTCTTGACGGAGAGTAGGCCACCAATAGTGACGAGAGATCAAAGAGAGAGACTTTTTAACTCCTACGTGACCAGCAATTCTCGACAAGTGTCCCCATGTCAGTACCGCCTTTTACCCAGCAGAAGTCCAGCTTTACATAAGGGAGCCACGTTGATTATCTTGGTAGGGTTGATGATATGGAAGGGCTCCTTGTCCACATCCGCCTGCTGGAAGGACCTTGACAGAGTATCAGACTTGACGTTTTTACTGCCAGGGCGGAAGTGCAGTTCGAAGTTGAATCAGGCAAAGAACAGGGACCACTGGAACTGCCGGGGGTTGAGCCTTTGGGCGGACTGGAGATAAGCCAGGTTCTTGTGGTCAGTGAAGATAATGAATGGATGAACGGCACCCTCGAGGAGGTGTCGCCACTCCTCCAATGCCAATTTGATGGCCAGCAATTCACAATCCCCGATAGAGTAGTTGCGCTCTGATGAAGTAAATGCTTTGGAGAAAAACCCGCAAGTGGCTAACCGACCCGAAGAGGATTTCTGGGAGAGGATAGCCCCTGCTCCTATGGGGAAGGTGTCTAGCTCTACGATGAACTGTCTGTTTACTTCTGGGTGGTGCAAGGTAGGAGCCTTGGAGAAGGAGCGCTTTAAGGTGAAAAAGGCTTCTTCGACCTCCGGGGTCCAGTTGCAAGACTTTGCTCCCTTACAGATGAGAGCCGTGATAGGCTTGATAAAGGAAGAGAAATGAGGAATGAATTGCCTGTAATAATTTGCAAAGTCGAGGAACTGCTGGATAGCCTTAGTCCTCACAGGACGGGGCCCCTTGAGCACAGCGGAGAGCTTCTCAGGGTCCATCCGGAATTCGGAATCAGAGATGATGTATCCGAGAAAGGGCAGAGAGGTCTGCTTAAAGACACATTTCTCCATCTTGGCGTACAATTAATTCCTCCTCAGGCGCTGGAGGACTTGCCGCAAGTCCCGTCTATGAGAGGACAAGTCCGGGAAGAAGATAAGGATGTTGTCCAAGTAACCCACCACACGTGTACAACAGATCACGGAAGACGTCATTGACGAACTCTTGAAACACCACTGGGGCATTACACAACCCATATAGCTTAACCAAATACTCATAATGGCCGTTGTTGTGGATTGTATGGAGACCAGACGATCGTCCACGGAGGAAATATAAGACAGCTCCTGCTGCAGGCTTGCAGGCCGAGTGGCAGACGCTGGGTCGGAGGTCTGAAGGGAGGCTAACCAGGTATCCATGGACTGAAGACAAGCCACTATACGTTTCCGACTTTCCCGAAGATAAGCCAGCTCCTTTTGCGCTGAGAATGAGGTACCAGCGGGGTCCATAGCCTGATTATTCTGTCTCACTTCCGGGAGAAGGTGTCCTGGAGTGGACACACTGGGCCATGGTACCGAACTCCCCTGGGTGAGCTGGTCCTAGTTTAACCAACCCCTATATAGGGATTGCCAGGGGCAATCCAGGGGGTCTAAATACTACAGCTGCTAGTACCAGGGGGCGGCTCGTAGGGTTAGCCTATATTACGGTATAGCAAGATAGGAAACACAGGCACAGAGCCCGAGGCTGGGAGAGCAGGAATGGCTCTACTGGAGGAGAGTACAAGGAAGGCCTGACCAACAGTCAGCAAGGCAGAAGCAAACTAACTTAATAATCAGGTACCTCCCATCAGTGGAGGTGGCCTGATATACCAGAGGACGGGTAGCTATTGGTCAAGGGGAGTGTCAGGTTGGGCCGGCCCAGCACCAAGAGTCACAGCGGAAGGGTGTGTCTGCACGTAGAGCACTGCTCATGATACTCATGAAACCTTACCCCTGCAGCGTGCTGGTGCATGAGCTGGGTGTTAAGCAGACAGGAAGGGGACCCGGCGACGGCTCGGAGTCACGGTACGCCTGGACGCCGGATGCCCGGTTGGCAGAGAAGCAGGGGATGCCAACCCAGGAGAGGTGAGCTGGGGAGCGGTGCCAGGGGACCTAACACATACTTGTAAGTTCAACTAATTGCACGCTAGCGTACTTGATGAGTGCGAGACCTGGAAAGTTAACAATCAATCTTGAGATGGTAATTGTCATTCCTAAAACCAGTTCACCTGATACTGATTGGAATATTGAACGCCAAGAACAGTACGAGAAAGTACAAGATTGCGTAGAGAGAAGTCTAAATCAAATTAGAGAGAAGCAAGAGAAAGACTACAATAAGAATGCACCAGCTGTTCCTTTAATACCTGGAGATATGGTTGTAAAAAGAAAAAGAAGAGCAAATAAACTTGATGACCAGTGGGAAGCAGCACCTTATACCATACTGCCCTCTAATTTTGATTACAAAAAATTCTGTTTGATCAGCAAAGACAGAGGAGAAACATCAACAGCAGTTTCTAGAGATCATCTTAAGAAATGCCCAGAACAGTTGAAGCAGAAAGAAGTCATCCTCTGTACACCTCAACCAACAGAAGAAAAGAAGGCGAAGGTGAGACATACAGTACTTGGAGACTTACCTGAAAGTTGGCCTCAGTACAATCGAGCCATAATAGTACCATTGATCACTTTCCCGCAACCAGTAGAAGTCCCTAGAAGACCAGAAGAACCTGTTCAGGTCCCAGAAGGACCATCTATTGTAGCACAACCAGAGGATCCTGCAATTGGTGAACCTGCCAGTCCTATGGTAAGACTAAGAACTCGGAGACAGCTGCCAAGCCTACCTGTAAGACATAGGCCTACTCATACAGACACTAGTGAGACACCAGCAGTAAACACTAGTACACAACCAGTTGAGACACCAGTCATACACAGTAACTTTGGTCAGCCACCACTTAGATATAGAGAATAGAGTGTACTAAGGAAAAAGTGTAAATATGTGCTCCTGTGTAAATAGACAGTAAATGCTAGTGTACAGAAGGGTGAAGAAACTGGACTCATCCCCAGGAACATTAAGTTAGAAAGGAACCTGTAACTATTAAGCATATTGTGCCTGCAGGACTTATTGCATGAACTTTGGCATATCTTTTGAACTTTTACTTTAAACATGGACCATTAGCCACGTGACTGGTTGTGGCAAAAACTTCTTAACAGCCTGCGGCGGATGGACTAGCGCCGTATGGCCTGCACCTTTTTCCTGTTTTTCCCATTTAATTGTTTTATTTTTACATTTTTGTTTTTTTTAGACTTTGTACAATTTTAAATGTTATTAATGTTTGAAAATTGTTTTTCTGTCCAGGAGTACTTAATTTAACTAGGGGGGAATGTGGCACCCCACTCCACAGTTCCGTTGCCACTGGAACACCTGGAGCAGGGAAGGATTTCTACATCAGGTAAGCCCACACACACCTTTCACCCCACACTTGAAGTGGGAGCTCAACTTGTTGACTTCAGGCAAGGTCCCCTATAAATTCAGGCCCGGGGGCGGAATTAGGTAGTTCAGTACTGAGTAGTACTGAGGAAGACATCCTGGTGGACGGTGCTGCATTAGACCCGTGCCAGAGGGCAAGCCTAGCCAGTGTTAGGGACCCAAGAGTGAGGGTCGGAGGCGAGGCGAGTTAGGAAGGGGGAGCGGAGCCATGCCGGTTTGCCCTAGAAGAGCTACGTTGACAGCCCGGACACCAGAGTCCGAATCTGCACAGGTCCAGTCAGCCCAGCAGTAAAGACTGGAAGCCAGGGAGACTTCAAATCTCATGGCGCAGCACTTGAGGCACAGCACCCAGCAAAGCTAGGGACCGCAGCAGATCTAGTGGTGCTCGCAGCAGAGCTCTCACCTCCTGTCATACAAGTGAGGACACAGGAGAGGGTCAGGGCCTAGCTTCAGACAGCCCAGGACTAAGGCACACACACAGCATAAACGGGAGGCCTCATAACTCATGGAATGTGGAGATCCCAAACAGCTTCCAGACCACCCTGACGGTACCCTGGACTTAACCTTGAACATCAAAATCAGTAAAGGTACGAAAACAACAACCCTGTGTGTGTGTCTATTATTGCAACCCCCTGATCCTACTCCCACCATAGACTGTTTCACAACTTCCATCATCCACCTATGGGGAGCGAAATCATCTTGCTGCTCCACCATCACCCCGAGGTCTAGTCCACAGCGCCGGTATCATTTCTGGAACCGTAGGCGGCGTCAGGAGTCACGATTTTATTATTTTTATTGACTGTTCCCCGTTTTTAGCGACCACCATGGCCACGGGACCAAGCAACAGGCCCAGTGACATCTCCCGTGAACTATAACACCCAGAACCGGGTACCCCACGGCCCTGGGGTGGGTCAAAGACAAGCAAAAAAGGAGATATTGTGAGATTAATAGATTATTTCCATTTCAGTCTTTCATGGCTGCAAAGGGAAAAATCCAAAGTCGATTTAGGCTGGGGTCACATATGTGGTAAAATTTTGTAAACCTGATCCGGTTTTGAGCTGTCAAAAACTTCAATACCGGATCAGGAACCGCTCCCCATAGGAGCCCACTATGGTAACAGGATTGCTCTACATGCAGCGCACCGCCATAGACCTAATATTAAAGGTTTCAGGACCCTGGACAGCGGCTGATACTATACATACATTACGTACAGTATCTGCTGTAATATGAGGAGGCTCGGCTTCATTCACAAATTTGTACAAAGCCGACAATAGCCGGCTATACTGTAAATGGGTAATTTAACACCTAACATGCTGACAGAAGTGGACAGCATGTCTGTAGGGAGGGTGGGCACCCCCTAGAGACATGTTGACCACATCTACTATTCATATTTAATGTTTTTATACACATTTAATACTCTGTTCATCCCTGCGGCAGCAAAGTATACAGTAACCGCATTGCTCCAGATTACACATCCGGAGCAATCCGATTACCGCATGCAGTTGCCAGAACACATTTTGCACAAAAAGGCAATTGCGGTTACTGCATCTGGATCTGGATGCGGCAACCGCAATTGCCTTGCCAAATGTGACCCCAGCCTTACTGGAGGTGGTTCTAAAAAACATCTAACAGTGGTCTTCATTAATTTTGATGGGTGTAATCACAAATTAACTTCTGTTTTATTCTGCTGTTTCTTAGCCTAACTAGTAGCATAGCCCACCATTAACTGTACAGTTAAGCTCTGTGGTTCAACAAGTAAACTAAGTCTTCCCACACTTTTTTGTAGGCCACATGCACCTTTAAGCATGCAGCCTGAAGAATGACAGGTTTTAGCAGGAGCAGCATGAAGACATCATCACTTCATCACTTCACTCTGATGTGTTGTACGTGCCCTCGTGCTATTACATCACCTCGTCAGTTTGCCTGTGCCTTAACCTTCTGTGATACCGGGGTTTGGTGACTATATGATGATTATCTTTCATTCTAATATTGTATGAGGGCCAACATAGATGGCTATCGTACAGTATGAGGGCTACTAAGGGGGGCATCATAGAGTTTGGTAGTTATTAAGGGCAGCCTTCATACAGTGTTGGGGCTACTAAGGGGGTCCAGAGTGGGCACTACTATAGGTCATCTTAAAGCATGGTGGCTATTAAGGGGGCAATTATGCAGCACAAGTGGGACTAAGGAGACCATCATACACAGTAGAGGCTAATAAGGAGGCAATTATACTTCATAGGAGCTGCTTAAGGTTGCCATATTACAGTGTGTGGGCTACTGTTTTGGCCATCATGTGGAGGCTAATAAGGTCATCTTACAGTGTGGGAGCTACAAAGAAAGGCCATTACACAGTGTAGGGAAAAGTAAGGGGTCAATCATACAACATGGAACAATCAAATAAGAACAATCCAGCTGAAAAGATGAACTGTATAATTGTATCATTTATTCCAATGATTAAAAAACTTCAGTCCAGCATAGCCATCCACGTGCAATCCAACATGATTTGACCCTCAGGTCAAAACCATGACCATGACCATTTTGACCATGAATAAGAACTGAGGGTTGAAACATGTTGGTTTGCACGTGGATGGCAATGCTGAGCTGAAGTCTTTTAATTATTGGAATAAAAAGACGCCTTTTATACAGTTAATCTTTTCAGCTGGATTGTTCTTATTTGATTGTTCCATTTAACCCGGACTTTGGGTGTATTTGTGTGCATCAGAGAATTTCTGGGTGCAGGTGTCATTGGAATATGAAAATTGGTGAGCTGCCTTTCCCAATTTTCCCTTTCCTTTCATAGATCACACAGCATAGGGGCTATTAAGGGGTCCATCATACAGAGTGGGGATACTATGGGGTCATATTATAGTGTGGGGGCAAATAAGAGGGCTATTAAAAAGTACATGGCTACTTTAGGGGCCATCATACTGCACGGGGGCTACTTAGGAGGACCATCATACAGTATGGTGGCCATCATACAATCTGGGGGTACTAAGGGGCCATCATACAGTGTTGGGGCTACTAAGTTGGCCATTATACAGTGTAAAGGATACACCTAGGATCATCATACAGTGTAAAGACTACTGTATGGGCCACCATGCAATGTGGAGGCCATCATACAGTATGGGGCCTATTAAGGGGGCCATCAAACACCATGGGTGGTTAGCAATGAGGCATCATAAAGCATGAAGATTACTAAAGGGGGCTTCATATAATGTGGTGACTACAAAGTTGACATTATATATTGTAGAGGATACTGATAGGGTAATCATAAAGATTTGAGGCTACTAAAGGTGCTATTTAACAGTGTGTACGGAGCCATCATACAGTCTGAAAGCCATTATACAGTGTGAAGGCAACAGTCAATGAGGGAGCTACTGTGGGGGCCATTATACAGCGGGCTTTCGCACAATGTTCGGGCTACTACAAGAACCTTCATACAGCATGGGGACAACTAAGGGGGCCATTCATACTGCATTGGATCTACTAAGCCGGTTCATTATACAGTGTGTAGGTTACTTAGAGTAGCCCTTATACAGGGTGGGGTTACTAATGGAGGCCATTATACAGTGTGGGAGTATCATGTGTGGCTCCTCACTGGTCAAGCGTCACAGTTGGGGTACTGCACCCATAAAAGAATGTGGTTATCCCTGTCACGGTGGAATGTAGGATTTATAGGAGGATCCCATCCTAGCACTCCCACAAACCCACCTAGAATAGATGGTTTTGGGCCTGTACCCTGGGGGAAGGTTAAGGGAGGAGGGAGGACACACAGTGAGTTTTAGTCAGCACTGAGGAAAGATGGAGAACGGGGAGCCTCCGAGTGAGAGAAAAGAGACTACCAGAGAGGGGGCCTGTAGAGAGAGAACAGGCAGCCCAGACTGAAGGAGGGTACCCCCCCGAGCGTCCATACTCAGGGAGGGAACCCTGGTCCATACACCGGAGCGGCGGTTCCGAAGACGCGGCATAGGGAGTTCAGCCCCTGAGTCCGTAACACCAGAGGTCATGGGTCCGTCTACCGGCCCCGACACCCTGTCAGAAATGAAACCATTCACACCAGGATAACCCACCGGGGTCGAGATCCAGTACGGAAGAGAGGAGAGCGGGAAGTTGGGATACTGATAAAGCACCTCAAATGGGCCTGGTACTAAGCGGGCTGTTCCCGGACAGGCAGTAGCAGCAGGACACGGGTTAAATACAAGGAAGGCATTCCATGGGAGACTCCAGGAGATCCTGCAGTCCACTGTGACTACTCGGCCGGCTATCCCTACTTAACAACGGCTGTTTTCTGTGAACTGTACTACCATCAGCATCGTTCCAGTAAAGTACCCGGGTAGAGTGACAGAGTCTCTGTGTGCTTATTCGCTGCTGCACTGCAAACTATTCCTCTATCATCAGCACCTCCATCTCTACAGGTGCATCCCTGCCCCGGAGGGCCAGCTCTACCTGCAGGGAGCTGCACCATCTCAGCTGCTGTACCATCGCCTTCCGTAGTCTGAAGCGGTGCTGGTGATCATCACCAGAATATGCGGGTGGCGTCACGATAAATTTAAAAACTTTTATTCCCATTCAAATTACCCCTTTTTAGTTGACCACCAGGACCACGGGTCTGGGCAGGCCACCAGTGACATCCCTACCGCAGCAGAGGGCCCAGATACCCAAGTCCCCATACCCTGGGCTAGTCACAAGCAGTGAGATTGCTTTAAGACTGATATGTACCACAATATGGTCACCATTTATATCAGTGTTAGCTGGTTCCACATAAGCCCTCAGTCCGTTTTGGCTTCAGTTTTCTCATTTTTTTTTCTAAGTCCAAAAACTGACAGAAAAACGGATTGGGTGTAATAAACACCCTGTCCGTTTTTCTATGGAGCTCCAAACATTGCCCTGTCCGTTTTGAGTCAAAAACGTGCATGCAACGTTTTTGGCATCAGTAAAAACGCATGCGTTTTCATGCTTTTTTTTAACATGGGGCCCTATGGAAACGCATGCGCGAACGCATGCAAACGCGCACTTTGCGTTTGCGCATGCGTTCGCGCATGCGTTTTTTTAATGAAAATTCCAAAAACGTTCAGGAGTGCAGGAGGCTCAAAAAGCACCAAGAAAAAAACGGATTGGTGATGAAAATCACTTCCAAAAACGGATTTCTATGTGTGACCACAGCCTAAGTCTTTGTATAGAAATTTATTTTTGTCTTCGGAAGCTCTACTATACCTACAATTAGGGAGTGCCATTGTAGAGGTAAACATGAATGTACCTACTTGGGCACCCACTCAGAAGCTGAACCCTTAGCTACACCTGTGAGTTTGAGCCCAATCTCCAGATGTCAGTTTTTCCCATTTCACTCTTGAATGTCTGGGGTGGAAATATCTTTTATTGTGTGCAGGTAGTGGGAGATTAGATCTAATATTTATGTATAGGATTTTCTTTTTAGTAGTTTTGTAAGCTATAGGTAGTATTTGAACTGTATTCTCTGGGTAATAGATAGCCAGTGCAGGGGCATGGTAGAGGAGAAGGTTGGAGAGAAGTAAATTAATGTGGCAGCAGAGCTGAGGGTAACCTGAAAGCGCAATAGTGCTAGTTGGGGGTGAAATATTTCAGAGATGATGAAGATATACACACTTTCTATCTGTCACTGATCAGTAAGAGCGTTGCGACAGGCATGGATTTCTTGATTTTAAATGTGATTAATTTTTTTTTTTGTACCAGAAAGGGTTAATGTCAATTTTTCTTGCTGGTAGCTCTAGGCCAGTTTCATCTCAGCTTGCAGCAGTTTGTGACCACACCAACTTCCTTCAAGTAGTTACATGGTCCAACATCTGTTGCCAGTAATAGAGTTCACTTGTATGCTGACCAATGTTGTATGTGAAGGTCTGCTGCGGTTGCTGGTGTAATCTGGAGATCGGCTGCTGGTGATTTGTCTGGAGCAGATGTCAACTGCAGCCTCTGGTGCTTGGCTGCAGCTTTCAGGTTTGGTGTATCCTTTCTTTCTGTGTTCTATGTTTTGCTGCACTGAAAGTAAAGGGCCGAACAATATTGCACGCCTCACTTTTCAGTTTTTTATTTATTAAAAAAGTTTAAAATATCCAACAAATTTCGTTCCACTTAATGATTTGTCCCATTTGTTGTTGATTCTTCACAAAAAAATTAGAATTCATATCTTTACTAGATGGAGACCCGATGCGATAGCGGTGACATCATGATGGGGGCAGGCTCTAAGGCCATCTGTCCCCATGTGCTCTCTCCCTGCCATGCACTCTTTACCTTCATGTGCTCTCTTTTTAGTTGTCTCCTTAAGTGCGATCTCGCCCCTTGGGTACTGTCTCTACCCCCTCTGACGTAATCCTGGAATTTCTTCAATCTTGCAGTGGGGCGCTGTGATGCACCAAAGATGGCAGCCACGTGAGTGTACATGTATGAGTATTTATACGTATATATGTATGACCCTGCCACATTACGTGACCCAGCACGTATGTGTATATGGCATTGTCCACACACCTGCGCTTCAGTATTTAGCGCTTCTTGCACTAAATACTTAGGCCTTGTTCACACATATCAGCTTTTTTGCCATCTCTGCGTTTTTTGGGCTGTTAAAAAAAACGCAGGTGCGTTAACGCAGGGTGCATTTGAGTGTACATGCGTTTTTCAGCTCCACTTGCGTTTTTTCCCCCCAGTCCAAAAAACGCTGCATGCAGCGTTTTTTGGGTGCTGGAAAAAAACGCAGGGGTTGTTTCCAAAAATGCATGCGTTTTTTTTAACATGGGGCCCTATGGGAAACGCATGTGTTAATGCAGGGCACATATAGGCACCTGCGTTAACGCATGCGTTAACGCTAGTGTTTTTAAAAGGCTCATTGAGGCACCCTGCGTTAACGCTAGCGTTTTTGCCTGCGTTTTTGATGAAAAAATGACAAAATCCAAAAATGATTCTAATCCTTTCAGAAACACAAGGGACATTTTTTGGCACTCTTAAAAAAAACGCATGTGGTTTTAGGAGTGCTAAAAAAAACGCAAATTGTGTGTGAACAATGCCTTAGATTCTGGCAGAGAAGCGCAGGTGCGTGGATGCGGCCGCTTCCAGCAGACGCTGTCCCTGGTTACCCGATGTGTATCGTGGTAACCAGTTCAGACAGCAGCCTGCATAGTCACCGCTTATTGCGAGCGCACAGGGAAATGCTGCTTGCAGCGTTTCCCTGTGCGCCCGGGATAAGCGGTGACTATGCAGGCTGCTGTCTGAACTGGTTATCACGATACACATCGGGTAACCAGGGACAGCAGTCTGCTGGAAGCGGCCGCATACACGCACCTGCGCTTCTTTGCCAGAATCTAAGTATTTAGCGCAAGAAGCGCTAAATACTGAAGCGCAGGTGTGTGGACAATGCATATGTGTTGACCCACTGTGTGTGTGTGTGTGTGTATGTGTGTGTGTGTGTGTGAGGAGTGAGGATGTGTCTTTGAGGAGTGAGTGAGGGTATCTGTGGAGTGAGTGTGTCTGTCTATGAGAAGTGTGCCTGTGAGTGGAGCAAGCGTGTGTACGGAGTGAATTGGTGTGTGTAGCGGGCATGCATATGTATGTGGAGTGTGGAGGATGTGTGTATATATATTTTGAGCGGCATATGTATATATGTGGAGCGTGCGTATGTATGTGGAGCATGTGTGTAGCGTGTGTGCATGCATGAGGAGCGTCCTTGTGTATGTGGAGCGTGCATGTGAAGCATGCATTTGTGGAGCGTGCGTATGTATGCGGAGCGTACGTATGTATGTTGAACAAGCATGCATACGTGGAGCGTGCGTGTACTTGGTGTGTGCATTTAAGAGCAGAATGCGTGTATGTGGAGTATGCAAATGCAGAATGCATGTACGTGGAGAATTCGCGCATGCATGTAGAGTGAGCGTGTGTGTACATGTGTGTATGAGTGTGTTTGCGGAGTGAGCATTAATGACTCACTGCGTCACAGAGGTCCTTGCAGTCTGTTGGGAGCCCGCGTCGGTAAGACTGGGCAGGGATGCTGGGAGCAGGGGTTGCTGGGAGGGGGGGAGATGGAGAACCTGGGGGTGCTGGGAGCAGGGGAGTGTGCTGGGAGGGAGGGTAAGCTGGGAGTAGAGTTGTGCTTGGAGGGGGGAAGCTGGGAGCAGGGAGAGTGCTGAGAAGCACTATGGGGAGCTGTATTGGGGGTGGGGTCTCCTCTTTGTTTGTGACCATGTGCGCTACCGCTGAGGTTGCGAGAGCGCATGCGCCTTTGCTTGACAGGAGCAGCGGACCAAAGCAGAGTGAGCGTGCAGCTCCCATTTATATCAGGATGCTGCCATAAATGCCAGTATGCTGCCATATATACCATGATACTGCTTTATACAACATGATGTTGCCAAACATACCATGATGCTGCCATATATACCATAATACTGCCATATATATAAGGACTCTGCCATATATACCATGATTCTGCTGTATACACCGTGATGCTACCATATATACTGTACCTTGATGCTGCCATTTATACCATAATGAAATGATTCCATATATAGCGGGACACTGCCTTATATACCATGATATTGCTATATATACTAGGATGCTGAGGATGAAAAAGCACATGCGCCCTAGCTTGACAGAGGCAGGGAATGCGACTGATGCAAGAGGACAGTGTCCTACTCTTCACTAACAAGGCGCCAGGGAAAGCAGTTTGCGCACATGCTGGCTCCAATGCCATGTTAGTAAAGTGACAATGAAATTCATCACACATGTCATACTGAATTTTAATAGTGGTGGAGTGGGGGAAGAGAAGAACACACAGGGGAGGGATAATAAAATAACACCTGACTCATAGTCCCGCCGCTGCTGCTTATGTCAATCAACTGCTGCTGTGATTTCAGAACCTTTGCTAAAATGTTTCACAGCAATGAAAGATCGAATCTATAAGCTGAAAATATAATTTTATTCACTACCCTGGTGCACTGACTTTACTTCATAAATGAAAATATCTTGTGGTTGATTTCCTTTAAGTTTTATGCCACACTCATTATTCCAAGTAAAACCACATGTGTACAAGAATGAGGTATGCCCAGTATTAACATATACCATGTTTAATATGTTTCTAACACGGGCGTAACAATTACAGGTGCAGGGATCGCGGTTGCAACAGGGCCCGAGCCTATAAGGGCCCCACACCGCCAGCCGCCCCTGTGCCCACCGATTCCACTGTCTGCTCCACAATGGATGTGAGTCCCCAAGGACGCACATCCTTGTGACCGCGCGGCAGCATACCTCGCCTAGGGGCCCCTGTGTCAGGGAGAGGAGAGGAGGGGGGAGACTCCTGCTTCCAACTATGATGGCCCCTCCCCTTGCTTCCTCTTAGCAGCCGTAGGTCCTTGTGCCTTCCACCGTGGAACGCATACATCAGGCTAGTGCCACCCCCTTCACAATAGTAGGCGGCACGTCCTGTATTCCTTGCAACGCCATCTCCTTAGTCTTCAGTAAAGAAGACCAGAGCATCGGGGGAATGGGGAGAGGTAAGTAAAGATTTATTTTTTTAAATACACGATGGCCAGAGGATTATGGGGGGAGGGGGTGCATTATACAATATGGCAAGAGCAGGCTGCACTAGAGAAAGGAGGCTGCACTAGAGAGAGGGGGTTGCACTAGAGAGGAGGCTGCACTAGAGAGAGGAGGCTGCACTTATAGAGAGAGGAGACTGCACTAGAGAGAGGAGCCTGCACTAGGGAAAGGAGGCTGCACTAGAGATTGGAGGCTACACTATATAGAGAGACAAGACTGTACAATATAGAGAGAGGAGGCTGTACTATATAGAGAGAGGAGGCTGCATTATATGGAGAGAAGGCTGCACTATATGAGGCTTCACTATATGGAGAGAGGAGGCTGCACTATATGAGGCTGCACTATATGGAGAGAGGAGGCTGCACTATTTGAGGCTGCATTCTATGAGAGAAGCGGCTGCACTATATGAGGCTGCACTATATGGAGAGGAAGCTGCGCTATATAGAGAGATATGAGGCTGCGTTATACTATAAGGAGGGCTATGAGGCTGTATTATACTATATGGAGGGCTATGAGGCTGTATTATACTATATGGAGGGCTTTGAGGCTGCCTTATACTATATGGAGGGCTTTGAGACTGCATTATGCTATATGGAGGGCTGAGGCTGCATTATGCTGTATAGAGGATTTTGAAGCTGCATTATACTGTATAGAAGGCTATGAGGCTGCATTATGCTATATGGATGACTATGAGGCTGCGTTATACTATATTGAGGGCTTGGAGACTGCATTATGCTTTATGGAAGGCTGAGGCGGCATTATACTGTATAGAGGACTATGACATGGCATCATGCCATATGGAGGGCTGTGAGGGTGTATTATACTATATGGAGGAATATGAGGCTGCATTTTGCTGTATGGAGGGCTTAATGGCTGCATTATATTATATGGAGGTTGGATAATGGGAGTGCATTATAATAATTGGATGACTATAGGGGCTACCTTATGAATGAGGGACAATAGAATGCATTATATTACACAGAAGACTATGGGGGTACATTGTAATATCTGGAGGGATATGGGAATGCATTATAAAAATTGGAGGACTATGGTGACGGGAGGAGGAAGACCATATATACCAGGATGGGGATCACATATACCACGATAAGGACCATATACCAGGATGAGAGACATTAATACATAATAAAGGGAGAGGGATCAATTTGTGGGTCTTTATAGGATTTAGAATGTTAAACAGGGGGGTGGCAGGTATAAATTTTGCATCGGGGCCCATCGGATTCTAGTTACGTCACTGGTTTCTAAGTTTATAATTCATGTTACCATCCAAGGACATTTCATTTCACTGACAACACGGAGACTTATTAAAAATGATGCAAATTCTTATACAAAGTCAAAATTTATTACAGACTTTATGCCACTTTCAGCATATACAAAGTCAAAATTTTCATACACACCATTCTTTGCACAATATGATAAGTTTTTAAAAATTAACAATCGCAGAGGAGTGGTTTATTATAAGGGATAATTGAGGTCTAAAATATTTACTATAATAAGGGTTAAAATTATCTTTTCCCTTACACTGTTATCACTCTTTCTCAGCTGTCCATAGGGGGTAAGAAAAACTCTATCAGTTATCTTAATATTTTGTGTATACACATTTTAACCAATGGGTGGGGCAATTTTTTAAAACATACTAAGTAGGTCCATACTGAGTAGGCCCATAGCAGTTCAGGTTCTGGTGGTGCAGCCAGAATTTTTAAAAGGTATGTTTGGCTCCTTAACTTGACCCAAACCTCGTTTGATGTCACTGATTGGGCAGTTAGTATCTCAGCCCACATACATCCAGCCATAAGCCAACCAATTTAGTGGGCAGGAAGGGTGGGATTTGCCTTTTTTTTAAATTTTACAATCACACTGCTTTTATCCCCAGTGTAATCTGATCAAGCACTGCAAGCAGCTCGCAGTGGACCAAGTATCAAGCGAACCAACGGACAGCAATGCCCGCTGAAGTGCTTTGGCTACGTAAAGCACCTGAACACCTACCCCGAACAGGTTCGCTCATCTCTAGTTAGTTTAGGAAGGAGAACAATCCTTGAATCTTTTACATGACTATGATTAATTGTTATTGTTACTTTTCTTCATACTTAAAATGACAACAGACCTCATTTTAACTAAGTTTGCCATTTGCCTGCCTCCTGTTGTGGTCAAGTATCAAAATGGAATGGGAATGTCAGAAATACAGTAAGTTTCAGGCTAAGATTGCAAGCAGCAAACTTTTCCCACTGAAGGTAATTTTCACATTACATAGGCTTGAGAGCCAACTGCCAATTGAGTAAATTAGGTGATGTACATCTCTGTAATGACGAGGGGTGTGGTCTAATGACATCAACACTCTATATAAGGTGTGCTTAATTATTAGGCAATTTCCTTTCCTTTGGAAAAATGGGTCAGAAGAGATATTTGACGGGCTCTGAAAAGTCCAAAATTGTGAGATGTCTTGCAGAGGGATGCAGCAGTCTGGAAATGGCCAAACTTTTGAAGCGTGATCACCAAACAATCAAGCGTTTCATGGCAAATAGCAAACAGGGTCGCAAGAAGCGTGTTGGGCAAAAAAGGTGCAAAACAACTGCCCATGAATTGAGGAAAATCAAGCGTAAAGTTGCCAAGATGCCATTTGCCACCAGTTTTGCCATATTTCAGACCTGCAACGTTACTGGAGTATCAAAAAGCACAAGGTGTGCTATACTTAGGGACATGGCCAAGGTAAGAAAGGCTGAAAAATCGACCACCTTTGAACAAGAAACATAAGATAAAACATCAAGACTGGGCCATTAAATATCTTAAGACTGATTTTTCCAAGGTTTTATGGACTGATGAAATGAGAGTGACTCTTGATGGGCCAGACGGATGGGCCAGAGGCTGGATCAGTAAAGGGCAGAGAGCTCCACTCCGACTCAGACGCCAGCAAGGTGGAGGTGGGGTATTGGTATGGGCTGGTATCATCAAAGATGTGTGACTTGTGGGTTCTTTTCGGGTTGAAGATGGAGTGAAGCTCAACTCCCGGACCTACTGCCAGTTTCTGGAAGACAACTTCTTCAAGCAGTGGTACAGGAAGAAGTCGGTATCGTTCAAGAAAAACATGATTTTCATGCAGGACAATGCTCCATCACATGCATCCAACTACTCCACAGCATAGCTGGCCAGTAAAGTTCTAAAAGAAGAAAAAATAATGACATGGCCCCCTTGTTCACCTGATCTGAATCCCACAGAGAATCTGTAGTCCGTCATAAAATGTGAGATCTACAGGGAGGTAAAACAGTACACCTCTCGGAACAGTGTCTGGGAGGCTGTGGTGGCTGCTGCAAGCAATGTTGATCGTAAACAGATCAAGCAACTGACAGAATCTAGGGATGGAAGGCTGTTGAGTGTCATCATAAAGAAAGGTGGCTATATTGGTCACTAATTTTTTTGGGTTTTGTTTTTGCATGTCAGAAATGTTTATTTCTAAATTTTGTGCAGTTATATTAGTTTACCTGGTGAAAATAAACAAGTTAGATGGGAATATATTTGGTTTTTATTTTATTAAATTGCCTAATAATTCTGCACAGTAATAGTTACCTGCACAAACAGATATCCTCCTAACAGAGCCAAATGTAAAAAAACCAACTCCAACTTCCAAAAATATTAAGTTTTGATATTTATGAGTCTTTTGGGTTGATTGAGAGCATAGTTATTGATCAATAATAAAAATAATCCTCTAAAATACAACTTGCCTAATAATTCTGCACACAGTGTATAAAAGTATGATGCATTCTCATTATTCGCAAGTATTTCTCTGTAAATTGTTGATGCACCAATTCAAACAACCATAAACGTCCTTTTTAAAACTATTAGGGCATGTTAGCACAGGGTGGATATGCTGCAAAATTTCACTCCAGATATTCTTGACAAAAGTATATTATAGTACCAGCAAAAGGGAGTAGAGACCAATGAATATCATCCACACGTTGCAGGTATTTCTTTGCATTCTGTGAATACGTCTTTGACATGAGTGGATTATAACGAATGTTGTATAAATATAGTTAAGCACCAGATTAGACTATATGTCAGAGAAAGCTGCACATGACCTATAATTACAGTTTATCATTCAGACCATGTTATGTATACAGTGTTTTGTTCCATTAATCAAAATTGTTCCTTCTGCTTAGATGATACTGAATGAAACAGCTCAGATATGGGATGGATGCAAGATAACAGTCATTACACTCGGAACGTCCGTCTACAAGTGTAAACCAGAATAGAGATCTGCTCAAGGAAAGTGGGTCACATTCTATCAGTGTCTATTCTTGAAAAGTAGTATATAATTACGATACATTGATATATGGATAACTAACAAAACCAAACCATCCCATCTTCCATATTTTATTAATGAGATATTTTTTTTTATAAAGTAGTCTGCCACATGGCTACTGAATGTTACAATACTGTATATGTGCCTCCATTAATTATATCATAATTGTACATGGTATGCCCTAAACTTTTAGTTTTCAACAAGTAGAAGACTGAACTGTAATGATGTTGAATGACAGATGGGATAATAATTAGTTGTATGGTTGTTTCATTCTATGTAGGACATTAGACAAGCATTGGATTTTAAATATAAAACTCATCTAAATCAGTGTTGATGTTTATAAGGGTTAGCTTTATAAACTGACTGAATGGCTTGTTGGAAGTTTCCCCCTACAACAACATAAAGTAACAAATTACCAAAAGTATTGAGTGAAGCTATAGGTCTCGATGCTATGTATGTGGCATGGATATGTTTTTTCATAAATACAGCCTACTGGATACAGTCGAGTTTCAATCCGAATAGCTCGGAATATATGTAAAGGTAAAAAACAAGCATAAAATACTACTAAAAGAATTACAACAAGGCGGCGAGCCTTTTTCTTAGGAGCATCATTGGTATATGGTCCATTTGCCAGGCTGAAATTAATACTAGTATAGGAAAGAGTCACTACTAATAAAGGTAATGCAAATCCAATAGAAGTGAGGGAGGCATTGTACCAACGTACATTATATGTATCAAAAGACGCTGCAAAGTCCATGCAGGCCACAGTATCTTGGACATTTCTCATGAGAATAACCATTGGAAGGACTTCAATCAAGGCTATTACCCACACGGCGGCACAAGCTATAACTGCCCATCTTCTTTTGTGGATGGAGTGAAATTTCATTGGATGAACAATGACAAAGTATCTGAAGATACTGAAGCAGGTGAGGAAGAGGATGCTGCCATAAAGGTTGAAGTGGAAAGCAACTCGGATGAGCTTGCACATAAAGTCTCCAAGGGTCCATTTCTCCTGATTTGCATAATTGTAAACCAAGAAAGGAAGACTGCTGAGGTGCAGGAGATCCGTGATGGCCAAATTCAGTAATATAATGATGCTTGTTCTCCATGGCCTCATTTTTATGACGTACACTGAAATTGCAATAATGTTCCCTGGAAATCCAACTATAAAGATTATGCTGTACATCACGGGTAAAAAGTACATTTTTATTAT
This sequence comes from Allobates femoralis, assembly GCA_033576535.1. Taxonomy (NCBI): domain Eukaryota; kingdom Metazoa; phylum Chordata; class Amphibia; order Anura; family Aromobatidae; genus Allobates; species Allobates femoralis. The sequence goes on from JARQOC010000002.1 coordinate 541,043,715, forward strand.
TTTGTCTACAACAGGGTTAGTACAGTTTGTTGATACTGGTTCGGTATGTGGCATAAAGGTGGTGTTGAAGATGTGTTCAGATTCATTGTTTAATGTTGATGTTTGTTCGGTAAAGAGCATAAATGTAGAGTTAAAGATGAATTCGGATTCATTGTTCATTGTCATTCTATTGAAAAAAACAAGTGTAATGAGAAAAATATATAATTTTATCCCCGTACATCATAATGTCCGACATCATGGTCATATTGATAAAATATGTGTTTCTTCTCCTAGATAGTCTAACCCTGCATTAGTGCAACCTTACATTCATTTTCATACTGGAGTGGTTATACCATTTCAATCTTAGCACATTTATTAACTTAACTCTTTAGATTTCATGACTCTAACATTTTGATTTTAGGTGTTTCCATTAGAAAACTTAATTGATTACATTTTACCAACTGTTGCCAAAGTTGCAAAAGAGTTAGCAATCAAAACATAGAGAATACCAAGAGGTGCTCATAGAGTTTAATGGGAAAATATGCCACAAATGCGTCCTACTGGCAAACTTTTTGCAAGCATACATTAGCATCCCACAACTCCAACTATAATATAAATGACTGTACCAGGCAGTATACCTTTTTTACAGCCATTAGTAATTCAGTGAGATCTATAATATGCATACATAGTTTATACATATACACTACTCACAAAAAGTTAGGGATATTTGACTATCAGCTGAAATTTATGGAAAATATAAAATGTTCACGCTACAGTGATATTTTATCATGAAAGTAGGGCATTCAAGTAGAAGCATGCAATGGTGATTACCTCATCTCAAACTATTTAAACAAAAGCCAAAAACAGTGATGAGTATACCCCAACCAAAAATATCATTCTCAATGATTGTCATGTGGCCTAAAGCATCATTAGGGCTTGAACCAATATATTATGTTTTTTACCAGTTAAGCTATTGTTCATTGAGGCATAGCATCCCACTTTTTTTGAAGGGCAGTGATCAAGTCATTGAGGTTCTAGGTAAGAGTTACGGGACTTAGCTCAGCTGATCCCATAGGTTTTCTATGGGATTCAGGTCTGTAGAAAGTGCAGGACACTTCATTTTAGGGACCCCAGTCTCCAGCAGCCATTTTGTAAAGATGCAGCCTTGATGAGGGCATTGTCATCCATGAAGATTTAAACCTATATTGTTCATACAGTGGCACAATGCTGGATTAAATTGGTGCTATTTGAATAGTGGGGGCTTGTCACTGTATCATTCACAAAGTGAATTGACTAGATGCTCCTGCCCACACTGTAACACCACCACCTCTAATGGCTTGTCTGGTGACAACAGATGCTGATGCATAGCGCTCTCCTTGACATCTCTAACATTGTTGGTGGCCATTATTTCTGCTCAGCATGAATTGATTTTCATCAGTGAGATCAGTACTGAGATCCACTGGTACCTCATCTAGCATAGATGCTCTCTGGCCCATGCAAGTCGATGATGCCTGTGCCTGGTGGTGTGGTCAGCTACCTTTCCAGATCCTTTAGCATGCAGACAATTCTAATATAAATTATTTTGTATTGTCTGACATGATATTTGAGTGCCTCTCATACCTCTCAACTGCCTTAAATGTGACTGGAGTTGTGTGGCATTTATCTTCCGGTTCTGCAGGTCTGTTCACACTGAAATGGTCATCAGTGTGGAATGTGGACAAAGGAAGTCCACTTCTCTGCTGTTCCGTGACTCTTCCAGTCTCTCTGTATCTCTGTTGCCACCTGATGACGCTCAGTGACCACTTCCATCTGAGAACATCCTGCTTGAAGCCGTGCAGGTACTGCTGGTCAATTGTTAAGTGTCATCTTGGTATCCTAATGTCAAAATGTGAATAGCATGATGAGGAAGACTGTTAAAATACCAATTCTGATTAAACCACTACATTTATTAGGCGATTGATGGACCAAACACCTATTGTGAATTTTGCCATTAATTCTTTGTTAGAGAACAGCAACTTGTGCAAAAATTATTAAAGCACTGAACAGTTGGACATGTGCACTCAAAAGTGTAAAGAAGGTCACATTAAGTTCCCCTGAAAAGGTTAGAGTGCATTTTAGGTTAATCCTGAAGTTTCACCTGAAATCCAATTGTCTCTAACTTTTTTGACTAGTGTATGTACATGACCAGAAGTATAGTTTGTAATAAGTCTAAAGTGCATCATACACTATGCCATATATATCTTGCAAAATACATCATCACCATGTTTATGTCATCCAATGCATCCTATGTTACATGCACCCCCATACAGGTAAAATGATAAATAATTATATGCTCACATTTCCAAAGAAGAAGCCTAGTAATTTCTTTAAACCCACTATGGTAAAAACTTAAATTTAAAGTCAGAGTTTTCCTTTAATTAAGAACTATAGAAAGCATTTTAGTTATCATTCAAGCAGTACGGGTCTTGTGGTGTTCTCTTGCTGATATGGTACTGTTAGTGGCGTAACTTGAAACTTATAGGCCCTGATGCAAAAGTTTCAACAGGGTCCCAAATGATTGCAAATTTTTCTTAGCATTAGTCTTTTTCTATAGGCCAAAGAGACTTTTGGGGCCCTGTAGGCTCCAGGGCCCCTGCACCTTTTGTAGTTACACCCCTGGGTACTGTATGTATTTTTAGATACATATTTCCTCATAAACATATGACACTGTTAGTAATAAGACAACGCATGATGAGAAATGCTTCATTAATTATCCAGACGTCTATTCTGTTGGTATATATCAGAATGCATTATTCATGATTTTGTATTCTTCATTTGTAGAATAGTTTAACTAAATATAGATTTGTATTTTCTAACTATAGTTCGTATGTGAAGTCCCTTTGATGATTACAGTGATTTGTAGCATTTGGGTGTTGTCATACAATCACTGTACAATTGTATAAAAATGTTAATCTATAACAAAAAATTAGTAAAATACCTGGTTCAAGTCGATGTCCTGATGGGTGTATTTCTTGTACATTAGTCCTGGTTATCCAGTAGAAAGCTCTTCGGAAGTCATTTCATTGTTATTAAGCAAACAATCACAGTAGATGTAGTGTACGCACTTCAAAGGCACAACACTATCTGATCTCTGGGATCTTTGTCAGGCTTACCACACCCATTGCAAATATGATGTTGACATGTAAATCATGATAGTATTAACTCCTTGCCTCCGTAGCCAATTTTCTATATTAATCTTGAATTTATCCCTCCCACTTCTTGCAAGAGCCATAACTATTATTATTTTTGTAAAGACATAGCCATATGAATGCTTGTTTTTTAGGATGCGTTTTGACCGACATGATTGGTTATACCACACAACGTAATGAAGAATGCGTAAAGAATTTTGAGTGGGATGACATAGTGGAAAAAATTAAACTTTCATTGATTTTTTTTGGGTTTTGTTTTTACAGTAGGGTCTGGGAACTTGCTATCAACCTTATGGAGACAGCGAAGTAGGTGAGGACATTGTAGCCACCTCCCTCCTCTCAGATATATGCAAATTTGCACTTAAGTAAGGAAGTGGAAGAACTCCTCTCCATGAGGTAGATAGCAAGTTCCCAGACCTTGTCTTAGCCCACTCACACAGCCAGATCAGAATATCCCACACACTACACTGATGAGGGGCAGGTACCCCAAAACACAGTGTCTGTAGTTTGGAGTTCTGATCTGGCACAAATCCCTTTGTCATATTAAAAGCTTGTTGGAAAGCGATTATGACTTAGAGGAAGCTGCTTAAATGTGGCACTGGAGTTTCTCCACTTCCTTAGTGAAGTGCAAATTTGTTTTTACAGTATTCATTGTCTGTTAAAAATTACCTGGAAACATGATTGTGTAGGTTAGTATGATTACAACTTTCACACATTTTTTTAAAGATAAATGCTGAAAAAAATATAGAAGTTTGTCATGCTGTTTGGTTTAAGTTGCCAATAATTCCCTAATCTTTTTTTAAAGTAGATTGAGCAGGGTGAAAGCTACGGTAAACTTGTGACTTTGCAGAAAGTAATAAAAATGCTTTAAAACATTCTCTCTCTCATTATTCTCGCATTTGGCAAATACTAAAAATTATGATAATCTGATTTGACCTAAAACGGGAAAGGTTTATTCTGATTTCATGTTGGATATTGAGAAAAACATGCAAATGTGTCTTTTTAGTGTATTTAAGCTGGTTTCAACTGTATATGGTATATATGTCCCCCATCCTGGTAAATAGGGTATATATGTCCCTTATCCTGATGTACATGGTCCCATACTGGTAAATATGTCCCTCATCCTGGTACATATAATATAGTCCTGCTCATTGTTATTGGCACCCATGAAGTTTAAGTACATAATGTGAAATATCTCCTGGAAAAAATGAATCAAGTGAAACAGCTTTTTTGTATAGAGTGCTCGTGTTAAATGCCAAACAGCAAATGATAAACAATTTAAAGCAAAAAACAATGGGATTAGGGATGGGTGAATCCTAAATTACTCGGAATCGCTAGACTCTGACGAGTCTGAGTCCAGGACTCGCTACTCGTTGTGAGTCTAGCGATTCCAATGAATTTAAATGAATGGGGAACGAGTATTGCAGTGATTTCTCTGCTGCCGCACCCTATAAGGGGTCTGGCAGCAGAGGAGAAACCTGCAATTCCCCATGTTATCCTTTTAAAGCCAGCGGCAAAAAGCCGCTGGCTTTTAAAGAATAGTAAGAAAAAAAAAAGGATTGAGTCCTCCTGGGGCTTGGGGAAAGAGGGGGGGGGGGGTCGGGGGGGTGGTTGAGTGCACCAGACCGGCCGGCTACTTACCGCAGCCTCCGCCGCCACCGGCCGCAGACTCGCTCCCCGCCTCTCTGCTTCTGTCTCCGGAGATTCCCGAGCGATGACAGAGCAGTGAATAAATTAACTTCCATCACCGCTCGGGAATCTCCGGAGGCAGAGAGAGTCGGGCTGACAGCAGGGTTCAGCTCAGGTCATAATGACCTGAGCTGAACCCTGACTGTTTAGTCAGTTCTCACTTCTGCTACATCCCTGTGTGTCTAAGCACAGACAGGGATGTAGCAGAGCTGAGATTGCGTTTTGGACTATGTCGGACGGAAGAGGATTTTCTAAATAAAGATGGAGTCCCTAATTGTGTTCTGTTTTATTTCTAATAAAATTATTTTTCTCTGTGTTGTGTTTTTTTTTCTATTGATTACTGGAAATTCATGGCGGTCATGTCTAATATTGGCGTGACCGCCATAAATTTCAGGCTTAGGGCCAGCTGATAATACAAAGCTGGCCCTAACCCCTTCATTACCCAGTGAGCCACCCAGCACCAGGGCCACTGGAAGAGCGGGGTTCAGTGCCAGAGGATGGCGCTTCAATGAACGCGCCATCTTCTGGGGCGGCTGTGGGCTGCAATTTGCAGCGGGGGTGCCCATAAAGCTTGGGCCTCCCTGCGCTGCGTATTCCAGCCCCCAGCTGCTTAGCTGTACCTGGCTGGACATAGAATTTGCGCTGAGCCCCACACACTTTTTTTTAAATTATTTCATGAAATTCATGAAATAATAAAAAAAGGGGGCTCCCCTATATTCTTGTGTCCGGCCAGGTACAAATAGGCACCTGGGGGTTGGGGGCAGCCCGTCGCTGCCAGCTGGATCCGGCTGGTTACAGCAATACGGCGAAGCCCACGTCATTTTTTTTCTGAAAAATCAATAAAACAATCCTAAAAAAGGGACTGCATCTTTATTAACCCCTCGACCATGGTCCAGGAGTTAATAAAGATGCAGTCCCTTTTATTTATATTGTTTTATGGATTTTTCAGAAAAAAATTTGACGTGGGCTTCGCCGTATTTCTGTCACCAGCCGGATCCAGCAGGCAGTGACGGGCTGCCCCCAACCCCCAGGTGCCTATTTGTATCTGGCCAGACACAAGAATATAGGGGAGCCACCTTTTTTTATTATTTCATGAATTTCATGAAATAATAAAAAAAAATGTGTGGGGCTCCGCGCAATTTCTATGTCCAGCCAGCTACAGCTAAGCAGCTGGGGGCTGGAATCCGCAGCGCAGGGAGGCCCAAGCTTTCTGGGCATCCCCCACTGGAAATTGCAGCCCGCAGCCACCCCAGAAGATGGCGCGTTCATTGAAGCGCCATCCTCTGGCACTGAACCCCGCTCTTCCAGTGGCCCTGGTGGCGGGTGGCTCACTGGGTAATAAAGGGGTTAGGGCCAGCTTTGTATCATCAGCTGGCCCTAAGCCCGAAATTTATGGCGGTCACGCCAATTACACAGGTCAACAAAAAAAATTTTTTTTTCTGGTGCCCAAAATATTTTAATGAATTTGGGGTATTTTTGGGGTGCTGATTCTGAATATGCTATCAGTTTTGCCAGATTGGCTCAAGTTTTTGAGATTTTTGGTATCTTATTTATAGCACTTGTTGGTAAATGCGACGCATCATCTCATTAATTTCTTTGGATTAGTACTTGAACTGAGCAGTTCTCAATATAGTTTTGTGTTAATTAGTGTTCTAAAAGTTTGTTCATAGCTTGATTTTTGCACTAACTTTATGTTGTTGTCTGTTTTCCAGTGAAAAGCATGAACTCATCAAGAAGAAGTTGTCTTAACGATCCAGACTCATTCTGTTACATTTGTGGTGAATATACACTGACAAAACATAGAAGAAACATAACAGACTTCGTTAAAAAAGTGTATTTTGCCTATTTTGGGGTTATGCTTGGGGACCAAGACAAGTTTTGGGCACCACACATAGTGTGCAAAGCATGTATCGAATTATTACGAAAATGGAGCAAAGGACAAAGAACAAGCTTCAAATTTGGTGTTCCAATGGTGTGGAGAGAGCAAAAAAATCATCATGATGACTGGTATTTCTGTGCAGTGCAAGTACAAGGATTCAATAAGCATAAGAAACGAAAATGGGAGTATCCTAACATGGAATCTGCAAGAAGGCCTGTCCCTCATTGTGAAGATGTGCCTGTACCTGTGTTTACCATGTTACCTGACCTTCCCCCACCTGATGATGATGATGAAATGCAGGGTATGGAGCTAAGCATTAGTTCTGGAAGTGAACTAGAATATGAAGGAAGTTTCAGAACACCTACGCAATTTACCCAAGGAGAGCTCAACGATCTAATAAGAGACCTCAACCTCTCAAAAAGTGCATCCGAACTTTTAGCTTCAAGGCTAAGTGAAAAAAATTGTCTGACGCCTGGAACTAAAATTACATCTTACAGGACCAGAGAAGAAGCACTTCTTCCATTTTTCTGTGAAGATGACCTACTTGTATATTGTAAGGATATTCCTGGCCTGATGCTGCAAATGGGTTTACAAGTATATCGTCCTGTAGACTGGAGGCTTTTCATAGATAGTTCTAAAAGGAGTTTGAAATGTGTTTTGTTGAACAATGGCAATCAGTGTGCATCTCTTCCAGTAGCTCACTCAACTAAACTTGCAGAACAATACCAAAATGTCAAAATGGTCTTGGAGAAACTGTGCTACCATGAACATTCGTGGCTGATATGTGTTGATTTAAAAATGGTCAACTTTTTACTTGGACAGCAAAGCGGATACACAAAGTATCCTTGCTTCATCTGCATGTGGGATAGTAGAGCAAAACATCAGCACTGGGAGAAACTGAATTGGCCTCCAAGGGACACCTTGACAGTAGGAGCATCAAACATAGTGAACGAACCTTTGGTGGACAGGGAAAAAATCATTCTACCACCACTTCACATAAAGTTAGGATTAATGAAGGAGTTCGTCAAGGCATTAGACAAAGATGGTAATTGCATCATGTACATCTGCAGATCTTTCCCTGGTCTTAGTAGCGAAAAACTGAAGGCAGGAATCTTTGATGGTCCTCAAATTCGGAAACTCATTAAAGATTCAAATTTTCCTAAGGAAATGAATGACACTGAAGCTGCTGCATGGTGTAGTTTTGTGTTGGTAGTGAAGAACTTCTTGGGAAATCAAAAGGCAGACAATTATGAAGAACTGGTACAAAACATGCTATTGAGATTTAGAAATCTGGGTGTACACATGAGCATTAAATTGCATTATCTTCACAGTCACTTGGACAGATTTCCAGAAAACCTTGGAGATTTTAGCGAAGAACAAGGGGAGAGATTTCATCAGGATATTATGGTGATGGAGGAAAGGTACCAAGGCAGATGGGACAGACATATGATGGCTGATTACTGCTGGAATCTACAGCGTGACTGCCCCAATAGCTCACATAGAAGGAAATCATATAAAAAGCGCTTTTCCAGTGATTAAATGTCTATCTTTCATGTCTTGTTCATTTTTGAAGATTACTTTCTAAAACTAGTTAAAATAAACTAAAATCAACATTTACTTTGTTAAATTTATTGTATTCATGACAATATCAATAAAGTTAATGCGCGTGTAGCAAAAAACGTCTTTTTTTTTACACATTTTACGAAAAATTGAGCCAATCTGGCAAAACTGATGACATATTCAGAATCAGCACCCCAAAGTTACCCTAAATTCAATGAAATATCTTTGGCACCAAATATGCTGTTGACCAGTGTTATAGACATGACCGCCATGAATTTCTAGTAAAGTTTGTTAAAAAAAAACACGCAGCACAGAGAAAATATTTTTATTAAAAATAAAACAAAAAAGACATTAGGGACTCCATCTTTATTCCAATAATCCTCTTCCGTCCAACGTAATCCAAAAACGAGATCTTCACTGCCACATCCCTATGCATAGACATACAGTGGTGTTCAAAAGTCCTGCATAGGCATGAAGAAAACTATATGTTTCATACTTCTGCATCTCTACAGTGAAACTGGTGGAACATATATGTTTTTGTAATTCCTCATTGTATGCCATACTCATTTTTGAATGTCCCAAGTGTATAAATTGTTATGGTATGCGCATTTTTGATAATTTTTTTTACAGCATAGCCATACCTACACCAGTACAGTGTGTAGAATGGTGAACAGGTTTCTAAGTTCATTAACTTCCAAAGCAAGTTCACACAGACTTAAATATTACTTTTTCATATTTATTATTTTTTATTTAATTCAGAGTCCTGAAAAGCGCCTTTTGAGTGCATCTTTATCTTCTAATACTTTATTGGCCGGCCTTTGCTCTTGAGCACCAACGTGCATCCCTGTGGCATTGAGTGAACAAACTTCTGCAGATGTTCACGAGTGTTGATGTGGTTCCAGGCCTGTATCAGAGCCTCAATCAACTCTCTCTTGGTCCTTGGCTGTTTTTTAGATATCTCTATTGATACCTCGTGCCACAATTTTTCATTTGGATTGAGGTCCGGGGACTGGGCTGGCCAGTCAATAGTAGCCACCTTGTTCTTTTTTTTTCCATTCCGTTACTGTCTTAGCTCTGTGACAAGGAGCATTATCATCCTGGAAGATATAATTCCCTGAAAACAGGTGTTGAGCAGAAGGCAGCATTTTCTTATTAAGGATGTCTATGTATTTTTTTGCATTAACCATACCCTCCACAATATGAAGCCTTCCAACACCATTGGCTGCCATACAGCCCCAGACCATTACTTTCATCGGATGTTTCACAGAGAAGCTCAAACACTCTGGCTTGTACTCTTCATGTGGAAACCTTCTCACATAAGACTTGTCATCATTTCCTAAAATGCAAAAAGTGCTTTCATCACTAAATAGCACGTTTTCCCACTCCTCCTTCCTCCATTTTGAATATTTCAATGCCCACAGTTTTCGCCTTTGTCTTTGTATGGCTGTCATCAATGGCTTCTTTCGGGCCTTGCACCCTCTCAATCCTACTTCCGAGCATCTCTTCCTAACAGTTGATGTTGCTCCCTTAATATTGCACTTTTCTTGCCATTCTCGCAGAAGCTGAGGAGAGGTGAGCTTTCCATTGGTAAGGGATGTTCTTATCAGTACTTTATCCTCCCTTTTAGTTGACTTTCTGGGCCGACCAGATCTGGGCCTGTCCTGGGTAATTCCAAGCTGCTTATGTTTCTGCAAAATTCTTACGACTGTCCTCTGATTACAGCCGACCTTCCTTGTGATCTGGGGGCCAGTATAACCCTCTTCATGTAGCACCACAACTCGCACACGATCCTCTGCTGACAAAAATCTGAAGGCTCCCATCATAAAGCTCTGCAGTATGATTCACTAGATAGACCAACAGATAAAACCACACAAACAAAGCAGCAGATGTGATGCAATGTAATGGAAAGTGATTGGCTGCCATATCCAGGTTATGATTGATCACAAGAACCTCATCTGTGATTAGCTAATTTTGGATCTGAAGCTGTACAATATTTAGTTGTGCTTTCAATTCCCATATTGTTGCAATAATTTCAGGCAAAACTGCTTCAAAAGCTAAAAATATTACAAGGAGAGAATGCAAAATTGTATTCTGAACAAAACCATATATAATATGTCATATTAGCATCGAAGATATTCGACAGAAAAGGTTTAAAACTTGAAAAATCTATTTTTCCTATGCCTATGCAGGACTTTTGAACACCACTGTACATGTCTATGCACAGGGAGTGAGCAGGCTGCAAATGACTTTCACTTTCAGGGTACACCTCAGGTGAACCCTGCGGTGAAAGCCTGACTCTGCCGCTGCCGGCGAGAGCGCCGGCAGAGCAGTGAATAAATTAACTTCAGGGAGGCAGGCAGGCTCCCATAGGGGCCCGGTGTCCTCCTGCCGTCGGTAGCTGTCTGCTGACAAGACCTGCAGTGGTGTCACATGACCGGCAGTCATGTGACTGTGACGTCACGGCAGGTCCTGTCAGCAGACAGCTGCCGACGGAAGGAGGACACCGGGACCCTGTGGGAGCCTGAGGGAGCCTGCCTGGCTCCCTGAAGTTAATTTATTCACTGCTCTGCCGGCGCTCCCACCGGCAGCGGCAGGGTCAGGCTTTCACAGCAGGGTTCACCTGAGGTGAACCCTGAAAGTGAAAGTCATTTGCAGCCTGCTCACTCCCTGTGCAGACTTATAGGGTCTGGCAGCAGAGGAATCGCTGCAATACTCATTCCCCATTCATTTACATTGGACTCGCTAGACTCGCAACGAGTAGCGAGTCCTGGACTCGGACTCGTCAGAGTCTAGCGATTCCGAGTAATTTAGGATTCGCCCATCCCTAGCTGAGATGGAAATGACACTTTTATGGCTTTTGCATATTAGCAAACATTTTATACTCCAATTTATATAAAAAACAAAAGCAAATTAAAAATGAAACTACAAATAGTCACAACCATTTTTTATTCTTTACATTCATTTTGTATCCCTATCATTGAAGAGCCACAACTTATTTTATACTCTTAATCGCACAGTTGTATTAGGAATTGTTTTGTCTGGAGAAGCCAAATTTGATGATATTATAGTATGTGCCTCAGTGTCAACTAAAGAAATACTGGTCAGATGAAAAACGCTATTATAAATCTTTGCTTCAGATACTACTTTTGTGTTCTTCAGTCCATTAGGTAACAATAAATCAGTAGTGACTCACTAATTATAATAAGGAGGTGACCTTGATACAATGATTTAATTGTAGCTTTTGTATAACAATGTTACCATGTAAAGAGAACAGCAATTATAACTTCTGACAACCAAAACAGAGATATATATATTATGATACATATGAAGAACACAATGTAATAGGCACTAGATGACGTGTGGAAAGAAAAAGCCAGTTTTAAACAGAACATTTGTTCCCTCAAAAAGGTTGCCTCGTTTTATGATATCAATATCAAATAAGTGCTTGTCGAACTCCAAGCACCTAGTTTTTTAAGTTGAACTGACATATATACTAGGATGTAGACATATATACCAAGATGTGCTCAGGATGGGGACATATATACCAGGATGGGGGACAGATATAGGTGGATAGATACATATATACCACTAGATGGTGGCCCGATTCTAAAGAATCGGGTAGTCTAGAATCCATATATAGTTTATTTACTAATAGTTAGGGGAGTGCGGTGAAATGAATTGTGTGTATACGGTGGCTCAGTGGTTAGCACTGTATATGGTGGCTCAGTGGTTAGCACTGTATACGGAGGCTCAGTGGTTAGCACTGTATATGGTGGCTCAGTGGTTAGCACTGTATATGGTGGCTCAGTGGTTAGCACTGTATATGGTGGCTCAGTGGTTAGCACTGTATATGGTGGCTCAGTGGTTAGCACTGTATATGGTGGCTCAATGGTTAGCACTGTATATGGTGGCTCAGTGGTTAGCACTGTATATGGTGGCTCAGTGGTTAGCACTGTATATTGGTGGCTCAGTGGTTAGCAGTGTATATGGTGGCTCAGTGGTTAGCACTGTATACGGTGGATCAGTGGTTGGCACTGTATATGGTGGCTCAGTGGTTAGCACTGTATATGGTGGCTCAGTGGTTAGCACTGTATATTGGTGGCTCAGTGGTTAGCAGTGTATATGGTGGCTGAGTGGTTAGCACTGTATATGGTGGCTCAGTGGTTAGCACTGTATACGGTGGCTCAGTGGTTAGCACTGTATATGGTGGCTCAGTGGTTAGCACTGTATATGGTGGCTCAGTGGTTAGCACTGTATATGGTGGCTCAGTGGTTAGCACTGTATATGGTGGCTCAGTGGTTAGCACTGTATATGGTGGGTGAGTGGTTAGCACTGTATCTGGTGGCTCAGTGGTTTTCAGTGTATATGGTGGCTCAGTGGTTAGCACTGTATATGGTGGCTCAGTGGTTAGCACTGTATGGTGGCTCAGTGGTTAGCACTGTATATGGTGGCTCAGTGGTTAGCACTGTATATGGTGGCTCAGTGGTTAGCACTGTATATGGTGGCTCAGTGGTTAGCACTGTATATGGTGGGTGAGTGGTTAGCACTGTATCTGGTGGCTCAGTGGTTTTCAGTGTATATGGTGGCTCAGTGGTTAGCACTGTATGGTGGCTCAGTGGTTAGCACTGTATATGGTGGCTCAGTGGTTAGCACTATATATGGTGTATATGGTGGCTCAGTGGTTTTCAGTGTATATGGTGGCTCAGTGGTTTTGACGGTGTGAAGGCTTAGTGGTTTGCACAGTGCGGTGGCTCAGTGGTTTTCACAGTGCGTTGGCTCAGTGGTTAGCACTGCGCAGTGGCTGAGTGGTCAGTGCAGCATGAAGGCAGAGTGGTATTCGCAAGATGGAGGCAGAGTGGTCAGCGCAGGATGGAGGCAGAGTGTTGAGCGCAGGATGGGGGCAGAGTGGTGAGCGCAGGATGGGGGCAGAGTGGACAGCGCAGGATGGAGGCTCAGTGGTCAGTGCAGGATGGAGGCTCAGTGGTCAGCACAGGATGGAGGCTCAGTAGTGAGCACAGGATGGAGGCTCAGTGGTCAGCACAGGAGTGAGTGGTCAGCACAGGAGTAAGTGGTCAGCAGAGGAGTGGTCAGCACAGGATGGAGGCTGAGTGGTCAGCGCAGGATGGAGGCAGAGTGTTGAGCGCAGGATGGGGGCAGAGTGGTGAGCGCAGGATGGGGGCAGAGTGGACAGCGCAGGATGGAGGCTCAGTGGTCAGTGCAGGATGGAGGCTCAGTGGTCAGCACAGGATGGAGGCTCAGTAGTGAGCACAGGATGGAGGCTCAGTGGTCAGCACAGGAGTGAGTGGTCAGCACAGGAGTAAGTGGTCAGCAGAGGAGTGGTCAGCACAGGATGGAGGCTGAGTGGTCATCGCAGGATGGAGGCTCAGTGGTCATTGCAGGATGAAGGCAGAGTGGTCATCGCAGAATGGAGGCAGAGTGGTCATCGCAGGATGGAGGCAGAGTGGTCATCGCAGGATGGAGGCAGAGTGGTCATCGCAGGATAGAGGCAGAGTGGTCATCGCAGGATGGAGGCAGAGTGGTCAGCACTGGATGGAGGCTCAGTGGTCAGCAGAGGATGGAGGCTCAGTGGTCAGCGCAGGATGGAGGCTGAGTGGTCATCACAGGAAGGAGGGTCAGTGGTGAGCGCAGGAAGGAGGCAGAGTGGTCAGCGCAGGATGTAGGCAGAGTGGTCATGACAGGAAGGAGGCAGAGTGGTCAGGGCAGAATGGAGGCAGAGTGGTCAGCGCAGGAAGGAGGCAGAGTGGTCAGCGCAGGATGGAGGCAGAGTGGTCAGGGCAGGATGGAGGCAGAATGGTCAGCGCTGGATGGAGGCAGAGTGGTCAGCGCAGGAAGGAGGAAGAGTGGTCACCGCCGCATGGAGGCAGAGTGGTCAGCGCAGGAAGGAGGCAGAGTGGTCAGCGCAGGATGGAGGCAGAATGGTCAGCGCAGGATGGAGGCAGAGTGGTCAGCGCCGGATGGAGGCAGAGTGGTCAGCGCAGGATGGAGGCAGAGTGGTCAGCGCAGGATGGAGGCAGAATGGTTGGCACAGGACAGAGGGTGAGTGGTTAGCCAAGGACGGAGGGTCGGTGGTGAGCGCAGGACGGAGGTTCAGTGGTGAGGCCAGGACGGAGAGTTGGTAGTCAGGGCAGGACGGTGGCTCTGTGGTCAGCAGAGGACGGAGGCTCGGTGGTCAGCGCAGGACGGAGGGTCGGTGGTCAGGCGAGGACGGGGGCTCTGTGGTCAGCAGAGGACGGAGGCTCGGTGGTCAGCGCAGGACGGAGGGTCGGTGGTCAGGCGAGGACGGGGGCTCTGTGGTCAGCAGAGGACGGAGGCTCAGTGGTCAGGGCAGGACAGAGGCTCGGTGGTGAGTGTAGGACGGCGGCTCGGTGGTCAGCAGAGGACAGAGGCCCGGTGGTCAGCAGAGGACGGAGGCTCAGTGGTCAGCGCAGGACGGAGGGTCGGTGGTCAGGCGAGGACGGGGGCTCTGTGGTCAGCAGAGGACGGAGGCTCGGTGGTCAGCGCAGGACGGAGGGTCGGTGGTCAGGCGAGGACGGGGGCTCTGTGGTCAGCAGAGGACGGAGGCTCAGTGGTCAGGGCAGGACAGAGGCTCGGTGGTGAGTCTAGGACGGCGGCTCGGTGGTCAGCAGAGGACGGAGGCTCGGTGGTCAGCGCAGGAAGGAGGCTCGGTGGTCAGCGCAGGAGGGAGGCTCGTTGGTCAGCGCAGGACGGAGGCTCAGTGGTCAGGCCAGGATGGAGGCTCAGTGGTCAGCGCAGGCGAGGTGGGCGGAGCCAGGCGGGAGCCCCGCGAGGTGGGCGGAGCCAGGGGGAGCCCCAAGAGATAGGCAGAGCTTGACGGGAGCCCGGGGGAGGTGGGCGGAGCTTAGCGGGAGCCCCGGGAGGTAGGCGGAGCCTGTCGCGAGGGCCGCGAGGTGGGCGGAGGCAGGGGGAGCCTCGAGAGATAGGCGGAGCTTGACGGGAGCCCCGGGGAGGTGGGCGGAGCTTAGCGGGAGTCCCGGGAGGTAGGCGGAGCCTGTCGCGAGGGCCGCAAGGTGGGCGGAGCACGGGGGAGAGCCGAGAGGTAGGCGGAGCTTGACAGGAGACCCGGGGAGGTGGGCGGAGCTTAGTGTGAGGCCCGGGGAGGTGGGCGGAGCCTGTCGCGAGCCACGCGAGGTGGGTGGAGCCTGTCGCGAGGATGGCAGAGGTGGCTGGAGCGGTGAGTGCAGAGGCGGCTGGAGCGGTGAATGCAGAGGCGGCTGGAGCGGTGAGTGCAGAGGCGGCTGGGACAGACAGGAACGTTCCTGGCCGGAACGTTTCTCCACGGGTCCCTGTAGCCGGGGGCAGCCAGGCTACACTGCACTTGGTGACGTCACCAGCCCTGGGCGAAGACCATCACGGAAGTGGGCGTGGCCCTTTCCGGAAGTGGCCTTCGGGTTTTATATATATAAGATGATGGGGGACAGATATAGGAAGTTAGGGAGATATATACCAGGATAGGCCCAGGATGGGAATATATGTACCAATGATGGGTCCAGGAAGTGGACCTATATACCAGAATGGGAGAAATATGTATACCTGCTTGATTGGATTGAGGGCACATTCTTTAAATGATGTAAAAAGACATAAATCCATGTCACACAATCATTCTCACACTGAATGTGTCAAAAGTCATCATGAGTTTTGTGCTCCCAGACTCTTTTCTCTCTGTAAGATTTGACTTGCCTTTCATTACCAGCAATTACATGTCCATGATGCTGTTGTGGCACCCCAAGGGTTAAATTGCCACAGAAACATCAACACAGGTTTAATCCCCACACAACACTACACTAGAAAGTGGGAGGAGCTTAGGTGGCACCTGCACTAGTGGGAGGAGCTAAGTTGTTTACCACAGAGCAAGAGTGACAGTTAGTTCAGTTTGAGGCTGGAGCAGGAGCAGAGTCAAGTAGAAGTGGAGGTCCTGAGAGGTCTGAGGAGAGGAAACAGAGTAAGGCTGCGTTCACACATTTGCGTATTTTGCTGCGCTTTTTTACGCGCGCTTTTTGCCGCGTTTTTCGGCCGCGTAAAAAAGCGCAGCAAAATACGCAGGGGCTTTCACACACTGCGCTTTCTTTCCCCCAGAAAGCGCAGTGATGTCACAGAGGGGAGGAAGAATCCTGCTTCCTCCTCCCCTCTGTGACAGCTGTGGCCGCCCCATTAGACTTCACATTGTGTTAATACACACTGTGAAGTCTAATTAAACTAAAGCAAGTGTCTGAAAAATAAAAAACAATGAATACATCACCTTCCGACGCCTTTTCCCGGTTTGCGATCCCCGGTTGTAAGTCAGATCTCTTCTGCAAGACCTGTGATGACGTCAGAGGGGGGGCGTTACCGGGCGGTCCCATCGCTGATTGGCTGCTCGCGGTCACATGACCACGAGTGCCCAGGAACGCCCCCCCTCTGACATCACCACAGGTCTTGCAGAAGAAATCTGACTTACAACCGGGGATCGCAAACCGGGAAAAGGCGTCGGAAGGTGATGTATTCATTGTTTTTTATTTTTCAGACACTTGCTTTAGTTTAATTAGACTTCACAGTGTGTATTAACACACTGTGAAGTCTAATGGGGCGGCCACAGCTGTCACAGAGGGGTGGAGGAAGCAGGATTCTTCCTCCCCTCTGGGAAAATACGCAGTAGTAGCTCCGTAAAGAATTGACATATCAATTCTTTACGGAGCTGCGTTTTCTCCCGGAAAACGCACTGCGTATTTTTACGCAATGTCTGCACTGCAAAGTGAATTTCCCATTCACTTTGCAGGCAGACAAAAAGCACATTGCGTATTTTGAAAAGCGCGCGTAAGAAAACGCGGCAAAATACGCAATGTGTGAACGCAGCCTAACAGAGGAACATCCCCGGGATAAAGAGTTACCCCAAACTTAACCCCGGAGGGGCGCTTAAGACGGATACCGGATCCGAGGCTGTGCTTGAGACAGACAGGACAGTAAACACCGGCATAGTGAAGGTCCACCATCTTCACTGTACCATAGCAAAGCAACACGGAGGGGTCAGTGACACAGAGGACTCAAGTTGCCCAGCAGATTGGTACCCGTGGGAAGAGACAGGGCCAGCAGTTCAGCTACAAGCAGCAGCAGGGCCACACACAGCGCTTAAGTAGGAAGCCAAGGACCCGGTCAGGGTGGGAGCAACCCAGTACAGACTCCGTGGACAATACTGTGTTATACCACCTGCAAGTAAAGACTTGGAAAACAACAGAAACCGTGAGAGTGTGTGATCCTTATGCTGAAGCCCCACTTGCCCTCATATACTGCGATTACCTCTACTCTCATCATCTCTACTGCTACCCCTACTCTCCTGCAGCATCAATAACTATCCTCACAGACTTTAACTACTACAACTGCCCCGGGGAACCCAGTTCTGCCCACAGGAACTATTCTATCCAAGCTGCTATCCCATCATCCCCTGGAGGTTCTGCAGCAGCGGCGGCCCCATTACTGGCCGCATATAGTGGGTGGCGTCACGAGTGACAAATCCCCTGTAAATAACCCCCCATTTTATTGTGCGGGCCCGGGACACAGTCCGGACCAGGACCGCCGTGACATCCCCCAGTAGTACCCCGGTCCGGCACTGAGTACCCCGTCCCAGTGGGCTCCACAACCTGGCGTCACGAACAGGATCTACCGTGCCCGGTACCAGGCATTGTGTGCCGTGATTGGTGACTGTTTTAAATCTGCCGCCATTGCTGGGCACGCGGCAAGCTGAATTGTAACTGCGCCACAGATACTGTAAATTTCAGAATCCGCCATTGCAGAGCGCGCGACGCGCGGGAAGAAAAACCGCTCACCGCTCTGATGTCATCCGGAAGGGAAGAGAATCCCTGGTGCGCAGCGGAACATTTGTTAGACATCCGGACGGAAGCGGAAGACGGAGGGCGGATATTAACTAAGGGGGCCCAAGATGTCGCAGCCCGGTGCACAAGGCGGCGACGGAACAGCCAGTGGAGCTGCAGCGCCGGACCAAGCGATAGTACCCGGCGGTGCAGCTGCGCAAGGAACAGCACCCATAATGCCATTCCTGATGCCGTATACTCCAGGGGCAATGTGGCTGCCCCAATACTCCGGTGAGCCTAATACACTTTTTGAGCCTAATACACATTTTATGCTAAAGATAAAGGAATATTATGTGATGTACCCCCTCACTGAAGCCCAGCGTGTAGGAATGATAATGAGACAGTTAACGGGCAATGCACAGCGTGAGGTTGCGTCCTGGCTGGACACAGATAAGGACACTGTAGAGCATCAAGCAGCTAGACTGAAAGCAACGTTTGAATCTGCTGCTGATACCCGGGCTAAGATGAGGTTCTTTGCATGCCACCATAAACCTAAACAGAGTGCCAGAGACTTTGCCTTGAACCTGCAGGAAGCACTCAGAGCCCTTAAGCTGGCAGAACCTGCTTTAGCCCCGGGAGCTGATAAAATGCTATTTGACCAATTCATAGAGGGCCTCCATTCCCCTTCCCACCGAGGACAGTTAAGCATGATACTGCTGCAGAACCCTGACATGACATTTACTGAGCTGAAAGATAGAGCTATCCATTTGCAGCAGCTGGAAGAGCCACGGGAGCTACCCACTGTCCTGGACATTGCAGCAGCACCTCAGCAACCGATTGCATCAGCGACATCTGCTATGTCAGCAACTGCTGCTGAGACAGGAGAACTAATTTCTAATGCCGCAATCAATCAAAAGCTAGATGCCCTGACAGACACCGTGATCTCTATGGCCAAGGCCATCAAGGAACTGCGAGAGTCAAAGCCTGCACCCAAGATCGAGTTGGCGACCAGCAGAGAGGATGTCACGTGGATGAAGTCCAGAAGATACCCAGCAGCAAGAGGACGACCCAGCGATCGCTACCAACCAGATGGACAGCCCATTTGCCGTTGTTGCCAGAAACCAGTGAGTGTCCTTTAAACGACGATTCCCTGGGCAGGCGGGCCGCTCCCCAAGTATGAACCCTCAAGGCCCCTCAGCCTGGTATGACAGATTCGTGGGAGGAAAACCGGTGATCCCTATTGTGTTGGATGGCATTCCCTTTAGTGCCTTGCTGGATACCGGGTCCCAAATAACATCCATCCCACATGTTCTTTATAAAAGGTACTGGATTGATTCAGACATTACTAATGCGCCAGATAACTTTAACTTTGAGGTATGGGCTAGTAATGGACAGTTAATACCAAAGGTTGGGTTTAGAGAGATGAATATTCAGGTTGGGAAGGTAGTATTGCAGAACCAGGGTGTTATAATCATCGATGTTAACCGGCGAGAACGTGAACCCGTGATGCTGATAGGAATGAATGTAATTGAGAAATGTTTTTCCGAAGTGCTAAGTGTTTTGCAGCAAATCGCCGAGACTGCCGGAACTGGACAACAGAGGCTTCTGCACAAAGAGATCAAAGCTCTGATGTTGAAGCAACAAGTAGAAATCTCCGAAGGTGAGATCGGCAGTGTACGAGTAAGTGATCCAATACCCATTGTAATTCCTCCCAAAACTGAAATGTTGGTGTGGTGTAGAGCCGCAATAGGCATCAAGGGCAAGACTATCAAGCCCTGGTAGAACCCGTGTACTCAGATAGCAGACCCACCATACTCACAGCGAGAGGAGTAGTTGACGTACACAAGGGAAGAGTGCCATTACGCCTATTAAACTGCGGAGAAGACGAGGTCACATTACCTAAGTATGCTACCATGGCTAAGTTGTACACGGTTGATAACAATAACATCACAGCCGCCGAGCCCTTGAACCCGTCATGTCAGGCGGATGACAATGGCTCAGAGGAGAAGCTGGAGGATTGGTGCCAAAAGTTGCATGTAGGTACCAGTTCTACACCTCCCCGTCACAAGCATGGAGTATACCGGGTAGTGAAGGAATATGAACAAATATTCAGTAAACACCCGTTAGACTTTGGGCAAATCAAAGGGGTAGAGCACACTATACCCACAGGTGACCATCAGCCTATAAAAGAGAGGTATAGACCCTTACCACCAGCTCACTACCAAACCACCAAAGATATGCTCAGAGAGATGAAATCTGCAGGGGTAATAAGAGACAGTTGTAGCCCCTGGGCAGCACCTCTAGTGTTAGTTAAAAAGAAGGATGGGACCATGAGAATGTGCGTAGATTACCGGCAGATTAATCGCATCACACATAAGGACGCATACCCATTACCTAGGATTGAGGAGTCATTAGCTGCACTAAAATCTGCTAACTACTTTTCCACCCTTGATCTGACTAGTGGGTACTGGCAGGTTCCTGTGGCCGAGGCCGACAAGGAGAAGACGGCGTTTACTACGCCGATGGGCCTCTGTGAGTTTAATTGTATGCCGTTCGGACTCTGCAAAGCACCCGGGACCTTCCAACGTCTGATGGAGAGCTGCTTAGGACACAAGAACTTTGAAACTGTCCTCCTGTACTTAGATGACGTCATAATCTATTCCAAGACGTATGAGCAACATCTACAAGATCTGGCAGAAGTGTTCGAAGCCCTATCGAAATATGGCATGAAGATCAAGCCATCCAAGTGTCACCTTCTCAAACCAAAGGTACAGTACCTGGGACACGTCGTGAGTTCAGAGGGAGTAGCACCGGATCCTGATAAAGTCACAGTGATAAGGGATTGGCCAAGACCTACAAATGTGAAAGAAGTGAGGCAATTCCTGGGCCTGGTAGGCTATTATAGAAGATTTATCAGAGTATTCACGAAGCTAGCAGCTCCTCTGCAAGACATTCTAGTAGGATGATCAAAGAAGACTTCATCCTGTAATTTCCTGACACGGTAGGATGAGGAAAGAGAAGATTCCTTCAATAAGCTGAAAAGTGCACTGACGGGAGAAGAGATCCTGGCATACCCTGATTACCATCAACCCTTCATTCTTTACACGGATGCCAGCAACGTTGGACTGGGAGCAGTATTATCACAGATGCAAGGAGGCAAAGAAAGAGTTATTGCCTTTGCAAGTAGGAAGCTCCGGCCTACAGAAAGAAATCCCGAGAACTACAGCTCCTTCAAGTTAGAGCTATTGGCAGTAGTTTGGGCTGTGACTGAACATTTTAAACATTACTTGGCAGGTGCAGAATTCACCATCTACACGGATAACAACCCGTTGACTCACCTGGATACAGCGAAACTAGGAGCTCTGGAGCAGCGATGGATAGCCCAGCTATCTAATTACAACTTTGTCATCAAATACAGAGCAGGTCGCAAGAACGGGAACGCAGATGCCTTGTCACGGATGCCGCACCTGAAAGACGTGGAAGAGGAACCGGAAGAGTTGGAAGAGATTGAACTACCGGCCTTTCATCAATCAAAGGTACAAGATTATCAACCTGGCGCCTACCAAAGAAAGCAGGAAATAAATCTTAACTCGTTAAGACACTACGGATGGGCCGAAGCCAAGATAATGATCCAGCCGTGAAGCTAGTGAAAGAACTGCTTACGCAGCAACGCGCATACCCTGATCAGAATGCCCCAGCTGAAGCTATATAGCTATGGAAAGATAGAGGCAAGTTGTTTCTACATCAAGGAAAGCTCTGCAGAATGTATACCAATCCTAAAACGCATGAACTAGTCTGGCAGATTATCGTGCCCAAGAGAGCCACTCAAATAGGGATGGGCGAATCTACTCGCTAGGACTCGTTACTCGGCGAGTAGTAAGGGACTCGCAGGACTCGGTACTCTGCGAGTTTCCCAGTGATTACTCGCACGAGTCCAATGCAAATCAATATCAATCCTAGTTTTGTCAGAAACGCTGACAAAACTAGGATTGCCATTGTTTGCATTAGACTCGGCTACTGTGCCAGTGATAGCAGGGAAACTCGCAAAGTAACTGCTGTTTCTTTGCGAGCCGAGTCCAGCTGTCTTCTCTGTGCAGCTCCAGGGTCCTAGAGCCCACCTGCTGCCTGATGTAGCAGTGCTGAGATTGTTCTCAGTCTGCTCATTCCCTGTGCATAGACATCTATATTTATGCACAGGGGATGTAGCAGAGAGGACATCGCGTTTTGGACTGCGTCGGACGGAAGAGGAATTTTTTAATTAAAGATGGAGTCCCTAATGGCTTTTTTTTTTATTTCAAATAAAAAATTTTCTCTGTGTTTGTTTTTTTTAACCCTTTATTGGAGATTCTTAGTGGCCGGGTCAAACGTGGCCTGACATTAAGAATCTCGGGCTTAATACCAGCTTGTATTAACCCCTTTATTACCCAGCGGGCCACCGCCACCAGGGCCGCTGGAAGAGCGGGGTTCAGCGCCAGAGGATGGCGCTTCAATGAACGCGCCATCTTCTGGGGCGGCTGCGGGCTGCAATTTGCAGCGGGGGGTGCCCAGAAAGCTTGGGCATCCCTGCGCTGCGGATTCCAGCCCCCAGCTGCTTAGCTGTACCTGGCTAGACATAGAAATTGCGCGGAGCCCCACGCATTTTTTTTTTTATTATTTAATGAATTTCAGAGTCAGAGGCTCAGAGTCGGAGTCTCAGAGTCGGAGTCGCCTCAGAGTCGGAGTCGCCTCGGAGTCGGAGTCGTCTCGGAGTCGGAGTCGTCTCGGAGTCGGAGTCGTCTCGGAGTCGAGTCGGAGTCGGAGTCGTCTCGGAGTCGGAGTCGTCTCGGAGTCGGAGTCGTCTCGGAGTCGGAGTCGTCTCGGAGTCGAGTCTGAGTCGGAGTCATCTCGGAGTCGAATCGGAGTCGGAGTCGTCGTCGTCTCGGAGTCGTCTCGGAGTCGGAGTCGTCTCGGAGTCGGAGTCGTCTCGGAGTCGGAGTCGTCTCGGAGTCGGAGTCGTCTCGGAGTCGAGTCGGAGTCGGAGTCGTCTCGGAGTCGGAGTCGGAGTCGTCTCGAAGTCGGAGTCGTCTCAGAGTCGAGTCGGAGTCGGAGTCGTCTCGGAGTCGGAGTCGTCTCGGAGTCGAGTCGGAGTCGGAGTCGTCTCGGAGTCGGAGTCGTCTCGGAGTCGGAGTCGTCTCGGAGTCGTCAGAGTCGGAGTCGTCTCGGAGTCGTCTCGGAGTCGGAGTCGTCTCGGAGTCGGAGTCATCTCGGAGTCGGAGTCGGAGTCGTCTCGGAGTCGGAGTCGGAGTCGTCTCGGAGTCGGAGTCGTCTCGGAGTCGGAGTCCTCTCGGAGTCGGAGTCGGAGTCCTCTCGGAGTCGGAGTCGTCTCGGAGTTGGAGTCGTCTCGGACTCGGAGTCGGAGTCGTCTCGGAGTCGGAGTCGTCTCGGAGTCGTCTCGGAGTTGTCTCGGAGTCGGAGTCGTCTCGGAGTCGGAGTCATCTCGGAATCGGAGTCGGAGTCATCTCGGAGTCGAGTCGAAGTCGCAGTCGTCTCGGAGTCGGAGTCGTCTCGGAGTCAGAGTCAAAAAAATGCGTGGGGCTCCGCACAATTTCTATGTCTAGCCAGGTACAGCTAAGCAGCTGGGGGCTGGAATCCGCAGCGCAGGGATGCCCAAGCTTTCTGGGCACCCCCCGCTGCAAATTGCAGCCCGCAGCCGCCCCAGAAGATGGCGCGTTCATTGAAGCGCCATCCTCTGGCGCTGAACCCCGCTCTTCCAGCGGCCCTGGTGGCGGTGGCACGCTGGGTAATAGAGGTTAGGGCCAGCTTTGTATTATCAGCTGGCCCTAAGCCCGAAATTTATGGCGGTCACGCCAATATTAGACATGACCGCCATGAATTTCTATTAAATTGTTTTAAAAAAAACACAACACAGAGAAATTTTTTTATTAGAAATAAAAAAAAAAACCATTAGGGACTCCATCTTTAATTAAAAAAATCCTCTTCCGTCCGACGCAGTCCAAAACGCGATGTCCTCTCTGCTACATCCCCTGTGTATAGATATAGATGTCTATGCACAGGGAATGAGCAGACTGAGAACAATCTCAGCACTGCTACATCATCTCTGTGCACAGACATTCATGTCTGTACACAGGGAATGAGCAGACTGAGAACAATCTCAGCACTGCTACATCAGGCAGCAGGCGGGCTCTAGGACCCTGGAGCTGCACAGAGCAGACAGGACTCTTCTCTTATCTGTGCGAGTTTCCCAGCGATTACTTACAAAGTAAACGAGTCCAATGCAAATAAATGACAAAACTAGGATTGCTTCAGGCTGAAGCTTCCGAGACACATCTGCGATTTGTAAATCTCCCACTACTCGCTATTACTCGCTTCCCCATTCATTAACATTGGACTCGCTAGACTCGCAACGAGTAGCGAGTCCTGGGCTCGGACTCGCTAGAGTCAAGCGATTCCGAGTAATTTAGGATTCGCCCATCACTACACTCAAATGGTCTTAGAAGCTTATCATGACGGTGCAGGTCATTTTGGATGGAAGAAGTTAGAAGCAATCCTGAGAGAAAGATTTTATTTTGTTGGCATGAGAAAATCCATTGAACTATGGTGCAGAAGATGTGCTGCATGCAACCTCAGAAGGAAGGATCCACAGAAAGCTCCGCTTCAACCAATAGTAAACAAGCAGCCACTCGAGCTAGTCGCATTAGATCACGTCAAGTTGTCACCAAGTCGGTCAGGCTATGTCTATGCCTTAACCATCGTGGACCATTACTCACGCTTCTTAGTGGTGGTACCAGTCAAAGATCTGACAGCGAAGACGGCAGCAAAAGCATTCCAGACGCATTTCTGTAGACCACATGGTTACCCAGAACAAGTCCTTGCAGACCAAGGTCCAGCTTTTGAATCAGAACTATTCAAGGAATTCTGCAAACGTATCATCCCCAAACAAATGGTTTATGCGAGAAAATGAATCATATTGTAATTGAACTGTTAAAGACCATACCAGAATCAGAAAGAAACCAGTGGCCAGATAAATTACCTGACTTGGTAGACTTATACAACCATGTCCCCGTGAGTTCTACAAACTGCACTCCAGCCTACCTTATGGTGCAAGACCCGGTAAATTACCAATTGATCTAGAAATGGGAATTGTAAAACCAGATACAGAAGTAGAAGAAGAATCAGATTGGGATACCCAACGTCAGAAACAGTATCAACAAGTTCAAGAATGTGTAGAGAGAAATCTTCAGCAAGCAAGAGCAAGACAAGAGAAAACTTTTAACAAACATGCTCAAGCAACGCCATTACAAGAAGGTGATCAAGTTCTCAAGAGAAAGAGACGCACTGACAAACTAGATAATCAGTGGGAAATCGTCCCATACACAGTCTTACCATCCAACCTAGACAATGTTGAAACCTGTTTGATAAGCAAAGATGAAGGAAAAACATCACAAGTCGTATCTCGTGATCAGCTAAAATTGTGTCCTGAAACACTGAAGACACCTGAAGTAACAGAACCCGTACAGGTCCAAACTATGAAAGAAAAAGAAGAAGTGTTCCACATGGTACTAGGAGATTTCCCTAAAACATGGCCAAATTACCATGGAGCAGTTGTTGTACCAATGATTGCATTCCCTTCAATGGTGGAACCAACACCAGAATCTGTGTTACCTGAAGAAGTCCCAAGACCTGAAGAACTAGAAGTAGAACCTATAGAGGAAGAATTATTCCTGGTCCCAGTGAGCTTGCCAGTCCTACAGTCAGATCTTCATCTAACATAGTACCAAACACTGCAAATAGGCACATGCCTACCAGCACCAATAGGCTACATGCAAGTAGTATACCCGTTTTACGCAGATCCGAGCGTAGTACCAGAGGTCAGTTACCAGCTAGGTACAGGGATTAAAAGGTCAAGTTAACTGTAAAATATAAATATGTTTGTGTAAATATAGATTGAACCCGGTAAACAAATGTACATAGTTAATGCAACGTTAAAAAAGCCCAATACCTACAGAGACTATCTTGTAAGAACTTCTCGCATATTCTTCAAGCTTTTTCCTTTTATTTTATTTTTATGGACCATACTACCACGGACTGGTTGTGGTATAAACTTTCTTGTATATATTCATCAGCCCGGAGGCAAAAGACTAAACCCCCGGAAGGACTGTTTTTTTAATTTTTGGACTGTTTTTGAAGTTTAGTGATTTTTGTGATTTTTACTTTTAAGTCTTTGTAAATATTAATTGTATTAATTGTTTGTTCTTTATTGTTCCACAGTCCCGGAGTACTTTGTTTAACTAAGGGGGAATGTGGCACCCCAAGGGTTAAATTGCCACAGAAACATCAACACAGGTTTAATCCCCACACAACACTACACTAGAAAGTGGGAGGAGCTTAGGTGGTATCTGCACTAGTGGGAGGAGCTAAGTTGTTTACCACAGAGCAAGAGTGACAGTTAGTTCAGTTTGAGTCTGGAGCAGGAGCAGAGTCAAGTAGAAGTGGAGGTCCTGAGAGGTCTGAGGAGAGGAAACAGAGTAACAGAGGAACATCCCGGGATAAAGAGTTACCCCAAA
Source organism: Allobates femoralis (assembly GCA_033576535.1). Classification (NCBI taxonomy): domain Eukaryota; kingdom Metazoa; phylum Chordata; class Amphibia; order Anura; family Aromobatidae; genus Allobates; species Allobates femoralis. The sequence goes on from JARQOC010000002.1 coordinate 541,070,398, forward strand.
CTTAACCCCGGAGGGGCGCTTAAGACGGATACCGGATCCGAGGCTGTGCTTGAGACAGACAGGACAGTAAACACCGGCATAGTGAAGGTCCACCATCTTCACTGTACCATAGCAAAGCAACACGGAGGGGTCAGTGACACAGAGGACTCAAGTTGCCCAGCAGATTGGTACCCGTGGGAAGAGACAGGGCCAGCAGTTCAGCTACAAGCAGCAGCAGGGCCACACACAGCGCTTAAGTAGGAAGCCAAGGACCCGGTCAGGGTGGGAGCAACCCAGTACAGACTCCGTGGACAATACTGTGTTATACCACCTGCAAGTAAAGACTTGGAAAACAACAGAAACCGTGAGTGTGTGTGATCCTTATGCTGAAGCCCCACTTGCCCTCATATACTGCGATTACCTCTACTCTCATCATCTCTACTGCTACCCCTACTCTCCTGCAGCATCAATAACTATCCTCACAGACTTTAACTACTACAACTGCCCTGGGGAACCCAGTTCTGCCCACAGGAACTATTCTATCCAAGCTGCTATCCCATCATCCCCTGGAGGTTCTGCAGCAGCGGCGGCCCCATCACTGGCTGCATATAGTGGGTGGCGTCACGAGTGACAAATCCCCTGTAAATAACCCCCCATTTTATTGTGCGGGCCCGGGACACGGTCCGGACCAGGACCGCCGTGACATCCCCCAGCAGTACCCCAGTCCGGCACCGAGTACCCCGTCCCAGTGGGCTCCACACTGTGATCAGGGTTACAAAAATGTTTGGCCACAGGTAAATCTAATATTTTTTATCTATTTGTGTTGATGAAAATTCATCTTTGCTCTAAGCTTTTGTTCTGTCTCACCTACATGCCTCCAGCTGGACATTTGGTGCATATAATTAAGTAAACCACATTAGTTGGGTTGCAGCTGAAAGTATCTGAAATCCTGTAGTTCTGATGTAGGCTGTGTGTCTTTATCTTGTCCACTGTCATTATAAATGGACATGCTTTAATTGTTTTGTGGTTACTTGATTCCAGATACTTTCAGCTGCACCAAAACTAATATGGTCTACTTTATTATAAGACCTTGTGTCCAACTGGGAGTCTATATGTAAGTGAGACTTGACAAGCACTTAAAACAATGATGAACTTCTATTGACACACAATTAAATAAAAAATAATAGCTCTACCTGTGGCCAAACATTTTGTAGCCCTGATCACAGCATCTTGAACATTAAACTGCTGAGAGTACAAACTTAAGATGACCTTTAATATACTCAGAGGATGAATGATTGCGCCACATGGACTTATGTTTTTTTACCTCAAATATAGAATGTGCCTCTCAGAGCATTTGGGGCATGACAACCCTGCACAAGACATCATGGGAAAATAGCCCCCCATTTAACCCAATAACATCTATAAATAAAAACACTGGACAAGCTTGCATGGTTGATAAAGGCCGTCAGGCTTTACTCAGGGTTAATCACACAAATTCCAATCCATAAACATTATAAATTCATAAATAAAAACTTGGATGGGAAAACATCCATCCGTGATTGTATTCACCAAAACATTCAAAATAAATCCAAAATGCCCTACTGTCTTGGGCGTGTATTTTCCACAAGTAAAGCCTATGACGACTTAGACGAAATCCATCCTTTAAAGAGAAAAAAGGGGATAACAAAATAAGGGAGGGAGGATGTGTGACTTCTTCTCCTCAGCTGACCAGCTGACTGACGCTTCGTCAGAACAGCTGCTGAATTTGCATAGCACAGAATTGCGCTCAAACTCTTCAGCCAATCACAAGGCTGTAATCAAGACCCAGCAGCTGGGCGGCCACTCATAGCTCGCCCTGCATCTGTTACCAAGCTCCACACTATAAATAGAGCTTCATCCTCTGAGGATACCTCAAGGGTTAATAACAATAAATAATAATAATAAAACTGATATTGTTTACAAATATAATAAGGAGGGCATTTTCCCATGAAGCCCGAAACCTAATAGGTTTTTCAGGCTGCCCATGGGAAAATAGCCCCCCATTTAACCCAATAACATCTATAAATAAAAACACTGGACAAGCTGGCATAGTTGATAAAGGCCGTCAGGCTTTACTCAGGGTTAATCACACAAATTCCAATCCATAAACATTATAAATTCATAAATAAAAACATTCAAAATAAATCCAAAACGCCCTACTGTCTTGGGCGTGTATTTCCCCAAACGGGACGATCAAAATGATAAGGCCCCCCCCCAAACCTAACAGCCAAGACTCAACCATGCTCTGCAAGCCCAAATTAAAGACATCCAATCCAGTGTCGCTAAGATGTATGCTGTCGGGGTGGTACATGCCAGGCACAAAACCTTCCAGATCTAAATGGCGGTAAAAAAAGCTACCGATTTTAACCATAAATTTTGACATTACTCTATTGATTCTTTTTCTGATGTTATCTACAAAACGAGATTCTTTCTTAGCTCAAATAAGCCTGGGAACGACCTCTGAAAACACCACCTCCGTATCTGGTAACATATTTTTAATAGCAAGAATATCATGCTTCATCTGCCAAGCAATGACAGAGTATTAGTGTTACCAAGGTCGTTACCGGCTAAGTGTACAATTATCAAATTCGGACAAGGAGCCAAAAGTAGAAATTTTGGCAAGAGTGGAAAAAGGTCATTCCAACACATACCTCTGCGTCCAAACCAAAATAAAGAGACTTTTTCCCTGTCGAGAGATAAATTAATTGAATAGGGGCGATGTTGGGCCCTCTTCCTCGCCCAATAAATAAAGGAGTGTCCTATGATCCATACCGACAAATTTCCTGAAAGAAAAGGAAATAATAGCAATTTCAAACTATAGCATTTGGTCTAATATAAAGATTTACTCTATGAGAATTCCATCTTCCCACCCTTCAAATATCTGAATCAGATAGACCCAGAGCAGCTGCTGTCGTTGCCGCACCTATCCTAAAAGAATGGGATGAAATTGGTAAATCAGATAAACCTAGCTGCTTCTTGCATCTTTTTAACACTGAATTGAATTGAAAAATGGTTAAAGGTGATCCGTCCGCATGAATAAACACAGATTGGAATTCTAAAGGCCTAAATTTCAGCCAAAGCCTCAAGTTAGACACAGGGCAAATATCAGAACCAGTAAATGCATTCAAGCGGATAGATGTTCCCTTACCCATTTTATCTGTCTTTGATTGCCTTAACCGGATTGTTAAAGAATCTTTATGCAGGCCTGGAGCCGACTTGGAATGGCCGCATAGACCGGGAGCTCTGAGGACCCAGAGACACTACAGCGACTTATCACCGCATAAACCGGCATCAGCCCCGCCTGTGACACACTGCTGGATCATAGAACGGATCGGGCACCCGATGGGCAGGGTAAGACACCCGAAGAGAGCGTCTCCTCGCAGGGTAACGGACTTCTTTATTCCGGCCCCATCCCCCAGCCTTCCTGCAGCTGCAAACAATATGGCGTTCCCGCCTTCTTCTCCCCAGCGCTCTACACGAGCTTCCAGGAGGGGATCCGCGGCTTCTCTAGCATCACTCTCCTCGGCCTCTGGCCCCAGGGCTGACACACCATTAACCCATGCTGCCATGAGGGAGCTACTGGCAGGATTACGATCCTCCATACAAGAGGACATGCAAACAATGCTGGCAGGGGTGAAAGGGGAAGTTTCAACGCTGTCTGGACGCACAGATCACCTAGAAGCAAAGATGGGGGAGCTAGTTAGGTCACACAACGACCTACTAGATGCTCACGCTGAGCTACAGGAAAAGGTGAACAGGCAGGCACTGAAGCACATGGACCTGGAGGATCGCTCCAGGCGTAATAATGTGAAACTAAGGGGAATCCCTGAGACTGTGCAAACTGGGGATCTAAGGGCTCTGCTGCAGAATTTTGTCTCCAAAGTGCTTCCTGCCCTACAACCTGGAGAAGTGGTCATCGATAGAATTCATAGGCTTCCCAGACCCTCCACAATAGATCCTTCACTACCTCGGGATGTGCTGGCTAGGATCCACTTTTTCGAGGTCAAGGATGACTTCTTGCGAGCCCTTAGAAATGGATCTGGACCTCCGGAGGAATTTTGCCACATATCTGTATTCCCAGATTTATCCACGGGCACTTTGGCTAGGAGAAGAGCCTTCCAAGAAATTACAGCCATCCTGAGAACCCGTCGGATTGAATACCGCTGGGGATACCCCATGAAATTGTTGATTAAACGTGATAACGTGATCTATGCCTGCCTGACCCCGCCACAAGCTGAAGAACACTTAAGGCGCTGGGATCTTCTGCCAAACAGGAACCGCGACTCTCCAACCCGAGACCCAGTGGAGCATTTGGATGCCTTTCCTGAGCGTCACCTGGACCCTGTCTGATCAGTTATAGTATTGTATCTACCGGTTATTATGCTGATACATACATATGCTTAGCCTTATGTGTCTTTGGGGACTCTATTCCTGCCTTTTTTCTTATTTTCTTTTCCTACTTAAATAGCTCTTCTCATAATTTTGTTCATACACTTCTTTCTCTCTCAGCCTTTTCCGTTATTCCTCCTCCTCTATTTCCTTTCCACTACTCCTAAGTTACCATCATCTTAGCATTACCTGATATTCTTTAGTCTTTCTCCCCTGTTCTTATACCTCTCTTCTTCTTATTTTCCTAACACACGAATACACCTCACCGACATATCTAGTACCACTCCACCTTCTCCTGCATACCCTCTCATATCCCCTTCAGATCTTATACTATTCTCACTATCTCTTTTTTCTACATTTCCTTTCTGTGTTAATTTTAAATTTGGAAAATCCTAACTTTTGGGATTTGAGTGCCCCCTACGGTACGATTTTGGTACCTCCTAACCTATTTGCTGTATCCTTTCCTCATCCCAATTGAGGTCTTGATACAAATTTTGGGTGCATTCACCCACTTTGTCATATGAGTGACCTGTAAATAGTTTTCCCAATACCCTCCCTTCCCTCCTGAATTTTCCTAATCTTCCCCCACCCCCGTGCCTTTGATCAGTCTCAGCAAAAAGGCGAGTGTTGTAATTTGAAACTGAGAAACGGATTATTGATATCATCTTTGTATTTTTGTATTTCAGTTACCTCTCTCCCACTCCAGTCTAGTTAGCATTGGACATGGCTCTGAAGTTCTCCACGATCAATGTCAATGGGCTCAATTCACCAGGAAAACGCACCCTTGTGTGGAACCAACTCAAAAAGTTACGAAGTGAGGTAATCTTTCTACAGGAGACTCACCTACTCCCCCAGGATAGTCCAAGAATGGCTAATAATCTGTACCCTCATAGGTTCTTTGCATCTTCGGGTGCTAAGAAAGCGGGGGTAGCAATAGTGATTCACAAGTCTGTTTCAGTTCAACTTCTGGAGGAAATAGCTGACCCTCAGGGCAGATATCTAGTAATACGTGCTCTTCTCAATAACACAGCTTACTCGTTGGTCTCAGTATATGGTCCCAATTCAGGACAGGTGAAATTTCACCGATCATTATTCTCTAAACTGAAGGACATGACAAAGGGCCCAACGATTGTAGCTGGGGATTTTAATTTGCCTCCAAACAGACGACTTGACTCCTCCTCTTCCGCCCACTGCCGTACAGATATGGGCAATTTACTATCCTATTATCAACTCCACGATATCTGGCGCTATATCCATGGGGAGGAAAGAGACTATTCCTATATGTCGCCAAGATATAGCACATACAGCAGAATAGATTATTTTTTAGTAAATGATCCCCTACTGCCGTGCTGTCTTCAAGCAGACATCGGTCATATTACATGGTCAGACCATGCCCCTGTTTCCTTATCAATTTCGGATCCCTCACACTTCTCTCCTCAAAAGACTTGGAAACTAAATGATCATCTCTTATCCTCACCCGACAATACACAACAGATCTTGGGGCAAATTAACGAGTATTTTATGCAAAATGACAATGGGGATACTAATCCAGAGATTCTCTGGCTAGCACATAAAGCGTACATCCGGGGTATAATCATTAAAATAGCATCGCGAGCGAAAAAATTAAGGGAAGAACGAACGAAATCCCTTACACTCAAAATTGCCTCATTGGAAACCTTACATAAACAGACACCTCTTCCCTCAATACTCGTAGACCTTTCCAAAGCCCGACAGGAATTGCGAGGAATACTATTAACCAAAGTTGAATATAATTTGAAACGATCTAAAGCAGAGTTCTATGGATTTGGAGATCGAGCAGGATCCCTATTGGCTCGCCGTATTAAAAAAAAACAAGTCCAAGGTAAAATTGACCATCTAGTTTCCCAAAACAAGTCCGTAATCAGAAACCCCCTTGATATAGCTGAGGAATTCAGAAACTACTACCTCTCACTCTACAATTTAGAAACTGACGTCCTGACTCCCCAACCATCCTCAGATCTCATTAATAACTTCCTTGACAAAATATGCCTACCAAAAGTGTCCTCTTTTCAAATAGATTTTCTAAATGCCCCTTTTACATTGCAAGAGGTTCAGGAAGTGATCAGGAGTATGAAAAAGGGGTCGGCACCGGGTCCAGATGGATTCACGTACTCCTATTACCACTACTTTCTACAGCACTTGGCTCCTTTTCTTTTGAAACTATTCAATTTTTGGCGATCAGAGGGTCAGATAGCCCCAGAGGGTTTAGAGGCTTTAATCTCCACACTCCCAAAACCAGGAAAGCCTACTACATCCCCGGCAAATTTTAGGCCTATTGCACTTCTTAATAACGACTTAAAAATTTACGCAAAGCTACTAGCTACTCGTCTGATGGTAGTGTTACCACACCTGATAAACCCGGACCAAGTTGGGTTCATCCCGGCTAGGCAAGCCTCAGACGGGACCAGACGACTATTAAATTTATTAGAATTGATGGAAAGAGACCCAATCCCCAGTGCCCTCTTATCTTTGGACGCTGAGAAAGCCTTCGACAGAGTGCACTGGGGATACCTACGGGAGGTACTGACAAGATTTGGAATCGTGGGTGGTTTCCAAGCTTCTATTATGGCCCTCTATTCTTTTCCCAACGCAAAGGTTAAGACTGCGGGATTTGTCTCCTCTAGTTTTCCTATAGCAAACGGAACAAGGCAGGGGTGCCCTCTGTCGCCATTAATATTTGCATTAGCAATGGAGCCACTAGCTGAGAGGGTACGACAGGACCCGGAGATCAGGGGGCCCTGCGTTGGATCTAGAGAGCACAAAATTGGCCTATACGCCGATGATGTTGTTTTTTTCTGCAAAGATGTTGCGAAATCCATCCCCCGGATTATGACTGTCCTTTCCGAATTTTCAGAAGTCTCTTACTACAAATTAAATTCAACTAAATCCCTGCTGTTCCCCATAAACATCCCCCAGAATCTAGCTATGCAGCTCCAGTCCGAACTACCTTTTGTTTGGTCCCCAATGGGATTCCCTTACCTAGGCATTTACATCACACACACTGCGGACATTGTACGCCGTAATTACGAAAACCTTTACAGCATGATTAAAACAGGACTGAGCTCTCACACATCCCTAAATTTATCATGGATTGCAAGAATCCAAATTATTAAGATGACTTATCTTCCCAAAATATTATATTTGCTAAGATGTCTTCCCTTCGCATTTCCTCGATGCTTGTTACAGTCATTACAAGCAATTTTGGGCGGCTTTGTTTGGGAGTCCAAGACACATCGGGTGAGCACTAAAACTCTCACCCTTCCGACCCGTCTGGGGGGTCTTGGTCTCCCTGACATCACTGCTTACTATTATGCTATCCATCTAGCTGCGGCCAAGGTCTGGTGGAGGGAGGACTCCCAATGCCTATGGTTGCAGATTGAACAACACTTCGCCCCCAGACACTCCACAAGATTATTATTAGAAGCAACGATGCTCCTCCCCAGAAAACAAGACACCCCTCTTTCTTCAATGCTCACACTCCTAAAAATTTGGACACAACACAATAGGGGAATACTCTCTTTCCTACATCATGACATTTCTATTAGAGCTGTCGAACTTAGTGTGGACTCTCTCTCTCTCTCCTCATGGAGGACACTTGGGGTGGAGTTTCTACGACAGGTGCGTGAGGGGGAAGGAGTCAAAACCTTTTCTGATCTGTCTGATAGATATGGGATCCCTCGTACCTCCTTCTTTCGATACCTTCAACTTCGTCACTTTTTAGATGCTATAAAATTACCAAAGGTGAGCCTAATTGACGTGGACCAACTTTTACAGAGATACTTCAAATCTTCTTCCTCCAATGACCGGGGGGTAGCTACTCTGTATAACGCTTTAGCAGTAGAGAGGGGCAACACAAAGCAACCTTATATGCTGAGATGGGAGAAACGACTGAACTTCTCAACAGATCTTCATTTGTGGCAAAGGGCTGCCACACATGTATCTGCTTTTTCTAAATGTATTAATCACCAGGAACAAATTAAAAAAACCCAGATGGACTGGTATATTTCCCCAGAGAAATTATCTCGCTTCACAGCCGGCTCGAACACTACTTCACCTCTATGCTGGAAGGAATGCAACCACAGGGGCACTATTGAGCATTCGTGGTGGTACTGCCCAAAGATGCGTCACTTCTGGTCCTCTGTGGAGTCCTTATTATCAGAACTTATAGGTCTCCCAGTAGATCTGACTCCAACGCTGGCCCTCTTAGGCTTGGGGCTGGAACTCTTCCCACCGGGACTGCGTCCGATAATCACATTTGTCCTACTCTCTGCACGCAACTGTGTGGCTCGATATTGGAAACTACCTACTGTAGCTACGACTGAGGAACTCTTGAACTCCATTAATCTTCATTTCCAATATGAACTTTTCCTAGCGCATGATGCAAAAAGGAAGAATAAAGTTCTAATCTGGTGGGATCCATGGGTCTCTTCCCGGTATAATGACATATGTGTAATTTAGCACTTCTGAAATAATTTGATCTAATTAACTGAGCTGAGACTGGTCTAGGACCCCCACCTTTCCTTTCCGCTCCCTACTTTTTCCCTCCTCTTTCCCCTTCCCTTCCCCCCCACCCCATTCATTGTGATTTATTGTGATTATGAAGGCCATGTTGGCCATTCATGCAGATATTTAACTGTTCTATATCTGTTCTGTTCTAATTTTGTTGTAATCACAAGAAAAAATTATTTCAATAAAGAAATATTGTAATAAAAAAAGAATCTTTATGCAAACGGATGTCAGTAAAAAATAACCCCGACATTTCCTTCTTATTGCGACTCACTACTTCGCTAATGCGAAACTCTCCAAAAAATGTTAAACAAAAACATGCCCGAAATAGACAGACTTCGAAACTATTGAAACAAACTATCGGTAGAATTGACCATAATTTCCGCAACAAAGAAACTGAAATGGCCTTCCGTTTGTCTTTACGCACATGTGATATCCCAAAACCCTTAAAGAACTGTTTAACTGCGAACGAGGAAAGTAAAGACTCCTTGCCACTCAGTTTCAAAAAGAATGAAACCCCGGAAATAGTTTTGTGAATATGGGAAAAACCAGAACCTTTAGACAAAAGTGTATTAATGAAAGCCATGACTTGTTGTATTTTAGGAGCTATAAAATCAGCTTGTGCATAAATGCAAAAATTGCACCAAGCTTCCCATGCAGCTGAATACGCTGACCAAGTAGAAGGGGCAATTGACGCTCTAATATGTTCTCCAGCTACACTTGCAAAAGAGTCCAGAGGTGACCAGGGAGTGGTGTACATTCCAAGTCCATTACGGAAGGGTAACCAATTTCTGCAGATGGTTTCTGATAAACAGAAGAAGAAAAGGAAATATCAATATCCGAATCAAACTGGCCCTTAATCCATACATTAAAAGATAAACACTCGAAAACCACTTGCCGTAAAAGCACATTAGTTAATCTGTTTCTTGAAGATAATGTATATAGCCTCCCTGGCGGTATAATTATGTCAGGAATTTTGTGCTAAAAGCGGTACCATTTTTTTTTTTAATTTCTTTTATGGGCAGAAATTTTATACATTTGTATTTCCCGCCCAGTTCCGCCTCCAACCCAGTTCCGCCTCCAATGAGCTGCAGCGGCTCACAGAGACGGAACCAGGAAGTCACATGGAGGCATCCGAAGGAGCTCTCACCGGCGATCACAGCGGGGACATCGCTGGATGTCCCTGTGACAGAGGAGAGGAGGGTAACTGAGGGAAGCATCCAGCTTCCCTTAGGTGTTCCCGCCCCTCTTCTCGTCTGCAGCCCAGGCTCTAACCCTAACACCCTAGCCCTAACCCTAAGGGCCCCGTCACACGGGGCGACGGGGCTGGAGATGTCGGCGGTGAATGGCAGGGGTGCGCACACTCTCGCCGCCCCCGCCACCAACGCCGTCCCCCGTTTAGACGGGGTGACTCCTCCAGACCCGTGCCGGCGACCTGTAGGGCGGCATCGCCGCCGGGGTGTCTGACAACCCCAGCAGCGATGCAGGACAATGGGAGCCTATGGCTCCCATCGCCTGACAGGTCGCCGCTGCCCGGTTACATGGGGCGATGTGTGCACATCGCCCCATGATGGTCGCCAGGTTTCACAGCACTGCTGTGAAACCAGGCGATTGGCCAGGACCGGCGACATCGCCCCTTTACATGTGGCGACGTAGGGGCGATGACGCCGGCGATAGGCCATGCCCCCACGTCTCCGCATGAATGGGCAGCGATATCGCCCCGTGTGACGGGGCCCTAACCCTAACCCTAGCCCTAGCCCTAACCCTAACCCTAGCCCTAGCCCTAACCCTAGCCCTAACAATAACCCTAGCCCTAACCCTAACCCTAGCCCTAACCCTAACTCTAACCCTAGCCCTAACCCTAGCTCTGAAGAAGGGGGTGGTGCCATATCACTGACATGGCGCCGGCGGCAACGGGCAGGTAAGACCCGATGCCCCAGCCCCCTCCCCCCGGCTCTGACAGCACCCCTGCCCCCGGTCCCCAGCACCGGGAGCAGGGACGGGCGGCGGTGCTCTCACAGCACCCCCCCTGCCGGTCCACAGCATCGGGAGCAGGGGCGGCTAAAGTAGGGAGCAGGGGTGGCGGTGCTGCTCTGACAGCACCAGCCGCGGGTAAACCGAGTGTGACTCGGGGTTACCGCTTCTGGCAGTAAAGGTTAACCCCGAGTCACACTCGGGAATACTGCTAGGCAGGTTAAGGTCATAACCAACCCTTTATCAGAAGATTCAATAAAGCACCTCTTGTTTGAAAACTCAATACCCCATAATGATAGGGCTACCAGGATGGCAAAAACTTTACAAGTAGATAGACTAAAATTCGGTGAACTCCTGTTCCACCAAACAGGCCAAAGAGTCCACAACTAATGTGATCCAAAAGTGACTGATAAAACTTCACAATTTGTCATATCAACGGAAAAACTCAAATCTGAAGCCTTAACAAAATTTTCTTGTATACAACATCTGCCATTAAAATTCTTCAGAAAACGTAACCATACCAAAGATCTTCCCTCATTTCTTTAGAAACTCTAATATGTGAACCAGGGGAAGTTATGCCGCACATACTGTCATAAAGACGCCTGCAGAATGCTCTACCCATTGGCATAATTTTGAGTGCAAAATTCAAGCTTCCCAAAAGGGATTGTAGCTGTTTCAGCGTCACCTTCTCCTGTTTCAAAACTTGGAAAATCTTAAAACAAATCCCATTCCACTTTTCCCATGGAAGGCTCAATTCCATTTTGTAAGAATCAATGTGGATCCCTAGAAAATCTAAGCTAAAAGTAGGCAAAACAGTTTTTTCAGCTGCTAAAGGGACACCGAACGCGTCTGTAATATGACAGAAAGCGTTCAGAATTTGATGACAATCATTGGAATGTGGAGGACCTAAAAATAAAAAGTCATCAAGATAATGTACCATTTTACCCTTAGAAACTGTATACATAGTTGCCCATTCCAAAAAAGAAGAGAATGCTTTGAAATAATAACAAGATAAAGAAAAACCCATAGGAAGGCAACGGTCAAAGAAAAAAGAACCATTAAAATAAAAACCTAAAGAGTTAAAACCATAGGGAGAAACAGGTAAGAGGCGGAAGGCAGATTTATAATCTACTTTGGCTAGGAGAGCACATTGACCATAATACTGTAAGTGCGAAATGGCCACATCAAAGGACGTATAACGTACATTAGGTAAATCAGAAGACACTTCGTCATTTAACGAACCGCCAAATGGGAATGATAAATGGTGTATAACCCTAAACGCACCTGGTTCCTTCTTGGGGACCACCCCTAATGGGGAGACCCGAAAATTTGTGAACGGGGACTTTGAAAAGGACCTGAAATCCTTCCTAGACTCAATTCTTTAGAAATGTACTCAATTATTGAGTTATGGTGCAAATAAACTGAACCTAAATTACTAGAAATAGCACAACCTTCTCCCTGAAAAGTGGGGATATAAAAACCTGAAGAGAAACCATTAATGAGCAGTTGAGCCTTCGCCTGATCTGGAAATAGATTTAGTAGCGGACGCATTGCGTCCAGCCTCACTGGCGTCGATCCCTTTTTGCCCAGACTCCTTAGAGTCTGTAGCTCCGTATGTAAAACCATGTTTCTTGTAACATTTGGCTGCAGGGTGCCCTCCGCCACAATGAGAGCATTCGTGGCGAAAACGGCATGTATTCGGCCATTTACAAGCAAAATCATTTTATGCGAAACAAAACCCTTTTTTGGGAATTTGGGCAGAAGCTGATTTAGTTACTGATAATCTCTGGGGAAGCATTAGGCCAGGCATGTGCACACACTGAGTATTTGATGAGTTTTTTACCTCAGGATTTGTAGCCAAAACCTGGAGTGGGTGATTAATTACTGAAGTGGTGCAGGTGTTTCTATTAGACTTTTCCTCTGATTGCTCCACTCCTGGTTTTGTCTACAAATCCTGAGGTAAAAAACTCAGCAAATACTCAGCGTGTGCACGTGGCCTTAAGGACACCCATAATCCCACATCCTTATGTCCCCAATGTACGTTAGAGTGTACTGATAACTTTTGGCGGAAGGCTTCATCGTAAAGAAACCATGAATTTCCACCAAAATTTTTATATGCCTCTAAAATAATTTCCAGGTGCTGAAACAAGCCCGAGCATAAAGAAGGCTCCCGCTCACCCAGAACTGCTGCGTAGGTAGCAAATGCTTGTAGTCAATTTTGAAAAGACTTGATAAGAACATTTTTTGTCATTATCCAACTCTGTTTTATCTTCTTTTTTATCATTATTTACTGGAACCGATCTCGCTGCAGGGAGAAGGGTCAACAAATCAATAAATTCACGCTGCCAAATTTTATTTTTGAAAGACATTGGGAGGTGAAACCCTAAAGGAGACATCTGACATGTCAATGCCTCTTTCATTGAAGACTCATCTATAACTACCTGTTTGTTTGCGTTCTCAAGCTGAGGCAACAAACTATGTGTTTTACTTACACCCACTAATGCTTCAGCCACAGCTTTTTTAATTATTTCCTGAAAATTAATCGTATTATGGTTGCCATAAGCTGGCAAACTCATAAATCTATTCATGGGGGTACCAAGAAATTCCTGTGGTTCAAAAACCACAGAATTTTGTTGGCTGTGCATTGATTCGGCCCCAGGAGATAACCTCCCTTCATCCTCTGATGATTGGGGGGCCAAATCCCAAACTTTAGCAGCCTGTGAATCATGTAATGGCTGATGTGCAGCTGTTACCACAGTCTGCGGTAATGCTGAGTGCATACAATTAGCCTTATCAGAGAGCTCAAAAGCCCTTATGTTAATCCCTCCACTGGGGTAAAACTGAGGTACAGACCCCGCAACACAAAAATCCCCTGTGATATTACCCGATCCTCCAGGCTGAAGAGGGGCTGTCATCATGTGAGGAGGAGCTGGCAACATGTGCTGGCTGTCGAGGGCGGGTCCGGACCTCTTATCCTGTGCCTTCTTCCTCTGCTGCCCTTTAGTTGCTGTTGTAGCGCCAGTCTCTGTATCCACATAACCGCTGGGAGCTGTTTTCTTCTGCCGTGCCCCTGACCGACGACGAACAGGGGAATCTCTTGGTGAGTAAAGCACATTTGCGGTTCTCTTCCTAGCCGCAGCAGGGCCAAGTGAAACCGCTTATTCCTGAGGTAAATTAGGCGCACTTACAGTTTCACCCGACATCCCTGCAGATACATCTATTCCTGACAGGGAGCCGTCATTAATTATAGTGGTAGCTGGAGCAGACGCTGCTGCTTAAGTAGCAGGTAGTGGGGCATTATCTAGGCAGTTCTTAAGCCACTCTATGCCTCCATCAGCATTTAATCTGTCCCTGAAAGCTGAGAGAAGTGCGTCCATGATGACTTCTCCTCAGCTGACCAGCTGACTGACGCTTTGTCAGACCAGCTCCTGAATTTGCATAGCACAGAATTGCGCTCAAACTCTTCAGCCAATCACAAGGCTGTAATCAAAACCCAGCAGCTGGGTGCCCACCCATAGCTCGCCCTGCATCTGTTACCAAGCTCCACACTATAAATAGAACTTCATCCTCTGAGGATACCTCAAGGGTTAATAACAATAAATAATAATAATAAGACTGATATTGTTTACAAATATAATAAGGAGGGCATTTTCTCATGAAGCCCAAAACCTAATAGGTTTTTCAGGCTGCCCAATCTGAGGACAATAAAGCCTTCACATTCCTTATCTATGAAGGGCACCAATGTTTGCTGCAACAACTGTGTTCTCCCCTTCCATACTGATCGTTCTGCTTCATGTCACTCATCCTATTTACTGCACTATTCTTGAGTACTGTTGTACTGTATAGAAATATTTGATTCATCAGAAATAGTAGTGTTGAAAGCTGCTGTTTATTACCATATTTTCAGTTAGCAATTAAAGGTATCAACGGCCAGGGTCACACTCACTGTTTTTAGCATATGTCAGAGTCTCCTGTGCGCTCCTGAAATGCGTCCACCCAAGACGCTCTGTGTGCGACCGCTGTGCAGGTAATTCATGAGGTGCTATGGTACTGCGTCCTGCAGGAGTGCATACTGTTAATAGTATCTGCCTCAGCAGAAAATGTCCACGTTTTTAGCAGATGTCTCTGACATTTGCTAAAAACGGTGCGTGTGATCCTGGCCAATGAGCAGTAAAATGCCTGAGTGCTCTATACTTGAATCGAGCAGATTGGATGCTCAGATGGGCACAATTTGAGTAATGAGTATAATTGAAGTCAATACTCAACCATACCAGGAGGGAAGGAAAATTGTTGAAATGAATGGAAACTGTGCAAAAATGGAAAGGGAACAGCATTGGGAAAACTCCTGGACTCATCTCTGACTCCCAAGTTGCTTCTGGGAACAATGTTGTCAGAGTATTAGGCTGTGTGCACACATTTCATTTGTGTTGCATATTTTGGTGTAATTTTGAATGCAGATTTGTCACAAAACCTGAAGGGAATCCTGATACCAGCTAAGTTAATGAGACTTTTGAAGTGTCACGTACACATCTTTGTAGCCTTTTTTCCCCCATTGACTTAATTGAACTCAGTTAAAAACATGCACGTGAAAAACGCATACACATAAACACTTGCAAAAAGGCATAGAGAATGTGGCATACATGCATTTTTCCTGCCAAGAGATTCAGAAATGGTGCAGAAATTTCTGAAACCAAATATTCAGCATGTGCACATACACTTAGGCCAGTCTTTCTATGGGTATACTTATGCAATCTAAGTACAAAAGTCCCTTTCAGTGCTACATATTTTATTCACTGTTAATACTAGGTTTGCAGGTATATATATCTAATTTGAAATGTGCAAGGCATGCAGAAAGTGATGGGTAAGTGGACGTGCTGCTGATGGTGCATGCAGAGGCCGAGGCCAGGAGCCTCATGATAATGTGTGTAACGCTGGTGGGTGTGGACCCACTATGCCAGAGGACTTGGCTCACCCTGAAGGGGCATAGCTAAGCGCCTGCTTGTTCACTAGAGACACTGATCATGTGGTTAGGCTTCTGCTAGAAGGTAACTGCCAAGTTACTTTCTAGGGGAACTCCTGGCACCATAACTGCTGGCCCCAGGGGATGGTAGTACAGGTACGGAGTCAGGTGCAGGCAGGGTGGCTGGAAAAAGCTGGCAGGCTGGTAAAGATAGGCAGGTGCTGGCAGATGGACAGGTACAGGCAAGAAGGCTGGCACTTGCAGATACAGACGGTACTAGGTACTTCGTAGACTGTGAGCCCTCGTGAACAGGGTCCCTGCCCCTCCTATACCTGTATGTCCTGATCACCTAGATTTAGTGTACTTGTTCTTGTCTCCCTTATACTCATGTAAAGCACCATGGAACCTAATGGCGCTATATAAATAAATAATAATAATAAAATTACTAGCAGGTACGGTAGGTTCACGTAGGAACAGCAGATAATAGCAAATACTAGCAAGCATGTCAGGTTCTGGCAGGTACCAAAACACAAATCCGGGTTACAAGGCACAGGTAACAGACACAGGACACAGGGATTAGAACCTAACAACTAGGAAGTGTGTTTCTAGTAGAAAGACCACATTGCTCAGGTTCCTCCTATAAGGGGAGAGTGCCTAAAGTACCTAGTGTCCTCTAGCCATTGGCTGGGGACATATACAGATTGCACACAATGCTCCTTTAAGAGGCAGGGAGTGAATGAGTTCACATCCTAATCTGGCTCTGGGGAACCTGTGCACTGTGCGCAGGCACTAAGAGCAGGACTGAGACGGATGCCACAGTAGTGAGTGCGCCAGCAGCCCTTCTGCAGGTGCTGGCAGTTCAGTGTGCCTTTTGAGGATGAACAAAAAACATGCTTATCCATGAAACCTATCTTCCTGTCTTACTTTGCAGGGGAAAGCAGGAAATCACGCTTAAAGAAAGTACTTGGAGGAAGAAGCACGTTCTGCGGCATTGTAACCGGGGAGACACTGGGATTACCCTAGGACAACTCAGGTGGCATGACCTGAGCTGTCCTCGGGTGACCTGAGTTACCCCCACTTACGATGCCACAGTGCTCCAAGCTCTCCTTCAGGGACAAAAGGGATAGAAGCTTTGCTCGTCCCCTTGGTCTCTGATGAAGCAGAGCCGAGAGTGTTCAGTACAGACATGAAGGTTGTAGGTTAATAAAGATGCAGTCCCTAAATGTACTTGTGTTTTTTTTTTTTCTTTAATGAACCATAAAAAAAAAATTGGATGTAGGCTTCGCCTTATTTTTGGGTTCAGCCAAGTACAACTAGGCAGCTGGTGGTTGGAATCCGCAGCACAGTGTGTCCCAAGCTTTCTGGGTCCCACCCCCACACTGCAAATTGCAGTCCGCAGCCACCCCAGAAAATGGCGCGTTCATTGAAGCGCCATCTTCTGGCGCTGTACAGGACTCATCCAGGGTCCTGGTGCGGGTGGCTCACTGGGTAATAATGGAGTTAGGGCCAGATTTGTATTATCAGCTGGCCCTAGGCTCGAAATTCATGGCATCACGCCAATATTAGACATGACCACCATGAATTTCTTGTCAGGTGTTAAAAAAAAAACACAACACAGAGAAAAATATTTTATTAGAAATAAAACAAAAAAACATTTAGAGACTCCATCTTTATTAAAAAAATAATCTTAAATCCGACGTAATCCAAAAGACAGCGATGTCAGCACTACTACATCGCTCTGCATAGACAAATGTCTATGCAGAGCGAGAGCAGGCTGAGACTTTCAGTGACAGTCAGAGTTTACCCGAGGTTATAGGTCGGGCCATGACCGAGGGTGAACCCTGACGTCACCACCCGAGCACTGCCGATACCGGCCGGAAAAAGCCGAAGACTGCCGACACCGGATGGAAATTGCTGAGCGCCGGCAGTGCAGTGAATACCGCAGAAGTTAATGAGCGGCCCCAGAAGAAAGGTAAGTAAAATTATGTTTTTTATTTTATTCTTTTACAGCCCCCGGACCCGAACTAGACCCGAACTGTAACAGGGGTTTCCCATGGAAACCCGTGTTCTAAACCTTGTGACTGAACAGTATGTATTCGGTACGGGTCCAGATCTTTACAGTTCGGGTTCACCCATCCCTACTCAGGACCCATCTCCTTCATTAGCGGTATGATGGCTGGACATTTCCAACTTGTTTGTACTTGCATATAATTGTTTATACAGATGAACGAAGCACCTTTAGGTATCTGGAAATTGCACCCAAGGATGAAGCAGACTTGTGCAAGTTAACAATTCTCTTCCTGATATCTTGGATGATTTATTTACATTTATCCATGATGCTGCACAAACATACAATTTGTTTCAGATGTGCATTAAAATACATCCACAGAATCTTGCATACACATCATATGGTCTGTCCCAAATTGTTTAAAAGCATAGTAATCTTAGTTTATGTAAACTTGTAATACAAATAAGTTTAAAGATTCTCTCATTATTCTGGCATTTTGCAATATAAATATGGTAATCCTAATTGACCTAAAAGAGCATATGTTTAATCTGATTTCAGGTCAGATAATGAGAAAAGCATGCATATATGTCTTTCTATATAGTATTTGTAAACGTTTGGCTTCAACAGTAGCCCTGCACCAGCAGCTATCCCTACACTGAATATTGGTAACAGCAGTTTTACTAGAATAAAGAACAGTATTTAGCTCTAAAATTACTCATTGTGAGCTCAGAGCATCGAAGCTCTGCGGCATCAGTGCGGCCTCTGATGCAGCAGTGATGAGTGTACTTCATGGACCATCATTGTGGGTTATCATTGGAGGTTATGTTTGGGGTTAATAAACGGGAAAATGAGGGATGTATGTGTGTTTTATTTTTAATAATGGATTTTTTCTCTGTGGGTGTGTGTTTATTAACAATTTACTTACTGCATTGGTAGTTGGGAGTATCATAGCCACCTGACATTACCAATATAGAGCTTTATGATAGCTTTCAATACTCAGCTGTTATTAACCACTTCTATTACCTCAATGCCACTCCAGCAGGGCATAAGAAATAGCTGGGAGAAGCCCCAGGAATTGGCGCTTCTAATGAATGCTCCAATTTTTTGGATAGCTGTGGGCTGCTATTCTTTATCTTGGGGGCCCAATAACTATGGGCCTCACCACACTGAGAAAATCAGCTCCAGCTGCTTGATTTTACCTTGGCTGACAATCAAAAATAGGGCAAATAAAAAGATATATCACTGCAGTGCTTCTACCTTAGGTATCAAGGAAATGTTACCACAGACTAACACCTAATACCTGCATTTTTAAACTCACAGCTTTCTTGATACTTAGTATCTCATGACCTGTAACTAATGAAACACA
This sequence comes from Allobates femoralis, assembly GCA_033576535.1. NCBI lineage: Eukaryota > Metazoa > Chordata > Amphibia > Anura > Aromobatidae > Allobates > Allobates femoralis. The sequence goes on from JARQOC010000002.1 coordinate 541,089,658, forward strand.
ATTGTTATTTTCAATGGTCATAGCATTCAGCAATTTTACATGAGAGTTGTCCACATAAGTTGCTGAGTCCAAAGGCTAGGATTTTGATTCAGAGTTCAACAAAAAGCAGAAGAAAAATCTGTGTGTGTTTAGGAGTAGATAAAAACTACTGAACTTACTGCAGCGGTCCCGGCCAGGGACACGCACAGAAAAAATCCCCACAGTTTCTTCCTGATGGGGGGTGATGTGCTTGGACAGTGGAAAAGCACCAGAGCTTACACTGTGCAAATGCTCTGGGTCCAATCCTTACGTGTTTTTGAACAAATGTGTTCATTTTTCAGAGGGAGGAGTACATATGGCCATCAGGAAGTACAGTATATATAGTGTAGTGTTGTGTTCCATCCCTTCAATCAAATAATTAGCTTATATTGCTGTGCATTTCATTAGTTTGAACTGCATCTCACCTGAGTGTGTGAATAAAAAGCATAGTTTATTGAAAATAACTAAAATATATATTAAATTCTATGTATATGCACAGCAATATATGTATGAATAAAACTATTAAAAAAACAGTTACTACTTATACCCTAACAATAATTGTGCCATAATAATTAAAGATCAATAAAAACAGTAAAAATTACAAAGGACTTGGTTTTAAAAAATGCCTCTAAAATAGTGCATATCAACTTTTTGTAGCATAATAACTTGTTTGTTACCCATATCTGTTTAGACAATGGATGTGTCCAAAACAGGTCCCCCGGACTTGCCTGGCAGAGAACTGCTTAGTACTACATATGAAGCAAGAATCATTCTGATAGAGCCATTCCGCTATGTTCTGGGGTTGCCATAGCATAATTACAAACATCTAGATATTATGCGACTCATTATATTGTTATCTAGGCCCAATCCTTAGAAATTCATTACCGCAATCTACCATACACTGATTGCTATTTCTGATTTTTAGTTTTTAAAATAAAAATATTTATTCATTTATATAGCACTATTAATTACATAGCACTTAATATACATTTGCAATACTGTCTATTGGGGCTCACAATCTAAAGATCCTATCAGTATGTCTTTCATGTGTTGGAGGAAACTGGAGTGCCTGGAGAAAACCCATGCAAACACAGATAGAACATACAAACTCCTTGTAGATTTTGTCCTTGAGCCACCGTACTACCCCACATGTGAACCCGGTCTGATTGTACCTGTTCTAGTCCCATAAAATAGGTGCCTTTAAGTGATTTGTTATGTTTTAAGGTGAAGTTATGAGATAGGGGGTGGCCCTTGAATCCTATAGTGATGTTATGAAAATGTTATCATATACAGGTGGCAAGATTCCTTTGGGTTCGTCCTACGTAAATTTTCTTACATGGACAGACAATAGCATAAACAACACCCTTCGTCATACAAGTAATAAATTGTTTTATAGTAAATTTTTCAGTGTTTGTTGAATTGAATATATATTTAAAAGGTGTTTCAGTGCTTACAGTTTTTTTTCATCCATAACATTTACCACATTTGTAAAATATGTTTTGACTGGCTTCAGAAAAGGAGCAGTTTGAACGTGGTACTGTGTAATTCTAGGAATTTTGGCTCAGTTTCTGTAATGTCACTAGATTGATTATTAGGAATGTCTCTTCCCACCTATTAGCTTGGCTCTCAGTACTGCAGCCACCTCCGAGATAGCTCTCTGTAAATTGTGGACATCAGTGGCGTAACTCCATAGCCGCGGACCCCGGTGCAGGATTTACTCTGGGGCCCCAAAGTTGAGGAGCGGGGGGGGGACTTGTGACTCCCGCAGTCTGCCTGCTTCTACGCAGTTAACAGGAGAGGAGGGGCGGGCACAGCTGCAGGAAGTGAGGCTTCTCTCACTTCCCGTCCTCCCTCCTCTCCTTGTCCTCGGGCCAACGCTATCGTGGTCGCGGTGGGCGGCTGGGGGGTGGGAGTTACGCCACTGGTGGACATTGTACCCTCAGTTCAGAAATTGCTTTTTAAAAAAACCAGCCTCTGTCAAGAAATCACTCAAATGTGTGCAGTTAGGGCGCACTCGAGTAAATTGTCCTTTGGGAACATATATGAGCCAGATTGGAAGATGGCAACTAGTAATAGAAATTAAACTATTTGTGTCTACAGGTTTTCGGTAGCTTCTCATTAATTTTGTGCTATTTTCTATAAATATCTCCAAATCTAAAAAGTTAACGGAGGTTTGGCGAAATGGTGTGAACTTTAAATTCATATTAATGGAATTTATTTCTATAAAGAATGTTTGGAGAGACTCTGGCGATCCCTTCCAAATAAAGATCACATCTTCAATGAAGCGGTGCCATAGGGCCAGTTCTGCACACAGCTTGAACCCTGCTATGCTAATCTGTTTATGGGCTGGTAGGAGTCACAACACATTTTTCCATCAGGCAAGCTGTGTGTGGACCTGGCCCTATGACACCAAGGTCTGTACTTTTAATAATTTCAAGTCCCTCTCTTATATGCCCAACGCTCTGCCCTGGTCGCAACATTTTTTCTATCAATCACAGACGCTGTCACAGATAGTGAGCATATTTGATTGGCTGCTGCAGTTCTGTGCAATGAACATTCAAGAAGCTTAGTGAGCAGTCTGGAAGCAAACAGCGGTAGACTCATAAGATCTAACTTTCTATCTATTCATCTATCTACCATCAAGTGAGACTTCCATGTGGAGTAAGCATACTGGATTCAGGCTGGATCTGCATCATAATGGATGCCTGATCATACCAGATATGTTGATATAGTTTTTTAAATGGCCCAAAAAACTTTGCATGAAACATTTTTTGGACTAGTTAACAAGCAGGATCCGGTAGCAATCTGATGCAACAGGATGCTACTGGAAATCAATGAAAGTCAATGGACAAAACAGGATCCTTTGCCGGATCCTGTTTTGCTGTAAAACTGGATTTCTGCTGGATTTAAAAAACAGGAGGTGTGAAAGTAACCTTACCCTTCTTCTTCTGTCATAGGGTCACAGTCAAAATTAAAAGTGTGTAAGCTGATACGAAGTACAGATAAGAGGCTATTTTCTACATTAAATGGCATATTGGAAAGATGCTGATGTATATGGCTAAATAATACTTTGAATGTATTGAATTGTTAAGAGGTGCGTGTGAGGGGGATGGTGTTTGGTTGGACGTATGTGGGTTAAATAGTGATGAATAAAGTCAATTAAGTAGTTTTACACAGAAATTGATTTATCCCTTAATGACAATGAATGACAACAACTTAACTCAATCTATTTCTTTCCAGACAGTTCTAAAGAATATACTAAAATTTTAAAGATATCTTCTGTACAATCTTCTGACCTTTCCAATTTGAAAAGTTCAAGTCTTCAACCAGGGGGATTTAAAGTTAAACTGTCAAAGAAAAGTTCTTGTAAAGACTCTTCTTTGAAGCAATTCTATGGAGGAACAATACAATACACAAGTTGTAAGGATGAATTGCCGTATATTAATATAGCTATTGATACAGATTTTTGCCTAATTAATTTAACAATTAATTAAGTAAAATGAAGGATTTCCAGCTTGCGACAGGACAGGAAAAGATAAAATAAAATGATTTGTTTTCTTGAAAGGAGTAACTTTTCATTAGCAAACACTGGTAATCCCTGACATAAAGTAGGCTAATCTTGTCTAAGACTCCTCATTATTATTGTGTTGTTTTTAGACCTATTGTACTAAGTTATTAATTTACTGTACAAATAAAAAGACAAGTTAAATAGCAGACCTGGAGTAAGCCGAAACATTACATTCCAAGATAACTTATAATTACCTATTGGAAGCAGAGAAGTTATTTTCTAAAGTTAGTATATTGCAATATTAAAGAAGTGATCACCCATATTGGATCATTACTATTGTACCTATAGTTTTTAATCCACTTGACATCGGGGCTAGAATGGAATAATTTTGATAGAAACTACAGTATACATATGGCATATATATTACAAAAAAAAAGCAAAAAAGAAAAAGCACCGAAAATAAAGAAAAGTGGACCTTTATTGTCAGTGGCATGGTGACGTTTCGGATGTCTTATCCTTTCTCAAGCCCTTGACCCTTTCAGTGCTTTTTATGGGAAACCACATTCATAGGCATCTAGTATACAGAGGCTGAGACATACGTCTTTCATGTATCACTAGGTATGGGAAACCCCGCAATTAAGAGGAGTACCCCATCCATATGTTCAATTGGGAGCACATGGGATTTTAACCTCCGAGTCCCTCTGCACCTGTGACACTATATGCCTATTCCACTCAGGCTTTTCTAATCATATTTTATCCCACAAATTGCATGAAACAGTGATAGTGTTCCAAATCAAACATTTTTTATTTTTTTATAAATTTTAGCCCTTTGCATTTTTTTTACATTTAAAAGTGTGGGTCAATGACAAATTAATTAACCATACCCCAGTAACATAGATCAAGAGTCATAAACCTCTGCAGTGAAATACCAATTAGCAATGAAAAAATATTTTTCCAAATAAGATACAAAATAAATCAATATGAAGAATATCCTTTTCAGCAGTGAACACCTGCAAGTGAAACAAATAAATAAAGAAAAAATATTACTAACACATTCCTCAAGGAAATACCTTTTCACTAAAACGATATTATACATTGCGAAAACATTGAGGTAAGTATATTAGGTACATTACACATCATTAACATTATATGGCTAGTTTTAAAATCCACATTAAGGCCATTTGGTCTCCATGTGTTAAGTTAAAATATCCATTGTAACTCCTTCCTTTATAAGACCCAGACTCGATCCCCCCCTCTTTTCACGACAGGGACAGCATCATTGATTTGAAACTGTAATTGTTTTTCTGTGTGGCCTTTTAACACAAAATGTTTGGGAACCGGTAAATCCATCAGTTTTTTTCCTTATGGTACTGTATGTTGCGTAAATTCAGTCTGGTTTTAAAATCAAATGTAGTCTCATTGACATCCCACAAGGAGCACAGACATTGTAGTACATAAATAACAACCTCTGAATCACAAGTTGAATAATGCTTTATTTTAAATTCCTCACCCCTAATTGGATGCAGGAAATTTGAGCCCTTCAACATCAGACAGCAATTAATACAGGACAAGCAGTGAAAACATCCTCTCCTGTCCTGCCCAATCAATGACGTCTGACTAGGTTTTTAAAGATCCTATGTCTGTACTCACCAGACTAGATTTATTGTATGGTTACATATATAGGAAAAAATTGGTAGCTCCTTAAATTCTTTAACTTGGGCTAAACACTAATGCCGCATTCCCCAATGTTTCCTTATTATGTTGGCAATGGAACTACTCTCCTTACAATGGAAATGTGATCCATGTTTTTCATCTCTCTGTTTTTTGGAGTAAATCCTGTCTTTGTTGACTATCTACTTTAGTTCTTTGGTGATTCAATAATTTTTTAGGGTACCTTCTTTCAGAAAATGTCTTCATTATTTTATCCATGGATGTATTTTGTGACCTCGCCTCACTTCCAATTTGTTTAGCTCTCATGAATTGGCTATAGGTAATACCTTCTACTGTTTTTTTTAGGGTGCTGGCTACTAAAGAGTAAAATATCATTTGTATGCGTAGCTTTCATGTACAATTGTGTTGTCAATCTATCTCTATCCATTTTTACATCAACATCAAGAAATTGTATGTTAGTACTAGAATGCACAAGAGTAAATTTAATTGTTTCATCAATACTATTCATAAATCTGTGAAATGGCAAAAGTATATCCTCGGTACCTGTCCAAATAAGGAAGATGTTGTCTATGTACCGCCACCATGCCGCAACATAGTTGTAGTGGTGTGATACATAGATGAAATCCTCCTCAAGAACACACATCACAATATTTGCATATGCGAGCGCCATGTTCGCGCCCATTGCGGTCCTGTGTAATAGCAAGTAAAAATCATCTCAAAACAAGAAATAATTTTTTATTAAAACCAGTTCCAACAGTTGTAAAATACATTTTCTCACCTCTTCAGAGAAATCTGTCTCTTTTAATAAATTTTTATTCACTGCTGTCCTACCCTGTTGATTTTCAGTTCAAGTGTATAATGAGGTGACGTCAAATGAGGCTAAGATAATATCCCCTGAAATATTCACTTCATTGACTTTCAACAGAAAGTCTGTAGTATCTTTGACAAAAGACTCAGCACAATTGGCAATTGGATTCAAAATCTTATCCAAGTATACAAAAATATTGGACAAGATAGAATTACAACCAGAAACTATCAGTCTATCCGGAGGATCTATGAGAGATGCACCGTCGGCAAAATATATATTACCGGTGTGGTAGGATGTTTAATAGATAGGAAATCAACAAGATCCTGATCAATCACTTTGTTGTCTAAGGCTAAATATCTTTGGCTATATCAAACTTAGGATCATTCGATAGTCTCTCATATACCTCCAGATCACCATACTGTCTCTTCAATTCATCAATATATTACTGTCTATCCTTTATAATAACAGCGCCTCCCTTGTCAGCGCTTTTTCTAATACTGTTGTCATCATTTGCCAAGTCATGTAAGGCATCTATTTCCCTTTTTCTCATATTTGAATTTTGAAAATTTTTATTTGTGTTACTTCTCAACATCCCAATATCTTTATTTATAGCTGTTATAAGTGCCTCTATCACTGGTGAGCTATTAGGTGGTACAAAACTACTTTTATTCCTGAGGGCCACTTGCTTTAAACTGAACTTGCTTTTTGAGGTGCCCTCTACCCCTGGTTTATTACAGAAATATTCCTTCACTTTAATGATTCTGAAAAAAACAAATAAATCCAAATTAAGTCGGAACCACATGTGAACTTATCCCAAGTGAAAGTCCCTTATTCAATACCAATTCCTGGTCCTTAGTAAGACATTTGTTAGAAATATTTACAATTAAACCTGTTCCTTTCTCCTTGTTACGATCTGTTTCTCCGATGCAGCTTTGTTTTTCCTTTTTTTCTCTTCTTCTGTTGTCACCTGTGTTTCCTTCCTCCCCTTTTTTTTCCGGATTTCATTTTGTCCTTTGGAGGATTTTCTGGATCTAAAAAAAATTTATATTAGTTAAACAGAATTAACATTATTTTTATACAGGTATTCCACTTTAGGCCAATAACCTTTTTCCAAGTCCTGAATTGTCCCTCTGCCAATTATAGAGGTTTCCATTCTTATCATCATCCATATCACGATTCCACTTTTGACATTTTACATTCTCTAGTTCAAGACAAAATTTAGTTAGAGTGGCATTCAGAGTCTCATAGAAACTATTCCAATCATCTTCTTTTAACAAAGATTTAATTTCCGATTCCAACAAAGGCGGCTAAGAACTACATTTTTTCAACTCTTGTTGGAGGTACTCAATATTTAAGAGCATTATGTCCATGCTATATTTATTTGAAATCATACCAAACCTCGTGCAAAAAATCGGATCATTAGCCATTAGGTTCGGACCAATATTGGACCTGAGTCCTCTCGGACTTTTCTTATCTCTGTAATATTGACTCAAATTTGTTAAATGCAATTGTTAAGTTATGTTCTTTTTCAAAATATTTTCAGACTTTATCTTTAGATCATATATTGATGGAGTACTTAAATAAGTCGTATCCACTTCCTTAAATAACCTTTCCTCGTCCTCGCTTATGTGTGTAAAAACGCCAGGCTTAATAATATTTTCCATGGTCCAAACAAAATACAAAAAAAATGACAAAAAAATAAACAGTGCAATTTTCCACTAACAATCAATAGAAAATAAAAATTGGAACAGCACCAAAAACTAACAAAACAGTGCAAAGCTTCTTCTAACACCTGTTCAAGTGTCATAGCAGATAATGCAAAAACATGAAAAAACTGCAAAATCTTTTTTTTTTTCCATTATCTACTATGACACTTAACAGGTGTTAGAAGAAGCTTTGCCCTATTTTGTTAATTTCTGGTGCTAAGGCGTACATCATGCCACTAGAATGGTAATTTCCAAAATAACCAAAGTTTATCAACTTAAAACCTTTATTTTACACAAAATGTGATGATCATAATTAGAGAACAGCAGTGACTGCAGCACAGAGAAAGATTAAAACCAAATTTTGTAAAGGTTACAACAGTCACCAATCAGTATGAAGTATACAGGCCTTTGCTTTGTACAGGCCTTTGTTTTAAATGACTTCAGCACATCTGCAGCCACAGGACATCACTAGTCTCTCATGCTGCTCTGATGTGATTTCGGTCCACTCTTCCAGTCTCTTCCACAGTTCTGTGACTGTTGTAAGTTTTGTGGCCGTACCTTTGTCACCAAAGATTTTCCAGAGGTTTTCTATTGAGTTTAGATCAGGACTCTGGGCTGACCATTTCATTGTTTCAATGTTTTTTGTTTCAAAAGACTGCTTTACTCGTTTTGCTGTGTGAGAGGGGGCATTGTCCTTTATGAAAATTGCTGGCTAATTGAGTGCTGATACACACTCGCATTCACTCCATGTAACATGTAACTGTTTTAGACGGCCAATCCCTGCAGCAGAAAGCATTCCCCAAACCATGACACTTAGTTTACCACCTTTCACTGACTTCTCTACAAATTTTGGGTTCAGTCTTTCCCCAGTTTGTCGACAAACATAATGTTTCCCATCAAACCAAAATAAATTAAACTTGCATTCATCACTAAAATGAACTGTGCACCACTTCTCTTTCCATACAACATGCTCCTTACCAAAGATGAGTCTAGACTTTTGATTCTTTCTGATAATGAAAGGTTTAGTCACTGCAGAGTGGGCTTTCAGTCCAAATGCTCTTAAACATCATGGACACTGTATGATGAGACAGATTCTTACCCAGTTCAGTGCTGAACTAGCACTATTCCAGCTGCAGTCTTGAAACAATTACCCATGGAGATTCTCTGCATTATCCGATCATCTCTTGCATTTCTCTTTCAAGGGCATTCTTGCGGGACTTAAAAGAGTTTGTTGTAAAGATGCAATATTCTAGAATTCACCTACTTGGAACAACCAACTTCTGTAGCTATGGCTGATAGGGTGACCCCTTTGGCCTTCATCTAGACAAGCTGGTGCTGGAGGGTTTTAGTCACTTTATAACGGTGCATCATTTTTGCAAAGGGAATGCAAACTGGAATTTTAGGCTTCCAGTTATATAGAGTTTGTCAGATAATCAAGGAAATTAGTACCGGGTGCCACATTAATACCAATAACTTGCAGGTATCTGAAAGTGTTCTCTAATTTTGTTCAGTGTTCTTTTTCATTTATCTCATTTGCATCTTCATTCTGTGTTTTAGAATATATTCAATTTATGAAATAAGCTTAAAATATTGCTATATTACTCATATTGGGATATTTTTACAAAGACAATGACCTTAACATTAAGAAAATTCTGTGTTGTTCTCTAATTTTGATTGTCAGTGTATGTTCATTATATATTTCAAGAACTCAAAAAGACCAGGATGTCCATGGAACACAATAGTAGTGGATGGTCAGAGGAAGTAGGTGTTTCAGTATCGAAGTCTACCATAATAAGAAGACTTCATTAGAGCATATACAGAGAGTTCACCACGAGGTGCAAACCATTAATTAGCTTTAAAAATAGATAGATTAGAGTGTGCAAAAAAAACATCTAAAGAATCCATCTTAGTTCTGGAAAAGCATTTTTTACAGAAATAAATCTAAGATCAACCTCTATCAGTATGATAGGAAGAAGAAATTATGGAGAGAACTTGGGACAGCTCATGATCGACAGAACACCCAAGAAAAGAAGCAAAAATGAGCAAATGCCCTAAAATATGTAAATAAATTGCAATGGTACATGTAAATAAAATAGTGTACTTGGTAATATTATTTTGATAAAAAAAAATGTAAGAGTCAGCCCACCATGTCAAGGTGACCTCATGGAGACGGTCATATGCTAGCATCAAATATTTAAAATCTTACCATGTGTGTAGAGATGTAAAGTCTATTTACACTGTAATGCAGAGTCCTGCTGCCAAATGGCCCTCATATACATTAGAAAATCCCTTTGGACAGCTGTTTCTCAAAGTGGCCAGTCACATCCACCATATGTAGATTTGACTGGCTCCATGTGCGGTTCATATGCTAGCTCATTCATATTGTGGATGTTTGTCAGAGCTGAACCCATGATAAGAGAAAGACTCTATGTACAGAAAAACTATACATGATGTTGAAGTGCAGCACCTATTCAAAGCAGACAAAAAGGCACAACACTTAAAAAACTGCAATAAATAATACTTTAAAAAAAATTTGTAGGGTAATATGATATCTCAATACCATATTTTTTGCTTTATAAGATACACTGGATTATAAGACGCACCCGAAATTGGCAAAGGAAAATGCCTGATGCCCTGATGAAGTAGCCATATGGTTATGAAATGTGTCAGCTTCCTTCTGTTTGGTGTGTGTGGTGAATAAAGAATAAAATCAAAATTGTCTCCTGAGGTCAGCGTGGAGGATTCCCAGTAATACAAAAACCTTGCTTTCTTACACTGGATTATAAAACACACCTGAAATTTGGTAAAGGAAAAGAGAAAAACAATTTAATGTTAAATGGGGTCTGTCTTATAGTGCCAGTGTCCCAAGTTGTAATCCAGCCACTGTTACAGAGAGAACTGTGAGATAGGAGACATGTTATACCATGTAATTCATCATGTTAGCATGTTTGCTTTGTATGTAGATAAAAGTGTTTTTGTGTAGAATACTGTAAAGGTACCTTTACACGCCACTACAGAAGGTTAGAAACAACCGGGTGACGCTCGTGCACGCGCGCGTTTCAACGGTCTATAATGGTACCCGATACCGAATTTACACGCCGCTACAAGGTGCTCCACAGAAGGTTGTTTCTATCCCTGGAGGCACCGACAGGTGCCGCAGGTTACCTTTTGTCACGCCGCGCCCAAACGACAACCATTGGCCAACGCAATAGTGTTCTGATTGGTCACGGCGCAAAGGGCGGATGGCGGAGACGTAACGTAGTAGTGTTTGGACTGTCGCACGGAATAAGCACTTGTGACATGGCGGAGTAAGCCGATATTCAGCTAGGGGATGGTTATGCATCACACAGGAGCGGTTTACAGTCACACACTCCGTGCGTATTAAAAATTAAGTGTTGGGCTATGTGTGCGTATTAAAAGTGTTTGCATTGTGACACGGACTAAGCGCTTGTGACATGGCGGAGTGTGGCGATTCTGCTAGGTGACGCTTAGGTGACACACAGGAGCGGCTTACACAACACAGTCTGTGCGTTTTATAAACTAAGTGTTGGCCTATGTGTTTCCAGTACACCCGATATGGTGTTTGGTCCTGTGCTATGCATGTAGTGTGTGTATGACACAGTAGTATGGTTTTTGTCAGGAGAACAACTAACACTGTGGACTCATCTTTGGGCCACAAAGACTGAGGTTAAGGCAGACGTGTAGGCACCCCCTCAATAATCTGGGAAATATATGTTACCCCATTGCATGGTTACCGCCGTAGCCCACACTCTCATTATAATATGTTTTTAGACATATGTGTGTAGTTTGGTCCATATACATGGGCACGTGTGTGCCTGGGGCGAACAAGTACTAACCACGCAGCCTGGCAATCCGGGCACGGATATCCACTATGCGGCTTGGGCTTTTTTGCTTGAGGTCTGCAATTTTTTTCTGGATCGCTTTATCCCCAGTTGGTTGAGCAGGGCCCGCTGGATCCGCCAAACGGTGCTGCGATTGTTCAGCCTGGGGTGCCAGTGGTGATGGTGGCCCCAATAATCATAGCGGTCGCAATGGTCTATTAGGACCAGAAGCTCTGTCATCCCCCACGTTGCAGCACGCTGTGTGGTGGCCATAACTGTAGTGCTGTGTGCAGAGGAGGGGCTGGCACCTTGCAGGCAGAGTGAAACTGAAACCAACGTCATGACGTAAGTACGGCCGCTGGCGGGGCCATACAACATTCAAAGTTGCCCTACGCTAAGTGTGACACGGCAGAAACACTTCTGCGGCACCTACAGTACAAGACACCAGGGCGGTGCGTACCGCTACCTTGTGCGCTGTGTACAGCATTACTCCTTTGTATGTGGTATGAGAATGTATGTGCACACTATATAGTGCGCACAGTGCGATACGGCAAAGATGACTCTGCGTTACCTAATAAAACGACCCAGGCCGCTATGTACACTGCATCCATGTGCGCTGTGAACAGCACTTTCATTGTATGTGGTATGTGAATGTACACACTATATAGGACCATAACGCACTATACTTTGGCCTTCCGAAATTGTGTGGCCGCGTAATTGAACTAATGTATCTGATCGTGCATACGGCGTGTATCTCTAGTGCTGAAGTGACAGCTCATCCAAGATGGCGGCCTGTGAAGGGAGAGCAAATCATAACGCAGGATCGTCCACCAATGATCGCTGATGGGGCGCGGTATCCCGGAGGCTGTGTTACGCCCCAGGGAGTTCACTAGGTGTCGTAAACACCTTCCTGTTCCTCGATTACACGCCGCTACCATATAGTTAAAATCGACCTGTTTTTGAGCACTGCTGGAAAACAGGTGTCGACAGTGACCGGTGGCAACAACCTGATTTACATGCCGCTACCTCGCGGTGTTTTGACGGTGCAAGATACAATTGTCTCCGACACCCGGTTGTTTCTAACCTTCTGTAGCGGCGTGTAAAGTTACCTTAAAGTGTAGTGCATTGTGCTCTGACATACATCATTTGAGTTAGTGACCCCTGTATTTTATATAGAGAGGTGTACCTCTCTATAGAATACAGCCTGCTACAGTGACCTTTACCCTAGTTAGTGATGTTCACTGCATCCTGTGTTGTATTACTGCTTTGCTAATTGCTCTAATGTACCCAGTACTAACTGATTATCCTGTTCCTAATATTATAGTTTTATCAATCAAGTTCACTCCATCACAATAAATTAAGACTACAAAACCTCTACAATCTATTTACTGGGAAGTGGACAAGGGTTAGCTGTAAGCAGAAATCCACAGCATTATACGTAGACAGAAGCAGAAGAGAGTGTACACTAAAAATGTAGTTTACAGAGGAGGTTTTTGACAATAAAAAAATTTAGTTTTCAGCTAATGCTTCAAAAAAGTTAAATATGTGGCAATAAAAATGCTTGCCTGATGGGAGTTGAACAGGTACAATAACTAGTTGTACACAGATATATACACACACATCACAAAGCACACACTGACCTTGTGGAGACCAGTGGAGGATAACACTGCGGGCACCAGTTAAAGCACTCAAACACAGTGAAACCCAAGGTGCATTGCTCCCTAGAATTTGAATATGCAGATGAAGTCCATGGAGCCTCGGTTAAGAGTCTACAACATGGACACCAGCCAGTTATCCCACCAGGGAAGGACCTAGCCCAGGGTATTAGTAGCCCTTAAGTCACTATCCAGCCCTTGCGAGCTTGAAGATATGGCCAGGAGTTTACCATGGACTAGGTATCCAACCACAGACAGCTGTTTCGGGGTTGTTGCCCCTCATCAGTGTGGCACAGGATTCTGGCTGGGTGGGAGCAATGCTTGATAGGCAGACATCACAAAGCACCCACTGACCTTGTGGAGACCAGTGGAGGATAACACTGCGGGCACCAGTTAAAGCACTCAAACACAGTGACACCCAAGGTGCATTGCTCCCTAGAATTTGAATATGCAGATGAGGTTCATGGAGCCAGAATCCTGCGCAACACTGATGAGGGGCAACAACCCCGAAACAGCTGTCTGTGGTTGGATACCTAGTCCATGGTAAACCCCTGGCCATATCTTCAAGCTCGCAAGGGCTGGATAGTGACTTAATGGCTACTAATACTCTGGGCTAGGTCCTTCCCTGGTGGGATAACTGGCTGGTGTCCATGTTGTAGACTCTTAACCGAGGCTCCATGGACTTCATCTGCATATACACACACATGTAGACAGATATGTAAAAAATGGTATAACATAAAATGTTTTAAGAACAAGAAGTGTTAGGGTATGTGCACACTGGCCGGGTTAGGGTCGGTTTAGATGTGTAAACCGCCGGTCGGTTTACATAAATTTCATGTAAATTTATGTTAATCCAAACCGGCGTTTGGATTAACATTGAAACCTATGTAAACCGACACCCGGTGTCCACACACCGGCGGTTTACACATGCTCATCCGTTGCTAACCCGCTGGGTTCCCAGCGGGTTAGCAACGAATGAGCATGTTCTATAAACCGGCCGGTTCTGCAGCGGCTGCAAGCAGAATCATGTACTGCTTCCAGCCGCCGCAACACCGCCGGCGCTAACCTGCTGGCCACCCGCCCGGCACCCGCCGCACATACCCGCCAGGATGCCAGTGGACGGCTCCGGAGCTTCCTGGCGAGTCCGCCCAGCCGCCGCCGACCAACCCGCCGGCCAGTGTGCACCTAGCCTTAATAGTTTATCTTTATCAATTAGCAAAAAACAAAACAAATGAACAAAATCAAATTCAGTATTTGACGTGACCACTAGATATGAGTGAATACTTTTGGTGAATTTCTGCATGAGTTGCACAAAAATCCACATTTGCCAAAATATGGAATTGTTAAATAGTAATTAGCTTCCATGCAGCCAATGCTGGCAGCTATTTTTCGGAACCGCAAAGGGTACTCAAGCAGTTAAAAAAAAATCCTTATACTCATCTTACTGCTCACCTCTCCTGTACCTATACTCCTCACCTTCACACATCTCTCACCCAATCATCACTGCACCCTGCTGCGAGAGTTTAAATCCTCTCACACTGAGCCCAGATCTGTGCATTCGCAGCCTCTGTTGGGAGCATATACTACCAACATAGAAAACACCGCACCGTCTAGCTTAGCTTTAAGCAAGAGGTACCTGCCCTCTGGGTCAGTTAGTGTGCTGATCAATTCAAGTGTGAGAGAGGCGCCAACTAGAATTGCCACCCCTGCCTTTTTCTCCGGACTGTTAGAGAAAAATTGGTGAGGGTAAAAGGGGGAGGCTAGACGGCGATTGTCTGCCTCCTGGAGATGCGTCTCCTGGGGGAATACTATGTCCGCCCAGGCCTTTCTAATTTGGGAGAGTGCAGGAGTGACCTCTTTTGTGGAGAGTTAAGCCCGTTAACATTAAGTGATAAGACCGTGATAGGCATAATCAGAGACAGAAACATGCAGGTAAAAGCTCAGTATAAAAAGCATTAGTAATGCTGCCTCAATCTGTGACATTCCCGGGAAGGGTTGTCGGTGGGAGGAGGGGGGTCAGCAAGCCCCTCAAGCAACCATCCCTTCCTAAGGCCCAATATGGCCAGGGCAGGGGGTAGCAGGGGACAAACTGGGGAAAGGAGGGAAGCAAAGTACAAATAAAAATTGAATCAAACCAACAAATCCAAACAGACAAACACAACAAACCGATCACCCAATTGGAGCTAAAGGCCGGTGACCGCAGCGTCGGAAAATAGACGCTGAACAATAGTAAAAAAAAAGTCGTTGTTCCGAGCGAAAAAAGTCGCTCAACGGGGCAGCACATGTCCATCAGTCGCAGGACCCTTAGATAGAATCAGAGAAGACGGAGGGAGGAGGAAAAAGTGTAGTAGAAGAAAAGGGAGAAGGACGCTTCTCCGTAGAGGGCGACCCAGAGAAGGGGGAAAGCAGGAAAAGAGGGTAAGAAGGGGAGAGGAGTTGAGAAAAAGGTAAAGTGTAGGAAAGAGATAAGGAGGCAAAGAGTCGTACGACCTGGAGGTGCTGTTCAGGAGCCAGGAAGGCGAACTCCAGGAGAATCTGTTTTTATATTAAATCGGTCAAAGAATGTAAACGTTTCTATGGTAAGTAAATTTACCAATCTTTAATCAACTACCTCTTTTAATTTTTCTTTCCTAACTTTTGGATTTACAACCCTAGCGTGCTCTGATGGTTCATCTGTGCTACTGAGCAATTTATTAGCCATTAACAACTTTTCATCGTCTGTAATGGTGGGATCAAAAAACGATAATCCCACCAACTCTGCATTCAAATACCACAAATGGTTTGAAAATTTGGTCATGGCTATTTCTGCAATGTCGTTGTCACATTCTTTATAGTCTAACAGACTATGCAAAATATGTAAAATTATCAACTCATGTAGGTACTACGTCTGTATCTTTTCTGTGTCTGTTTTGTATGTATTATATACCTCATTTTTTTTTTAAATAAAAATGTCATTAGACTTATCAGTATTACTTGTTTTTTTATTATATTTCTACTTTAAACTCAAAAATACCAAAAAAAAAAATGTATCCCTAAATAACACAATATATGAAGTATGCTCCTAGTGGTACCAGGTCACGTTCTTGGGGCTAAAAGCTGTTGTAACTCAGTTTGGCTTAAAATAACAACAATTATGTATAACATATAAATTTTGAAGAACAACATTAGCTTTCTTTTGACATATTAAGCTGTTTTTATTATTTACCGTTCTGGAGTTATGGCTCCATATGTCAGCTTTTTGGCCAAAAATTTAGATTTTTTCAAACTTTGAGCGACGAGCGGCAAGGATTAACGTCGCTTGATCGAGCTCAAATTTTGGCTATCTCAATATCTGGAAAGGGGAATCGTTTTGTGGGGTCCAGACGGACAAAATTCTGACATCGATTTTTTGCGGTCACCCTAATGTATATTTATGTAAATCCTTCTGTCTATTCATGTAAACTGAGATTAAAGGGATCCTGTCACCTCCAAAACGCCTCATAAGCTAGCAAAACATGTCCCTGCAGGATATTATCACTAATGTCACACTCCTTTTATCTCAAGAAAGCATCCTGTGAAAGTGCATAAAAACATTTTATAACTTACTCAATAGCGATGTTAATTAGCAGGGTCTATATTCTTTAGCCCCTTCGGTGGGCCCTCTTTGTCATAAGATCACGCCCTAATAGGCGTGATCTTCTATTCATATTGTATTCATTGCCTCCCTGCTCTCCACGGCGCTGTAAAGGCTGTAATGACGCGAATTGCGTCATTTCCGGCATTGGGTGATGTCAGTACACCCGCGCCGCTCTGTAGGCTTCAAGCACCACATGCGCAGTGGAGAGCAGGGAGGCACTGAATACAATATGAATAGAAGATCACACCTATTAGGGCAGGATCTTATGATGAAGGGGGCCCGCCCAAGGGGCTAAAGAATATAGCCCCTGCTAATTAACATCGCAAATGAGTAAGTTATAAAACATTTTTATGCACTTTCACAGGATGCTTTTTTGAGACAAAAGGAGTGTGGGATTAGTGATAATATGCTGCAGGGACATGTTTTGCTAGCTTATGAGGCATTTTGGAGGTGACAGGATCCCTTTAACTCAATGATATTGAGCTAAGGGCTCTTTTGAGGCTATACAGTTTTGTGACAACTTGTTCTTCCTCATGCTGTAGTTTTTATGACATTGGATACATTTTTGAAGTCATTGTTCTACTACAGAGTACATTTAGATCCAAACTGATAGCTCCCTGATGGCATTGCATGATAAATCTGTAAATGTACCATTACACACAAAGATATATTGCTTGAAACTCACTGATTGCAGTGAAATCATAGACACATTGTTCCATTTTGTACACGGCAACAAAATGGAATAATGTGTCCATGATTTCACTGCAACCAGGGATTTGCAAGCAATATATATCTGTGTGTAACGATTCATTTAGGTATTTTCCTGTATTTCTCAATTAGTCCTGACCAAATACCTAATTCCATTTGTTGAAAAGCAGCCCCAAACTTGTAAGGAGCCTTCACCTTGCTTCACTTTTGCCTGTGGAGGCTCATTATTGTACATCTTTTCAGCCCTTCAGCAAACTGCCTTGGTTACTGCCAAATTTTTCAAATTATGATTCATTGATCCAAGCCAACTGCTGCCTTTTTTTTCAAACCCCAGTACCTGTTTTTGTCCATAGGTGAGTCACTTGGCATTAGAGATGAGGGAACACCTGAGTATTCAAATTCGGTTTGGTTCGCCGACTGCGCAGTATTCAACGAATTGTTCAACGAACAGTTCGCTGAACCCCATTAAAATCAATGGCAGGCAACATGAAACACATAAAAACACCTTCAATTGTGTTTAAAAACTGTCAAACACACACAAACACATACAAATCATCTTAGGGTGCTTTCACATCTGCGTTTTTCGTAATTCGCGGCAGATGCGGTGAAAAAAACGCATCTGCCGCGATTACCGCATACCGGCTGCACTTGCGGCGCGGTTGCGGTTTTTTCTATGCAATGTATAGGCATACTTGCGGCAGGTGCGGCAAGTGCGGTTTTGCACTTGCGGCAGGTGCGGCCGCGAAAAAAACCGCGGCTTACTGCGTTTTTTTTCGCGGCCGCACCTGCCGCAAGTGCAAAACCGCACTTGCCGCACCTGCCGCAAGTATGCCTATACATTGCATAGAAAAAACCGCAACCGCGCCGCAAGTGCAGCCGGTATGCGGTAATCGCGGCAGATGCGGTTTTTTCACCGCATCTGCCGCGAATTACGAAAAACGCAGATGTGAAAGCACCCTTAGCTGTCTCCCGCTGCTTGCTTACTTGCATCCGGGTCAGGTCTCTCTCACTTACTTCTGGTCTTGCCCATGAAGATTAATGAAAATCACTTCACTGACCGGCAACAGCCAATCACAGACACTCATGCTCTGTGAGAGCATTTGTGACTGGTTGTTGCAATCAGATTCCATTTCCACAATCTGGATGGTGTCTATGCTTGGTTGTTCTACAACCCCTGGGTGGGGAACTCCTGGCCCCAAGGTTTGCCAACAAGTCATGTTTTCAGAATTTCCTTAGTTTTGTACAAGGGTTGAAATCTAGTGATGGGCGAGTCCTAAATTACTCGCAATCGCTTGACTCTAGCGAGTCCGAGCACGGGACTCGCTACTCGTTGTGAGTCTAGCGAGTCCAATGTTAATGAATGGAGAAGCGAGTAATAGCGAGTAATGTGCAATTTACAAATCACAGATGTCTCGGAAAGCGCTCGCATTGCCGTTTTGGAAACCCCACTCGCAACAGTTTTTTGTTGCTGTGTCCGTGTCTGTGGTTTTTATCCAAATTATATGATAACAAGAGAACAAGAGACAGGGTTTAATAGGGATATTGTCCCATCCCTGTCTAAAATGTGTGTTTTATAGACACTAGGTGTGGGAGAACACTTTTTTGTTATTTTAACAAATATTTATTAAAGGTTATACTTTAAAAGTGCACCTTAAGTAAGAAATGTGTCCGTGTCTGTGTAGCAGCACACTAGTCCCTGCAAAAATTATTAAGTGCGCACAAGTAGTCGCACAAGTAGGTGGCGTACGTGCTATTTGCAGCTAGGAGAGCAGCAACGCACTGGTCTGCCACAGAGAAAAGAAAACTGAAGGGGTTATTATGACCCAAAATCTATCAGTTGCAAAAAATAGGAAATAGTACCTCAGCTAAGCCTCTGACTTCAGCTATTAGGACAGCTGAGTGAGTAAGCTAAGCTATGGGGTCGGTCCTGTGTGCACTGTAAGGCTGCACCTCCCTGCCTGCCTGCCTGCCTACAGTCCTCTACACAGTACTCCTCTGTCCTCCTGGTAGCTCTCACAAGAGCTGCTTGGGTTAAATATAAGGAATTTTTAAGTTTCCCTACACTGACTGACACTCCCTATGATCTGCTCCAGCATCTACCTCACCCTGCACTAGGTCAGATCTCACAGGAATGTAGAGAAAATGGCGGTGGCAAGGCTTATATACAGCCTCGCCTCTCATACATGACGTAGGCATCACGATGGACAGAAGCCAATCATAGTCCTGCCACAACCAACATGGCTGTGGCATTACTGAATATGATTGGCTAACATGCTTGTCCATCTTCACAAGTTTTCTGACCTAACACGCTAGGCTGTCTCGGAAGCTTTGTCGGAATATAACAGATTCTGTATTCGCGAGTCCCGAATACAATATACAGGACTCGGATTCGTAGACTCGCTCAGACTTGCTCAGACTCGCTGCTGACAGCGGGTATCCGTGAAGCAGTGCAATTGTTTAAACGATTTGGGGAGATTCAAGCTACATAGCGATGTGATATAGCGAGTCTAGCAAGTGAGAAAAAGTAAACTCTGACAAAACTAGGATTGCCATTGACTTGCATTGGACTCGTTACTGTGCGAGTAATCGCTGGGAAACTCGCAGAGTACCGAGTCCTGCGAGTCCCTTACTACTCGCCGAGTAACGAGTCCTAGCGAGTAGACTCATCCCTATTGGAATCATCACCAGTGCAGGTGATTTAATTATTACCTGTACAATACTAAGGAGATCCTGAAAACATGAGCTATTGGCGGCCCTTGAGGCCTGCAGGTCCCCACTCCTGTCATACACATTAGAGTACAACCTGGCGTCATAGTGTGTCAAAAAAAGTAATGGAAAAAAATGAGTAAGGCTTAGCTCTATTTTTAGTTGCCAGCCAAGGTAAAACTAAGCAGCTGAGGGCTGCTATTTTAAATGGGGTGAGGGCTTTTTGCTATTGGGCCCTCCATGCTACAGAATAGCAGCCTGTAGCCGCCCAAGAAATTGGTGCATTCATAAGAAGTGCCAATTCTTAGCCCTTTACATGGTTCTTCTAGTTGATGTGTAGCGGTAGCAAACTGAGTAATAAGGGGTTAATGCCAGCTTTATATTGCCAGCTTCATTAAGCCAGAAATTCTTAATGTCGGGCCAATGTTACATCCGGCCATTAAGGATTTGAAGTAAATAGTATAGAAGACACATCACAGAGACAAAAACATTTTATTAGAAATAAAAATACAAACATGTATCTGAACTCCATGTTTTTTACTCCCTCATTCCCATCCGCGATCCTCTGCGACATCTTCTTGATTGCAGGTTGCGGAGAAGAACAGACATTGAATGAATGAGCTGCCAGCTCCGATCCAGTAAGCGATGACTCCTTAGGTCACCTGAGGACAGCTCAGGTAACCATGGTAACCGGTACTGTTAGCGGCCACCATGGTTACCTGAATGGTGACCTCAAGAGTCATGGCTTACTGAATTGGAGCTGACGGCTTATTCATTCAATGTTTGTAGGCAACGGTGACAGGACACGTGTTCTTCACCACACCCTTAAATCCAGAAGACGTCACAGAGGATTGAGGATGGGTATAAGGGAGTAATAAAGATGGAGTCAGATATGTGTTTGTGTTTTTATTTCTAATAAAATGATTTCTCTCAGTGTTGTGCCTTATTTACTATTTACCAAGGTAGAAGAAGACACTGTATACACAAATGTGCACACCAAAATATTATTAAAAATGACAACTTTATATTACATATATACTAAGAACATAAAAACACCAATAAAAAGCAGTTAAAACAATATGGATCCAGACAAGGACAACAAAAAATTGGAAATAAAACAAGTCCCAAAAGTCATTTTTTGGCCAAAATGACAAGTAAGGAATGGGTCACAGTCTCATAGACCCACAAACATTCCTGTAGGAAGGTCCACTGGGCAGGTTTATCTGACAGGACCAGGGCCAACTTTGGGAACATATTGGTGCCCTATGGGTTTGGGTGCATCTGGTGGCCAATCAAGAGAGATTTTCGCTGCACCCAATGCCAAATTCTCTCCAGGTTGACCTCCCCCTGTCACTTTTCAAATTGGACGGCTATGCCAACCCAACATACGCCAACTACAAACCACCCCTTTGTGCCCTTCACCTTCATGAATGTGACCTCATCCCCAAAAGGTGGTACGTAGTCTTTGGGGATGGTCGTCCCACTGCTGGGCAGCACAGTTGACATAGCACAGATGTTTAGTGCCATATTCCACTAGATACCCATACCCCATATCCTGTTTGATTAGCACCACCTGGCCTTTCATGCATTGGTCGAGGAAATCATTAGCCTTAGGCCCATGCAGCCAGTCCCGGTGATGGCATCTGCATGTTGAATCTCCTCATCAAATGACATAGGAGAACAGGGTGGTTGATGCCTTCTTGGATCGGTGCTAGGCGGGGAGGGGTCCCCACATAGCATTGCCCCATTTAATGCCGTCGGGGGTGGTGAGGGTGATCCACACAGCTGGGAAACATTGCCTTAAAGGTCTCTTCCCATAAAGTTCTTCCCATAAAGGTCCTGGTCCTGCTCCGGGTCATGGTGGATTTGGGGAATGGGA
Source organism: Allobates femoralis (assembly GCA_033576535.1). Classification (NCBI taxonomy): domain Eukaryota; kingdom Metazoa; phylum Chordata; class Amphibia; order Anura; family Aromobatidae; genus Allobates; species Allobates femoralis. Next base: position 541,111,775 of record JARQOC010000002.1, read on the forward strand.
TCCAGTAGCTGAGACTGCAACCCCGGTTGCAGCTGGAATGTAGACAGACATACTGCCAGATCATCTGCAGTCTGACATGTGCTGCTCCCGGGCCCGGATGTCATAGGGTAAAAGTCATCTGACTGCTGGGACATGCTCCTCAGGTCTGCGGCTTGCATTGGAACTCAGGACTGGATCCGTGCTACTGGGGATGCAGACAGAGGTAAGATGGCAGGAGACGCTGTTTAAGTTCTGCAGCTTTGGGTGTGTTTTATTGCCCAAAGGGGCCCGCCTCTTGGATTGAGTGCCACAATTCAGACCAGTGTAATCAGTACTGGCGTTGATTGTTTGCACACTATTGTTGCCTAATGCCTAGCTGTTTAAAAAGGATTTAAAGCTTAATCTATCATTATGTCCCTGTGGGGATTTAGTATTTTGCAAAACAATCCACCTGATCTCTTTTTGGAGCAGTCTTTTTTTAACATCTCCACACCTGTTACACATATAGACACAGTGCTATATAAAAGGTCTTATTAGATTTTGTAGACTTTTAAAACTTGCTTGGCCACCGTATGTATGTATGTATGCCTGCACTTTAAATAAATAAATGATTGAGTTTATCTAAACATTTGGTCCCTGTAAATATGAATGTAAATATGTATAGAGGGTAGAATTTTTTAGGTTCTCAATAAAATCATGGATTAAAGCATATAATGGCCATATGCTATTTTTTTATATTACTTTTACATAAGTGTAGAAGAGATGGCCTCGCATGCTGGTGACCCTCTGCTATAGTAAATGTTTGCTCTCCAATAAGAATAATAATAAAAAAATTCCCCAAAAATTCCCTTAAAAATATGAAGCTCTCTCAAACTGATATTGTAAGGACATTGTAAGTTTCCTGGACTTCACAGCTGCTGCCACATCTGGTTTCAAAAACTCAGACCCTGTAGGTAACAAAGCACCTGCAAACTCCAGGAAGATTAAAAAAATTCCAAGAAATTCCAAAAGATTCTACAGATTAACACAAGCTAGTAGACCAGCTGGCTTGGGACACTTCTAACCGCATGTTAGGTGTTGTCCCTAGCCAGCAGGTCTTTTGGTGATCGTTTTGCCCCTAAATAAGCAGGTAAAGCTTTAGGGCCATTTTAAATTTCAAACTTTTCCCAAACTTAGCCGGATTTGTCAACTTATGGAGAAAATGTTCGGATTTCCGATCACCGAACTCAAACAGCCATGCTCAGGCCGAATTTGAAATTGGCAAATATGTTCAAGCAAAGTTTGTTCATCTCTACTTGCCAGTGTTTCCATGTTTTAATTTTATGTAAAAGTATTTATTCTTTATGGTCCCTTCTTTAATGATAGATGTCTACTGTATTTATTTGAAAAGAAATAAATAAATAAATTAAAATAAAAATACATGCAACCCCCTAGGACACTATTATAATTGTGTATGCAATCATAACTTAAAGGAAGTACAGTAAGAATTGTAAGATGTAAACCTAATTGTAACAAATTCTAACTAGAAAAATCTACTTTATTAGAAAAATGTCATATCTTTCTCTTTCAAAATTAGTAAATTAAAATCCCTAATGGTATATGTTTTATGTACTTTACAATATTGTAGTTGTAATTTGTTGAATGGTTTATGAGCCTTGAAGCTTATAATGTGATATTTATTCAGTGAATTTTTCAAACCTTTCAAGTTGATTAAAACTTTTAATTGTCAATGTATAATAGCTACAGCTTGATTAAAAAGTATTTTAGAATCATAACTAATTAAAGTTTGGATATAACATTACAGTTCAATTATTCTAAACATTGCTTTGTAATGCTGCAGTCCCTTGTCTACTTGTTACATGGATGACTACATCTATATTTAGTCTTTATAATATTACGTGTGAGTAATATAAATATGCGAACATGTGGTATAAGAACCAAAAACATGCAGAACTGTCAGGATGATCATTTATGCCATGTTCCTATTAATAGATTATAAAACACTGCTATATTCTTCTAAAGCAGCACCAGAACAGTCCGCAGCTATAAAGTATTGCAGTTTCGATCTTTTTACTACACATGAGATTAGTTGTAAAACCAAACACAACCAAAGGCAAGGAGTGGTTCTTTTCAAGGAGAGTATCCAGTGATTTCCAGTCCGAAACATCTTCTTTAAAGAGTTGTCCACTACTCGTGTGTCCCCATAAAAATAACAAAGTCTATACTCACCTCTGGTGCATGCACGGGAATGAGAAGGGGCTGTCTAAGTAGTGGACAACTCTTTTATAAACATAAAGGAATGATGTAGCAATCATCATTAGGAGGTGTGTGGGTACTGGGGAAAACTGTCTTGGTTTTAAAAGACGTTTCCAATGCATTATCTAAAATATAAATATAATATATATAGAGAGAGAGAATTAGACTTGATCCAGTAAAGAGTACTTGTCAACCACAATGCAATTTTCTTACTGTCTAACTTTTGCATAAAAATCCCCAGAAAATATTCTAGTCTCGTTTTCCGATTCACCTTTTTGCAGGTTTAAATGATCACAAGTATACAGAAGACTGTTCAATCCTGTGTAGCCTAGCAAGACAGAGCTTTTATGCTATGAAAATACAGCCTCAACCAAAACAGAGACTTCATTACAGTCAAATTAATTAAGACAATTACATTTCATGAAGTTATTGCCATAATACATCGAAAAACAAGGATCAAATAAGATCTATAACAGGTTAGTACAACAATGCTGAGACAAAATATGACTGTTCAAGCATATGTTGTTTCTACCTAGCTATAAATGGAAACATTGAAGTGGTAATGTCAGAATGATACAGGTGCTTGACACATCGGATGCAGTCATAAATCTTTGTAGTCAAGTTATAGTAATATTATATGCCTCAAAGACTCTGAGACTGTTAAAATGAAACAGTGATGAGCAAGCCTGAACTGTAAAGTTAGGGGTCTGTACCAAACACCTAGTGTCTCTGCAAAAACGGACTTCCCTGAGAAGTCCGTGTTATTGATCAGGATTTCCCACCTAATGGAAGAAAAATGGGGATTAAACCAAAGAATCATACTTACCATTCTCTGCGCTGCGGTCACACTATTTCTGGGTTAACTCAAGCACATTTACTTGTTCCCCTTCCCACCCTCCGTGAATGGTTGCAGTTAGACTGCACCGCCACCCTCTGTGCCGGTATCTGTGATTGGTTGCCCAACTTCATCAAAGCTTCTCATTGTCCCCAGAGTGTAAAAATAAATAAATCATTTAAAAAAATGGTGTGGGCTCCCTCGCATATTAATACATAGCGCACATAAAGCACGTGGCTATGAGCTACAGCCATAGCGGTGTGCGTTATTATGGCTGAATGTTAAAAAATGGGGTACTGCACAAAGTTTTTTTAAATTATTTAAATAATTAATTTAAAAAAATGGTTTGGAATCCCCCCAATTTTTATACTGAGCCAAGATAAAGCAAATGGGTGGAGGTTAGTATTCTCATCCTAGGGAAGCCCATGGCTCCATATAAGCTCCGGCATACACTGATGACACCTAAAGAAAGCAGTGACATGAGTGAGTTCAGCGAGGGTATCAAGGGACCTCATTGTGGATTACCGTTGGAGCTCCAATGGTATGTTTGGGGATAGGCCATTTATATGGATGCACCTAAATAAAATGGGAATTGTTGGTGAAATCATCTTCCTGTTTATAAACTCTGAATTGGATGAAGTGCCACTTGACCTGCGCTGCTGCCAAAGACCACCAGAAAGTCGGGATATCTGGGATAAGATATTGCTTTAATTCCGATACGTTTCGGAGCTGCTATCGGGTTCATGTGTCTCACACACAGACAGACATTGTGTGCCCAGGCTCAGCCTGGGAACATAAAGTCTGTCTGTGTGTGAGACACATGAGCCTGATAAAAGCTCTGAAAGGCGTCGGAATTAAAGCAATATCTTATTCCAGATATCCCGACTTTCTGATGGTCTTTGGCAGCAACGCAGGTCGAGCGGCACTTCATCCAATTCAGAGTTTATCTTCACCGCGGTTATCCGTGGAGGTGCAGACCGTGCAACAGCTATCATTTTGAGTTATTATACTTGGTTGTGGGTTGCACAATAACATCAGGTGAGCAGATTTCATTAAGTTTTGTTTTACCTCTTGTTTGAGAGATAAGACCCTATTGCGCATTATCTCACATTTCAGATTCAACTTCCTGTTTATAGCTCATTAGCATATGGGAGGGGGAAAACTTTTCCACATGGGTGGTGACCATGATGGCCATTTTGAAGTTGGCCATTTTAGATTCAACTTTTTTTTTTTCAATGGGAAGAGGCTCATGTGACACATCAAACGTATTAAGAATTTCATAAGGAAAACAATGGTGTGCTTGGTTTTAACATAACTTTATTGTTTTATGAGTTATTTACAGGTTTATGACCACTTATACAATGTGTTCAAAGTGCTGCCCATTGTGTTGGATTGTCAATGCAACAATCTTCTCCAACTCTTGACACACTGATAGCAACACCACATAAGAAATGCAAGCACAGGCTTCCAGTATCCATTGTTTCAGATGCTGCACATCGCATATCTTCACAGCATGGACAATTGCCTTTAACTGAGTGATCAGGCAAACTTTTTTGTGAATAATGAAGTTAACAAACAAAATCACCGCTGTTGGTCTGACACTAACCCACAGTGGATAGATCCCTCCAAGTGGGGCCATTCTTCATCAATGGAAACCTCAATGCCACTTTATTATTATCATTATTATTTATTTATAGAACCCCATTGATTCCATAGTGCTATACATGAGAAAGGGTTACATACAAACAAGTTAAAAATACAATAAACAAACTAATGTAGAGCCCAGGCTTTGGGATACTCGGGTATCAGGCTGCAAGATGTTAATGCTCCTGTTGTCACGGGGAGTGGTGGCCGCACCTGATCCCGTGTCCTGGGTATATCTTCAAAAAGGGGAATTATTTACAAGGAATTATATACAGTTTGTCGTGACACCACCCGTAGTTTCCGGTGAGGTATCACCAGCGCCACCACAGTCCGCCGGAGGTAGATGGTAATGCGGCAGATTGGCAAAGTCCTCTACAGGTAGGGCTGGACCTCCAGGGCAGCGTAATGTAAATGGGCAGTGTGTAGTAGAGCTGTAGATGGGATGGGGAGTGTTGGAGCAGTCTATGAGGGGCACTGGGAATGGAGGGGAATGATACACGCACACAGCAGAAGTCTCTTTTACCTTTTACTGCTGTTACGGCAGGTAAAGATGTCCAGAGCACTGATAGGTGACCAGGTTGCTCAGTGGGTCAACACAGCAAGTGAGTATTAGGCCTCCTCTGTTGTTGCTGAAGCCCAGCCTGCATGCAGCCTCACTTGCCTCCTCTCTCTTCCTGACTCTGATGTCTAAATCCAGGGATGGTGTATATACAGTCCGCGCTGCTTAAAATAATCAGTCCAAAGTCTTGAGTAGAAGACCCCCCCTTCTTTATTTTCCACCTACACGTTTCGGTGCTACTCCAAGCACTGTCATCAGGGTATCCTTGGAGAAGCACCGAAACGCGTAGGTGGAAAATAAAGAAAGGGGTCTTCTACTCAGGACTTTGGACTGATTATTTTAAGCAGCGCGGACTGTATATACACCATCCCTAGATTTGGATATTCTTACACGTGCTACGTGGAGGTGGAGGTCCTGCAGCAGCTTCTTAAACTACATGCGATTTAAACTAGTTGTGGATGCACACAACTAAATAAGGTGAGTGCACCATCTTGCGATCTGTGTGCAAAAATCAGTGTCACATTGATAGGGCACTATTGCGCCTCGTTTTGTCTCCTTTATCTTTCCTATGACTCTGATGTCTGTCTCTCCTCCTGTGCGGTCTCTAGGTTACCCTCTCTGATCACTGCAGTGGAACAATGCTGTGTCTGGCTCCCTCTCTTGACACACAAGGGGACCGGGTGGCTGAAGCCTCTACGGTGTGACAGAGTTCTCTGTGGTCCTGGAGTATCCCACAGGTGCGGATCCCCGATGTCCGGTACGTCTTGGGCCAAACTCCCAAAAGTTCTTGGGTTCTCTTAAGCTGTCTGCTCCTTGCCTTCTCTCCCCACTTAGGCTTGCTGGACGTCAGAAGGGCCACTCTGGGTCACTAGTTCAGGCCTAACCGCGGCACCGACCACCAGGACGTCTTCGCAGCTCTCCTAGCGTCTGCACACTCTGACTAACTCCTCCCTCAGCAGCAGTATTTATAGGGGATCGTGCCTAAAGTCAGCAAGTTGGGCTCCCCCTACTGTGCCGGGGTGGAAGATGTTGCGTGTAGTAGGTACCTGCTGTGGAAATCCAACTGTGCATTAGAGAAGTCTGTGGCTACCTATGCGAGCAGGGCGCCACATACCCCCGTAGGCAATTTCAGTACTCCTGGACTGAGCATTTTTGTGTAAACAAAAAGGATAACAATTATTGATAACATTTACAAGTCTGAAAATTGAAAAATTTACAAAAAGCACTGAAAAATATTGGAAATGAAAAATAGAAAAACAGGTAAGTCCGTACGGTGCTAGTCCATTCATTGCAGGCTTTGAAAAGTTTGTGGCTACATTAGTCCTGTAACTGTAATCCTTTAAATTGTAAAAGTTCAAAGTTCAAAATTTCAAAAGGGGAAAGTTCAATAAGTCATTACAGGTAAAGTCTCTGTAGGCTCAACAGTTCAAAATACACAACAACGGGTGTTTTCAGCGTAGGAGTCCTAGGTACTATGGGGCCTCTACGGTCAAAAGTGCTGTAGGCCTCCTGGCCCTGGGGTCACTTTTTGGCCACATTTTTGCTCTCCCTAAACAGCTCCTTATGCCAATTCCCTTCTTTTGGTGTTGTGTACCTGGCTTTTGCCTACTCTCCACCTTTTGAACACTATTTACATTATTATCTTACAATGGCTATTTACATGTTACTTTGTGTGTTCTACCTCTGACTTTACTGTGCCCACTCTCCATATCTGGATGGGGGTTGACCTCGTGTGCTTCTGTGCGATTTACACACTACAGATGTCACTGTCTCAGGTGATGTTTCTAGTGGAGGGCTTGGTGTAGGTACGTTAGGTAAGTGTCTGCGTTTCCTTAGTCTCACTACAGGGCTAGAAGGTGTAACGATCCTCAGATTCTCTAGCAACAGGTATTTCTTCCTGATTCCTTTGTACCACTTCATTGGGCTGGTAGAAATTTAGTATTGGCACTATGATGGCTCCATCTTGTTGAGGCCAATCTTCTGGGAATTCTCCTAAGATGGTTGAGATTACTTTGTTTGTTGATTCTTCATCTGAACTTTGTTCTTGAACTGGTTCTATTTCTTGGAATGGCTGAATGGGGGAACTTTGGTTTTCCCAATCTGTTGGACACTTCTTTATGTGATCCCTGGATACAGTCTGTGAGGTTTTTCCACCATTTTTGCTGATAAGGCAGACTTTGTTGTTGTCATGTTCAGAGTCTAATAGAACATAGGGTTCTTGTTCCCACTGGTCATCTAACTTGTGTCTAGTTCTTTTCCTCTTGAGGACAATACTTTTTATTATAGTCTCTTTCTTGTTTTTCACTGGATTTCTCCAGGTTATCTTCGACACTGGCTTGAACCATCTTGTATTGTTTGAGGCGATGGGCATTCCAACTGGGAATGGTGTTATCTGCTTCGGGATGTACTACTCTGAGTTCCAAGTCTACGGGTAACTTTCCTGTACGGGCTCTCAACAGGTATGCTGGTGTACAGTTTGTAGAGCTTACTGGAATGTGGTTGTACATGTCAACCAAATCAGGTAGCTTCTCTGGCCATTGGTTGCGTTCTTCTAAGGGTAAGGTCTTCAGCATGTCAATGATGATGTGATTCAATTTCTCACAGAGTCCGTTGGTTTGTAGATGATATGGGTTTTTTCTGATCTTTTTGCACCCATACATGTGGCAGAACTCTTGGAAGATCTCCACTTCGAAAGCTGATCCTTGATCTGTTAGGACCTGTTTAGGGTATCCCAATGGTCTGCAGAAGACATTTTGGAATGTTCTAACAGGAGTTGAAGCTGTCAAGTCTTTTAAGGGGGCAACCATAAAGAATCTCCAGTAATGGTCTACCATGGTCAATGCGGAGATGTAGCCGGATCTACTTGGAGCTAGTTTTACATGGTCCAAGGCTACGAACTCCAGAGGTTGCTTTCTTACGATGGGATGAAGCTGAGCTTTCTGGCTCTGTAACTCCTTTCTTCTCAGGCCGCAAGGTTTACAATTCTTACATCACCTTTCAATGGATGTCCGCATGCTAACCCAAAAGAACCTATCTCTCATTAGCATCTCTAGCTTCTTCCACCCGAAGTGACCAGTCTGGTTGTGAAAGGCGTTCAAGACCACATGGATTTCTGATTTCGGCACGATGATTTGCCAGGCCATCTCGTGTGTCCTTGGGTTGATGTACCTCTGACAAAGCTTCCCTTGGTATATGAACAGCTTGCTCCGCTCGCTTCACAGATATTTAGCTTCAGATTGAGGGTTTTCAGTCAGTTTCGCTGACTCCTGGGTCTCAGTTGTTTGATCAAGCTGACAGCTGGGTCATTGTCTTGCACCTCTTTCCAACCGAAGTGGGGCAACGGTTTAACCGTTCTCGTAGGAGGATCCTGATGGGCTTGCTGGCACTGAGTTACTCTTACTTGATGGAAGGCAGGTAACTCCACTTCTTCCAGCTCTTCTTCATCTACACCCTCTTCTGACAGGTTAGGCATTCTGGATAAGGCATCCGCGTTTCCATTCTAGTGCCTAGCCCACTACTTAATGGGGAATTGGTAGTTGGAGAGTCGGGCCATCCGTCTTTGCTCCATGGCTCCCAACTTCGCAGTTTCCAGGTGGGTCAGCGGATTGTTATCCGTGTAGGCTATAAATTTGCTAGAGGCCAGATAGTGTCTGAACCTCTCTGTGATGGCCCAGACCAAGGCCAGGAATTCCAGCTTGAAGGAACTGTAGGCTTTGGGGTACTCATGTATTAGGCTGCAAGATGTTAACGCTCCTGTTGTCACGGGGAGTGGTGGTCGCGCCTGATCCCATATCCAGGGTATAACTTCAAAAAGGGGAATTATTTACAGGGGATTATATATAGTTTGTGGTGACGCCACTCGTAGTTTCTGGTGAGGTATCACCAGCGCCACCACAGTCCGCCGGAGGTAGATGATAATGCGGCAAGTTGGCAAAGTCCTCTACAGGTAGGGCTGGACCTCCGGGGCAGCATAGTGTAAATGGGCAGTGTGTAGTAGAGCCGTAGATGGGATGGGGACTGTTGGAGCAGTCTATAAGGGGCACCGGGAATGGAGGGGAATGATACACGCACACAGCAGAAGTCTCTTTTACCTTTTACTGATGTTACGGCAGGTAAAGATGTCCAGGGAACTGACAAGTGACCAGGTTGCACAGTGGGTCCCCACAGCAAGTGGGTATAAGGCCTCCTCTGCTCCTCTGTTGTTGCTGAAGCCCAGCCTGCATGCAGCCTCACTTGCCTCCTCTCTCTTCCTGACTCTGATGTCTGTCTCTCCTCCTGTGCGGTCTTCGGGTTATCCTCTCTGATCACTGTGGTAGTACACTGCTGTGTCTGGATCCCTCTCTTGACACACAGGGGGACCGGGTGACGAGGTTCTCTGTGGTCCTGGAGTATCCCACAGGTGCGAATCCCCGATGTCCAGTACGTCTTGGGGCGAACTCCCTCAATTTCTTGGCTCCTCTTAAGCTGTCTGCTCCTTGCCTTCTGTCCCCAATTAGGCTTGCTGGACGTCAGAAGGGACACTCTGGGTCACTGGTTCAGACCTAACCGCGGCACTGACCACCAGGACATGTTCGCAGCTCTCCTAGCATCTGCACACTCTGACTAACTCCTCCCCCAGCAGTAGTATTTATAGGGGATCTTGCCTAAAGTCAGCAAGTTGGGCTCCCCTACTGTTCCGGGGTGGAAGATGTTGCATGTAGGAGGTACCTGCTGTGGAAACCCAACTGTGCATTAGAGAAGTCTGTGGCTACCTGTGTGAGCAGGGTGCCACACTAACAGTGACAGACCAATACGGAGGGGAGAGAGGACCCTGCCCTTGCAAGTTTACATTCTACAGGGCAGTGGGGAAAGAGACAATAGGTTGGGTCTGCTCTGGTGGTGGTGGAGTGCCGGGTCCGATGGTGGTGGAGTGCCGGGTCCCATGGTGGTGGAGCGCCAGGTCCAGTGGTGTTGGGGCACCAGGTTCATTGGTGGTGAAGTTGCATTGTGGTCATTGCAGGTTGCAGTGTTTCTGAAGAGATGGGTTTTCAGGTTATGCTTGAAGATTCTGAGTGTGGGGGACAGTCGAATGTTTTGGGATGCAGAATTCCAGAAAATGGGGATGCTCAGGCGAAGTCTTGCATATGGTTAGATGAGGAACGTACAAGTGTGGAGGAAAGAAGGAAGTCTTGGGAGGATCGAAGATTATGAGTACTTTATTAATACAATTAAAGGGGAATCTAGGCTTCAATAGGAGGAAATTTAACATTGTTTGAGGGGAGCTGGCGCAATTAGATCTTTAGCTATGAGGTCCCATGAGTTCTATATATGCCCTTGTAAGTAGTTCAGACCAATATACACAATAGCTCCCAACTGTGTTCTTTTTTTTCTGGAGTTTTTGTGTGTTTTAATTACATTTCAGACAAAAAGTATTATAGATTTATACATTGTAGAACACACCAGCACAAAAAAATTCAAGCACCCACCCTTCAATTAAAAACAATTATCTGTATTGAGAATTACAGTATATACTCGTGTATAAGCCGACCCATGTATAAGCCGACCCCCCTACTTTTGCCCCCAAAACCTGGGAAAATCTATTGACTCGTGTATAAGCCGAGGGTGGACCCTAGCACAAGTATACAGCCCCCAGCAGTGTGGTATACAGCAGTCCCAGAGGTATATACAGCAGCCCCAGTGGTAGTATACACGCAGCCCCAGTGGTATATACAGCCCCAGTGGTAGTATACACACAGCCCCAGTAGTATATACAGCCCCAGTGGTATATACAGCCCCAGTGGTAGTATAGATGCAGCCCTAGTAGTATATACAGCCCCAGTGGTATATACAGCCCCAGTGGTAGTATACAGGGCCCCAGCGGTATATACAGCCCCAGTGGTAGTATACAGGCAGCCCCAGTAGTATATACAGCCCCAGTGGTATATACAGCCCCAGTGGTAGTATACAGGCAGCCCCAGTAGTATATACAGCCCCAGTGGTATATACAGCCCCAGTGGTAGTATACAGGGCCCAGCAGTATATACAGCCCCAGTGGTAGTATACAGGCAGCCCCAGTAGTATATACAGCCCCAGTGGTATATACAGCCCCAGTGGTAGTATACAGGCAGCCCCAGTAGTATATACAGCCCCAGTGGTATATACAGCCCCAGTGGTAATATACAGGGCCCCAGCAGTATATACAGCCCCAGTGGTACTATATAGCAGCCCCAGTGGTAGTATATACAGCCCCAGTGGTATATACAGCCCCAGTGGTAGTATACAGGGCCCCAGACAGTATATACAGCCCCAGTGGTAGTATATAGCAGCCCCAGTGGTAGTATATATAGCCCCAGTGGTATATACAGCCCCAGTGGTAGTATACAGGGCCCCAGCAGTATATACAGCCCCAGTGGTAGTATATAGCAGCCCCAGTGGTAGTATATACAGCCCCAGTGGTATATACAGCCCCAGTGGTAGTATACATGGCCCCAGCAGTATATACAGCCCCAGTGGTAGTATATAGCAGCCCCAGTGGTAGTGTATAGCAGCCCCAGCGGTAATATACAGCATCCCCAGTAATGCAGGGCCCCCCCAGCCTTGCTCCGGTCACCTGTAAAGCAAAATATACTTATCACTGTCCCGCTGTCCGCGCCCGCTCGCCGTTGCCGTCCGCGATCCTCCAACTCCATGCGTCTTCTTCCTGTCTCCTGTGTTCGGCGCCGGTAATGACGTCATTGGCAGCGACGAACACAGGAAACAGGAAGAAGACGCATGAAGATGGAGGATCGCGATGTCGGCAGCGGCGGGCGCGGACAGCGGGACAGTGATAAGTATAATTTGCTTTACAGGTGACCGGAGCAACGCTGGGGGGGCCCTGCATTACTGGGGATGCGGGGGCTGCTGTATACTGCTGTATACAGCAGCCCCCGCACTGACTCGCGTATAAACCGAGGGGGGTACTTTTCAGCCCAATTTTTGGGCTGAAAAACTCGGCTTATACGCGAGTATATACGGTAATCTCAATATGGTTAAAACACATTAACAAGTTTCCCACAAAATTCTACAGCTTCAAAATAAATAATGCAAATACTGTGGTCTGATCACCACTGTGGTGTTTAAGCTTATTGGTACTAACAACAAGTCTAAAGAGAATTCAGGTATCCTATGTTGGGCATCCACACATCCAACACTGTCTAAACTTCAGCCAGAGACTGAAGGGCAGAAAAGACCCACTTTAGGGCAGACCCCACTTTTAGTTGGAGAGAGGAGTTGGAATAGGGAGTGGGTGGCAAGAGAAGTCACTTAGTCAGACAGAGTCAGATGATGAAGGAGGGCAGAAGTCTGTGTTGGCTGCCAGGCTGAGCAGCAGCCATAAGCTGCTACGAAGGGTGCCAGAACCCAAAGCTGTCAGATCTGCAGGACTGACAGTAAACTGGAATCTACTGGGCTGTAAGCATGGTAGCCACTGTGTGACTATCCAGGGGCACAGCAACTGCCAAAGGGCTAGAGAACAGGTAAGGGTCCGGTTGCTCATAGAGCCCAGGTTGCTTGCCTGCCTGGTAGTTAGTCACGAGGGAGCCAAGAGTAATATGGGGAAGCTGAAAGTATCTAGAACCTCATCCCAGGAAGAAGTCAGCTGGAAGGCCATATATCCATCCAATAAAGTGATCTCTTGTTCTTCTCAAACTGACCACATCATCGGCCTGGTGAAGCAGTACCCTGGATCTGCTAATGAAAAAACTTGCAAAGTAAAAAAGTAGAGAACAAGAGACTGTCTTCTTGCTTGTTTCCTATCACCTCTCAGCACCTCTCCTCACTGCTTCCTCCAACATCTTCCACTCCACCCATCTACTACTACAACACCCAGGGGCCTGCTCTGAGGGAAGTAATACACCTTGTTGCTACATTATCTATCCCCTAGTTACCCCACCTGCAGCTCTGGCCACCCTTGATCAGACACCTCAGCTTGTGTCACAAACTATCTGCAAACACTTGTTCCCTTTAAATATACCCCCTTCGATGTCCTGTCAGAGCCACGGTGCTTGGCAAATGCCACTGTGATAGAGACTGTCTGCCACAGTCAACCAAGTACCCCAGTGTGGCACCTATGCAGGGGATTGTCACAGCACCCATCGATGCAGGGAGGGACATACACCTTGGCACACACAGCATGCAACACCTTCCACCCTAGACCTGGAGGGGGAGCCACACTGGCTGTCCTTAAGCCAGATTCCCTATGAATGATCCAGGCATGAGGGGAGGAGTCAGTGAGTTCCAGTCAGAGAAGATAGCATTAGTAAGGAACAGGTTGCTGGGACCAAGCAGGCCCAGAACCAGGGGACACTGACCCAGCTGTGCTGAGCCATAGGGAGAGGGACGGAGGAGAGTGGGAGAAGCAAGAAGAAGGGAACAGACTTGTGAACCCTTTAGTTACCTGGACACCGAAGTCTGCAACTGCTGATAAGATATAGTAGCAGGAATAGTCCGGACAGATCGGGAGGATCCAGTTTCCCTGAAGTAACACATAGAAGAATCCAAACTTGACCAAGTAAAGGACCTGGGACCTAGCCGAGGATAGTAATACCACAGAGAGGTCCTCATTGTCAGTTGTGGAACAGCACCCTGAGAGGGAGAAGTAGCGTCAGGTTCAGCTACATGCAGAGCTTACCCCAAAAAGATGCACATACTAACAGAGGAGCCCTCACAACTCTCCAAGGTAAATGCCCCAAGCTGCACCAACACCTGGTTACCGTCCTGGACCGTGCCTGTTACGGGACAACAGTAAAAAGGTCCTGAAACCAAAGACTAATGTGTGTGTGTGCCTGTTTCACTGCTGCCGCCTGCAGAGTTCACAGCAGGAACGCTATTACTACTCCCCTCATCCTCCCCGCTGCCCTGAGGTAAAGCTCCACTTGTGTGGAGCTGTACTACCCAACGCTGCCTCTCATCACCTCAGCGGCTGGCCGCAGCGCTGGTATCCACATAATCAGGTACCAAAGGTGGCGTTACAATACCATTCCCCCCATCATCATCACCCCCATCCCCTACCACTGAGGGTCCTGGGCACGGAACCGGGAACCAACCAGCCGAGATTACCCCATCAAAGCAACCGCCTGTCCCGGTATCTGAGTACCCCCTACCCTGTCGACCGACTCACCAGCCCTTGCGACTTTTTGGAATTTTCTGTGCAAAAAAAATGTTCTTAACCAAATTATAATAAATAGAGATTTTATGAAGAATTCGTTCCTACACGCACTGGATAATCATTTGATGTGTTTAGAGGCAGCCGGAAACCCGCTGGGGTCTGTGCTGAGAGGGAGAAAAACAGGAGAAGGAAGACAGGTGAGTGGACACAATCTTTGTGCTTGATTAATACCCATCCAACACTAAGTTCTATAAGGGCCCTTTCACATCAGCGTTTTTTGAAATTTGCGGCAGATGCGGTGAAAAAAACGCATCTGCCGCAATTACCGCATACCGGCTCCACTTGCGGCGCGGTTGCGGTAAACGCAATGCAAAGTATAGGCGTACTTGCGGCAGGTGCGGCAAGTGCGGTTTTGCACTTGCGGCAGGTGCGGCAGCGAAAAAAACGTGGCTGACCGCGGTTTTTTTTGCTGCCGCACCTGCCGCAAGTGCACAACCGCACTTGCCGCACCTGCCGCAAGTACGCCTATACTTTGCATTGCGTTTACCGCAACCGCGCCGCAAGTGGAGCCGGTATGCGGTAATTGCGGCAGATGCGTTTTTTTTCACCGCATCTGCCGCAAATTTCAAAAAACGCTGATGTGAAAGGGCCCTAATAAAAAGTAATTTGTTGATTTAGGAAACATATCATTTTAATTAGTCTTGTTGCAAATCATCATGTGAGAAAATCATTAAACAACATTACTTAACAAGCAAATATAAGTATTTACTGCTCCAGATCAGTTTACTAGAGGTTTAACATATTTGTATTTACATATATAAATAATTGTTATATAATAATCATATAAAAGCTTTTATGTTGTATTCAATTGACTATTGGGTATCATTTGCATAGATGTTGAAATAAAATAGTCCAATTTTCCTCATTGCTTTACAAGGCTGTATTGTAATTATGGGAAATATGCAGATGGCATGATAAATCATTTATATTTGCAAGTGACTCGGGGGCCCATAGCAAAACTAGGAATGAGTCCTGATTTTACTATGACCGCTATCAGCAGGGAAAGAGTTTATAATATGAAAAGTTTGTCTCATGTTTGTCTTCATTATGTCCATGGCCCTTATTTTCTTTTCTGAGATCTTTTTGTAATTTGTGCTGTGTTATCAATGGCCACTTTTGCTATTGCAGAAATTGGCCATAGGCTAGGGTCACACTTGGGCTGTCACCCACGTTTCATGGATCCGCTTAACACTTAGAAAATTTTGCAGAAGTGTATAGCGTTAACGGCAAGCCCTGCCTAGAAATGCAGCCCCATAGAAACCTGCTGTTTACCGTAGCAGCGGCTCCACGCTAAGCATCAGGAAGTGCGCTTTTGGAAAGCGCACTAGAAACGTGGACTGCAATGTTTTCCTGTGCGCTATCCAAAAGCGCACTTCCTGATGCTTAGTGTGGAGCCGCTGCTATGGTAAATAGCAGGTTTCTATTGGGCTGCATTTCCGGGCAGGGCTTGCGTTAACTCTATGCTCTGGAAAATTTTCTAAGTTTTAAGCGGATCCGTGAAACGTGGGTGACAGAAAAGTGTGGCCCTAGCCTTAGGGTGTTTGAGTGGAGATGGCACCCCTTGATTTCTAGGCAGTAGTGATGATTGAGCACCACCGTACCCTGGTGCTTGGTACTCATAATGAGCATTTTGAACGCTGGATGGGCACGACTCAAGTATCGAGTATAATGGAAGTCAATGGGGAACGCAAACATTTTTCCAGAAAATCTTCCATAAAAATGCTTGAGTTCCTCATTGAGTGCTATTATACTTGGTACTCAAGTGTTGCCCATCCTAGTGTCCAACTGCTTGTTACGAGTAATGAGCACCCGAACATGTTAGTGCTCTCTCATCAGTACTGGCCAGAATAGCAAATAAAGTTGTGTTGTCCTGATTATTATTTCCATGTCCCCAAACAAAGAGTACAGAATTAATAGCATGGTCAATATTTTGAAGCATATTCAAAGTCGTAACTGTTTCTTTTAAAAACTGTATAGATGTCAATATTTAATGTAGTGTCTATTACAAATTTGCTTTTACATCAATTTTCATGAATAAAAATGTAAAGTTCTTTTTGATATGAGGTGTTGATAGTGTAGCTTTTATTAATGATGACTTTTTTGATGTTTTAATCTTTAGGACCACCCATTATTCACTTTTAGGCACCTTGCATTATTAGATGAGATGAGAATTTGATTGTCTTCAGTTCCACCCATTACCGGCATGTTACTTACGGTAGTACAAAACTTATGAAACTTCCCCTGTTTTGTATACAGCAAGTATAACTAATGTTCCGGAGCACATAACAAAAGACTTGATAGTTTTCACTTGTTTAGCCAGGACTAAACTGGACTAACCCATGCATCGTTTGCGTAATATCGCTTATATCACATCTCTTGCAGCTTAAACTGGACTAATAAAAGAAGAAGAAAGAAACAGTACACTTTTAAGAGAATTATAGTCTGAAAATTTTAGGCACAGTTTTAGTTGAATGACAATGCATTTACCTAAATGTCAATGATAAAGAGTAGATTTTTCTTTTTTGGTATTTATATCTAACATTAACAATGCACTGCAGTGTAAAAAGTAAAGGATTCTTCTTTGTCCACCTCTCCCCCCAAAAAAACATTATTTAGCTACATGTAATTTATTTTTTGTCACCTCATTCTAACCTTATCAATTAAAACTATTGTGTTAAGATTGTGAGAATAAAGAGCTTCACACATAATGGCCTAATGATTTAATACAGTGCTTCTTGAAATTTCGTGAACTCTGCGGAATGTTCCATGTTTCTGCATTAATTTAACGTAATAAAACTACCGGTACTTAAAAGTTGCAAAGTTTTAACGAAAATCAAAAATTAAATAAATTAGTTACAAATATTACATTTTGTCACTTTTATCTTAGGCCCCTTTCACATTTGTGCATCTGTGCAGTTACCTGTGTTTGCCCGCCTGCGTTAGCGCAAAAAGCAAGCGCAGGTACTTTTCAGGCAAACGCAGGGCTGCACATGAACGCAGAGATGGGCAGGTCCTGCGCTTGCCTGCATCCCCGCCGCCATTACCTGCAATGGGGAGCGCAGGAAGTGAAATGCCAGGACGCAGGTCTGAAGAGGGGCGGAGTCTGAGCGCACGCGTCACACAGAACGCGCCGAGACGTCGTTAACGGCATCTCCAGCGTGTCATGAGTGACGCGTGTGCTCAGACTCCACCCCTCTTCAGACCTGCGTCCCGGCATTTCACTTCCTGCGCTCCCCATAGCAGGTAATGGCGGCGGGGACGCAGGCAAGCGCAGGACCTGCCCATCTCTGCGTTCATGTGCAGCCCTGCATTTGCCTGAAAAGTACTTACGCTTTCTTTTTGTGTTAGCGCAGGCAGTCAAGCGCGGGTAACTGCACAGACGCACAAATGTGAAAGGGGCCTTAAGGAAATCATCTAATATCACAAGTCTGTGAGTGGAGAATGTATGTAAACATTTAGGATTACCATTTGATTTGAAGATTAATTTAGAATCTGCTGTTTCAGTCAAAGGGTTGTCAATAGGGATGAACGAGTATAATTGTTACTATTCGGTACTCGCCGAATAGTAACAATATTCGGCTAGTCGCCGAGTCTCTTGTGATTACTCAGGAGTAGCAAGTAGTCCTTTTACTTTCGCAGTGTATCTATATATACACTGCGAAAGTACACTAAAAGTGAAGAAAAGTTGTTAAAAAATAAAAAAAAAAACATCATACTCACCTTCCGACACCTGCCCTGGGACAGGAAAACCTCACCTCCGATGTGCGGCAAGGACCTTCCTGTCTGATAGCCAATCAGATGGCTGGGAGCGATCTGGCCAATCAGATGGCCGGACGTCACAAACCATGTGATCGCTTTCAGCCACCTGATTGGCCAGATTGCCAAGTCTTGAACATGCATCAATGACCTGGCAATCTGGCCAATCAGGTGGCTGGTAGCGATCACGTGGTTTGTGACATCCGGCCATCTGATTGGCCAGATCGCTCCCAGCCATCTGATTGGCTATTAGACTGGCAGGTCCTTGCCGCACATCGGAGGTGAGGTTTCCCGATCCCCGTGCAGGCGTCGGAAGGTGAGAATGATGTTTTTTTTTTATTTTTTAACAACTTTTCTTCACTTTTAGTGTTCTTTCACAGTGTATATATGGATCAGGATGGGGACATCACTACTAAAGGGAACTAGTATGGGGGACATCACTACAAAAGGGGATCAGGATGGGGGACATAACTACAAAAGGGGACCAGGATGTGGGACGTCACTACAAAAGGGGACAAGGATGAGGGACATCACTATAAAAGGGGACTATGGATGGGGAACATCACTACAGAAGTGTCACACGCTTAGTTTGCGCTTACATCGCTGGATGCTGCTGGATGTGTTGCTTTCCTTTAAGGGCTGCACGAGGCATTGGTGTGAAGGTCTTGCTTCCTGTGTAGTGCTCCAGAGCTGCATTCACTATTATGTTCAGCTGCTGGTTGAGTGGTTGAAGAGTGACTCACCTGAAATCCCCTTCCTCTAGCCTTTAAGTACCCTCTCCTTACACCAGTTGGTGCTGCTGAAAGAGTTTCACTGTATGCCTGGAAGATGTACTGTGCAAACCTGTGTGTTTGTGTTGCTGAAGTCCTTTCCTTTGGAGTTGCTGTATCCTGGTTCTGTGGAGGGTGGTGAGGGGGAAAAGCGCAGGGTTGGTGGAGTTTAGGGAAAGGCTGGAGACCCGAACCTTCTCACCATCAGAGATACCTTCAGAGACAGGGCCATTCAGGGTTCCTAGTCTAGGGTCGGACTAGTCTTCCCTGGTCACCCTGCCAATAACTGCCATTCCCTCATCAACATTCTCACTACACCGTGACATTATCAGCAGCCCATACCTTTTTCCTTGAGTCACTATGTCTCAGACTGCCTAAGCTGATGCATTTTCTTGCCTGATAAAGACCATCTCTGAAGAGGTAACTGGTCTGCGGACTCAGGTAGTGCAACAGCTGCAGCAAGTCGTGGGTTACCTGGCGTCGGCTCATGCTCAGGCTGTGCCAGAACCCAAGGTCTCTTTTCCAGATAGGTTTTCTGGGGAAGAGACAAATTTTTTGTTTTCCGTGAAGCCTGTAAGCTTTATTTTAGGCTCCGGCCCCGTTCATCTAGAAATGAGGAACGGCGGGGGAGAATGGGGGGGGTGATTATAGTCTCCCTTCTTAAAGGGACACCAAGTCCTGGGCCTTTTCCATCCCAGCTTACTCACCATCGCTACGGTCGGTGGACGTGTTTTTTGCTGCTCTGGCTCAGGTGTACGGTGAACCAGATAGGGTGACCTTTGCTGAGTCTAATCTCCGTAGACTCAAGAAGGGCACACAAGCAGTGGAGGAGTACTGCTTGGAGTTTCAGAGATGGGTGACTGACACCCAGTGGAACGACTCAGCCCTCAGGAGTCAGTTCTGCTTGGGTTTGTCACCCAGACTGCAAGACACCCTGGTTCAGTACGCCGACTCTGAGTCATTGGAGGCTGCGATGTCCTTAGCCATATGGGTTGACAGATGCCTAAGGGAGAGACCAAGACCTGCTTAGTCTCCTGTTCCTATCCCTTATGACGAGACCTTCCCTGATGAACCCATGCAGTTGTGGGCAGTAGGTTCTTGTGTTAAACCTCCTGTGGCTACTGTTCACCAAGTGGGGGAGCATGTTTTTTCTGTGGAAAAGTTTACCATTTTATTAAGGTTTGTCCACTTCGCTCCAAGACAACCTTGCAGTCTCAGAAGCAGCCTACCTCGGGTCTTTCAGGAGGAGGCGACCAGAGAGTTTATATTTCCTTCCTCACAAAGTCTCCGTTCTCACTATCTGCCAAGGTTGTGGTGGATGGTAAAACCGAGTCTGTGCCGATACTGATCGATAGTGGAGCGGGGGTCAATTTGATGGATTCTCGCTTTGCTTAGGCTCATGATTTCACCAACAGTGCTTTAGTGAGACTCATTTGCATCATAATGAAGATATGCTGGCACCTTCATCCGATGAAAAAGTTTTTACTTTATTATGTAATTCACAACATTAAAATAAAAGCATCTTGGTGGCTGAGCATGCCCCGTCAGACGCGTTTCGATAAAAATCTTTATCAATGACAAAGAGGCAACAAAACAACATGCAATATATATATACAAAAAACATTACACCTGTGAGATTACAAACGAGTGTCACCTGAATGGGTTAAGTAAAAAACAATGACTTGAATGGTCTCATTATAGAATATAGGAAAAAAGTTCTCTAAAATGCAAAGGAACTACTTTATATTACAACATGAAGGATAGCAGCAAAGATACAAGAACATGTGCATATGTATAATGTATATAGCAATAGATTAAATGAATAGTGGCAATGTACAGAGAGAGGGGATACACTTAACGCAAAATATTATACACAATTGTTAGATGTACTGGATATAACCTGAATTAGGAAGAAAAAGTAGGAGCCTGTCCTGGTATAAGGATGTATATGAACAGGACTAGTTAATTTCAACAAAAAGCACTTGTATTAATAAAAATACATCAAATCGCTCCTATAATTCATTCCCCCAGGAAATCTGCTGTTCAAGCATAATATCCAGAAACTTTCGCGATTTAACATGTCTCGGATTCGATCCCCTCCTCGTACTGAGCTCCTCACTACCTCCAATCCTTTAACAGACAACTTGCTGGTGTCGCCACTGTGATATTCAGAAAAATGCTTAGATAAGCCTGACATAGAGCGTCTATTCCCTGAGGATGAAGGGTTGGCTGCTGATATATGTTCTGAGATACGTTTTCTTAGAGGCCGACTGGTACAACCAATATAGTCTAAATTGCAGGACATGCAAGAAGCCATGTAAACCACAAAGGTGGTCGCACAGTTAATGTTAATGACTTGGGCGGTGGCCGGCCGTCAGCTGCAGCACCTGACTGGATCTTCTGAGAAGGAGGGGTGAGCTTACTCCTATTCCCTGTTCCCTGTGAGTTCATTTGCATCATGTCGATCAACTCAGTTCCACTCAGCCAGAAGGTCCTCTCCCAAGTAGTGCATAACGTAAACTTGAGCATAGGAACTCTCTACCAGGAGATTCTGTCCTTTCACCTCTTGGACAACCTGCCCACTCCCATTGTATTGGGCCTTCCCTGTCTGGAGAAACACAACCCAGTGATAGACTGGCGGGCCAGAAAGATTGTGACTTGGGGGGTTTTCTGTGTAATTGCCTGGCTACACCTATTTCTACTGTACTGGTTGCAATGACTCCTACCTCACTACCAGGAGTGACTGGGAGCGAGCCCGGAAAAGGGGGTGGAGTCCGGACTACACCTCAGTTTAGTGGTGGGTCTAGGTTTCATTCCAGGAGGAGGAGCCAGGGAATAATGATGGTGGTTCCTGCTGTGCACTCCAGGGGAGGGAGACCTGGGCCCTGGAGGGACACTGCTGCTGTTTACCATACTGGATGTGTGCCCTCTAACTGTGACCGCGGATTTGGAAATAAACGTGCAGGTCCAGACCTGAGAGTGAACGAGTATGGTCATTGAGCCCACCCCAGGCTCAAATTAGCAGCTGAAGAATTTGTGCATGTATTATTTGCACCAGTCCTGGAATATTACCCAGCTCATACCAATTGCCCTGGTACAGTGACAATCAGGGTAATATAAGGGATAGTGACAGCTGTAATTTGTCAAAAATTCACAGTTGCCACAAAGACCTGGATTATTAATGAGAGAGGTGTGTATGACACCATCCAAAACTAATGTTGTAAGTAAAAAGAAAAAAACACAGAACAAAGAAAAATCCTTTATTTGAAAAAACACACCCTTTTTCTCCAATGTATTAACCCCCAAACATCCCTATAGGTTTGACGTAATCCACACAAGTCATGACGTCCCACGACAATCTCAGCTCTATTATATCCTAAAGTCGCAGTGTGTGGTCACATTAGAAAATGTGACCGATCACTGCAACCTGCGGAACACAAAGACAGAGCTGCAGCTATGAGAGCGGTTACGTCAGTGAGCTCACCTGAGATCACAGCTGGCGCTTCCCACGGTACACCAGCTGTAAACTCAGGTAAAGTCAATTAAGGTAAACTCATTGAACTCAGTGAACTCACCTCAAGTGAAATTATTGAACTCAATTCCAGTAATCTAGCATTGAGTTCAATGATGCTGGATTACAGGATTATAGACTTCAGTGGTGCTGAATTACCTGATTAACCATCATAAATGAAGTGAATTATCTGGTAATCTGGCATCATTAAACTGAATGCCGGATTACTGTAATGCATTACAATAATACAGGATTGAGTTCATTGAATTCTCCTGATGTGAGTTCAATGAGGAAAGTTTTGCACCAAATCTGCATTTCCTGAAAGAAGCATGCACCAATAATGCAATGTTTTTCATGCATTTTTTGCAGGCATTTTTCATGCGTTTGGGGTGGAAATATGCAGCAAAAATTGACATGTTGTAGATTTATTTCTGCACTAAATCTGCAAGGTAAAAAAGCTACATGTGCACAAAACTTCAGAATTATCATTAACTTTGCTGGCATAAGGAGTTTCATGCAAACTTCACTAAGGCTGCCTTCAGATTTGCAGATGCCTCCGCAGCGTTTTGCGGAGGCATCTGCATGCAGACCGCAGACCCTATGTTTATAATGGAGCGCGGTCTGCAGATGCTTGCAGACCGCCGTGCGCACCCATTCACACCTATATGTGATCTGTGCGCAGGCGGATGCCTGCGTACAGATCACACACTCTCGTCCGCACCAGGGACGCAACATGTTGCGTCCCTGGTGCGGGTGAGAGTGTGTGATTTGTACGCAGGCATCCGCCTGCGCACAGATCACATATAGGAGTGAATGGGTGCGCACGGCGGTCTGCAAGCATCTGCAGACCGCCGTGCGCTCCATTATAAACATAGGGGCTGCGGTCTGCATGCAGATGCTTGCAGATGCCTTCGCAAAACGCTGCGGAGGCATCTGCAAATCTGAAGGCAGCCTAAAAGATGCATTAAAATGCATAGCATTTTTGGTGCATTTTTCTGCTAGGGGATGCAACCTTGCTGCAGAAATGTCTGCAACCACATACTCAATGTGTGCACATAGCCCGATCCAGTAATTTGGCATGGAGTTAAGTGAGTTCACCTCAGGTGAGTTCATCTGAGGTCACAGCTGGCAGTACCCACAGTGCCTCAGCTGTGACCTCAAGTGAATTCACCATAGGTGAACTCAATGAACTCAATTTAACTTATTGAACTCAATGCCAAAATGCCAGATTAGGCTATGTGTGCTTGATGAATATTTGGTTGCAGAAATTTCTGCACCAAATCTGCATCCAGTGGTAGAAAAACGCTCCAAAAATGCAATACATTTTTTATGCATTTTTCGGTGCAGTTGTCACAAATTTGCATGCAAATCCATATGCAAGCAAAGCTAATGAGAATTCTGATGTTTTGTGCACATGTTGATTAATTTCATTGCAGATTTGGTGTAGAAATAAATCTGGAGCATGTCAATTCTTGGTGTGTTTTTACTGTAAATTTCCACCGCAGAGTACATGAAAAACACATGGGAAAAACATATGCAAAATGGAGGGGGAAAACTTTTCCAGATGGGTGGTGACCATGGCGGCCATTTTGAAGTCAGCCATTTTGGATCCAACTTTATTTTTTTCAATGGGAAGAGGGTCATGTGACACATCAAACCTATTGAGAATTTCATAAGAAACACGATAGTGTGCTTGGTTTTAACATAACTTTATTATTTCATGAGTTATTTACAAGTTTATGACCACTTATAAAATGTGTTCAAAGTGCCGCCCATTGTGTTGTATTGTCAATACAACCCTCTTCTTCCACTGTTGACACACTGATAGCAACACCACAGAAGAAATGCTAGCACAGGCTTCCAGTATCCGTTGTTTCAGATGCTGCACATCTCGCATCTTTACAGCATAGACAATTGCCTTCAGATGAGTGATGAGGAAAACTTTTTGTGAATGGTGAAGTTAACAAACAAAACCACCGCTATTGGTCTGACACTAACCCACAGTGGATAGATCCCTCCAAGACTATTGGAACACAAATATTGATGGTATAGTGTGGGTATATGGGGTACAAAGATAGTGGGGCCATTCTTCATCAATGGACACCTCAATGCCACTGGATATCTGAATCATGTAGCAATTTCAGATATCCAGTGGCATTGAGGTTTCCCCCTCCCATATACTAAAGTGCCACAAACAGGAAGTTGATATCGCCAAACATTCACATTTTATTTAGGTGCATCAATAAATGGCCCACCCTGTACTGTTTACTAAAAATGGAATGAGACCTACTAAGAAAAGAACACAGTACCTACAGTCAAATAAGGTGAAGGTTCATAGATCTTTCTTCTTTCTTTCTTTCTTTCTTTCTTTCTTTCTTTCTTTCTTTCTTTCTTTCTTTCTTTCTTGTGATATTGTTTGGTTTAGGGGACAAGCCTACATGATTGTCTGTATTGAAATGTTGCAGTATGTGCTTTTTTTAAGATCCCACCTTCCTCCAATCACACCTTTTTTTACAATTATTGTCACAACCTTCAGTAAAGTCACCTGCAATCTCATGTTTCATATTAGTTATTGTCAGAGCTAGTGCTAACTAAATATGTTAACCTTTTGGTTAAGGGCAGAGACACACTATGAGTATCTCGCATGCATCTTGCATGAGTTACCCGGCTCAGCCCCTGACTCAAAGGACACTACACGTAATCTTAAGGCAGAGACACACTTTTATGAGCTGCATGCAATTGTCTCACGTGATTCTCACATTAGTCACCCGGCCCCTGCTTCTCTAAACAGGAACATGGAGCTCCACGCTCCCATTCAGAGAGCTGGTGACCGGGCTGGGTGACTCATGCGAGAATCACATGAGACACTTGCATGCAGCTCACATAAGTGTCTCTGCCCTAAGATTAAGTGTAGTGTCCTTTGAGTCAGTGTCTTACACTGTAGGCTGCTGAAGTATATACATTAATGCACGCTGGGTGGAAGATTCTTTCTTTCTTTCTTTCTTTCTTTCTTTCTTTCTTTCTTTCTTTCTTTCTTTCTTTCTTCTTCTTTCTTTCTTTCTTTCTTTCTTTCTTTCTCTCTTTCCCTTTAAGTTAATGATTCCAGTTAAAAGTAATAGAGATATCCTGATTAAATGCTCTCAACTGAAGCTGTTGTAAAGTTAAAGCCTGCTACCATGGGAGGTATATTAAATACACTTATTTATACACAGGTGCTGACTATTTTTATATAACAGCCATTGTAATAAACATATATTATGTAAAATAGAGCATGTAAGTTAATGAGCCTGGCTTAAGTGACAATTAAAGAATAATTGTTTTCTTATATTTTTTTACATATGTAAATAAAGCGGCAACTTTTCCCAAGAGTTGATAAAATGCTTTGCAAAAAGCTACCTTTTTAATCACAGTGTGAGCAGTGTGATATGAAAATGTAATTAGATAAAGGTTACAGTTACTGCATTACTAATATTGTGGGGAAACTTTTCGTGGCTATATTAGTGTTTCAAATGATTGAATTATTAATCATAAACTTCACATTGCAGACATACTGCAAATTAGTCACACTTTGTTCAGCAAGGTATGTGCATAGCATAGTAAGTTCTGCCTCAATAGATTTTGATGCAAAATAGAAGGTTTTAGAGCACATTTACTGTATTTTACTAAGTCTCTACTGTTCCATAACAAGGGTATTCTTGAAACTCAAATGTTTACCCTTTCAGGACTTAGGTCCATTTTCATTGTTCTGAATGCTACTATCTAGTTTCATTTTTAATGGAACCTTTTTGTTATTAAACCACCCCCAATTTCTTTAGATCATGTATTATTTATTAATAACTTTTAAAAAATCATTGTATTCATCCCCAAAAAAAACCATTTGAACAGCTTACATATTTTCATTAGCTAGCTGGGCAACAACAGTCAAGCATCATCTGGCAGGTTAATAGTTAACAGCCCAGACGAATTTCAGTAAATGTTGACAGGACCTGTGTGATGTCACAGCCATTTGACTTTAATAGGTGGAGTTAAAGGGATCCTGTCACCTCCAGAACACCTCCTAAACTACCAAACCATGTCCCTGCACCATCCTATCACTAATATCACACTCCTTTTGTCTCCTAAAGCATCCTGTGAAAGTGGATAAAAACGTTTTAATACTTACTCATTAGTGATTATAATTAGCAGGGGCTATATTCTTTAGTCACCAGGGCAGGCTGTTTTGCAGCCTTGAGGATCCAGCCTCTCTCTGTCTGTGCTGCTGTGAAACTGAAACTGAAGGCAGGACTAATGATTTGCATTCTGTGAGTGATAGAGGGGGGGAGGGCAATGCCTGCACAAGCAGAGCACACAGACAGAGAGAGGGAGGATCCTGGAGCCTGCAAACCAGCCCGCCCTGGTGACTAAAGAATATGGCCCCTGCTAATTATAATCACTAATGAGTGAGTATTAAAACGTTTTTATGCACTTTCACAAGATGCTTTTAGGAGACAAAAGAAGTGTGAGATTAGTGATGGGATGCTGCAGGGACATGTTTTGCTAGCTTAGGAGGCGTTCTACAGGTGACAGGATCCCTTTAAGTCTACATAAACCTTAATGATTTTACTTGCTTAGCTCTTCTTATGGTCACATAGTTGTGACATCACGCAGGTCCTTTATAAAGAGCAGTTGGCATTGAGTTAAAGGGAACCTGTCAGACTAGACACTGCCTCATTTACATAAGAAAATGTAAGTTTATAAATGCTTTTTCTCAACTTTAATATATTAGCTCAGACAGGGTTGTTTATTATAGCACGATGAAGCTGCAGGTGCAGATAATGATAGCTTGGCATAAACAATCTCACAAGTTATCTTTAACCCCTTCATCCCCGGGCCTATTTTGACCCTAATGACCAGGCCATATTTGTCAATTCTGACCAGTGTCCCTTTATGAGGTAATATCTCTGGAACGCTTCAACGGATCCTAGCGATTCTGAGATTGTTTTTTCGTGACATATTGGGCTTCATGTTAGTATTAAATTTAGGTCAATAATTTTTGCGATTATTTGTGAAAAAATAAAAAATTTGGCAAAATTTTTGAAAATTTTGCAATTTTCAAATTATGAATTTTTATTCTGCTAAACCAGAGAGGTATGTGACACAAAATAGTTAATAAATAACATTTCCCACATGTCTACTTTACATCAGCACAATTTTGAAACAAAAAAAAAAAATTTTGTTCGGAAGTTATAAGGGTTCAAATTTCATGAGCAATTTTTCATTTTTCCAGCAAAATTTACAAAACCATTTTCTTTAGTGACCACATCACATTTGAAGTCCCTTTGAGGGGTTTACATGACAGAAAACACCCAAAAGTAACACCATTCCAAAAACTGCACGCCTCAAGCTACTCAAAACTACATTCAAGAAGATTATTAACCCTTCAGGTGCTTCACGGGAACTAAAGCAAAGTGGAAGGAAAAAATGGTCATTTTAATTTTTCCAACAAAAATGTTCTTTTAGCCTCAATTCTTTCATTTTCACATAGGCAAAAGGATAAAATGAATCCTAAAAATTGTTGGGCAATTTCTCCTGAGTACATCGATACCTCATATGTGGTCATAAACCACTGTTTGGGTGCACGGCAGGGCTCAGTAGGGAAGGAGCGCAATTTGACTTTTGGAGCTAATTTTCCATTCAAAAAGTCAAATGGCGCTCCTTCTCTTCTGAGCCCTGCCGTGCGCCCAAACAGTGGTTTATGACCACATATGAGGTATCGGTGTACTCAGGAGAAATTGCCCAACAATTTTTAGGATCCATTTTATCCTGTTCCCCATGTGAAAATGAAAAAATTTAGGCTAAAAGAAAATTTTTGTAGAAAAAAAAGTACTTTTTCATTTTTACGGATGAATTTGTGAAGCACCTGGGGGTTCAAAATGCTCACCACCCATCTAGATTAGTTCCCTAATGTGTAGGCACACAGGGGCTCTCCAAATGTGACATGGTGTCCGCTAACAATTTGAGCTGATTTTTCAGTCAAATTGTTAGCGGACACCATGTTGCGTTTGGAGAGCCCCTGTGTGCCTAAACATTGGAGATCCCCCACAACTGACCCCATTTTGGAAACTAGACCCCCCAGGGAACTTATCTAGATGGGTGGTGAGCATTTTGAACTCCCCAGTGCTTCACAAATTAATCTGTAAAAATGAAAAAAGAAAATTTTTATGGAAACAAAAGTACTTTTTCATTTTTACGGATGAATTTGTGAAGCACCTAGGGGTTCAAAATTCTCACCACCCATCTAGATACGTTCCCTGGGGGCTCTAGTTTCCAAAATGGGGTCACTTGTGAGGGAGCTCCAATGTTTAGGCACACAGTGGCTCTCCAAACGCGACATGATGTCCGCTAACAATTTGACTGAAAAATTTGCTGCAATTGTTAGCGGACACCATGTCGCGTTTGGAGAGCCCCTGTGTGCCTAAACATTGGAGCTCCCCGACAAGTGACCCCATTTTGGAAACTAGACCTCCCAGGGAACTTATCTAGATGGGTGGTGAGCATTTTGAACACCCCGGTGCTTCACAAAATAATCTGTAAAAATGAAAAAAGAATTTTTTTGTGGAAAAAAAAAGTGCTTATTCAATTTTACAGATAAATTTGTGAAGCACCTGGGGGTTCAAAATGTTCACAACCCATCTAGATACGTTCCCTGGGAGGTCTAGTTTCCAAAATGGGGTCACTTGTGGGGGAGCTCCAATGTTTAGGCACACAGGGGCTCTCCATACGCAACATGGTGTCCGCTAACTATAAGGGATCAAGTGTCCTCTTCCTACAGCCTCTGGGGTCAGAGTTATGGTGCACTGTATGACAATGATCTGTCATACAATCCACCATGACTATGATCCCAGAGACTACAACAAGAGGACACTTGATCCCTTGTTGCACCCATCCATCCACCTATGCACCCATCATCCACATCCACACACGCACATCCACATCCACGCACACATTCATGCACGCTGACATCCACGCACGCACATCCACATCCACGCACATCCACACACACATCCACACACGCACACATCCATGCACGCACGCTGACATTCAAGCACGCTGACATCCACGCATGCACGCTGACATCCACGCATGCATGCTGACATCCACGCATGCACACATCCACGCACGCTGACATTCAAGCACGCTGACATCAACGCATGCACGCTGACATCCACGCATGCACGCTGACATCCATGCACGCTGACATCCATGCACGCTGACATCCACGCACGCTGACATCCACGCACGCACGCTGACATCCACGCACGCACACATCCACGCACGCTGACATCCACGCACGCACGCTGACATTCACGCACGCTGACAATCACGCACGCTGACATTCAAGCACGCTGACATCCACGCACATCCACGCACACGTCCACGCACACATGCATCTATGCACACATCCACTCATGCACACGTCTATGCACGTGTCCACACACGCACACGTCTACGCACGCACACGTCCACGCACGCTCATGTATGCTCACATCCACGCACACGTGCACATATGCACCCCCCATCCATCTATCCATTCACCCATCCACCATCCATCCATCAATTCATTCATTCATTCATACATACATACAAAGACACATACATACATACATACATACATACATAGACACATACATACATACTTACATACATACTTACCTCCCTCGATCCACCGATGAGCAGGAGGCCGGGAGAGGAGGCGGGGCCACAGACCGGCGGGCAGAGGAGGCACAGCAGCGGCGGCGGCGGCAGGGCGACTGCAGCGGCGGGTGCACCGAGGTGTGCATCCCGCCGCAGGAGGTGAGGAGGGGGCAGCACACAGGGTCCGGAGGTGGGGGTAGCCTGGGGGTGGTGAGCACTGGAGTGGGGGTCAGGCACTGTGACCGGCGGGCGCACGCGGGTGCAGCCCGCCGGTATATGTGTAATAGAGGGGGGCGGGCGGTTTGGGGGGGCAGGGGGGGCCCCCTGTGAGTCCTGGAGCGGGAGGGGGGTGAGGAGGGGTGGGCACCTGCTGATCCGCCCCTCCAGATCTGACTGGAGAGCTCCAATCAGATCTGGAGGGGTGAATCCCTATGATTCCCTCCGATCGGCAGTTTCACTTTTAAACTGCCGATCGGAGGGGACCTGAGCATGGGGGGGTTAATCCACCCCTTGTGGGGTCAGGTTGTCACAGAGCAGCAGCATCTGTGACACCTCAGTGACCCCACTCACAGGAGCTGCAGCAGCTCAAATCTGCCAGGACGTTGTACAACGTCCTGTGTCAGGAACGGGCAGAAACACAGGACGTTGTACAACGTCCTATGTCAGGAAGGAGTTAAAAGCACAAATTTATTGACATATGCTGCCATAACTTTATGAGAGAATACGCTATTATAGAGCATACAATAGAAGAATGCAGCTGTGTGTAATACCAAAAGACCGGGAAAGAATTTGAATGTGTGCTAGTCTAGTCTTGACTCATCATGTATATACGGAGTATATATTAAATGAGAAATAACGTGGCCTTATTGGACTCCAATATCTTTGGCTATAATGTTGTAAATTAGATTTAACGTTAAAGAGGACCTGTCACCAAACCAGGCATGGTGATCTAATTACAGCACTGGATGCAGCATGTCTGCAGCATGCAGACAAGGGGTCCCCCAGCATTTGAGCAGCCCTGTACCCCGAGATAATACACTTAGAAAACTTACATGCTACAGCCAAGGGCAGATTCACACCCCCTGCATGTTTAATCTGCCCACCGCTGCCAATCATTCTCTCCCTGTCTGCAGCATTTAAACAGAGTTTTTTTTCCTCTCCTGTTTAGCCCCGCCCCTCAGGGGGAGGGGCTAACGGACTTTCTGGGAGAGAAAAAAAAACTCTGATTAAATGCTGCAGACAGGGAGAGAATGATTGGCAGTGGTGGGCAGATTAAACATGCAGGGGGTGTGAATCTGCCCTTGGCTGCAGCCCCTAGCCACCTCCTTAATGGCTGCAGCATGTAAGTTTTCTAAGTGTATTATCTCGGGGTACAGGGCTGCTCAAGTGCTGGGTGACCCCTGTCTGCATGCTGCAGACATGCTGCATCCAGTGCTGTAATTAGATCACCATGCCTGGTTTGGTGACAGGTCCTCTTTAATAGATATGGAGTAATGTATCAAAAACGTAGTAATCCTATTGGTGTATATACAATAGATGGAAGCATACTCGGAATCACAGAACAGGAGAAGGACTTGGGTGTTCTGGTTACAAGTAAGCTGAGTAGCAGAATTCAATGTCAAGCAGCCGCTGCAAAAGCAAACAAGATTTTATGGTGTATGAAAAGAGATAAAATCCCTTGATCCAAAAGTATTGTTAACCCTCTATAAATCAATTGTAAGGCGGAATCTAGAATAAGGGATCCAGTTTTGGGCTCCACATTGTAAAAAGGATATGCAGAAGTTAGGCTAGGGCCAGACTGGGTGTGAGGTTCTCAGACTTTTTTGCCACATCCGCTGTTATCCTTGAATCTAGTGTGTTTTTTCGGCCATCTTGTTTCCTGTCCTGTTGCGTTGACTTTTGCCCTCAGACAATATGGAGTTCTCAGCTTTGGTGTTCCCGCCCTGTTCCTTGCCATTTGCCCTTTTAAACAACTTCAGCAGCTTAACCTGTGCTCCTGACTCAGGTCTGCAATCTGTGTGACTTGGCCTCTGGAAGCCTTGGATTTACTCTGCTTGGAACCCTGGAACCATTTGTGGATACCGGACCGTTCTGCTTACCATCACCATCTACCAGGAAAGTACAGAGACTCTGAATATTTTCTTTGAGACTTGTGCCATGCTTTAAAGCTCTACCTCTGATACCCTTGGTTTAGTGCTTGCACTCCGCAATTTACGTTTATTTCACATTCTGTTAATGCACTAACTTGTATGACGCAATACAAGGAATACTTAAGAAGCGTATGTCTCATGTGTCTCATTATACCCATGCATTAGACTCTAGATAGACTGTATCATGTATAACACTGTGTTTAGGACCCACTTTTCCAAGCAGCACAAATACTGGACAGCGTTAACGGCATGCACTGTCTGGAAACGGAGGCCCCATAGCAACCCATTGCTTACCTTAGTAGTAGCCGCACACAAAGCGGCAGGAGGTGCGCTTCTCCTATGTGCACAGGAAACGCTGCCTGCAGCGTTTTCCTGTGTGCTGAAGAAAAGCGGCTGTCATGCTGTGGCACCCATGCAGGGTATTGCTACTGGTTACACTGGTGCAAGGAAGGACTGACACCTTCGTTTGCTAAGCACACACCACCTACCACTCCAGACCTGAAGAGGGAGCTCTACTGTCTGCATTAGGTCAGTTCCCCTTTAAGAAGATCCAGGCTGAGAGGAGGAGACAGTTAGTCCCAGGGGACAGTTTTCAGTTAGTTCGTGTGAGGAGAGGAGAAGGGAGGAGGCAGAGCTGCTGGTCTCTGGTGAGAGATACAGGCCAGGACCAGGGACGACTGTCTGCTGTGCACACCCCAGGGTAGGGGCCGGAGGCAAGTAGAGGAGACAGGGAACAAGAAAAGGATCCAAATATATACCCCTTTAGCACAACCGGACACTGGAGTCCGATGCTGCCAGCCTGCAGAGCCGCAGCAGAAAGCCCAGTAAACTCAGGAGGAGTTCAGCCCTGAGGAGATAGAGAAAAAGACATTAAACTGACCAAGCACAGGACCAGGGGCCGCAGGAAGAACAGGGACCCCGCAGGAGGACCTCATTGTCAGTTTATGATAACAGAGAAGTGGAGGGTTCAGGCTCAGGCAGGACTCATCCCACAACACAGAGCACAGAGATAGAGGAGGCCTCATAACTTTCCAAGGTGATAGACCCAAATTGCACCAGGGACCTGGTTAGTACTCTGGACTGTACCTGTTATGTGACCATCAGTAAAAGGTACCGAAACAACCATCCCTGTGTGTCTGTGTGCCTGTTTAACAGCGGTAATTCACCTTTGTGCCAGAAAGGACCTCATCACTGCCCTCCACACCATCATCCTTCATCACTGCCCTCCCTCACGATCTTCCTTCATCGCTGCCCTGAGGTAAAGCTACACCTGTGGGTAGCTGTACCACACTTTGCTGCCCTAACCATCACCTCAGCGGCCGGCTGCAGCACTGGTACCAAATTACTGGGAACTACAGGTGGCGTCATATTCCCCTGTAAATAGCCCCTTCTCCCATCATCAACATCCCCTTTCAAATGATCCCCAGGACACGACACCGGGATTCCGTCCACCCGTGACACCCTACTCAGCAGACCCGGTGGCCAAGTAACTCTCTCTGTAGCCCTGGCCTCATCAATGCAGCTCTGTATGCGACTGCTACTAAGGTAAGCAATGTGTTGCTATGTGGCCTCCGTTTCCAGGCAGCGCATGCCATTAACGCTGTCCTGTATTTGCACTGCCTGGAAAAGTGGGTCCTAATTCCAGTGTGACCCCAGCCTTAGAGGCAGTTCAAAAGTTCAAATAGAATATTACAAGGGATGGAAGGTCTCTCATGTGATGTGATGTTAGAAAAGTTGGGCTTGTTTACCTATGAAAAAGACACCTCAGAGGAGATCTCATGTATACAGGCACCCCTGCAATTCTGTCAGATAATACTCAGTTTCTTCCTGAAAATGATTGCAATCACAAATTCTTTGGTATTATTATCTTCATTTAATTTGTCTTCAATGAAAAAACACAAAAGAGAATGAAGCAAAAAATTGATCATTTCACACAAAACTCCAAAAATGGGCCAGACAAAAGTATTGGCACCCTCAGCCTAATACTTGGTTGCATAACCTTTAGCCAAAATAACTGCGATCAACCGCTTCCGGTAACCATCAATGAGTTTCTTACAATGCTCTGCTGGAATTTTAGACCATTCTTCTTTGGCAAACTGCTCCAGGTCCCTGATATTTGAAGGGTGCCTTCTCCAATCTGCCATTGTTAGATCTCTCCACAGGTGTTCTATGGGATTCAGGTCTGGACTCATTGCTGGCCACCTTAGAAGTCTCCAGTGCTTTCTCTCAAACCATTTTCTAGTGCTTTTTGAAGTGTGTTTTGGCTCATTGTCCTGCTGGAAGACCCATGACCTCTGAGGGAGACCCAGCTTTCTCACACTGGCCCTACATTACGCTGCAAAATTTGTTGGTAGTCTTCAGACTTCGTAATGCCATGCACACAGTCAAGCAGTCTAGTGCCAAAGGCAGCAAAGCAACCCCAAAACATCAGGGAACCTCCTCCATGTTTGACTATAGGGACTGTGTTCTTTTCTTTGAATGCCTCTTTTTTTCTCCTGCAAACTCTATGTTGATGCCTTTGCCCAAAAAGCTCTACTTTTGTCTCATATGACCAGAAAACATTCTTCCAAAACATTTTAGGCTTTCTCAGGTACGTTTTGAGAAACTCCAGCCTGGATTTTTTATGTCTCGGGGTAAGAAGTGGGGTCTTCCTGGGTATCCTACCATACAGTCCCTTTTCATTCAGACACCGATGGATAGTACGGGTTGACACTGTTGTACCCTCGGACTGCAGGGCAGCTTGAACTTGTTTGGATGTTAGTTGACGTTCTTTATCCACCATCCGCACAATCTTGCGTTGAAATCTCTCGTCAATTTTTCTTTTCCGTCCACATCTAGGGAAGTTAGCCCCAGTTCCATGGGCTTTAAACTTCTTGATGACACTGCGCACGGTAGACACAGGAACATTCAGGTCTTTGGAGATGGACTTGTAACCTTGAGATTGCTCATGCTTCCTCACAATTTGGTTTCTCAAGTCCTCAGACAGTTCTTTGGTCTTCTTTCTTTTCTCCATGCTTAAATGTGGTACACACAAGGACACAGGACAGAGGTTGAGTCAACTTTAATCCATGTCAACTGGCTGCAAGTGTGATTTAGTTTTTGCCAACACCTGTTAGGTG
The DNA here is from genome assembly GCA_033576535.1 of Allobates femoralis. Taxonomy (NCBI): domain Eukaryota; kingdom Metazoa; phylum Chordata; class Amphibia; order Anura; family Aromobatidae; genus Allobates; species Allobates femoralis. The sequence goes on from JARQOC010000002.1 coordinate 541,147,212, forward strand.
CCACAGGTAAGTTACAGGTGCTGTTAATTACACAAATTAGAGAAGCATCACATGATTTTTCTAACAGTGCAATACTTTTGTCCACCTCCTTTTTTATGATTGGTGTGGAATTGTATCCAGTTTGGCTTTAGGACAATTATTTTTGTGTTTTTTCATTGAAGACAAATTAAATGAAGATAATAATACCAAAGAATTTGTGATTGCAATCATTTTCAGGAAGAAACTGAGTATTATCTGACAGAATTGCAGGGGTGTCAATACTTTTGGCCACAACTGTATGTATAACACATGTGTGGTCAATACAAAGGACTGGCGAAATGACTTTTTCTTTCCAAAGACCACACTAAGAACCGTGAGACACTCATTACGGGTGGAAGAATGGGTGATGCCATCAGCTAAATTGGAAATGGTTCTTCAAAGTTAGAGCAGTCAGACTGTGGAATACCGTACCACAATATTTAATAATGGTAGAAACTATAACCGCTTTTTAAAAAAAAGGGCTGGATGATTTCCTCAGTGCACATAGTATTGTGAGTTATAAATAATTAAGAGGCAAGAAATGCTTAATTGGCGGAGAAAGGTTAAACCTGATGTACCTAGATCTTTTTACATGCTATAGAACTAAAGGTACCCCTTTTTTACACTGAAAGGCATCATTACACCCTCTTGGTATCTACTCAAGCAGCTTCAGCAGGTTCTTCGATGCATTGCTTTCCAATAAACAGGTTTTCCTCACCAAGAGTTAATTTGTGGAATCACCACCTTCAGAACCTATTTATGAGGAATGTTTTGCAGAGGCAGTTTTGGTTACACAGTTAAATACAGCTCTGTGTCCTATTCCAAAACCAGTCTAAGGCTGCTTTCACACTGGCGTTTTAGCCAAAATGCGGCAGAAACAGCAGATTTACTGCATCTGCCGCCTAACGCCCGCACTTGTGGCACACTTGCGGCAAGCCCCATGCATTGTTTATGGGGCTTGCGGTAAGGTGTGGCAGGTGCGGCAAGTGCGGTTGCGGCAGATGTGGCAGTTGTGGCTGTGAGAAAAAACGCTGCCCCACTGCCACAACCGCATTTGCAGCACCTGCCGCACCTTACCGCAAGCCCCATAGACAATGCAAGTGGCTTGCCGCAAGTGTGGCCATTAGGCGGCACTTGCGGCAGATGCTATTTTTTGGCCGGATCCGCCGGATCTGAGCAAAAACGCCTATGTAAAAGAGACCTAAGACAGAATATGGCAAGGACCATTCAACTAAGTAAAGAAAAACTATAGACCATCATTACTACAAAACATTAAAGTCAGTCAATCTGAAAAATTGTCAGAACTTTGAAGGCATCCTGAATCGCATTCATGAAAACATCATTTGGCATGCTGAAACTAGCTCTCATGAGGAACATCCAGCAAAGGAGGATGAAGAATGACACCTGCTGAAGATGATCCATTCATCAAAGTCTCAGGAAACACAAATTAACAGCCCTCAAAAACAATCTACTGATATAAGTAGCAGACACACCTCAATATGACTTATCTGATGGAAACTGCTAGAAGTGGCACACTATGGTAGAATTGCTGCAAAAAAAGCCACTACTGAGGAGTGCGAGCAAGAAAAGTCTTGTATGGGCCAAACAACACAAATATTGTATATGAGATCAGGGAAAATCTGTGCCATGGCCAGATTAGTCAAAATTCTATACAACCCCCATGTCATTGTGAGATACAGAAGAGGTGGACAAATGGTTTCTACATGTGTAGGGCCCACCATGAAGCATGGAAGAGGAAGTGGGATAGTGTGGGCTTGCTTTGTTGGTGATACTGTTGGTGATTTATAACAGATTCAAGGCACTCTAAGGCTTGGGTGACACCAGCGTTTACCAGTGCGTTCAGAGTGGTTCCATTTAAAACTTAGAATTTGGCAGCATTAGCGCAGTGTTACCGGAAAGGTAAGACTACATTGACGCTGTGACCCTAGCCTAACCCAACATGGCTGCCAAAGCATTCTGCAACGTCATGCTGTCCAGGACAATAACCAAAACACACCTTTATTTTAAAACTACGTGACCAAAGAGGAGAGGTTTTGAGTGGTTTGTTAGATAATAAGGCCTCTAGAATCACATGAACTGAACTTAATTGAGATAGTTTTGAATGGTATGGATAACAGAGTGAAGGTAAAACAGCTAAGTGCTAATCACTTCTGGAAAATCCTTTGATACAGTTAAAAATCTATACCAAGTGATGCTGCTGCTTGACAGAATGCAAAGAATGTGTAAGCTGTTATTAGAGTAACAAGGGGGTACTTTAAGGAATCTACGGCCTAACATGTATTTTGATTTGTTTCCTATGTGTTTTTTTATGGCTTCAGTCTGCATTTACAATGTGCACATTCCAATACAAGAAAAATCATGGCATATACAGGTGTGACTAAACTTGCAAATATTATTGGAGAAATAATATACACCATGTTCCAAATTATTATGCAAATGAGTTTTAAGTGTCATAGTTTTTTTTTTTTTTTCTTTCAATGAAACCCATTTATGGTATTGTGTCTCATGGTGGGTTTACACGTCCCGATATCGCGGCGATACCGGAGGCAACGGCGCGGGAGCGCGCATTTTTTCAGCCTTTTTCCCGATATCGCATCGGTGGTTTACACGCTGCGATATCGGGAAACAACGTCCCTCCAATGTGTACGCCCACCAACCCAGTAATGACCATTTAACATGGGAGTTAATGGGTAGCGTCGGCGTACAGATCGGAATTGGGCTGTCACACGCTGCGATGCTTCTACAATGGCCATGCGATATCGGGGAGTTGAATAGCACGGTCATTCAACTCCGATATCGTTTTGGCAGCGTTCCAGCATCGCGTTGTACGCTCAAACCGTACAACGCGCAAACGATATTGGGTCCAACTCGCGACCCACGTGACTTTTTGTCGGAGTTGGGTCGGAGTTGGACGCCGATATCGCGGCGTGTAAACCCGCCATCAGGGTTCTTTGGATCACTGAAATCAATCTCAGATACCTGTGATAATTAGTTTGGCAAGTGAGCTCAATAAAAAGAAAACTGAGTGTTCCACAATATTAAGCCTGCCACAGTTTTCAAGTAACTTGGGAAATAAAAAGGATATCTCTGCTGCTAAAAAGCAACAAATAGTGCACTGCCTTGGACAAGGGATGAAAACATTAGATATTGCATGAAAACGTAAGTGTGATCATCATACTGTGAAGAGATTTGTGTCTGATTCTGAGCACCGCTGTGTTTGTGCAGATAAAGGCAGAATGAGGAAGGTTTCTGCCAGGCAAGTTCATTGGATTAAGAGAGCAGCTGCTAAAAAGGCCTTATAAACCAGCAAACAGATATTTGAAGCTGCTGGTGCCTCTGGAGTCCCTTGAACCTCAAGGTGTAGGATCCTTCAAAGGCTTGCTGTTGTGCATAAACCTACTATTCGGCCACCCCTAAACAGTGCTCACAAGCAGAAATGGTTGCAGTGGGCCCAGACATACATGAAGACTAATTTTCAAACAGTCTTGTTTACTGCTACTGTAAGTGCCGAGTAACCCTGGATGGTCCAGATGGATGGAGTAGTGGATGGTTGGCAAGGAGGTGGAGGAGTCATGTTTTGGGCTGGAATCATTGGGAAACAGCTGGTAGGCCCCTTTAAGGTTCCTGAAGGTGTGTAAATGACCTCTGCAAAGTATATAGAGTTTCTGACTGAGAACTTTCTTCCATGGTACAAAAAGCAAAAATGTGCTAGGAGCAAAATCATCTTCATGCATGACAATACACCATCTCATGCTGCAAAGAATTTCTCTGTGTCATTGGCTGCTGTGGGCATAAAAGAAGATAAGCTCATGGTGTGGCCACCATCTTACCCTGACCTCAACCCTATAGAGAACCATAGGAGTATAATCAAGCAAAAGATCTGTGAGGGTGGGAGGCAGTTCACATCAAAACAGCAGCTCTAGGAGGCTATTCTGACATCATGCAAAGAAATACAAGCAGAAACTCTCCAGAAACTCACAAGTTGAATCGATGCAAGAATTGTGAAGGTTATATCAAAGAAGGGTTCCTATGTTAACATGTAACTTGGCCTGTTAGGATGTTCTAGAGTTAAATACCTTTTTATTTCAGTGAATGTGACCTCCTAATGCTGATAATTCAACAAATGAGCATTTTCAGTTCTTTCAAACAAATCAAATGTTTAGAAACTATACTGTGCCTAATAATTTGGAACAGTGCATTTAGAGGTTTTTTTACATTTTGAAGATTATGCTGTTATCATTGGGAGGTTTCTTGAATAAAATGTGATGTATACTCTAACGGGTGATGACTTTTATTACACCGACTGTCATTTGTACCGACCATTTAGGAAAAGCAGAGAAAAAGATCATTTGCATAATAATTTGGAACATGGTGTACATTTTAAATGGTCTTTCTTTAAGTGAGCACAGTAATTTATATATTAGAGATTCCGCCTCTTTTTCTCTTAAAGGGAATCTGTCAGGTGAAAAATCCATATGTATTTGCTATCACTTTCTAATTACTCAATTTATGATCACTCAATCTATCACTTTCTAATTCCTCAATGTAAGATCACTCTATTAATGTATTTCTTTTATTTATATTTCCCTCCTACCATCTGTCAACTGCAAATAATGAGACTCATTACATCTGTCAATCATAGTGAGTGATCATTTTCTTGTCTGCTGTCTACTCCCCATAGGATGAATACTCATGTCACATATTCACATCACTGGACTGCACAGGAGTGCAGTAGAAATCACTCACATGGGGGGGGGAGCTGTATCTTCCTCTCTGTTCTCTTTGGTTGCAGCATAACAAGAGGTCACATGAGGATACCTGCTTAGAGAAACATATGGAGTAGATCCCTTATCTAGATCAGGTAAGGCAGATGTGTGCCTGTAATCTCTCCCTCCATCCATCTCATCATCAGAGGCTCCTAAATGAAAGTGAAACCTGATAGACAGAGCACAAACGGGAGGAGGGAGGGGAGAGCTGCCTGAGAAGGAGTGACTAATAAATGAACTGGCTGGGCTAATCCTCTGTGAAAGTAATGGAGAGGACTGACGCCGCAGCTGCCTGCAGGGTGTGAAGATGCTAATAGCAAAACTACAGACGGTACAATAATGATTTTACATGTTTTTAAAAGGTCTACCTAAGCACTATTCAAGGGTAATATTAGTAGTATACTGAAAATGACCTGACAGAGTCCTTTTAAAGAGTGTTTGCACTACAAATGTGACCTACTTTCTTTTGTCCTAACTATTCCTAACTCAGATCAAAAAAAGTTGTCCAGTGATAACTTTTCCATAAGTAAAAACTTCATTTTGTTGAAAAAGTGTTAAAAACTCAAACTGCCCTACAAACAATTCAATATGCTGTGCAGAAAACCATGCATTTCGACAGAGTGACTTAATCATGGTGCAACCCCTGGAGCAGAGTAGGTGGCAGATGTGTATGGGGAAAGTGTTAGTTAGGAATAGTTACAACAAATGAAAGGCAGTCACACTAGTAGTGGAAAACCTCTTTAAAGTATCAAACTTAGGGCCCTTTCACATCAGCGTTTTTTTCAAATCGCGGCAGATGCGGTGAAAAAAACGCATCTGCCGCGATTACCACGTACCGGCTGCACTTGCGGCACGGTTGCGGCGCGGTTGCGGTAAACACCATACAAGGTATAGGTGGACTTGCGGCAGGTGCGGCAAGTGCGGTTTTGGCACCTGCGGCAGGTGCGGCCGCGAAAAAAACCGCATATAAATAGCCTCGTGCTATCCAATGGCATAAACCATATGACGTAAAAGAATGGTACTGTTTGGAATATGGCGCATACTATAAAACTATTACATGTCAGTTTTTGACATTTCCCTATTGGAAGAAATTAAATCATCTTTAAAAAACAAGCCATTGTTTTTTTTTACATATTGCAAACTTTGGTAATATAACATTCTTACAGATAATGTCCAGCAGAGGGCAGCAACATACAATTTGTTCTCGGTGCTGTACAGGTCCTTGTAAGCATAAGAATGATAGTGACTGCATTACCAGGGAGAGATGCTCTGTCTGGAAACTTATACTAATCTAAGAAAGGAAAATATATAAAGCATTTATGTAAAATTGTATATGAAATCTAATGGTCATCACTATTACACAAATTAATTTTTCTAGTTTAAAATTCTAAGGAAAGAAAACTCTTTTATACAATGTCACTACAAGGAGTAAACGACAAATGTTTATTAATGTGATTCTTTGATTTAATTCTCCCATCATTAAAGATTGTAAAGAATTCTCATAGAAAGAAACCATACTCCATTGAAGACCACAATGATCTACCGTAGCGGTGTCACCTGCTTGTGACTGCTTCTCTCCCTACAAAGCCATTCATCCTTAATTAGGTGCTGTCTGGAAAAGGTAAAAGTTGAAGATGATAGTTATAACTATTACTATATTTTACTTCTGAAAATGAAGTAGAGGGAAACTCTTCTATGTTATTATGTGGGTTAAAAGTTAGACAGTTAGTAAAGAAAGCTTTAAAATCCATTCTCTACAGAAGGAGACATAAGGTGAAGAGATATTCTACACTTGATGTTAAATTGGGAGGGAGAATTGAATTAGAGTAATCTTTTAACCCCTTCCCGACCCTTGACACCACACACAGTGCCTTGTGAAAGTATTCGACCCCCTTGAACTTTTCAACCTTTGTCCACATTTCAGGCTTCAAACATAAAGATATAATTTCTAATTTTTTTGTGAAGAATCAACAACAAGTGGGACACAATCGAGAAGTGGAACTACATTTTTGGGATATTTTAAACTTTTTTTTAACAAATAAAAAACTGAAAGGTGGGGCGTGCAATATTATTCGGCCCCCTTGAGTTAATACTTTGTAGCGCCACCTTTTGCTGCGATTACAGCATGGGGTATGTCTCTATCAGTTTTGCACATCGAGAGACTGAAGTTCTTGCCCATTCTTCCTTGTTAAACAGCTGGAGCTCAGTGAGGTTGGATGGAGAGCGTTTGTGAACAGCAGTTTTCAGCTCTTTCCACAGATTCTCTATTGGTTTCAGGTCTGGACTTTGATTTGGCCATTCTAACACCTGGATATGTTTATTTTTGAACCATTCCATTGTAGATTTTGCTTTATGTTTGGGATCATTGTCTTTTTGTAAGATAAATCTCCATCCCAGTCTCAGGTCTTTGGCAGACTCCACACAGGTTTTCTTCCAGAATGGTCCTGTAATTGGCTCCGTCCATTTTCCCATCCATTTTAACCATCTTCCCTGTCCTTGCTGAAGAAAAGCAGGCCCAAACCATGATGCTGCCACCACCATGTTTGACAGTGGGGATGGTGTTTTGAGGGTGATGAGCTGTGTTGCTTTTACGCCAAACATATTGTTTTGCATTGTGGCTAAAAAGTTTGATTTTGGTTTCATCTGACCAGATCACTTTATTCCACATATTTGATGTGTCTCCTAGGTGGATTGTGGCAAACTTAAAACAAGACCTTTTATGGATATCTTTAAGAAATGGCTTTCTTCTTGCCACTTTTCCATAAAGGCCAGATTTGTGCAGTGTACGACTGATTGTTGTCCTATGGGCAGACTCTCCCACCTCAGCTGTAGATCTCTGCAGTTCATCCAGAGTGATCATGGGCCTTTTGGCTGCATCTCTGATCAGTCTTCTCTTTGTCCGAGATGAAAGTTTAGGGGACGGCCAGGTCTTAGTAGATTTGCAGTGGTCTGATACTCCTTCCATTTCAATATGATCGCTTGCACAATGCTCCTTGAGATGTTTAAAAATTAGGAAATCTTTTTGTGTCCAAATCCGGTTTTCAACTCCACCACCACAGCATCTCAGACCTGCCTGGTGTGTTCCTTGGTCTTCATGATGCTCTCTGCACTTGAAACAGAACCCAGAGACTATCACAGGGCAGGCGCATTTATACGGAGACTTGATTACACACATGTGGATTCTATCTATCATTACCAGTCATTTAGGACAACATTGGATCATTCAGAGATCCTCACTGAACTTCTGGAGTGAGTTTGCTGCACTTAAAGTAAAGGGGCCGAATAATATTGCACACCCCATTTTTCAGTTTTTTATTTGTTAATAAAGTTTAAAATATCCAATAAATGTCGTTCCACTTCACGATTGTGTCCCACTTGTTGAGTCTTCATAATACAAATTAGAATTTATATCTTTATGTTTGAAGCCTGAAATGTAGCAAAAGGTTGAAAAGTTCAAGGGGCCAAATACTTTCACAAGACACTGTATATTGAAGCCAGCAGAATGTATGGGACCCTGTTGGACATTTAACAGTGTCCAACACATTATGATGGCTTCAATGTATACTTGGAAAGAGCCCATACATTCTATCATCTTCAGATAGAATGTATGGGTTGCAGTGCTGTCAGGGTCTGCAACGAGTCCACACATTTTACCATATTTGGCACAGGTCTGTAAAGGTTGACTGACAGTCTTGTGGTGTCCAGCTGTAGAAGCTCAGTCAATAGGGTATAATGGTGTGCACACCGCGTAGGTGGTGAGTGGAGGTGCCAACTAACAGGATTTCTTCAATCCCAGTAAATACAAATATGGATACAAAGTTGCACACTCCTTTAGATGTTTTTGATGCAAGGTTTATTATGAACAGTTAATGACCACGGATGTCAACGCGTTTCGGCTTTAACCAAAGCCTTGATCACGACAATTGGCTATGAAACAAAACAAATAAAAGTGTATAAATATTTACAAACATATGGTGTTTGTAGAGAGCACAGGAAAAAGGCAATTTACATATTTACATAGGTCAACGAGAGATTGAGAGACAGTTGAGCGACACCACCACTTACAATAGAATAAACACAGACCCACTATATTCAATTCAGAGGAAAATAGATTCCACACTGACCAAGCATCTCCATATGGGTACCATAGATGCCAAAACAAAGACTTTTCTAACTAATTCCAACCCCATCACTCCAGTCATATATATCCTGCCAAAAATTCATAAAAATTGTAGCCTCAACTGATTCCATACTAGCTCCATTATCTGTGTATTTAGAGAAAATCCTTACACCATTAGCGAGAAAAATTGATTCCTTTGTACTAGACACGAATGACTTTCTATCAAAAATTCGCCAACTAAACTTAATCCCTCCTGGTAGCCTTTTGGCTACCATGGATGTAAACAGCCTCTTGCACAGAGACTTCACACGTATGTAGTTGTGTTTTAGGCTCTGCAGAATTGTGCAAACCAGAGAAGTACCTAGGCCACTAAAAGTGTTTCCTCGTGGCATCGGTTACCACACCACCAGTAGACAGTGGAAATGGAGTGCCCAAGAAGTACTCCATATGCGGATGTTGTCAGAAGCATTCCGTTGTCATGCAGACTCAAGTTTTAGGCCCGGACTCCAAGATGTTTTCCCTTTGAGAGGACTGACTCTAGTGGTATGAGTCCTAAAGTGGAGCTTTGGAAAATTGCTGGATGAACAGGTTAGCACATAAATGAATTGTAGTTGAAGCTAGTCTGAAAGTGGTTTGCACCATTTCTAAGAATGAGTCCCTGTGGGATGAGCAAGATCCTGGTCAGGGAGGACTTAATGACTTTATCATGCAGTACTGTGGTGCCAGGTAGAGTGGAGGAGTATAAACGTATACCATTTAACTGTCACGCAGGACTAAGGGGGTGTGCAGATACTATTCGTGACAGTGGCACATGGACCAACGATGTCCAGTGCACTGCACAAAACTAGATATGGAGAAACACCAGGAAGGGGAAAAACAGTGGAGGGCCCTGCTCATAGGGAACAGGGAAGAGGTGACCTCTTGCACTCACCTGTGGCTGTGCCCTGATTTCCAGAGAACCTCCTTCACCTCAGAAAACTTGGTCAGAAATTAGTTCAATTACCAGCAAAGGATGCTGGAACCATGTGATCATATAAAAGGGAAGGTAGTGATCACAGAGTAGCCACACCTGGACAAAGAACTATCTAGCTAGCTAGCAACAGAAACTGACAATAACTCCTGAACTGCCAAAGGAAAAGAACATTTAATATGAAGTCTCAATACAGGAATGAGACAAACCAGTCACCAGTCTCCAAAGAGAGACCACCCTGACAGTACCTCCCCTTGAAAGAGGGGCCTCCGGACCCTCAAGAGCAGAGTAGGTAGCATAACACCTACAAAAAGAATGCTGAAACCTACCAGCATCCACTTCTGTAATCTCCTGTCCCTCAAGGATTTCACCTGTGCAGCGAGATAAAAATGTAGTAAACGTCGGCTCTAGAGACACGATACATCTCCGGAACCATGACCTGTGAAACACATTACGGGTACCAAGTACTGGGAGTAGCTCCAGCCAGGTGGCCAAAGTGTTAACAATGTCTGTCACCTGATGGGGACCGACTAACCAAGAGCCCAGAGCCTCTAAGCACACTTGATGGCAGTAGTGGAACCCATACACAGTCATTCACACACAGGAGCGGACCTGTATATTTAATACCAAGCATGAATCTTTTGCAACATGAACATCCCCTTAAAGGCTTTCACCCCAAAACAATTCTCACCCTCAGAATGGGGAACTTCCATAGGGACAACCACCCTCCTTCCACCACCTCTCCTGGACATAGGTCTAGAAAGAACCTGGGCAGAGGGAGAAATCATGTGTTTTCCCATCAGTTGTACCTTATGAACATTAACCAGAAGAGAGGGAAGTACAGAGGAAATGTATACACCCAGATCTCCCTCCTCAAAACGACCTGTGAAGGGTAGCTCTTCAGATAGTGCATTGGTAGTGTACACCTTTGACAGAACTGACTTAGGAACCATACATTCAGAAGCCGGGTCCCCAGTATGGAGAACTTATCTCACGGATCCCTTGAGGAGATTGAGGCCTAGCTATATCCTCAAAAGTGAGAATGGCATCCCCTCTTTGTCCCGAAGGAATAACAGGGAATAAAGGGAAAAACTGAGGAAACATACACGCCCAGGTCTCCACTCTCCACACGACCTGGGGAAGATGGCTTTTGAGACATTTGGGTATGGATGGACAAACCCCAACGAGGTGACACTTAAGCCCACAGTAAAAGCATGCCCCCATCTCACGGTGAACTATAGGTGACCTAACCCGAGGTGACACCCCATCTGCATAGGTTCATCCACCTGCACCACCTGTGGGACATCCTTAATGGGGAAAACATGGGGCTGGGTCCAGGTGGATCTTTCCCTGAGGCGTCAATCTATTCTGATGGCAAAGGACATAGCTACCTCCAGCAACTTTGGAGCAGAGTACTAAGCCATGGAGTCCTGGAGCCTACTAAACATGACAGAACTGACTCCTAAGAGCCGGGTTATTCCATTACGTATCCGTGGCCCAGCTTCGGAACTCCAAACAGTACTCCTCAGACGGCTGTGTCCCCTGCTGTAGTCTATGGAGATTTGACTCTGCCAAGGAGATGCCATCAGGGTCCCCCTAACACAAGGACCAAAGCCATGAGAAACCTATCTACCAACCACATAGATGACGAGTGAATTGGTAGAGAGAAAGCTCAGGACTGGGAATCTCCTCACAACAAGGAGATAACAATCCCGCGTGGTCACATGATCGCATTCAAACAGGAAGTGCGGGAAGGACGCCAGTATTAGAAGCCGCGGGGCACGCAGACGCAGCAGCTGGAGGACCCGGGTGCCTGGAGACCGAGGGGGGTGAGATGGATCACTGCTGGGGGGGGAGGCCTCTGTATACAGGGGTGGGGGCCTCTGTATACATGGGGGGCCCTCTGTATACATGGGGGAGGCCTCTGTATACATGGGGGAGGCCTCTGTATACATGGGGGGGCCTCTGTATACATGGGGTGGGCCTCTGTTTACATGGGGGGGCCTCTGTATACATGGGGGAGGCCTCTGAATACATGGGGGAGGCCTCTGTATACATGGAGGGGCCTCTGTATACAATGGGGAGGCCTCTGTATACAGGGGGGAGACCTCTGTATACATGGGGGGGCTCTGTATACATGGGGGGCCTCTGTATACATGGGGAGGCCTCTGTATACATGGGGGGGCCTCTATATACATGGGGGAGGCCTCTGTATACAATTTATCGCATCATCAAGAACTTCAAGGAGAGAGCGTCCATTGTTGTCAAAAAGGCTTCAGGGCGCCCAAGAAAGACCAGCAAGCGCCAGGACCGTATCTTAAAACTGTTTCAGCTGCGGGATCGGACTACCAGCAGTGCCGAGCTTGCTCAGGAATGGCAGCAGGCTGGTGTAAGTGCTTCTGCAGCACTGTGAGGCCGAGACTCTTTGAGCAAGGCCTGGTTTCAAGGAGGGCAGCAAAGAAGCCACTTCTCTCCAGAAAAAACATCAGGGACCGACTGATATTCTGCAAAAGGTACAGGGAGTGGACTGCTGAGGACTGGGGTAAAGTCATTTTCTCTGATAAATCCCCTTTTCGATTGTTTGGGACATCTGGAAAACAGCTTATTCGGAAAAGAAGAGGTGAGCGCTACCACCAGTCTTGTCTCATGCCAACTGTAAAGCATCCTGAAACCATTCATGTGTGGGGTTGCTTCTCAGCCAAGGGAATCGGCTCACTCACAGTCTTGCCTAAAAACACAGCCATGAATAAAGAATGGTACCAGAATGTCCTCCAAGAGCAACTTCTCCCAACCGTCCAAGAGCAGTTTGGCGCCCAACAATGCCTTTTCCAGCATGATGGAGCACCTTGCCATAAAGCAAAGGTGATAACTAAATGGCTCAGAGAACAAAACATAGAGATTTTGGGTCCATGGCCTGGAAACTCCCCAGATCTTCATCCAATTGAGAATTTGTGGTCAATCATCAAGAGACGGGTGGACAAACAAAAACCAACAAATTCTGGCAAAATGCAAGCATTGATTATGCAAGAATGGACTGCTATCAGTCAGGATTTGGTCCAGAAGTTGATTGAGAGCATGCCAGGGAGAATTGCAGAGGTCATGAAGAAGAAGGGTCAACACTGCAAATATTGACTTGCTGCATTAACTCATTCTAACTGTCAATATAACCTTTTGGTGCTCATAATATGATTGCAATTATATTTCTGTATGTGATATAAACATCAGACAAACACAAATAAAAACCAGAGGGCAGCAGATCATGTGAAAATATAATTTTGGTGTAATTCTCAAAACTTTTGGCCATGACTGTATATATAAAAAAATAAAAATATGTAATAATAATGTTGTGTAATCTTTAACATTTACTAGAAATTCCTAATGTCTGGATCTAATTTTGACCTGTCATTATGAATTTCGGGCTTAGTGCAGCTGCCAATGCAAAGATGACATTAACCCCGTATTACCCAGTCTGCCACCGCTACAAGGCAGCTTGAAGAGTCTGGGTACAGAGCTAGAAAATGGTGCTTCTATGAATGCTCAATTTTCTGGGCTGCTGTTGGCTGCAATTAGCAATGTTGGAGGCCGAGAATACTTGGCTACTCTATGCAGAGGATTCCAGCTCCCAGCTGCCTAGTTGTACCTGGCTGGAAGCAAAAGTAGTAAGCTCCATGTAGTTTTTTAAAATTATTTCATGAAGTAATAAACAAAAAGAGCTTCCCTATATTTTTGGTTTCCATCCAAGTAAAACTAGGCAGCTGGATTCGTGGCAGCCTGTACCTGTCTGCTGTACCTGTACCTGCCTGCTGTACGACGAAGCCCCATGTAGGTTGTTTTAAAAATGTAATAAAGAAATAATATAAAATGTATTTTTGACTACAAGCCAGGTAAAACTAGGCAGATGGGGGTGGGTATCAGCCTGTACCTGCCTGTAGTACCTAGGCTGGTGACCAAAAATACAGCACAGCTCCACAGCACATTATGACATCTTGAAACCCTTTTGTTTTCCCAGCCTAACCTAGCTTTATTAAGTCACAACAGTGAACAATTGCTGAAAAAAACACAGCAAAAATCGCATTACAAAATGTGGCAAAATCGCACCATTGGCACAACCATTTTTCTGCTGCACTTTATTCTGCAGGTGTGGATTTCCGGAAGCACAAAATTTGAATCTGCACCACTATTTTTTAGCAGCCTAAGGGTATATTCACACGATCAGTATTTGCAGCAGTTTGGATGCAGTGTGTTATCACTATGACTAAACTGCTAAGTTGTGCAGTACAAGCACAGTAGATGTACAGATATTCTTTGCCCAAATGTGCTTGTTTCCTCTGCAACGTTAACTGAACCGCAGGGCGGATTTCCATGCTGCCGATTGACTGCAGCATGTCAGCTTAGTGCTGCAGAGTTGGAGGTGACCTGGGTGGGTGAATGCAGGAAAAAGCCGCTGTGGGCACAGGTGGCTACATTCATCTGTGGAGATCCGCAACACGTCCGCAGGAGAGGGGACACTATATCCCGGACACAATGTCTCTGGATCATGTGCACATACCCTAAAAGTGAAAATATTCAATATAACGACCTATTGTTATCAAATTATTTGAAATACCTATGGGTTCCAAATGCTCACTATACCTTGAGTGGTCAAGTTTCTAAAATGGGGTAATTTGTGGGGGTTCTCTGCTGTTTAGGCCCCGTAGTGACCGTGCAAAATCGACATTGTGCCCCCAATCTAGTTCAGCTTTTCCAAAATTCAAATATTGCTTCGTCCAGTCCTTTCTGAGTCCTGCCGTTCATCTAATCAGAGCTTTTTTACTACATGTGGGGTGTTGCCTCACTAATAAGGATGTGAGTAACAAAGTGTGGGGTCCACTTTTTGGTGTTACCTTTTGTAAAAGTGAAAAATTTGGTGCTAAAGCAAGATTTTAGTGAAATCTTGTGAAGTACCTGTGGGTTCAAAATGCTCACTATACCCCTAGATATAATCCTTGAGGGGTCTAGTTTCCAAAATGGGGTCACTTGTTAAGGTTTCTGCTATTTAGGTACCTTATGGGTTCGAGATATGCAAGATGGTGCCCGTGATCTATTTAAGCCAAATTTGCTATCCCAAATTCAAATATTGCTCCATCTGTTCTGAGTCCTGCCGTTTGTCCAAACAGACCTTTTTGACTACATGCGGATTATTGACATGCTTATAAGAATGTGGATAACAAATTGTAGGGTCCACTTTTTGGTGTTAACTCTTGTAACAGTGAAAAATTTGGTGCTAAAACAACACTTTTGTGAAAAAAAAGAAAATGCTTAGTATGACAACCTTTTGTTATTAAAATATGTGACGTACTTGTGGGTTCAAAATGCTCACTATACCCATAGATATAATCTTTGAGGGGTCTTGTTTCCAAAATGGGGTCGTTTGTGGAGATTTTCTGCTATTTAGGCACCTTAGGGGCCCGGGAAATACAAGAAGGTGCCTGTCATCTATTTCAACCAAATTTGCTTTCCAAAACTCAAATGTCGCTCCTTCCCTTCTGAGCCCTGACCTTTTAATCAAGCTGCGGTTTCTGATCATATGTGGGGTATTGGCGCATTCAGAAGAAACTGAGTAACACATTTTAGCATCCAAATTGCTATCCCTTGTAAAAGTGACTAAATTGAGGCTACAGCAACATTTTTAGATAAAACATAAATGTATTTCTTTTTTCATTCCACCTTGCATCTGTTCATGTGAAGCACCTAAAGGGTTAATAATCTTCTTGAATGTGGTTTTGAGTACATTGAGGGGTCTGGTTTTTGGAATTGTGTCACTTTTGGGTGTTTTCTGTCATGTAGGCCCCTCAAAGTCACTTCAAATATGATGTGGTCACTAAAAAACGGGTTTGTAAATTTGGTGTAAAAATGAGACATTGCTGATGAACTTTGAACCCTTCTAACTTTCTAACAAAAAAAAATTGTTTCCAACATTGTACTGATGTGGGAAATGTTGTTTCTGTGACATAACTTTGGTTTAATGGAATAAAAAAAAATTCTACATTTTTGCCAAAATTAATTTTTTTTTTCACAAATAAACTCAAAATATATTGTTCTAAATTAACCATTAACATGAAATCCAATATGTCACAAAAAAATCTTGGAATCACTGGAATTCGTTGAAGCGTTCCAGAAATATTACCTCATAAATCAACACTGGTTAGAATTGCAAAAAAAATAGTCCGGTCATTAAGGTGGAAATTGGCTCCAACACTAAAGGGTTAAGTGTAGCTTGCAGGCTGTAATGCATATGGGACAGCTTCTGACGTCAACAGGGACCAGCAAGAGCAGAATTCAACGCAGGTGGATATAAGCATGGTACAGGCTCAGCAATGATGAAGGTAGGATGTTGTCATGGCAAGCTTGCTGGAGACATGATGGCAGACCGACTTGGCAGGCTTGCTTGTGGCAGGTGCCGACCGACTAATGTAGCAGGGTCACTTGAGGGAGGCACTAAGGCAAGACAAAGTATTAGTAATAGCAAGGAACAAGGTACAAGGCAAGGTCAAGGTATGAGGCAAGGGGCCTGAGAACAAGCCACATGCTAAGGAAAGAAAACATTGCTCAGGCACCTGCTTTTAAGGGGAGGGTGCCTTACACACACTAAACCACTCAGGGATAGTCTGAAAGGCACTTCCAGGTCAGAGTACACTGGAAGTCAGCAGAATGTGGCGGACATCAACTAAGCAAGGTCCTAGAAGTACTTATCAGTAACTGCAGACACTGGGCAGAGAAAGCCACATGCGGGGAGCCAGGAGGCATAGTTGGATTATAGACCAGGTAAGTAACCTGCATGGCAGAGAGCAAAGGCAACTAAGCATATAGTAAGGAGCCACGTGCTGGGCACTGATCTCCCCACCCAGTGGAGACCAGTCCTGCAGCTGGAGGCATGACAATACCTCCTTCATTACGCCCCCTCTTTTTCAGGTCAGCCAGGATCTTCCTCAGAAGTAGAGAAGCATTGATGTTTTCTCTAGGCTCTCACGATCTTTCCTCTGACACTGCCCCCGATGTCTGTAATTATCTGTACTACTGATGCCATGTAGTCAGTGCAGGTCAGAAGTTCTGAAATATCAACTTGACTCACCCAAGAGATGCAGAGCTCCCTGCAGACGAAGTAAAGGTTTTTTGATAAACCAGAAAACCCCTTTAAGGAATTATTTAATGACATTCTGAAAACGTCTAAACATTATATATGAGTCTTTTAAAGCATACAGTTCCAATGATCGATACATAATAATGCGTTATCGGATTTACCATACATAATTTTGTCTGCAATGCTTCAAGTCTCTTTTGTCTTTTATTCTTCTGCATTTTCATCTCTTTTTCCATCTGCATTCAATATATGAATATACATATGGATTAGTATTGAAGACTGTGTATTCTAAATGTCATTGACTTTGGCATTTGAGTTTCTCCATTGGCTTTCTGAGGGCTCTTCAGCTGTAATGTATGAAGCCCTTTCTCCACAGGCTTAAGAGAAGACAAAATGTTTTTTTAAAACCTCTAAATAAAATTGCTTACAAATATTCATTCTAATTTGCAGACAGTTGCGCAGTTTGGAAAAACCTGGAAAATTACCAATATAGTTATGATATAGACTCTAGTAATGAGCAAGCTCTAAAATGCTCAAGTATTTGATACTCGAATAGAGCATGTCAGATGACCTGGCAGGCTTGATTTGAGTAAAAAGTACTGTATAATAAAAGTTAATGGGAAAATCGAGCATTTTTTCAGCTTACCTTCCCAGTAGTGCTGAGGAGACTCTAAAATCACTGAAATGGATAAAAACAGCACTCAAATGGAATGGGAACAGCATAGCTGTTGCTTGGAGGCATATCTGTTGCTTAGAGACATCTCTGACTACTAGGTCACTTTTGGGAACAATGTTGGCAGAGTATTACGCCACTTTTGCGGACTGACATTAAAACACCAAAGATCTAATGGATTTTACAGCAAAAATGTTAAGACATCCTCTTTTCTGTGTCTTGAATTGTATATAAGGCAAAACACAGAGAAAGCAAAAAATCCTTCTCCCCTTAGGCTCTGTGCACACGTAGTATTTTTTCACTTTCTCATTACTTTTAATGTTGGAAAAAAGCTGCAAAATTGCTAAAAGAATTAACATGCTGCGTCCTTCAAAAATGCAGCAGTTTTCCATTTCAGTCGGGGAACTAAAGCTCTCGAACCCCATTCAATTCAATGGGATGCAAAACCAAAGACATAGAAAACACCTTCAGGGGGACCCAAAGCTTGAAAAACAGCTCAAATTAGTGGCAGACACCAGGAAAAGTGGCATATAATCCCGAGAGTTAAATTATTTACTATGGTGTACTATGGATGCCAGGGATAATGCCTGGCATAATATTTCAAGCTTCAACATTGATTAGTAACAGGGGGATGAGGGAGAAGTGTAGGCATCATGCTCAGACAGCCCTGTTAAATTCAGGAAACACCAAGAAGAGGCTCCACATTTCAAAACAATTAGGGCCAGACACCATGAAAGTGGCATCAATTAACCCAGAATAAAAATTGTATTATGGCGCAGCCTGCATGTATGGCACAGGGTTTGGAACAGGGCCTGGCTGAGCATTTGAAGGTTACACATTGATCAGGAACAGGGGGACGAGAGATAGGTGATGGCATCATGCTCAGAGAGCCCCACAAAATTAAGGAAACACACATGAAAGAGACCCCAAGAAGAGTCTCCACATTTCAAAACATTTGGGGAAGACACCACAAAAGTGGCATCAATTAACCCAAAATAAAAATTGTGTAATAGGGCGGCCTGCATTCATGGCACAGGGTTTAGAATAGGGTCTGGGCTAGCATGAGGGACAGGTGTAGGCATCATTCTCAGAGAGTCCTGCTAAATTTAGAAAACACACAACAAAGGTGGACAAGAAGAGTGTCCACATTTCAAAAACAGGGCCAGACACCCCAAAAGTGGCATCAATTGTCCCAGAATAAAAATTGTATAAAGTTGCAGCCTGCATGCATGGCACATGCATGGTCTGGAAAAATGCCTGACCCTGCATTTGAAGGTTAAAGATTGATATGGAACAAGGGAATTGTGCTCAGAGAGCCCTGCTAAATTCTGAAAACACACAACAAAGAGACCCCAGGAAGAGTCTGCATTATTTAAAAAAATTAGGACCAGACACCATGAAAGTGATATCGATTGACCCAAAATAATAATTTTACAGGGTGGGCCATTCAAATGTATACACAATAAATAAAATAGGAATGTTTGGTGATATCAACTCCCTGTTTATGGCACATTAGTATATGGGACAAGGAAAACTTTTCCAGATGGGTGGTGACCATGGTGGCCATTTTGAAGTCAGCCATTTTGGATACAACTTTATTTTTTTCAATGGGAAGAGGGTCTTGTGAAACATCAAACATATTGAGAATTTCATAAGAAAAACAATTTATTCTTTCTTGAGTTATTTACAAGGTTATGACCATTTATAAAATGTGTTCAAAAGTGCTGCCCATTGTGTTGGATTGTCAATGCAACCCTCTTTTCCCAGTCTTGACACACTGATAGCAACACCATGGAAGAAAAGCTAGAACAGTCTTCCAGTATCCGTTGTTTCAGATGCTGCACATCTCGTATCTTCACGACATAGACAATTGCCTTCAGATGAGTGATGAGGCAAACTTTTTTGTGAATGGTGAAGTTAACAAATAAAATCCCCGCTATTGGTCTGACAGTAACCCACAGTGCAAGAGAAAAGAAAGAGAAAGGGGCGCAATAGTGCGGTTACCAGGGGGCTTTTTTTAGCGTGGCGTACTAATAGGTAGCCACTCACCTTATCGGGTTGTGCTGTCCCCGCACAACCCGGTAATACATTTGATAAGGCGCCCTTCACAGGCTCTAGCTCATCCGCACACCGCGTGCTCCGGGGGCTCCGAGCATCCGGTCACGTCACTGCAGGTCCTTAAGTTAAAGCTCCTGTTGCCAGGCGACGCCAGGTCCTCACGTTAAGCTGCACTCTGCGCCTAGCTGCTCCCCGCCGCTTTACCCTCAGAGAGGGATTTATATTAGAAGGTAAAAAAACTATAAGCGGTCTAATTGGAGGCACTCAGGCACAAAGGCAGCAGGCCTGCTGCCTTCGTGCCTGAGCGCCTCCAATTAGACCGCTTATAGTTTTTTTTTACCTACTAACCCACAGTGGATAGATCCTTCCAAGACTGTTGGAACACAAAAATTAATGGTATGGTGTAGTATACGGGGTACAAAGATAGTGAGGCCATTCTTCATCAATGGAAACCTTAATGCCACTGGATATCTGAAAATGCTACAAGATTCAGAAAGTGCCCCTGTTTGCGTGTGCATGGGGTATCTCAGTTGTGGGACTCCCCCTGCTGTTGGCTGCAGGTAGTTGCAAGTTGTTTTGTTTTCTCCTGCTACATTGGTGGGACTGATGGCTTAACCCTTGAGAACCATGCCCCTTTTCCCTTTGAACTACCACTTTGCTCACTGGACTGTCCTGTTTTGCCCCTGGACCCACCATGTGTCCCTATGCCTAGTCAAGGGATTGTTGTTTAAAGAGCAGACTGATCATGATCAGAAGGCCTGAAGTGCCAGCTGGGACATTGGTTTTCAACATTTATGGACAGTGCCCAGGGAGAGGACTAAACCATAACCTGACCTCTCTGCGATATATGTTTCTGCAACATTTAAGGATTGTGTTTGGGAGAAGGATTAACCTCCCTGGCAGTATGGTTATGTCAGGAATTTTGTACTAAAAGCTGTACCATTTTTTTAGTAAAAAATTTCTTTTATGGGCAAAAATTTTGTAGATTTGTATTTTCCGCCCAGTTCAGCCTCCAATGAGCCGCTGCGGCTCACAGAGACGGAACCAGGAAGTCATATGGAGGCATCCGAAGGGGGCTCTCCCCGGTGATCACAGCGGTGACATCGCTGGATCACCAGGAGAAGGTAAGGAGACTCTGCTGCTCCGAGCGTCAGGGGCGGACCTACCGTGGTGCAGCTGGTTCAGCTGCACCAGGGCCCCGACTGGGTAGGGGGCCCCTCAAGCATCAGTAGGGGGCCCCCGTGACCCTGTGACAGAGGAGAGGAGGGTAACTGAGGGAAGCATCCTGCTTCCCTTGGGTGTTCCCGCCCTTCCTCTCGTCTGCAGCCCAGGCTCTAACCCTAGCCCTAGCCCTAACCCCAGGCCTAACCCTAGCCCTAACCCTAGCCCTAACCCTAGCCCTAGCCCTAACCCTAACCCTAACCCTAGCCCTAACCCTAGCCCTAGCCCTAACCCTAACCCTAGCCCTAACCCTAGCCCCAGGAGAAGGGGGTGGTGCCATATCCCTGTCATGGCGCCGGCAGCAAGGGGCAGGCAAGACCTGCAGCAGGGGCGGCGGGGCACTGACAGCACCCCCCCCCGGAACTCACCCGCGGCAACAGCAGGAGCGCCGGTGCTGGGCACTGAGAGCAACCCCAGCAGCGGGTATTCCGGAATGTGATTCGGGGTTACCGCTTCTAGCAGTGAAAGTTAACCCCGAGTTACACTCGGGAATACCGCTAGGAAGGTTAACTCATATTTTAATGCCCCCTGTGTTGTAACGTTTAACCTCCATTCTTGCGGCAGATTGGTGCCTGTGCCTTATATTGCCACATCTATTGGACATATATTGCTTGAACTGTTTCATATTTATACACAAGAATCCATGCTGTATATTTCATATATAGTGTATATATTGTATCTCAACTCAACTAAAATATGAATTTAATTACTATTGATGTAATTATAGGAGTCTAACACACCTAACAAAATATCTGTGATTAATACATTATATATTATGTTTTTAATATTGTAAAATTTCAATAAAATTTTGTTAATGTTTTACATTTATGCGGATGGACTCCTTTTTCCTATATTGTATATATTGTGCATAGTGAAGTCAGCATATATATCATGTGGGTTTTGAACATGCAAACCTGAAAAAACTCTTTAAATATATATTACACAAATAGCATATAAAAACAGTAACAGTCATCATGGGCAGGAGTCTCTCCCAGGTATCAGCCATCCCTTAACACCTGTACGGTCATACACATCCATTTTACAGTACATAGCAGGAACATATTTATTATCTCAGCACAGGAACATTTTGTTTTAACACATCTAATTGGTGGGCCTTATTGCTATTACAAGATCTATTAATTAAAATCTACTTTATTGGAAAACCCCTTTAAATCATGATGACTCCACTGTTAGCTAACACACAGAGACCATAGCAGCAGTGGAGAGCTAAACTCTGGGAGGATGAGCATTGATTTAGTTATTTTGAAAACTAAAGGCAGAAAATTCCTTTAATAATTATTTTGGGTACAGAACTGCAGACTCGTGATTGCTGATTGAATACAAATTTGTGCCCATAATATATGACTACTGTATGTGCTCCAGTGACGACAATCCAGAAGCATCAAGAAAAAAACTTAACTGATAATTATAAATCATCTACGCAGAAACACATCATGCCCTTGGCTTTGGGGTGATGCAGTGTGATTGTTAAAGCTAGTTAACAAGTGACAGAGAATATTCTTATGTCAGATTCATCTATTCTGACAGATAGGTTACTTATAGTTTATAAGACTGAATAGTGAACAGACCCTTTACTCCATTATTGTTTGCATTCCATCCAAGTGGCAGCCAAAACACGTTAATTGTCTTAACACTTCAGCGGATTTTATGCCATTGACAGTTATATAAATGTAACGATCCAGAGAATCTCTTACGGCTACAAATTAAAAAGTGTTTTACATTTGAGTGGTGGAATTTGAAGCACAAGTCTAATTGCTTGATTATTCCATTTAGTCTAGCATGAATATGAGTCCACGCTGAATCTCATTAAAAAAACAAGTAATATATGTTTAAGCATTACTAAATATAGTCTCATTGCCTATTTTTGACATATGTATTCTGTATCCGTGTTCATGGAGAAAATCATCATTGATGAAATTCTGATGGCAAAAACTGAAACGCTGATCAAATGATGAAAATCTGATCCTTAAGACTGATGAAAATTGGTCTTTCTCCATCACTTATGAGAAAAATCACTGAAGTCAGAATAAAGTCTAATACTTTAGTTGCATACACATTCACATCCATAGTGCAAATGTAAATACAGCTGAAACAAGAGGTTTACATACACTATATAAACAGACACTATATAAACATGTTTTTTCTCACTATCTGACATGAAGTCAGAATAAATCTTTCCCGTTTTAGATATTTCTTTTAATGTTGTTTTTTATTAAACATTAGAAATATCATATATAACAAACATTTTTTTTTTGTGGTATAGTTTTTGTAACAGAAATTATACATACTATTAGAAGAATTGTAGTCTATCAAACAATTACTACTTAAAAAAGTCTGTAGAAAAGAAGATTAAACAGATTTCTTATCAGAAATAAATCAGTTAGTCAAATGGGGGGTAGATAGAAAGAGAAGGTTCAAAAGTTGGGGGGTAGTACATTTTAGTGATAGTAAGGTGTCTTTATGAGGGGTAGTATATGGTACTTCACGAACATATCTTATTGTTTTTATATTTTTAGTATTTTCCTTTCTGTGATGTCTATTTCCGCAATATGTTGGTTCACGTCACGGTTGATGTTTGAGCTGTCACGAGGTTCTCTATGAATTCTGGCTTTGATCTACAATACAGCCACGATGACCATGTAAGTTCAAAAGGAGAGTAGGAGCTATAGGATAGGGCAGCTATCTCCGCTGTATGATATAGAGTGTCTGTCGAGCTAATAACCTATGATTTTGTGGGAATTTGACTGGAGTTCCATCTAGCTGCAATGAGGAGTCTGCTTGCCACAATTATATTAGAGGCTAATCTCGAGGATATTGTATTGTCGGGTCATACGGGGAGGTTAAGTAGTGCAGTAGATGGGGTTAGGACTGCCTCTTCATGTATAACCTCAGTTATTATTTTTTCAACTATCTTCCAATAGCGTTGTATACTGGGGCATTGCCACCAAATATGTAGATATGATCCCACATGCAAACCACATCTCCATTATGCCATTTATGCAAAAGTACAGGAGTATGGTACCAACGGGACACCACTTTATATGAATTCTCCTGCACCTTTACACAAGGTGAGGGACCATGAGATCTGCAATAGATCTGCTTAATTTTTTTTTTAAACCAATACATTTTTATTAGGGTTTTGTAGACAAGCAAAGGCAAACCGAAACAATGGTACAAAATATTGTAAACATTGTGCACATAAATTGAAACATGAAAATCCACAACAAGAAAACTGGGAAAAGAGGGTAGTGGGGGGGGGAAGGAAATTGTGTGTGCAGGAGAGTGGACTGTATTGGTCTGTTATGTTGGTGAACCTTCTAGTTAGAGGGAAGAAGGGACCGTATTATATCTGGAGGAAATACATGGATCCCACCAGGTGGTAACTTTCAATTTGCGTCTCAACGAATGGGCCAATGCGAGTTCATGCGCATAATGGGAGTTTAGTCTCTCAAGCAGTTCAGACTTCCCAGGTACTTCTGCAGACCTCCAATGAGCGACAACTGTTTGTAGCGCTGCGATCAAAACATTAGTAATGATAGGTTTGAGGGGTGTAGGAAAGGTATCTAGGTCAATTCCCAATAATGCTAAGGGGGCGGTAAGGAAAAAAGGAAGGCCCATAAGAGAGCCCGGTAGTAACTCCACATCCCTCCAGAATCTATTAATGAATGGGCAGGACCACCACATATGAACCTCCGTTCCAAGAACATTGCATCCCTTCCAACAGTTCGGGGAGGGAGAGAGAAGAGGAGCTTTAAATTTGGCGATGCGTGATGGTGTTAAATACCAATTATACATAACTTTCTTGGATTGCTCCAAATGGTTTATGCAGCGTGTGTAGAGCGCTGCATGGCCTGATGCCGATACCCATTGTTCTCTGGTGGCAGCAAAGGCGAGTCTAGATTCCCATCTGGTCATATAGGGTAATTTATGTTCGCCTTGGATAGCAAGCAGAGCCTTATAGATGATAGAGGTACCATTACTCACAACACCTGTGTGCTTGAATAGTGATTGTAGAGGAAAAGAGATCTCCGCTACGTCGCAAGTGGGGATGTCAATTGTAGAAAGGAAGTGTTTCAGTCGGAGGTAAGAGAAGATAGCAGCAGATGGGAGAGAAAATTTCGCCGCAAGTGAGTCATATGGGAGGAGGCAATTTTGGTGCAGTAGAGAGGAGAGCGGTGTAACATCTCCCTCGCCCCAGGAGGAGAAGGAGATGTCACCCATTAGAGAAGAAACCGCCTTGAGCGTTACGTAGCGGTATAAGAATATAAAATGAGATCTACAAAGTTTCCGCCAGGTCGTCAATAAACACGAAATAGAACGTAGAGGAGTAGGTGGTATAGTACGTCGCAAGAGGTTCATTTGGAGCAGGAGCCGAAGGGACCAAGATGGAGCGGAGATAGTCTCAATCTGCAGCCAACGAGAGACAGGGGATTCTGACCACCAAATTCTCGCTATGTCCAGCGTGAGTGCCGTATAGTATATTGCTGCATCTGGGACCCCAAAGCCACCTTTATTATAAGGGATAGTAAGAGAGGAAAGGGCTACGTGGGGGACCTTGTAGTTCCAAATAAATCGGTTTAGAGTATACTGTAGGAGAGAGAGGTAACCCTTCGTGATAGTGATGGGGATGCATCGCAGAACATACAGGATTTTTGGTAGAAGCATCATTTTTACTGTCTGGATGCGTGCTATCCACGATAATTGATAAGAAAAGTAGTCTGCACAGGAGGTTTTTAAAGTGGAGAGTAAGAGTTCGCAATTGCGGCTGACAATATCTTTTAGTGGAGTAATTTGAATGCCTAGATAGCAGAAGCCTCGGGGAGACCAATGGAACGGGAAGCGAGAAGAGAGGTCACGTTGGGACTCACTTGAGAGGTTTACAGGGAAGATCGTAGAGTTAGATAGGTTAAGTTTGTAGAAAGAAGCACGGGAAAAATCAGATAAAATAGAGAGAATAGTGGGGAGGGAGCATGTAGGATTAGTGCAGGAGAGGAGGACATCATCAGTGTAGAGACTGATCTTATGGTCTACGGGACCCACTGTGATGCCCGAGACGTCCGGGTGAGCACGTATAACTGCGGCTAGTGGCTCCATCGCAAGGGCGAATATGAGAGGGGAGAGAGGGCAGCCCTGCCTAGTTCTGTTGGTGATGCGGAAAACAGAAGAAGAGAAACCTCCTGCCCGTACAAATGCACAGGGGGCTGAATATAGAGCCAGTATTGCTGATTTAATATTGCCAACTAAATTAAATCTGTCCAGGACCGCTGCCAGATATCCCCAGTGTACCCGGTGAAATGCTTTTTCTGCATCCAAAGAGACCAGTACACCTGAGACATCTCTCCCCTCTAAGATCTCTAAGAGATCAATAACCCGCCTTGTGGCATCTCTAGCTTGGCGGCCAGGTATAAAACCAACCTGGTCTAGAGCGATCAAGGACAGAAGAACGACCTTGAGACGGTCCGTCAACAATTTGGAGTATAGTTTCAAGTCGCAGTTCAGCAACGCTATTGGCCTGTAATTTCCTGGATCAGTGGGGGATTTCCCAGGTTTCAATAAGGTTGATATGGATGCCTGCAGACCTTCCGGTTTGATGGTCCCCCTCTCCTGCCAGAATTGAAATAAAGATAGAAGATGAGGGGCTAGAGACTGAGCAAAGGCCGCATAGTAGCGATAAGTAAAGCCATCAGGCCCAGGAGCTGAGGATTTCTTCACAGAGCGTATAGCTGACATGACCTCTGATAGAGTAAAAGGGCTATTCAGATAGGACAGTTGATCGGGAGAAAGTGAGAGTAGATCTGCCCGGTCTAGGAAAGACGAGATGTGTTCCGTCGTCGGTTGTGAGGTGAATTGAGACGAAGATAAGTTATACAAGTCCTCATAATACTCGCGAAAGCGCTCTGCAATAAGAATGGGGTTGCGGATCGGTATTCCCTGTGGAGAGGTAATATGCATGATTCTAGATCGTGCTTCTGTTTTCCTAATACGGCGTGCAAGGATTGCACCTGCTCTGTCTCCCATGCCATAGAAGCGGGCCTTGACTTTTTTAAATGAAGTTCTACTTTCGTGAGCATGAAGGCACGTAGTTGGTGTCTGGCGGTCGAGAGATCTGAAAGGAGAGCCGTGGTGGGGGAATCAGCATACGCACGTTCAAGGGTTTTAATCTTAACCAGATGGGACTCCAGAGCCGCAGAGTATCGCTGTTTAGTTAGGGACGCTAACTTGATCAGGTGTCCTCGCATCACCGCCTTATGCGCATACCAGATTATGTCTGGGAACATGTCATGCGTAGCATTAATCGAGAAAAATTCAGAGAGTTGTGCTTGAAGGGCCTCTACGTTGGATTCGGAGGCTAGGAGGCGCTCATTCAGTCTCCAAGGGGCTCTGGGCGCACAAGGAGAAGAGTCAGCAAGGGTCAAGTGAATGGGAGCGTGATCAGACCAAGATGCGGTGCCAATGCCAGCTTCCGTACAAAGGGGGAGGAGGGAGTCATTGATTAGTATGTAGTCAATGTGACTGAACGACCTGTGCCGGGGTGAGAAGAATGTATAATCCCTCTCGGTGCTGTGCAGATAGCGCCAAATATCATGCAAATGAAAGGAAGAAACTAGCTCGCCCAAATCTGATCTATAAGCAGAGGAGGAGGAGCAGTCCAGTGCCTTAGATAAGGGAGCGTTTAAGTCACCCGCAATAATTTTATGTCCAGCCATATCTGGAGTGAGATGTTCTAGTATAGTTCTCAAATAAGACGTTTGTCTCGAATTAGGGGCATACAGGACCAAGAGGGAATACAAGGCGTCGTTTAGGCGGCATTTCAAGAAAAGATAACGCCCCTCAGGGTCTGGGAGGTAAATTCAAAAGCAAGGGAATTGCTGATGAAAATTGCTACGCCAGCTTTTTTCATCGTGGCGTTAGAAAAGTATCGGTGAGGGAATTGTCGGAGAGAAACACGGGTGTTGTCTCCCTCCAGCAGATGCGTCTCCTGAAGAAAAACAACATCCGGGCGAGATCTCCTCAGCTGCGAGTATAGTAGTGAACGCTTATGCGGGGAGTTTAGGCCGTTTGTGTTTAAAGATAGAACAGACACAGGCATATTAGGGCAATAATAGGTCGCATTATGGGAATGCCAACAATTGTATTAGTCTCGGGAGACATCTCTGCACACAGGGAGGGGGTTGGGAGAGAGGATAGAATACGGTTATATACAAGATAACAGGTTTGTGATAACAGGGCTACGGCTGGGTAAACATATAATCTGTCCCAGGTTAGGCCAGGTTGAGCAACATAGTTACTCAAAAACAAAAGTAAAAAGAAAAAAAACCAGCATGTGACCAAAAAAAGAGGTAAAAAAACAGTAAACAGTCATTATTAGTCTGTAT
Source organism: Allobates femoralis (assembly GCA_033576535.1). Classification (NCBI taxonomy): domain Eukaryota; kingdom Metazoa; phylum Chordata; class Amphibia; order Anura; family Aromobatidae; genus Allobates; species Allobates femoralis. The sequence continues at coordinate 541,175,576 of JARQOC010000002.1, forward strand.
CTGAGCTAAAACTCAGAAATGCGAGAGCGAGGAGAAGGTGTCAGAGCTCTCGCTCAGCGGGGCTGCGCTCCCGAGGTCAAAGGAGAAAGTAGGTAGTAGAAGGAAGAGGGAAGAAATGAGGGAAGAAAAGAAGATAAAATAGAAGTCAGCGGGAAGCTGACCAGGAGAAAAAGAGGAGTAATGAAGAGATAATGAAGATATATGACCTGGGAGGCGGATGGTAAGTCCAGGAAGGCAGTCCCGTGGGCATCCCCTCACAAATGAAGGGGGTAAGGAATAAGAATGATCCACACTCGACCGGAGTTAATTTCAGGCAATCTTCCATTCTGGATCAATTCTACGTCGCTGGGAAGATGAGTCCTCCGGGCTGTTGACAGACGAACGCTCAGAAGGGCCAGTGGAAGATGGAATCAGGTTCCAAGTTCTCAAAAGCTGGGCACCCCTAGCTGGGGAGAGGCACACATGGAGCTTCTCATTCCTCTGAATAAGCAGACGGGTCGGGCGGCCCCAGCGATAGGGTATGTTCTTCTCACGCAGGAGCAACGTGTACGGCCGATATGCTCGGCGGAGCGCCAAAGTCCCCGGTGATAGATCAGGAAACACTTCTAGGTCTGCAAATCGTGGTGGCAGAGATGTAGCAGTCCGTAGGGCTTTTAAAAAGTCTTCTTTCGCTTCGTAGAAATGAATGTGCCCGAGCACATCGCGGGGGAGTTCAGCTCTGATCCCAGGGGGTTTTGGAACTCTATGAATTCGATCTATTTTTAGATCGCGCGGCTGGAGATCAGGGAGAACTTCCAGCATGAAGTTTTGTAAGAGCGCACGCAGCTCCTCAGTAGGGACCGATTCGGGGATACCCCGAAGTCGGACATTATTTTGCCGGCTCCTATCTTCCAGGTCACAGTTTTTGGCTTGGATCAGATCCGCTGTGTGGCGGAGCTGATCATGATCATCCATGAGTTGATTGTGAGAGCGGATCAGTTCAGCCAGTTTGTTCTCCACATGGTCCGTTCTCCCGCCAAGATCTGCTACTTCACCTCGGAGATCCGCTAGTGCAGTTGTTATGTCCTCTTGTAGGGACGTACGGAGGTCTCCTAGGAGTTCTTTCATGAGTGCCAGGGTGAACGGGGTCTGTGGGGGTAGAGAAGCTGCAGTGGAGTTTTGTGCTTGCTGTTCCCGGCGGGAGGCTCGCGCCGCACGAGGGGAGGCCGGCACCATGTTAGATGCAGAGATTGAGGAAGAGCGGCCCGGAGGAAAGTAGTCGCATACTCAACTCGGGAAAAGATCTTGACGGCTTTTAGTCTTCCCCATCAATGCAGGATCAGTTCGGGAAGGGTACCGGAAGGTTTGGGGTTAGTTTGGTCGGTGTGGCCGCTGAAATAGCCGCTTCTATGCCCTCTGGACCAGGAGCTCCTGTATTAGGTGACCTCCAGCATGTGCAGCCAGGCCACGCCCTAGATCTGCTTAATTTGAGTTTCTGTAAATCGGATTTGTAAATCACGTTCACATAAGTTCAGGAAGGCTCTTTTGACGTGTGCTTGGTCGTTCAATAAAAGTTTATACAAAAGGGATAGCAATCCACGAGGTTCTTGTAACTGTGCACATAAATTCTCGAAGAGAGTTAAGGGTCTGTTCAGGGGAGATCGTTTTATATGTTTTCAGACGTAAGTCTTCAATTTCATATATTGAAGTATAGTCATATTGGGTATGCCATCCGATTGTTGTATTTCCTCGTATTAAAGAAGTGCTCCATCAGAGAACACCCGTTCTAGTGGGATAGCAGGAGAGTGTGTTATGTTGGGGTTGATATCATTAGTATGTAAAGTGCTCATCAGCAAAGTGGCCGCAATATCCTGAAGGGTTAGGATAGGTGACAGAGGTGGGATTAGTGCAGTGTTTTCTTTAGCCCAAACATTGACAGCTGTTTTAGTTAAAGCATTGGTAAAGGGAAGAGATTTGTCATAAAAGTCCATCATTAGTGCCAATGGGCGGAGGGGCATAGGGGTAGTTTGTTCCTCTATTGACAGCCATAATTTCTGAGGAGGTTTACGAATCCACTCCACCACTCTAGTCAGCATGGCCGCTCTGTAGTATCTGTGGATGTCAGGTGCACCCAAGCCTCCCCTGTCTCTTGGTAGTGCAAGTGTTTGGTAATTTATCCTGGGGTGTGTATTTTCCCATATATAATTAATGAAGAATGAATAGATTTTGTTTAAGATACTGGTTGGGATACATATAGGTAACATTGGTAATATATTTGGATGACATCTTGAACGGATATTTTAGTTTATAATTTGCTATGGAGGTTTCAGCTACATTTAAACTCAACGCCTCCGACTTAGAGGAGGTTGATTTTATAATTTGATAAGCGTCCATAGTGGTCTAATATCTGCATCAAGGCAGGGATGCCTCTGTCAGGGTCAGATAAAATCACCAATAAATCGTCCGCAAACACTGCTGACTTATGGTGTGTCTTTTGTAAATGAATGCCTCAAATTTACTCACTCCGTTGGATATTCCGCAGCAGCGGTTCCATCACTAGTACGAACAAGAGTGGGGACAGAGGACACCCCTGCCTCGTACCATTTCCTATTTCAAATGGGTCTCAAAGCATGTTGTTGACCCGTAAACGTGCCGAAGAGGAGGATTACATTTTAAATATAGCTTCTATAATCTGGCGAGGTATGCCAAAAGCTGTAAGAGTACCCCTTAGAAACATCCAGTCCACCCTGTCGAAGGCCTTCTCTTCGTCTGTGCTTAAGAGAACTAAAGGCTTATTATTCAATTTCGCATATTGTATTAAGTGCAAGATTCTGCCGGCGTTGTCTCTCCCCTCTCTCCCTCTCACAAATCCTGTCTGCTCTGGAGTGACAAGATAGGGCATCAGGTCTGTTAGACGCCCCGCTATTAAACTAGCAAACATTTTTAAATCAACATTGAGCAGGGAGATCAGCCTGTAACTTCCACATAAAGTAGAATCCTTGCCCTCCTTTTATGGAGAAGAGAGATGTGTTCTTCAAGGGCTTGAGGAGGGAGAGAGCTACCGTTGAGCACTGCATTGCACATTTTCAGTAAATGTGGGCTGAGGTCTGCAAAAAAGCTTTTATAATAGAATGTTGTGAAGCCATCTGGGCCAGGGGATTTCCCTTTAGGGCTCCTCGACAGGATGAACTGGAGCTCCGAGTAGTCAAAGGGTCTGGACAACCAAGATTGCTGAGCATCAGACAATTGTGGTAAAGACAAAGACGTCAAAAACGCCTCTACTTCTTTCTTCCTCTGTGTTATCCTTGCCTCCGGCTCATGAAGTTTTAGCTGGTATAAATTTTATAGAAAGTTAAGAATTCATCAACTATGTGGTTATAATTTTGTGTTGATTCTCCAGACTCCATTACGATTTTATGTGTGAATGTACGGGATTGTCTGCGTTTTATCAGTGAGACCATTAGTTTTGAAGCCTTGTCTCCATGTACCAAGAGGCGATTTTTCCAGGAGGAGAAGTACTTTGCTGCCTGTTTATTAAGTAGGGTTTTCAATTGTTGTCTATACTCAGTTAATTTAGTTAAGGTTATTGGCATTAGCGTTTTTTGGTGTTGGGATTCTAATTTGGCAATTTCCCTATAGATAGTCTCCATTTCGGCTCTCCGCTGTTTATTAAGAAATGAAGCAACTGAAATAATTGTTCCCCTGATCGTGGCTTTATGTACTTCCTAAACTATGGTTGGGTCTACATCTGGGGTATTATTTATACTAAAATAGTCGGTTATAGCTGTCCGGATTTTACGTTTGATATCATCTAGGTTAAAAAGAGACTCATTTAATCTCCAGGTGCGGACTGTGGGAAAGGGATTTCCAAATTCTAATTTCATCGTCACCATATCATGGTCCGAGTATAAAGCTGGGAGACTATCAACGTCACAGATATTAGGGAGAAGCGTCCTTGACACAAACAGATAGTTCAGACAGTGGTAGTTATTGTGGGGATGGGAATAATATGTGTAGGCTCTGTCCCGAGGGCAAAAGTATCGCCATGCATCTATCAACCCTGCATCTAGGAGAGAGGAATTAATGCGGGCTAGGTCTTGTAATGAAATATTGCTTCTTCTGGAAGATGTATCCAATAAGGGTTCCAGTGCTACATTTAGATCTACTCCCAGCACGACAGAGCCTTCTGAAAATAAAGTTTACAAAGTGTTTTGTACACCCATGTTGGCTGTTTTTTTATTAGGGGCGTACATATTCCCTAGTGTTACCAGATTACCCCCTAAGATACCTTTTATAAAGCTATAACGACCTTCTGGATCTACGAGGCTATCATGCAGCAAGAAGGGGGTGTGCTTCGTAAATGCTATAGCAACTCCCTTTGCTCCTTTCTGGGGTGTAAAGGCATGGAACCATACATTATAGAAATTTTTATCAAAGTTTGGGACCTTTTCTAAAGTGGATTTCCTGTAGAAAGATAATGTCATATCCTTTTTTTTTTAAATGATGTAACATTTGGGACCTGGGGACCGGTGAATTGAGACCGTGAACATTGTGTGAAATAACAGGATACAACTTACATATAGAAGTCATGGCGCGTATTGCAAAATGATCAATATTAGCTGTCATTGACATTCCGCGGAGTCCTGGTGAGAGATAAGGATGGGGTAGGGGAAAGAGAATACATAGAAGAGAAAAACATAGTATCCATAACTATCAAACTAAATTGTGGTAACAATGTCAAACTCTGATAAAAATCAGGTATTAAATTTTGAACGAAGCTAGGAACCAACGTTCGGTTTTCTTTGAAGTATTAAGTATTATATAGATCAATGGTATCTTGACTATATCTTTTCGTCCTTACCAACAGGGGTAGTATTGTACATAAGAGTAAAGACATCTACAGTGCCGACCACGTTTTAAAGATAGAAGAAGGGGGGAAAGAGGGGGGAATACAAGGGATGTATTGGGCGGGGAGGAGCAATATGGGAGTGGAATTATATTAAGAAAGGGTGAGTGAGGGTCTATATAAGTAAAGATATGTCGGCACTGCGAGTCATATAGAACAAAAATATACGATGGTGTCTAACATGAGAATAAAACAGTCATTTTCTGTGAAGTCTATATCTTCAATAGAAACTGTGTCTTCTATAGTGACCTATAAAAGAAAAATAGGGAGAGAAATTTGGAGAAAACAATAGAGAAGGCATGAAGTTTTCGGAATCCTCTCATCCGGCTGAACCATCTCCATCCGCGGCGCTCCCTGTCTTAGCCGATCGGCGTCTTGATCTCTGTGATTTCGGTGTTAGCTTTGTTTGACATTGCGGAGGGGATTTAATGGGTTTCAGCAAGTATGCTGTGGCAACAGTTTCCAGGTTAGGATATTGTTCCAATTCGATATTGAGCTCCTGGCACAACTTTTTAATATCCGCAGAAGTGTGTCCTTGAAGATTTTTGCTGTTGGCTGTAATGGAGATGCCAAATGGGAAGAGCCACCGATATGGAAGGTGTTTTTGTTGTAGGGCCGAGGTAAATGGTTTTAGAAGCCTTCTTTTAGCTAAGGTGATTGGTGATAGATCTTGATATATGTGTATCACCGAATCATTGCAGGAAATGTTCGTTGCCTCCTGAGCCCTCCTCGGAAGTAGATCCTTGGTTCTATAATCTAGGAAACGACACAGCATATCTCTTGGGGATTCAGATGGGGGGGGTCTTGGAAGAAGTGCTCTGTGTACTCTCACTAGTTCAATTTCTTTTGGATCGTCAGGTAGCAGGATAGAGCGAAGAACATCTATAACCGTTTTGGTTAGCGCATCTTTACCTATTGACTTAGGGACACCTTTCAGGCGTAGGTTGTTGCGCCTTTCCCTATTCTCATGATCTTCTAGAGTCGTGTAGATTTTATTTAGGTGATCTTCATGTTGTTGAAGACTTGATAGGGTAGTATTTGATTGTTGGACTATCTCCACCTGCGAGATTTCCAGTGAGTCTACTTGGTGGCCTATTTGTGCTAAGTCTCTTTTGATATCCGATAGTTCTCTGACCATTGGCTCAAGCGCTTTGCTTAGGGTTCGTTTGAGATATGATCTTGTTATCAGTAGGTGTTTGTTAGTGTCCTCTGTATCTTGGTCGCCGTCCATCTCTGACTCCGAATGGTCTTCCACCAAGAGGTGTCTGGAAGCTTGGGATAGTGAGGACATATCAATCTGCTTCTTTAAGTACTTATCTAAGTCTGGTTGAGAAGCGTTGGTATTGAATTTTGTAGATGACTTCAGAGATTTTGCCGCAGATTTCACCATCATATAATCTTATAATGGTCTAATCATATATAATTCTTTTGTTTGTCGGTTCCTGCTGTGTGCTAAAGTTGGCGCACATGTTAAGTTAATGTCCAAAATCTGGAATGCATGACGATAGTGGGAGATCCAGAAGATAAGGCTATTGTGATGAAGTTTTAAGCCCCAAGTGTGGCATCAGGGACAAATGGGTAATTTTTTGTGCTGCTTCAGGGGCGTCTCCTCTGGATCTTAGTCACTCTGTACCTCACCACCTGGTGACTAATATTGGACAGTGTAAATCTAGGCACAGTGACCCCTGAGAGATCTCATTGACGATGTATGCTCCGCAATAGGGCTAGGGGAGCGAGCCCACTATAAAATTAGATTTAGGATGTTGTATGTTGGTGCTTAGGATACACTTTTTGTGCCACCTGTATTTTGCAGGGGTTAATGACCCTTAGTTTAATGTAAGCGTCCAGTAGATCACAAGGATCGCTCTAGGGTTGGCTGTTTCAGTTGCTGGCCCTACACCTTAATCATATAAATATATTTATGATGGGGCTGATTCTGTGGAAGTCCTAGTGGTCCCATATAGCACACACACCGCTCCTGACTCTTTATAATGGCGGCGGTATAGGGGAAGATTGTGAGTCCCTGCACCTTCCTCACACTGCTTAATTCTGCCTCAGCAGCTTCCTCCCTCCTTCACCGCAGACCAGGCAGGTTTAATTAGTGATCGCCTGTGTCTGCTACTATACCCGGCGCCGGCGGGGAGCAAGTAAGCGGCGTCTGTTGCAGGGGGGTCGCGGCGGGCCCGCCATGCTTCACTTACTCTCTATGTCCTGGTCTCCTATACGTGGTGGGGAGCCGCCAGATGTGGCGGTCTGTCAGCGGTCTTCCCCGCTGTTAGGTGTCACCGGGGCTGCCGAGCAGAGGCTCAAATGTCTGGGTAGATGCACGCTCCGCACACCAGAGAGCAGGTCACTGTCTGTTGGTGGTGAGCAGGGCTCCACGTGCTACAGGTGGGGGTGCTGCCTTGTATGATTAAGGTGTAGGGCTTCAGGCAGCCAATGTCCAGAAATAGGCACAATATGGTGTGCTGCAGAGTTCCAGCTGTGTGCCTGGGTCACAATTGAAGCCTGGTGTTGTAGCTGTGTCCAGGGATGCTTGCGATTGTGGGCTAGTGAGCAGGGGCCCCTTCACAGACATCCTTCCTGGATCGCGGCCATCTTGGATCTCTTCCCCGTTTTAGATCAACTAGGATTATCATAATTATTTATATTTGCCAAATTTCAGAATAATTAGAGAAAGGGAATATTTCTATTACTTTCTGCAAAGTCACAAATTTACATACACTAAGATTACTGTGCCTTTAAACAACTTGCGACAACCCATCTGATGATGTCATGTGTTTGGACGCTTCTGATAGGTTTATTGGCAACATCTGAGTTAATTAGAAACAAACCTGTTAATGCATTTTAATGCAAACCTGAAACACACTGCTTCTTTGTGTACCATCATAAGAAAGTCTAAAAAAATCAGCCAAGATATCAGAAAAGAGAATTTTGGATTTGCACAAGTCTGATTCATCCTTGGGTGCAATTTCTAAGTTCGGGTCATTCCATGTCAAGTGATCCAAAAATGAATATTTTTTTCCCTAACGTCTTCAGATTTTTTTTTTTTTTTCTCTACATGAAGTACAACTTTAGTTAATTACAAAAAAAAAGTTTTGAATTTTTTCTTTATCAGTATACTCGTGTATAAGCCGACCCGTGTATAAGCTGACCCCCCTACTTTTGCCCCCAAAACCTCGGAAAACCTATTGACTCGTGTATAAGCCGAGGGTGGTCCCCAGCACAGGTATACAGCCCCCAGCAGTGTGGTATACAGGCCCCCCCAGTGGTATACAGGCCTCCCCAGTGGTAGTATACAGCAGCCTCCCCAGTGGTAGTATACAGCAGCCTCCCCAGTGGTAGTATACAGCAGCCTCCCCAGTGGGATATACAGGCCCCAGCAGTATATACAGCAGCCCCAGTGGTATACAGCAGGCTCCCCAGTGGTATATACAGGCCCCAGCAGTATTACAGCAGCCTCCCCAGTGGTATATACAGGCCCCAGCAGTATATACAGCAGCCCCAGTGGTATACAGCAGCCTCCCCAGTGGTATATACAGGCCCCAGAAGTATATACAGCAGCCCCAGTGGTATATACAGGCCCAGTGGTATATACAGGCCCCAGTGGTATACAGGCCTCAGTGGTATATACAGGCCCCAGTGGTATATACAGGCCCCAGTGGTATACAGGCCCCAGTGGTATACAGGTGCCCCCCTCCCCCCAATCAGTGGTATACAGGGCCCCCCCTTGCTGCCGCACACTTGTAAAGCAATACATCATTATACTTATCCCTGTCGCTGTCGCTGCAGCTCTGACACCGCGCTCCTCCAGGTCTTCATGCTTCTTCCTGCTTGTGACCGGCGGGCACAGGCCATGACGTCATGGCCTGTGCGCCGGAGGAGGAAGCATGAAGAAGCAGGAAGAAGCATGAAGACCCGGAGGAGCGCAGTGTCAGAGCGGCAGCAGCGACAGGGATAAGTATAATGATGTATTACTTTACAGGTGTGCGGCAGCAAGGGGGGCCCTGTATACCGATGGGGGGGCGGGCGGTCTGTATACTGTATACAGTGACTCGTGTATAAGTCGAGGGGGGGACTTTTCAGCACATTTTTTGTGCTGAAAAACTCGGCTTATATACGAGTATATATGGTAATTTTTTACAGATTTTTAAAGTTTTAAAAAAGTGCGAATTTTGGCCTGGTATGACTTTACATTTTCTATCATATCTCGGGCTAGAAATAAGATAGAGAAACAAACAAAATAAACACCGTTCTACTCAGAACTGTGCAGGCTTTCACCAGATATGTCACAAGAGGATCTTTGTTAATATTTTACCCATGCGATCGCAAACGCAAAATTTTAAAACGCATTTCCGAAAACTCGGCATAATTTAAATATTTCAAAAACTGCCCATATGTCTGCCGTGCTCTTAGCCACATCTGTACCAAGTTTCAAGTTGGGATCGCAATGGGATCATATTTTAACATATTTTACTATTAATAGCGTCAATGGGTCATTCCATATCAAGTGATCTAAATATGAATATTTTTTTTAACCTGATCTCTTTAGATTTTTTTTATTTTTTTTCTATTTGAAGTACAACTTTATTTAATTACAAATTAAAAGTTTTGAATTTTTTTCTTAATCAGTTAATTTTTTTACAGAAATTTTAAGTTTTAAAAAAGCTCGAATTTTGTCCTGGTCTGGCTTTACATTTTTTTTTATGTCGGGCTAGAAATAAGATAATGAAATGGGAGAGGCATCCTTTAATTACTCAGAAAGGTAACAGCTTTCATTTGATATGTCACAAGACTATGGTTTTTTTATATTTTGTTTGGGAAAAATCAAATTCAAAATTTTGATGCTCAATTGTGAAATAAATGTTAGTTTGAAAATTGTGAAAAAAATGCCTGTGTGTTACTTGTGTTACTTGTGTTCTTGGTTATATTTGTGCAGAGATTCAACTTGGGACCTGTCAAATTTATATATTTTTTATTTTATGGTTGTATGAGTTATTACAACTTTTTGAATAAAACATTTATATGCAACGAAAAAGAAACACAAAACACAAATCCCGTGCCAGGATAAATATATCTTAATCATCAGAACACAACTCTCAGCATTTTCAACCTGAATGCATTGAACAAACCAAAAGAAAAAAGGTGATCAAATCCTCAAGTGTGATTAAAAAAGATTAAAAGAACCAAAAGTGTTAACCCCTATTTATACATGTAAATTTGATTTCTATTATATCACTAAACATGTAATTTATGAAGTGTTTAATAACAATAGTACAGTAGTTAAATCATCGTTCTAAAATATGAACTAATCAAACAATTAATAGTACGTTTTTAAAGTGGCTTTTTATCATCAATTTGTCCCTTTTAAATGGGTGAAATGTAATCTTGTCCATAAGCGCTTACTAGCAATCGCCATTTCCTTTTGTGTCATTGGGTTATTATCTGACTTTTTCACAATCTTTGGAGAGTACAGTAGCCGCCACCAGCGCCAATCATATTCACAGGTCACATAGCCAGTTATGTCGTCCATTGCCAATCTTGTGCCGCCTTCTACCACTTCATGGACTTCACTGTCTTTGCTGAATGAAAAAATCCTTGTTTTTATTTCTGTTTCACTACATGGAATGAAAGTGTGGGATTGCTGAGTCCCTTTGATGGGTTCTGCTTAATGTAACCGATGTTTTAACAAATTATCCTCCTCTTCGTAGTCCTGGTTTGTACAATATTCAATACAATATTGTTCATTCTCAGGTTGAGCTCTAACAAAGCTTTCTCCTATATGTCCTCTCCTGCTTCTAAGCTGTAACATATCAAAATAATACAGTAATGTCTAAAAATCATGGATTATTTGGTGAATATAGACCCCACACTTTTAGACCACAGGCTGAACAGATCTGAATTCAAGATTTTCGAATTGAAACTATAATATTTAAATATTTTGAAATATGATCCAATCGCGATCCCAACTTGAAATTTGGTACAGATGTGGCTAAGAGCACAGCAGACACCTGTGCAGTTTTTGAAATATTTAAATTATGCCGATTTTTCGGAAATGCATTTTAAAATTTTGCTTTTGCGTTCGCATGGGTAAAAAAAATATACTTTTGTGACATATCAGGTGAAAGCCTGTACAGTTTTGAGTAGAACGGTGTTTATTTTGTTTCTCTATCTTATTTCTAGCCTGAGATAAAAAAAATGTAAAGCCGTACCAGGCCAAAATTCAAGCTTTTTTAAAACTTTAAAAATCTGTAAAAAATTAACTGATAAAGAAAAAAATTCAAAACTATTTATTTGTAATTACCGTATATACTCGCGTATAAGCCGAGTTTTTCAGCCCAAAAATTGGGCTGAAAAGTGCCCCCCTCGGCTTATACGTGAGTCAATACGGCCCCCTAAAAAGTTTGGCGCCCCACCTCACTTTCTGGGCCCCCCCGCATGCAGCGCTGCGCATATACATTACCTGTCTAGCAGCTGTCACCCTCCGATGGCGGATCGCGGCACCCGGCTCCCGGCTCCATCTTCCTCGCTGTCTTCCTGATTGTCAGGTGACCGGCCGGCGTCGCGATGACGTCATCGCGCTGCGCCCCGGTCACACAGCAGGAAGACAGCGAGGAAGATGGAGCCCGGAGCCGGGAGCCGCGATCCGCCATCGGAGGGTGACAGCTGCTAGACAGGTAATGTATATGCGCAGCGCTGCATGCGGGGGGGCCCAGAAAGTGAGGTGGGGGCGCCAAATTATGAGGGGGGCCCTGCTGGGGCTCTGTATACTACCACTGGGGCTATATACTACCACTGGGGCTGTATACTACCACTGGGGCTGTATACTACCACTGGGGCTGTATACTACCACTGGGGCTGTATGTATACTACCACTGGGGCAGAATATACCACTGGGGCTGCTGTATACTACCACTGGGGCTGTATACTACCACTGGGGCAGAATATACCACTGGGGCTGCTGTATACTACCACTGGGGCTGTATACTACCACTGGGGCTATATACTACCACTGGGGCAGAATATACCACTGGGGCTGCTGTATACTACCACTGGGGCTATATACTACCACTGGGGCTGTATGTATACTACCACTGGGGCTATATACTACCACTGGGGCTGTATACTACCACTGGGGCTGAATATACCACTGGGGCTGCTGTATACTACCACTGGGGCTGTATACTACCACTGGGGCTGTATTTACTACTGGGGCTGCGTGTATACTACCACTGGGGCTGTATATACCACTGGGGCTGCTGTATACTACCACTGGGGCTGAATATACCACTGAGGCTGCTGTATACTACCACTGGGGCTGTATACTACTACTGGGGCTGCTGTATACTACCACTGGGGCTGAATATACCACTGGGGCTGCTGTATACTACCACTGGGGCTGTATACTACTACTGGGGGCTGCTGTATACTACCACTGGGGCTGTATACTACCACTGGGGCTGTATATACCACTGGGGCTGCTGTTATACTACCCACTGGGGCTGAATATACCACTGGGGCTTCTGTATACTACCACTGGGGCTGTATACTACCACTGGGGCTGTATACACTACTCTTCGGGGCTGCTGTATACTACCACTGGGGCTGTATACTACCACTGGGGCTGTATATACCACTGGGGCTGCTGTATACTACCACTGGGGCTGAATATACCACTGGGGCTGCTGTATACTACCACTGGGGCTGTATACTACCACTGGGGCTGTATATACTACTGGGGCTGTGTGTATACTACCACTGGGGCTGAATATACCACTGGGGCTGCTGTATACTACCACTGGGGCTGAATATACCACTGGGGCTGCTGTATACTACCACTGGGACTGTATACTACCACTGGGGCTGTATACTACCACTGGGGCTTATATAACTACTGGGGCTGCGTGTATACTACCACTGGGTCTGTATATACTACTGGGGCTGCGTGTATACTACCACTGGGGCTGCTGCTGTATATACCATGGGCTGCTGCTGTAACACTGCTGGGGCCTGTATTACCACTGGGGAGGCTGCTGTATACCACACTGCTGGGGCTGTATACCTGTGCTGGGGTCCACCCTCGCTTATACACGAGTCAATAAATTTCCCAGGTTTTGGGGGCAAAAGTAGGGGGGTCGGCTTATACACGGGTCGGCTTATACACGAGTATATACGGTAACTAAGGTAGTACTTCATATAGAAATTTTTTTTAAAAAAATCTAAAGACATCAGGTAAAAAAATATATTCATATTTAGATCACTTGATATGGAATGACCCACTGACACTATTAATAGTAAAATATTTTAAAATATGATCCTATCGCGATCCCAACTTGAAATTTGGTACAGATGTGGCTAAGAGCACAGCAGACACATGTGCAATTTTTTAAATATTTAAATTATGCCGATTTTTCGGAAATGCATTTTAAAATTTTGCGTTTGCTTTTGCATGGGTAAAATATTAAAAAAATCCTCTTGTGACATATCCGTGACAAAGCCTGTACAGTCCTGAGTAGAATGGTGTTTATTTTGTCTCTCTATCTTATTTCTAGCCTGAGTTATGAGGAGAAATGTAAAGGCAGGCAACACCGAAATTCACACTTTTTTCAAACTTTGAAAATCATTTAAAAAAAATAAATTTTTTAAAAAAAAATTTCTCTTCACATTTTGCATTGTCTGAGATGCTATTATCAAATAACAAAATCTCAAAAGAATTAAAAATATAGAGGTAATAATCATTGGTTCACTTGACATAGAATGGCCCGTACCTGAAGGTGCCTTGTTCATCTGTACACACAATTATAACAATTATGCACAAGTACAAACAAGATTGTAATGTCTAGCCATCATATCACTCAGGAGAAAGATGGGTTCTGTGTCCTGGAGATTAACATGCTTTGGTTCGATATGTGCATTTCAATCCAAGAACAAAAGCAAAAGACCTTGTGAAGATGATGGCGGAAGCTAGAAAGATTTTTTCATTATCCACAGTGAAATGAGTACAGCATCAACATGGGCTAAAAGGCCACTCTGCCAGGAGGAAGCCATTACTCCAAAAGAAACATAAAAATGGCAGATTCATTTTGCAATTTCACAGAGGAACAAAGACCTACATTTTGGAGACATGTCCTGTTGTCTGATGAAACTAAAATGTAACTGTTTGGCCATAATGACCACTGAAAAAGGGAGATGCTTCGAAGCCTAATCTCAACTGTAAAACATGGGGGTGGCAACATCATGTTGTGAGGTTGTTTTGCTACAGTATGGACAGGTGCACTTCACAAAATAAATGGCATTATGATAAAAGAAGATTATGTGGAAATACTGAAGCAACATTCAAGACATCAGCCAGGAAGTTAAGTCTTGGGTGGAAATGGGCAATTCAAATGGACAATGACCAAAAGCATACTGCCAAACTGGTTACAAAGTGGCTTAAGGATAAGAAGGTCAATGTTTTGGAGTGGCCATCACAAAGCCCTGATCTCAATCCTATTGATAAGGTATCGGCAAAGCAGAAAAGGTAGGTGTAAGAAAGGCAACCTACAGACATGCCTCAGTTACACCATCTGTCAGGAGGAATGGGCCCAAATTCCTACCAACTATTGTGAGAGGCTTGTGGAAGGAAGTATATCCAAAGCATTTGACCCAAGTCATACAGTTTAAGGGCAATGGTACCAAATACTAATAAGATGTATGTAAACGTATACAATTCCCTCCAATCTCTGTGCGTCCTGATCTGTCTCCTTTCACAGACCAGGGAAGTCCAGGAGAGGAGAGACTGGGACAGATCCCTGCTATTGTTATCACAGGTCACAGATGCCAACAGTGGGGATCTGTCCCAGTCTCTCCTCTCCTGGATCTTCCTATAGTCTGTGAGAGGAGACAGATCGGAATGTGCAGAGACTGGAGGGGCTGGGAGTTGTAGTGTCTCTGGATCTGCAAGTTGTGTGATGGAGCATGCTGGGGGTTGTAATGTTTCTGGATCTGCAGATCCTGAGCCAGTGACATTACAACTCCCAGCATGATCCATGGACAGAACCTCGCCATTGTCATCTGTGATGACAATAGTGGGGATCTGTCCTGGTCTCTCCTCTCTTGGATTTTCCTGGGTCTGTGAGAGGAAACAGATTGCGACACAGAGATGCTGGAGGGGGGTGAGATCCTGTCCTGCTAATGACCACGCAATCAGAGGAGTGTAGGAGAAGTAGTGACAAGCGGGAGACTGAGGGAGGGCAGAAGGGAGTGATGAGCTCAGGCACATAGGATGTCTCATTGTGTTATGAGCATGTGTGATGTCAGGCAACCTGTGCCTTGTAAACAGTAACAGGGAGGGAGAGAATGAGGGGGAGGGTTTGGCTTAGAGCTCACAGGGGCGTAATAAAAGAAACCCTAGCCCATATACTGATGCACTGCTGCACACTTGGTTTGTCTCCTCCCCTATTTGTCATAACTTTTATAATGTTTTTTCTGCAATCAAACCTTGAATAATTCAACTAAATGTATGATTGCACTCAGTATCCCAGAGCCTGTATGGCACTGGCTTCACTTTAAAACCCTAAATCCTGATGGTTGGTTCCTTTTAAGAAAAACATAAGCTCTGATTCATGATTGATTTTGTGCATGTTTTGGTCTAGTTTTTTGTTTTGTACTTTTGAGAGAAAACCCAATTGACTATTCCTATTTGTGCCCACTTTATATCTACTCACCTGTTTTTCTCTGCTTTGTGGGAGGAGTTTAACAATCTCATATATTGTACACTGTTTCATCAATTGTGATTTTTTAAAAAGCCACAGAATTTGCTGCAAGTCCACTGCATTTTTTTTAAAGTTTGGTCTTTGGGAGAAAACTTATACATTGAACCCTGCTGCTGGAAGGAAATTAATTTGATTCCCCCCAGCAGCAATCAGGTTCCAATCATGGGGTGGTGCTGGTGCAATTTCAGTTACTACTCTGATTATAGAGCGTAACCATACCCCTCTCACTGATTTACAGCTACTCAGCCTAAGAACTAGCAGTGAGTCAGTATGGGGTGTGTGGTTACAGCTGCCGTTCTCCATATACAGATGAGTGGCTGGGCCCGCACCAGCGCCACCTCTATAACTGAAACATGAGTGCTTCTGGAAGGATTAAAGTTAATTTCCTTCTGGCTGTGGGATTCAATGTGCAGGCACCAGGCAAGTTTCAAATGCTATTAATGTGCAGATTAACCCCATATCTGCAGGTTAATAGTGTTTTTACAAGTGAGGTTCCCTTTAATACTGCTATAAAGGTGCCCACCTGTCATACTAAAAATGCAGCATTTGCAAGAAAATAAACTTGATTCCTCCTGGAAGCCACCAACTTTAAGTCATGCAGATCTGCCAGCATAGTTAAAATATCATGCTAGTAACCCACAAGTATAAACTATTATTTTATGTGACATTTTCCTATGTAGGATTGGCCAGTTTATGTTCCTTTTCACAGATAAATTGGACAAATAATGATGCCAACTTATTAAAATCTATTACAGTATTCCCCTTTTCCTTTGGGAATTGTTAACTGTTTGAGCAGAATTCCACAGTTTGAGCAATGCAGTTGTTTTCAGATTGGATACTGAAGAAGTGTGTGACCATGCCTGTCCATCAGGTTTTGAACTGGATTAGGATTATAGTCAGTACTAGTTGCATATTGTGGTTAGTACTAGTAGCATACCATTATGAGAACAGGAGAGCAGGCAGCTTTTAACAAGGAAAGATAGCCTGCAATACCTTTATATTGCAAATTGTCTCAAAATCATCGCCACAACACAATTTGTTAAAATAAACAAAAAATGGATTACTCCTTTAATTTTGTTCTTTACTTCAATCATTTTAGTTGGAATTATCACAAAGATCTCAAACAATTATTTATAATATTTTAGTTTAAGATGCACTGCCATTAATATTTGTTTCCATTATGTGTATATGGGTATGGTGTGTAGTGTGAGTGTATTATTATATTCACCTACCGCCACTTTCTTGGGGATCCAGCACCATTGTACTCCACTTTTAAGTGATGTCACCACTCTGCAGACTCTCTGGACGCACTGCGCTTTGAGTGACCCAGAAGTGGCTTTCACAATAGAAGTCTTTAGAGAGTCAGAACGAGGCTCCAAAGACTTAAAATGTTAGAGACTTCTCGCTCATGCATAAAGCATAGATGGAGCCAGATGGAATTACAGTGAAGTCACTGAGAAGAAGAGAAAAATGATGCTGGATCCCAGAGAAAGCATGAAAGGCGAGTATTTTAATAAACTCACACTACACACAATACCCATGAACATACATTTACTTTAATTAAAAAAAATTCATGGGAGTGCTTTTTAACTTGGCAGTAATTGTTCAATTTCCCTACAACTTCATAAGGGAAATGAAACATGACAAAGCTCCAATTGAAATAAAAAAAAAACTTGTCAGTATAAAGAAGTCATGTAGGAGAAAAAAAATATTTGACATCCCTTTAACTGCAATGACTCATAAAGCATGACCCGAACCTATAAAATCCAGTATTGACCATTAGGTATGATATGATTGGTTTCTTTTACATATTTTTAAAACGACCAAAATCAGCATTTAGTAGAACAACATGCAATTGTTTGCAATCAAAATGGATTTTGACAAGTTCTACTAAGAGATGTTGAATATATAGTCTGCATAATCAAAAGTTATGCTGTGTTTTAATTAATGAGCAATGAAATTAAGATAATGATTAAATAAAAACAATAAGCCAATATATGAAATTTAAAATTCCATTTGTGATATGAAAAACCATACAGCAGTGATCATAAATCACATTTGCTAAATTTCTTTATGCATTCTAATTAGTGATTTCAAAATATTTTATTACATTTTTCATGTTATACTTCAGAAGAAATATATCTTATATAGAAAGGGGCAATTAATGAGCTTAATCGCAATAACTGTAAATATTTTTATTATTTATATGCTTTCCTTTAATGTAACACAACATCAGTTTTCATCGTATCACACCATCTAAAAACAGTTTCAATTGTATACATTGAAAAATGGAGAGTTTCATCTATTGCAAAGAAAAGAAACAAGCAAACATTTGAAGAGCGCACAGAAGTCCATGTGACATTTCCACGATTCTACCTGTGTGTATAATGTAGACATTTCATATCTGAAAAACTATAATGGCAGATGACAACAAGACCATGTCACAAAATTAAGAAATTGTAGAAGGCCGAAGAATAATTCTTAGTTTGAATTGTGACATTTCATAAAACAAGCTCACGGTAAGTCCAACTCACTCAGGAAAAAAATGTAGAAGTCTTCCAACACTTCATAACATAATAAATGTTTTTACGTATTTCCCTTAAAGTTCAATTTTAAAAGATTTAAAAATTCTTAAAAAAAAATTCTTATTATTTACATTATTAAATTTTGAAATAAAAACTTGGGAATGTCACCATCTTGCTACCTGGCTATTATAGTCTTCAGTAGTTGCAATGTCTGTTGGTCTTTCCTCCTTGTGAGGTGGGTGGGCTTTATGTTCCCTAAGAAGTCTCCTTTCTTCCTTTCTCTTCTCTCTTTTTCTCTGATGCTCTTGTTGTCTGGTGTACTGGAAGCGTTGTAAAAAAAGGTCCTTGGCATATTCATATAACTGCATGTCTAAATAGTTAAGTTCTTTAATACGTTCACGTGACCACTCATCAATGTCAACATTTGACGCTCTGGTAGTATTGAATTGGGTAAATGGAGAAATAAACTTGAGATTGAATGTTCTCTCAAATAAATATTGTGTTTTTCTTTGAAACTCAGTCAAGCCATAAAAAGCCATATTTTTAAGGTTGTTCTTGGCACTCTGTAGTAGAATATCATTCCTTTCACTTTCATTCATAAAAGTTAAGTTGTAACATCCAACTAAACTAAGATCGGCAAGCATCCGGACTTGGCGATTATTAGCTAAATTGTAGTTACAATCCATGAACTCCTGTAATGTGACTCCAGACCAGTCATCCCCAAATAACAGGTTGGTAATTCATCTGGTGTTGGACTTCGTCCATCACAGACATGGAGTGAAGCCTTCCAAGTTGCTCCTCTCTGGACATGTTTCCATTCACTCAAGTAGCGAGATACTGGATCCCTCAGCATTGTGATGTAATAGAAGTTCCTAAAAAAATACATATAAAAATTATACAAATGGCAGATTATAACACTTATCGTACAGTTTATTTTCAGCATGATATACAGTATTGTAAAAATTGGAAACATTCACTCTGCAAGAAGATAACGTATTTAACTTAAAGTAAAATGCTTCAGAAAAAGTAAGAATTGGTTTGTAAGGAAATAATTTCCAAGCACTATTTTTCTTAAAGGGATCTTGTCATCTAGATAAGCCCCCTAATCTATCACTACCTGTCCCTACAGCTTCCTACTACAGTACTAACCATCTTTCTCTGTGCATTATAAAAGAGCAAAAATCGATTTGTAAACTTACATGTTCGTAGCCAAGTAAGTTAAAGAATGTTTGTACTGTGTTAGCCAGTAGATAGAAAAATATTGGAATGTGAGATTCCTCAGTGTCAATACCTTTTAATGGCTAACTGAAAAGATGGTAAGCATAGCAAGCTTTCGGGACACTGTGGCCCTTTCGTCAGCCTGTAATGACACAAATTCTGAAGACACAAAAATATATACATAAGCAGTGTTAGATGATGTAGTATATATGACAGGTGATGTAAAGCAGAGTCAGGCTAGAGAGGGGGAGACGAGCTGGGAAAATAAAGTTAAAATTTTAAGATAAGAGGAACAGATTGTATTATTGTTCTATGATTAGTGGCCTGTGGAGACTTGAAGATTTCTTAGTGAGTTGTAGAGGGCTATAAATCTAAGCGAGACAGTTCACATAAGGAGTGTCAAAAGTTCATTGTCCTCTAACTGGGGACTGTTGTAAGATGTGATATCCCCAAATGCCCTTTCATTTTAGATAAAAAAGCATGAATCTGATATCCCCAAATGCCCTTTCAATGTATATAAAAATGCATGAATCCATGTGAAACATTTAATCTTGTTTTGAATGTGTCAAAGGTCGTAATCAATTTTTATTCCCAAATTCTTCTCTCTCTCTGAGATTTGAAATTACTTTTTAAAATGAGCAGCCTCATATCAGTTTTCCTGCTGTTGTCATGGCTGCAAAAATTCTTTGCTACAGGTAGATCCATATGCTTTTCTTTTATTGAGTGGAGAAGAGAATTCATTCTTGTTCTGAATTTTAGTTTGGTCTCCCCTACATACATGGGAGGACTCTTAGATTCCTATATTTTCCTAGCCAGGTAGACATTCCTAGATGGCTTGCCATCAGGTGGACAGTCTCTCCGGGTCCACGCTCCCCCTGCCTCGCTGCTGCAGTCACGCCCCAGTGGACATGATCATTCATTTAGGAGTGCACTCCTAATTTAAAATTCCCAACTTTTTCTTTTGGGTACAATGCGCTGTTGGCCAAGCATTACTTCCGGACCTGTGCATTGTGGCGACGTGTATTGGCATACAGGCTTGCTCTGGAGCATGCGCAGTGTGCATTCTAGAGCTGGCCTGTACACCCAATACACGCACCACACGCACGAGACCAGAAATGACATGCCGTGGCTTCATACCCGGAAGAAGGAGATGGGAATTCTAAATCAGGGGGATGCTCCTGAATGAATGATCACGCCCACCAGGGCATGATTGCAGCAGCGTGGTGAGCACCCCGGAGATACTGCCCACCCATCTAGGAATGCCCACCTGGCTAGGAACATGTAAGTTTATAAATCGCTTTATGCATTTTTATAATGCACATTTAGGATCATAGAGAGATGATTAGTAATGTAATAGGAAGCTGAAGGGACAGGTAGTGATAGGTTAGGGGAGCTAAACTCGGTGACAGCTTCTCTTTAAATGTGTCCTCCAAAGAATGTAATGAAATAAATAAATGAAACAAATAATAACCATTTAATAGTAAAACATTTTTCTAAATACCTTTATATAGCAAAAACATTTGATTTATCTACTGCACGCTGTCAGGATTCCAAGATGGCAACTACCGTCAATTACAACCCATCCTGGAGGAGACACAGTAGGATGGCCTGTGTGAAGCATGAGACAGAGGTCATGTCACATCAGGCATTCATGCATCATGAATGTACATTTCTCTGTTCAGTCAGCCTGACAAGACACTTGAACAGGTGCACTAAAGGAAAAGATAAACAGCTTTCTTTAGCTGACTGAGAATGAATAGTCAGCCTGACAGGTTTAGTGCGCCTGTCTCCTTCTTCACTCAGTCTGTCAAACTGCATGTCCTTGCAGTTGCCATGTACAAAATCCTAACAAAATGCAATACATAAAGAATATCTTTTTGCTAAATAAGGGTATTTAGAAAAATGTTACATATTTAAATGTGTATTATTTATGTTATTTATTGTATTTATTTATTTTCTACATTTCTTGGAGAATGCATTTAATAAATTCACATATTTTACATGTATGAATGGCATTCACACTGTGCTGTAAGAAATGTCATATTGTCCACATCCATGTTGTCATTTTCAAATATTGTTAGTTTAGAACAACTTTACCTATAGCTTACCCTAATAAACAATTTAACAAATAGAACAATAACATTGAAGCTGTTGCAAGCAAGGTTTTATTACAATATGCAAGCGGAAAATGCAAAAAGTGTTATGGGATTGTTATCAGAAAGGAAGGTTTTGAAAGAATTATATTATTCTAATCTCTCAAGCATAAGAAATCATTGGATTTAGCTTAAATCTGTACAGCTATAACTATAATTACCAAACTAAGTTTTTAGAGTATCAAAACTTTATTCCTTGATTTGAGTTCTCATATGGGATCAATGTCTAAAAATACAGAATTAAGGTACCGTTACACGCTTCAATATTGTAATGATATCACTAACGATCTCATGGGCACGCGGTCGTTAGGACATTGTTTTGACATTATTAGTGAGCTGTCACACGTGAAGATATCGTGGATGACGCACCAATGATGTAGCGAGCAGCTATCGTTCACACAACCCAGCAAATGATACTTGTTCACTGATGTGAATGGGAGAAGTCTTGAACGACATCGTTATCGTGGTGTCACACACAACAATGCAGCAGGTTGGCTCAAATCTGTGATCCACGATCTAACGATTTATCGTAGTCGTATCTCGGTGTCACACGCAACGTCATCCTAACGATGTTATTTCAACAACTCCAAACCCTTGACATTTCAGTGATATTGTTCACGTATTGTACCATGTAACGGGGCCTTAAGACTCAGAAATATATTTCAAGCCTTTCTTTTAAAGATTTTTGACAAAAAGGTGCATAAGGAAAATTGGTGGTGTTAAAAGATATTATCAATAATTTTTCTATGTGTACCTGCTGATGCAATACACAAGGCAAAATGAATGAGATGGTAACAAATATCAATATATCACAACTGTACTCAAGCTATTCAGTGGAACTAAATTTGTTTGGATGGCAGAAGCTGCGGCTGGTTCCTGTTGAAGCTGCAAAGTAAAGGCAATACTATTGACAATGAAAATGTTTTTACATAGTATGTGATTTAATATGAAGTGCACTTACACAAACTACAGTTTCTTACAGGTTAAAAGTTTGACCCACAATTACAACCTTTCGCCTATCCACAGTTTAGGTATTAACAGGAACCTCTGTAAAAAAAAAATGTTATTAAACTGCAGATATTTTGTTAATATTTAGGTTAGCAACATTCTAAAGCTGCCCAGCTGCCACACTGAAAACTCGGCTATAGGGAAGACATGAACTTTGTTCTTCCCGGCAGCCTCTGATTTCAGTTATAGAGGTGCGGCTGGTGTGACTTCAGTAATCACTCAGTGCATAATGAATGGCAGCCGCAACCAGTCACCAGCACTGATTGACAACTGGCTCAGCGGTGCTTCAGCACAGAGCCAGCTGACAGTCAGGCTACATTCACACGCTACATATTAGCAGCGCTTTTTTGCTGTTGTGCATTTTTGCTGCGCTTTGCGCAAAAAAGAGCAGCTGCATTAACACGCTGCGCATTTTGACCTGCCCATTTTATAATGTGGGCTATGGGAGAAGCGCACGTCAGTGTGCGCAAAGAATTGACATGTTCATTCATTTTTGCACACGCAGTTTACAGTGAAAGCGCGTCCGCAAAAAGACAGAACGTGTGCACGCATTTCAGCAAAAAGCATTGCTTTTGCTGGGATGCGTTCCAGCGCTGCGTTTCACTGCATTTGTGCAAGTGCTAAAAAGGTGAATTACGCTGCCTGTGAACGCAGCCTCATTGTCTGGGTGTGTGGTTACAGCCCCGCTAACTATGTACTAAGTGGTGACTAAAGCTGCTCCCACCATATCCCTATGGCTGAAAGTCAACCGCTTTAGTTTCTTTTGATCATCCTGTAAAAAGTTAAACTATGGGAGATGGTGTTCTTATGATCACTGCAGTTTCAGCAATAGTCGAACACCAGCTATGCAATCATCATGTTGTATGTGTGAGTCATAAAGTTAACAAATGCTCATGACAATTGGGTTAATGATATCATAGAAGGGCTTCCCTGCAATCAGGGGAATCGTCAGCCAATGCACAGCTGTGAACAATGGCTTGGAGGACTTTTGCTGGTTTAGTATTACATGGATTTCCTATCACTTGGCCAAGTACAGTGTAATATATTTCCTCTAAAACACTTGTAAATAAGTTCCAGTATTTCATGCTTGGAGCTATCTATTATATAATCGCGAATCGGAAAAGCGCCCCTTCACGCGCACTTTCCGATGTCGTCATGTGGATACGAATTTAACATTGGGCGCGAAGCGCCCAATGCTGCGCGAGCAATGGCCGCAAGGCCATTGCGAGTCGCTGGCCCAGGGCGAGCAATGGCCGCGAAGCGGCCATTGCGAGTCGCTGGCCCAAAATCGATCCACAGGCCCGGCTACAACCTTTGCCATTTACCGCTCAGGTAGCGCGAGCAATGGCCGCGAGGCCATTGCGAGTCGCTGCCTGAGCCGCAAATCCCTACCCGGGGACCATGGAACGGAGGCGGCACTGCCGCGCTCCGCTCCCCGCTACCCACAATTCGCCCCCCCCCCCCCCCCATGTCCGCACAGCCCGCCCCCAGCAATGTCCGCACAGCTCGCCGCCCTATGTCCGCACAGCCCGCCGCCCTATGTCCGCACAGCCCGCCGCCCTATGTCCGCACAGCCCGCCGCCCTATGTCCGCACAGCCCGCCGCCCTATGTCCGCACAGCCCACCGCCCTATGTCCGCACAGCCCGCCGCCCTATGTCCGCACAGCCCGCCGCCCTATGTCCGCACAGCCCGCCGCCCTATGTCCGCACAGCCCGGCGCCCTATGTCCGCACAGCCCGGCGCCCTATGTCCGCACAGCCCGCCGCCCTATGTCCGCACAGCCCGCCGCCCTATGTCCGCACAGCCCGCCGCCCTATGTCCGCACAGCCCGCCGCCCTATGTCCGCACAGCCCGCCGCCCTATGTCCGCACAGCCCGCCGCCCTATGTCCGCACAGCCCGGCGCCCTATGTCCGCACAGCCCGCCGCCCTATGTCCGCACAGCCCGGCGCCCTATGTCCGCACAGCCCGCCGCCCTATGTCCGCACAGCCCGCCGCCCTATGTCCGCACAGCCCGGCGCCCTATGTCCGCACAGCCCGGCGCCCTATGTCCGCACAGCCCGCCGCCCTATGTCCGCACAGCCCGCCGCCCTATGTCCGCACAGCCCGCCGCCCTATGTCCGCACAGCCCGCCGCCCTATGTCCGCACAGCCCGCCGCCCTATGTCCGCACAGCCCGCCGCCCTATGTCCGCACAGCCCGCCGCCCTATGTCCGCACAGCCCGCCGCCCTATGTCCGCACAGCCCGGCGCCCTATGTCCGCACAGCCCGGCGCCCTATGTCCGCACAGCCCGCCGCCCTATGTCCGCACAGCCCGCCGCCTTATGTCCGCCCTACGCCCGCCGCCCTATGTCCGCCCTACGCCCTAAGCCCCCGCAGTCCCCTAACCTAACGCCGCTGTCACCTAAGGCCCTACACCCGAAGCCCCCGCCGTCCCCTAACCTAACGCCGCTGTCACCTAAGGCCCTACACCCGAAGCCCCCGCCGTCGCCTAACCTAACGTCCCCGTCTTTCACTTACATGCCTTCAAGTCATCTGATCGTCCGTCCGGCCAGGCGTCCTCTTCCTCCTGCCCCGGGGGTCTTCTCTCTTCCTTCCGCCATCTCCGCCTCTTCGTCCGGCCCCGGGGATCTTCTGTCTTCTTTTCGCCAACTTCCAGCTCCGACGTCCTCTTCCTTCTCATTAAGATAGAATGGACGAAAAATCCGCCATTCTACCTCAATGAGATCTGATTGGTCGCGGTATACTCCCCTCAGCCAGAAGAGCCCCTCAAAACTGAGACGCAGTTCTCATTCAGGTCCGCCTTTTTTTTTTTTTTTAATTATTATTTTTATTTAATTATTTATTATTTTTTATTTATTTATTTTATTCTTTTTTAATTATTTTTAAATCATTATTTTTATTATTTAATTTATTTATTTTTTTTAAGTCAGACTGAGACGCAGTTCTCATTGCGGTCCGCCTTTTTTTTTCCCCATTGACATACATTAGCGGTGTGTCGGCGATTTTATGGCCGTCTACTTGGTTCTATTTGTCGGCCCTAAAATCGCGGACACACCGCTAATGCATCTCTATGGCCAGTCAGCTCGATTTCAGATTGAACGCCGACCAATCAGAATTCGAGCTGTGACTGCCCATAGAGATGCATTAGCGGTGTGTCCGCGATTTTAGGGCCGACACATAGAACCAGGTGGCCGGCCATAAAATCGCCGACACACCGCTAATGTATGTCAATGGGGAAAAAAAGGCGGACCGCAATGAGAACTGTGTCTCACTGTCGCAAGTAAAAAAATAAATAAATTAAATAATAAAAATAATGATTTAAAAATAATTAAAAAATAATAAAAAAAATAATAAAAAATAATAAATAATTAAATAAAAATAATAATTAAAAAAAAAAAAAGGCGGACCGGAATGAGAACTGCGTCTCAGTCTGACTTAAAAAAAATAAATAAATTAAATAATAAAAATAATGATTTAAAAATAATTAAAAAAGAATAAAATAAATAAATAAAAAATAATAAATAATTAAATAAAAATAATAATTAAAAAAAAAAAAAAAAGGCGGACCTGAATGAGAACTTTGTCTCAGTCTGACTTAAAAAAAATAAATAAATTAAATAATAAAAATAATGATTTAAAAATAATTAAAAATTAATAAAAAAAAAAAAAAAAAATAATAAATAATTAAATAAAATTAATTTTTTTAAAGTCAGACTGAGACACAGTTCTCATTCCGGTCCGCCTTTTTTTTTTTTTTAAATTATTATTTTTATTTAATTATTTATTATTTTTAATTTATTTTTTTTATTAATTTTTAATTATTTTTAAATCATTATTTTTATTATTTAATTTATTTATTTTATTTAAGTCAGACTGACACACAGTTCTCATTCCGGTCCGCCTTTTTTTTTTTTTGTTAATTATTATTTTTATTTAATTTTTTATTATTTTTTATTAATTTTTTTTATTAATTTTTTATTATTTTTAAATCATTATTTTTATTATTTAATTTAATTATTTTTTTTAAGTCAGACTGAGACGCGGTTCTCATTCCGGTCCGCCTTTTTTTTTTTTTAATTATTATTTTTATTTAATTATTTATTATTTTTTATTATTTTTTTTTATTATTTTTTAATTATTTTTAAATCATTATTTTTATTATTTAATTTATTTATTTTTTTACTTGCGACAGTGAGACACAGTTCTCATTGCGGTCCGCCTTTTTTTCCCATTGACATACATTAGCGGTGTGTCGGCGATTTTATGGCCGTCCACCTGGTTGTATTTCTCGGCCCTAAAATCGCGGACACACCGCTAATGCATCTCTATGGGCAGTCAGCTCGATTTCGGATTGAACGCCGACCAATTAGAATTCGAGCTGTGACTGCCCATAGAGATGCATTAGCGGTGTGTCCGCGATTTTAGGGCCGACACATAGAACCAGGTGGCCGGCCATAAAATCGCCGACACACCGCTAATGTATGTCAATGGGAAAAAAAAGGCGGACCGCAATGAGAACTGTGTCTCACTGTCGCAAGTAAAAAAATAAATAAATTAAATAATAAAAATAATGATTTAAAAATAATTAAAAAATAATAAAAAAAATAATAAATAATTAAATATAAAAATAATAATTAAAAAAAAAAAAAAGGCGGACCGGAATGAGAACCGCGTCTCAGTCTGACTTAAAAAAAATAAATAAATTAAATAATAAAAATAATGATTTAAAAATAATTAAAAATTAATAAAAAATAATAAATAATTAAATAAAAATAATAATTAAAAAAAAAAAAAAGGTGGACCGGAATGAGAACTGTGTCTCAGTCTGACTTAAAAAAAATAAATAAATTAAATAATAAAAATAATGATTTAAAAATAATAAAAAATTAATAAAAAATAATAAATAATTAAATAAAAATAATAATTAAAAAAAAAAAAAAAGGCGGACCAGAATGAGAACTGCGTCTCAGTCTGAGTTAAAAAAAAAAAAAAAATTAAATAATAAAAAAAATTATTTAAAAATAATTAAAAAATAATAAACAACAAAAAAAAAAACAATAATAAATAATTAAATAAAAATAATAATTAAAAAAAAAAAAAAAAGGCGGACCTGAATGGAGACTCTTTGGAAAGAGTGTCCATTCAACGCCCAATCAGCACTTACGTTACGCCCCCCCGCCATTTTGTGCTTTCAAACGCCCAATCAGCACTCAGTTTACGCCCCCCCCCGCCATTTTGTGGTTTCAAATTTCACAGACCAGTTTATAAGGCGCGAAATTTGAAAACACAAATCATTTCACCTACCCGCTACCTCGAAGACGGACTGCCGGATACCGAGGCCGCAAGAAGACTCGCTTCTGGATTTACCGAAGCAAGCTTCAAGACGACCGCTACTACCCTACAGCTAAGATATCCTTTTAGAGCTAAAACCTTTCTTTTATTTTACCGCTCCCCAGCCCACACAGTACCACTACCGCCGCCGCTCCCCAGCCCTCACAGCACCGCCGCCGCCGCCGCTCCCCAGCCCCCCGCCAATACCTACTCCGGGACCATGGAGCGAGTCGCTGCCTGAGCCGCAACTCGCGCCGCCATGTCCGCACACCCGCCGCCGCCATGTCCGCACACCCGCCGCCGCCGCCATGTCCGCACACCCGCCGCCGCCGCCGCCATGTCCGCACACCCGCCGCCGCCATGTCCGCACACCCGCCGCCGCCGCCGCCATGTCCGCACACCCGCCGCCGCCATGTCCGCACACCCGCCGCCATGTCCGCACACCCGCCGCCGTCGCCGCCATGTCCGCACACCCGCCGCCGTCGCCGCCATGTCCGCACGCCCGCCGCCATGTCCGCCCACCCGCCGCCATGTCCGCCCACCCGCCGCCATGTCCGCCCACCCCCGCCATGTCCGCCCACCCGCCGCCATGTCCGCACACCCGCCGCCATGTCCGCACACCCGCCGCCATGTCCGCACACCCGCCGCCATGTCCGCACACCCGCCGCCATGTCCGCACACCCGCCGCCATGTCCGCACACCCGCCGCCATGTCCGCACACCCGCCGCCGTCGCCGCCGCCATGTCCGCACACCCGCCGCCATGTCCGCACACCCGCCGCCATGTCCGCACACCCGCCGCCATGTCCGCACACCCGCCGCCATGTCCGCACACCCGCCGCCATGTCCGCACACCCGCCGCCATGTCCGCACACCCGCCGCCATGTCCGCACACCCGCCGCCATGTCCGCACACCCGCCGCCATGTCCGCACACCCGCCGCCGCCATGTCCGCACACCTGCCGCCGCCGCCATGTCCGCACACCCGCCGCCGCCGCCATGTCCGCACACCCGCCGCCGCCGCCATGTCCGCACACCCGCCGCCGCCATGTCCGCACACCCGCCGCCGCCGCCATGTCCGCACACCCGCCGCCGCCGCCATGTCCGCACACCCGCTCCCGCCGCTGTCCCCTGCCCCTCTCGCTAAAGCCCTAAACCCTAACCCCCCCGCCGTCCCCTAACCTAACGCCGCTGTCACCTAAGGCCCTACACCCGAAGCCCCCGCCGTCCCCTAACCTAACGCCGCTGTCACCTAAGGCCCTACACCCGAAGCCCCCGCCGTCCCCTAACCTAACGTCGCTGTCACCTAAGGCCCTACACCCGAAGCCCCCGCCGTCCCCTAACCTAACGTCCCCGTCGATCACTTACATGCCTTCAAGTCATCTGATCGTCCGTCCGGCCAGGCGTCCTCTTCCTCCGGCCCCGGGGGTCTTCTCTCTTCTTTCCGCCATCTCCGCCTCTTCGTCCGGCCCCGGGGATCTTCTGTCTTCTTTTCGCTAACTTTCACCTCCGACGTCTTCTTCCTCTTCTGATTGGTCGATGTATACTGCCCTCAGCCAATCAGAAGAGCCCTCTTTTTTTATTATTTTTAAATTATTTTTAAATCATTTTTTTTATTATTTAATTTATTTATTTTTTTAAAGTCAGACTGCGACACAGTTCTCATTCCGGTCCGCCTTTTTTTTTTTTTAATTATTATTTTTATTTAATTATTTATTATTTTTTATTAATTTTTTTTATTATTTTTTAATTATTTTTAAATCATTATTTTTATTATTTAATTTATTTATTTTTTTACTGCGAGTGAGACACAGTTCTCATTGTGGTCCGCCTTTTTTTTCCCATTGACATACATTAGCGGTGTGTCGGCGATTTTATGGCCGCCCACATGGTTCTATTTCTCGGCCTTAACATCGCGGACACACCGCTAATGCATCTCTATGGGCAGTCAGCCCGATTTCGGATTGAACGCCGACCAATCAGAATTCGAGCTGACTGCCCATAGAGATGCATTAGCGGTGTGTCCGCGATTTTAGGGCCGACGAATAGAACCAGGTGGCCGGCCATAAAATCGCCGACACACCGGTAATGTATGTCAATGGGAAAAAAAAGGCGGACCGCAATGAGAACTGTCTCACTCGCAAGTAAAAAAATAAATAAATTAAATAATAAAAATAATGATTTAAAAATAATTTAAAAATAATAAAAAAATAAATAAAAAATAATAAATAATTAAATAAAAATAATAATTAAAAAAAAAAAAAATTTAAAATAAAAAAATAATTTAATACAAAAAAAATTTAAAAATTAAAAAAAAAAAATACAAAAATAATAAAAAAAAAAATACTAATATTACTGTTAATAATAATGCTATTAATGGTAATATTTATGCTATTACTGGTAATATTTATGCTATTAATGGTAATAATTATGGTATTAATGGTAATAATTATGGTATTAATGGTAATAATTATGCTATTAATGGTAATAATTATTCTATTAATGCTAATAATTATTCTATTAATGGTAATATTTATGCTATTAATGCTAATAATTATGCTATTAATGGTAATAATTATGCTATTAATGGTAATAATTATGGTATTAATGCTAATAATTATGGTATTAATACTAATAATTATGGTATTAATGCTAATTATGCTATTAATGCTAATTATGCTATTAATGCTAATTATGGTATTAATGGTAATATTTATGCTATTAATGCTACTATTATTGTTATTGATGATGGTATTGATGATGCTATTGATGATGGTTTTGATGATGGTTTTGATATTTATGGTATTGGTATTATGTATGCACATAATAATTATGCTATTAATGTTAATAATTATGCTATTAATGCTAATAATTATGCTATTAATGGTAATTATGCTATTAATGCTAATAATTATGGTATTAATGCTAATAATTATGGTATTAATGCTAATAATTATGCTATTAATGGTAATAATTATGCTATTAATGGTAATAATTATGCTATTAATGCCAATAATTATGGTATTAATGCTAATAATTATGGTATTAATGCTAATTATGCTATTAATGCTAATTATGCTATTAATGGTAATAATTATGGTATTAATGGTAATAATTATGCTATTAATGGTAATAATTATGCTATTAATGGTAATAATTATGGTATTAATGGTAATAATTATGCTATTAATGCTAATAATTATTCTATTAATGGTAATAATTATTCTATTAATGGAAATATTTATGCTATTAATGCTAATAATTATGCTATTAATGCTAATAATGATATTAATGCTAATTATGGTATTAATGCTAATTATGCTATTAATGCTAATTATGGTATTAATGGTAATATTTATGCTATTAATGGTAATAATTATGCTATTAATGCTACTATTATTGTTATTGATGATGCTATTGATGATGGTTTTGATGAATGGTTTTGATGATGGTTTTGATGATGGTTTTGATGGTTTTGATGATGGTTTTGATATTTATGGTATTGGTATTATGTATGCACATAATAATTATGCTATTAATGTTAATAATTATGCTATTAATGCTAATAATTATGCTATTAATGGTAATTATGGTATTAATGGTAATAATTATGGTATTAATGCTAATAATTATGGTATTAATGCTAATAATTGCTATTAATGGTAATATTTATGCTATTAATGGTAATAATTATGCTATTAATGGTAATAATTATGCTATTAATGCCAATAATTATGGTATTAATGCCAATAATTATGGTATTAATGCTAATAATTATGGTATTAATGCTAATTATGGTATTAATGTTAATTATGCTATTAATGGTAATTATGCTATTAATGGTAATAATTATGGTATTTATGGTAATAATTATGGTATTTATGGTAATAATTATGCTATTAATGCTAATAATTATGCTATTAATGCTAATAATTATGCTATTAATGCTAATAATAATGCTATTGCTAATATTATTGTTATTGATGATGCTATTGATGATGCTATTGATGATGGTTTTGATGATGGTTTTGATGATGCTATTGATGATGGTTTTGATGATGGTTTTGATGATGGTTTTGATGATGGTTTTGATGATGGTTTTGATGATGGTTTTGATATTTATGGTATTGGTATTATGTATGCACATAATAATTATGCTATTAATGTTAATAATTATGGTATTAATGCTAATAATTATGGTATTAATGCTAATAATTATGGTATTAATGCTAATTATGCTATTAATGCTAATTATGCTATTAATGGTAATAATTATGGTATTAATGGTAATAATTATTGTATTAATGGTAATAATTATGCTATTAATGGTAATAATTATGCTATTAATGGTAATAATTATGGTATTAATGGTAATAATTATGCTATTAATGCTAATAATTATGATATTAATGCTAATTATGGTATTAATGCTAATTATGCTATTAATGCTAATTATGCTATTAATGGTAATATTTATGCTATTAATGGTAATAATTATGCTATTAATGCTACTATTATTGTTATTGATGATGCTATTGATGATGGTTTTGATGATGGTTTTGATGATGGTTTTGATATTTATGGTATTGGTATTATGTATGCACATAATAATTATGCTATTAATGTTAATAATTATGCTATTAATGCTAATAATTATGCTATTAATGGTAATTATGGTATTAATGCTAATAATTATGGTATTAATGCTAATAATTATGGTATTAATGCTAATAATTGCTATTAATGGTAATATTTATGCTATTAATGGTAATAATTATGCTATTAATGGTAATAATTATGCTATTAATGCCAATAATTTATGGTATTAATGCCAATAATTATGGTATTAATGCTAATAATTATGGTATTAATGCTAATAATTATGGTATTAATGCTAATAATTATGGTATTAATGCTAATTATGGTATTAATGTTAATTATGCTATTAATGGTAATTATGCTATTAATGGTAATAATTATGGTATTTATGGTAATAATTATGGTATATATGGTAATAATTATGGTATTTATGGTAATAATTATGCTATTAATGCTAATAATTATGCTATTAATGCTAATAATTATGCTATTAATGCTAATAATTATGGTATTAATGCTAATTATGGTATTAATGTTAATTATGCTATTAATGGTAATTATGCTATTAATGGTAATAATTATGGTATTTATGGTAATAATTATGGTATATATGGTAATAATTATGGTATTTATGGTAATAATTATGCTATTAATGCTAATAATTATGCTATTAATGGTAATAATTATGCTATTAATGGTAATAATTATGCTATTAATGCCAATAATTATGGTATTAATGCCAATAATTATGGTATTAATGCTAATAATTATGGTATTAATGCTAATTATGGTATTAATGGTAATAATTATGCTATTAATGCTAATAATAATGCTATTGCTAATATTATTGTTATTGATGATGCTATTGATGATGCTATTGATGATGCTATTGATGATATTGATGATGGTTTTGATGATGCTATTGATGATGGTTTTGATGATGGTTTTGATGATGGTTTTGATATTTATGGTATTGGTATTATGTATGCACATAATAATTATGTTATTAATGTTAATAATTATGCTTTAAATGCTAATAATTATGGTATTAATGCTAATAATTATGCTATTAATGCTAATAATTATGGTATTAATGCTAATTATGCTATTAATGCTAATAATTATGGTATTAATGCTAATAATTATGCTATTAATGGTAATAATTATGGTATTAATGCTAATAATTATGGTATTAATGCCAATAATTATGGTATTAATGCCAATAATTATGCTATTAATGCTAATAATTATGGTATTAATGCTAATAATTATGGTATTAATGCTAATATTTATGGTATTAATGCAAATAATTATGGTATTAATGCTAATAATTATGCTATTAATGGTTATAATTATGCTTTTAATGCCAATAATAATGCTATTGCTAATATTGTTATTGATGATGCTATTGATGATGGTTTTGATATGTATGGTATTGGTATTATGTATGCACATAATAATTATGCTATTAATGTTAATAATTATGCTATTAATGCTAATAATTATGCTATTAATGGTAATTATGGTATTAATGCTAATAATTATGGTATTAATGATAATAATTATGCTATTAATGCTAATAATTATGCTATTAATGCTAATAATTATGGTATTAATGCAAATAATTATACTATTAATGGTAATAATTATGCTATTAATGCTAATAATTATGCTATTAATGCTAATAATTATGCTATTAATGGTAATATTTATGCTATTAATGCCAATAATTATGCTATTAATGCTAATAATTATGCTATTAATGGTAATATTTATGCTATTAATGCTTATAATTATGCTATTAATGCTAATAATAATGCTATTGCTAATATTATTGTTATTGATGATGCTATTGATGATGCTATTGATGATGCTATTGATGATGGTTTTGATGATGGTTTTGATATTTATGGTATTGGTATTATGTATGCACATTTAATGTCCTTAAGTATTCAGTGACCTCTTACTATTATTGATATGAATGAGAAACATGTTTATATATTTGTAATACGTTGTAGGGTAAATTAAAGGACATACAAAACATGATATTTAAATATGTTCATTGTCTATCTGGAACTTATTATTTTCCTTAATAATTATTCTATACTTTTCAAGAATTCTTTTCTCCCAAAAAGCTTTTGTAAAAGCTCTTGCGTACCTATACATCTCCAAGCATAGTATTACCTTTGTATGTTCTAACATGACTTCAAAGGATACTAGCAAGGATGTTGGCGGGTACAAAGCCGCATGGATGCGTAAGACACGTGCTAAAGAAACTGAAGAAGAGCGACAATGTCGTTTGGATAAGTCTAAAGCTGAGTATAAGCAACGCATTGCAACGGAGTCGCTGGAACAAAAACAACTACGGTTGGGCAAAAATGCTCAGAAGCTACATCAACGGCGTCAAAAAAAAAAAGCGACACCACCAGTACATCACTCTGCTGATCAGACAGTAACTTCCTCAGTACAACAGTCTGCTGATCAAACTACAAGCTCACCTGTACAATACTCTGCTGATGTAACTCAGTGTGCTGATTAAATAGTAACCTCATCAGTACTACAGTCTGCTGATCCAACTGTAAGCTCACCAGTACTACAGTTTGCTCTAGCTCTTTCTAGCAGTTCACCGGATGAAAGGAGCACAATTCCTCAAGTTTCATCACCGCGTAAAGCAACAGCAAAGCGTAAACATTGTGCTGAGGAGACGTCACGCACAAAACGTTTTCGCCTTGAACAACAACAAACTCCTTTGGAGGCACAAATTGCTCAGGAGTCTTCACTATCCAAACAGAGCCGCTTACGTAAAAGTGGTGCCTCCCGTCGTCAACACCGCAAAAAGACGTCTTCTACTGTTACACAAGTGGATCCTGACTCTTTTTCTGCTTTATTACTTCAACGTCTCATCTATGTCGGTTTGCAGAAAGAAAATCGTATTTACCTACCTACACCTCCCTCTTCATATCCACCTGGATTTACAGATAGTGATTTTGGCATTGTGGAACATACCTGTGGCTCTATGATATTCATATGTAAGCATTGTGAAGCTCGACATTTCATGGATGAGATGCCATCGGATAAACAGTATACTCTCTGTTGTCACAAGGGGAAGGTCAAGGTTCCGTTACCTCAGTATCCAGAGATGTTGGAATGTATTCTTAAAGGTCAGAGTCCATACAGTCGGAATATGATGGATAACATCAGAAGTATTAATAGTTCATTTGGTTTTGCTTCTATGGGTGCAAGTATTGCTCCCCCACCTGGACATGGCCCTTATTGCTTCCGGATTCATGGCCAAATTTATCACCGTACTGGAACACTACATCCTGCTCCAGATCAAGCTCCTGCTTATGCCCAACTCTACATTTTAGATACTGCCACTGCTAATGACCAACGTTTACAGTGTGATGAAAATAAGAAATGTCATCCTAAATTGATGCGGCTCATTGCTAACTTATTAGATCGCATTAATCCTTTTGTTTCCGCATACAAAATGTTACGTTTTGTTGAACAAGAGGAACAGGAGAAGGCAATTGAAAATGGTACTGTCATGCCTAATATCATCATGGCTCTTAAACAGGATCGAGAACAAGACCCAAGACGTTATAATAAGCCAATTGTTAATGAAGTTGCTGTGGTCTTTGAAAATGCTGATGGAGAGCCGCCTTTCAATAGAGACATTTTAATTCATCTGAAACCTGACCCAAGCAATCCTTTAGCTCCAAAAACACAGCAAGTTAGTATTCTCCACAGTAATTTGGATGCTTTACTGTATCCGTTATTTTTTCCGCATGGTGAACAAGGCTGGCATGAGGGACTGAAGCATCAAGGTGAAAATCCACGGAGAATTACACAATTGCAGTATTACTGTTATTTGCTATCTGTACGTCCTGGGTTCAATCCTATTTTAAATGGTGGAAAACTAACGCAACAGTATTTAGTAGATGCGTATATAAAAATTGAGGCTAATCGCTTAAATTTTATACGTCAACATCAAAAAGACTTAAAAGTGGAAGACTATTGCGTACTACAGGAACATCTGCAAAGAAAATCTTTTGAAAAAGGAATTCCTATTGGCAAGACGGTCATTTTACCATCGTCATTTGAAGGCAGTCCAGAAACATGCAGCAGAGGTATCAAGATGCCATGGCTATTGTTACAAAATTTGGACGGCCAGATCTTTTTATAACAATGACCTGTAATCCCAAATGGAGCGAGATTATCCATAATTTAGAACCATGGCAGAGGGTGGAACACAGACCGGATTTAGTCGCCCGTGTCTTCAAAATAAAATTAGAAGCCCTATTAAAAGATATAAACAGTGGATTATTTGGCAAGATTTGTGCAATGATTCATGTAATAGAATTCCAAAAGCGAGGACTACCACATGCTCACATTTTGGTTATTCTGGATAGCAATTCCAAATTACGCACTGAGGTAGATGTCGATCGTACTGTTTGGGCAGAAATTCCTGACCCATCCGAGTATCCTGTGCTCCATCAAATTGTGATGCAACATATGATTCATGGACCCTGTGGACAATTGAACCCCAATTCTCCATGTATGGATATTGGAAAGTGTAAAAAAGGATTCCCAAAAGATTTCCAACCAAAAACTGTAATACCACACGATGCCTACCCAACTTATCAACGCAATGCAGGACCTTCATTTACACAACGTTCTCACATGGTTGATAATTCTTGGGTTGTTCCCTATAACCCTTTCTTACTATTAAAGTATAAGTGTTATATAAATGTGGAAATCTGTGCATCCATTCAAAGTGTCAAGTATCTATTCAAATATGTTTACAAGGGGCATGATAAAGCCAATCTGGAAATTTCTCAAACAAACATACAACATGATGAACCTCACCAATTTATGGACTCAAGATACGTCAGTGCACCGGAGGCAGCTTGGAGAATTTTTGCCTATCCAATGCATAAACAATCACACAGCATTGTTCGCCTTGCCGTACATCTGCCACAGTCACAACCCCTTTATTTTCATGAAGATGCTTCTGTTGAGAACATTGCTGCCATGACACATAAAAAATCAACTCTTATGGCCTACTTTGAACTGAATGAGAATGACCCACGTGCTCATGAATACTTCTACCGCCAAATTCCTGAGCACTATGTCTGGAAAGCTGGTGCATGGGAAATTAGGCAGAAACGTGGAACAACAGTCATTGGAAGAATGTATACGGTCAGTATGAAAGATGAAGAACGCTACTATTTACGGTTGTTGTTACTACATGTAAAAGGAGCAACAAGTTTTGAGCACATTAAGACCGTTAATGAAGTCGAGTACCCAACTTTTAAACAGGCAGCAATAGCCCTTGGATTACTTTTGGATGACAGTGTTTGGCGAAATACCTTACTGGATGGCTGTGTTCTAAACATGCCTGCACAGCTTCGGGATATGTTTGCTTACATATGTATCTTTGGTCCTCCTGCTCATCCATTGGAGTTGTGGCAAGAATTTAAAAAAGATTTTATTGAAGACTACTGCCGTGCATATCACCCTAACAATGAGGACTGTGAGCATTGTGAAGGCTATGCAATGACAGATGTTCAAAATGTGTTAAAATTTCATGGCAAAAGCTTTACGGATTTTAATCTACCACGCCCCAAAAGAAAACAACAACTACAACCACAATACGACAAAGAGGAGGAGTTTAGAAGAGCCCAAGAAATGAAAGAAACTTTAAATCAACAACAACTTCTGGCCTATAATGCCATAAATGAAGCATTACAGGATACAAGTCAGCAAGCTAAGTGCTTTTCATTGATGGCCCAGGTGGCAGTGGGAAAACATATTTGTATGATTTGTTAATTCGTCAAATAAGAGGAGAAGGAGAAACTGTGTCACCTGCTGCCAGTACTGGGATTGCAGCCAACTTATTGGAAGGAGGAAGAACCATCCATTCACTTTACGGGATACCTATTCCAATTAATGAAACGTCTGTGTCAAGAATCAAAAATGATACTGATGCTGCACACCATTTGAAAAGTACTAAACTTTTTATTATTGATGAATCCACTATGCTATCCAAATTTGCACTGCATGTCATTGACCAACTATTAAAAGATGTTATGACCAAAGATATCTCGAAGAAAAATAAAACACCCTTTGGAGGGAAAGTCATTGTTCTGGGAGGAGACTTTCGTCAGTGTCTTCCTATTATTCCTCATGGAACACGAACTGATATCGTAGAGAGCTGCATTAAATATTCCAGACAATGGCAGATTTTCACTCAATTGCCACTACTTGACAACATGCGCTCTGTTGATCCAGAATACAGCAATTGGATACTTCAGCTGGGAAATGGACAATTGACCAATTCTTATAACCTTGGAGATGATGTTATAGAAATCCCTGAAGATATGATTTGCACAGGTTCACTAATATTTGACATTTTTGGTGAAAACATTGTAATTGATGTCAATGACAATGAAAGCATTCATACAGCAGCATCACATGCCATTCTTTGCCCCAAAAATGATGATGTGGATCAGGTCAACTCTAAGATCATGGATTGCATTGCTGGAGAGTATACAGAATACATTAGTGATGATTCCATTGATCCGGACGAGACAGAGGACCCAGAGCAATACCCTGTTGAATTTTTAAATTCACTTACACCCACGGGGATGCCATCTCATCGTCTGAAATTAAAAATTGGCACCATTGTAATGCTTTTGAGGAACTTCAACAGCAGAAAAGGTCTTTGCAATGGGACTCGCTTAATTGTCACCGGTTTGGTTGCCAACATGATTCGAGCAAGAGTCATTACTGGGTCTGCTGGAGGAAATGTGGTTTTCATTCCCAGGATTGATTTGTGCCCATCAGAAACCGGCTTGCCTTTTAAGTTAAGACGTCGCCAATTTCCTCTGAAGCCAGCTTTTGCCATGACAATAAACAAATCCCAAGGACAAACACTTGAGAAAGTAGGCATT
Organism: Allobates femoralis; assembly: GCA_033576535.1. Classification (NCBI taxonomy): domain Eukaryota; kingdom Metazoa; phylum Chordata; class Amphibia; order Anura; family Aromobatidae; genus Allobates; species Allobates femoralis. The sequence continues at coordinate 541,215,002 of JARQOC010000002.1, forward strand.
TTTTTGCCAGAACCTGTTTTTGGACATGGACAATTGTATGTGGCTTTTTCAAGAGTGAGAAGACGATCCAATGTAAAAGTGAAAGTGGTGGACACTCCAATCCAAGGAAAATTGCTGTCTAACAGTGACAAAGTTTTTACCAAAAATATTGTCTACAAGAATATTTTGCACTGAACTCTTCCCTATGACTATTCTTCTGTTTATTTATCTTTTGAAAAAAAAAAAAAAAAAAAAAAATTTTACTGTTTTACATTTTATTCTTTTATATACTGATTTCTACTATATTTTTGTGAACACACATTTAAAATAATATGAGAGATGTGTATCATCCACATTTCTACAGTGGGTGATAGAAACCACTATTTCAAGCTCCAGCACTATATGTGCTGAGAGATTTCATTGTCACTCTTTACAGGGAGAGGTTTTTGTGAACAGCTAAGAGACGGGTGGGATGGCTGTTCACACACATCTCATTAGCAAGGTGTGTTCCACATGTTTAGATAGATAGGGACAAACATAAATTATTAATTAGATTGTACCACACCATTTTTCTTAGATTTTTTCACTTTGTTGAGGAATATACTAAATGATAATAATTGATCATGAAGGACTCACCAACAACATACTTGCTGTAATTTTCATAATTGCATATATGTAATTTGTACTTAACTTGCGGTTTGTGCAGACAACATAGTTGCAGCAGTGTCATCCACATCAACTGCAGTCACCTGTGGTTAGTTAGTCGATGCATCTTATGCACCTGCTGAAGCTACGTTAACTCCATTTACCGTAGGTTAACTACAAGTTTTTTTGTTATTGCATGGATATTGCTGCAAGTCTGTAGCTGGTAACTCCTTCTGTATCAATTTACAAAATTTTATTATTTACATCACAATCCTCAAAAAATCTAAGAAAAATTCAGGTATAAAAAATATTTAAATTATATCAATTCGGATTTAGTTAGATTAGGACTCACCAGGCGTAAGGGCATCTTGACGCGATTGGTGGGCTGACACAAACTGGCTGATACACCTATTACTGTTAATTCATCAATTTTAATGATTGATGCATTAAGAAGTATTGCTACTTTGTGTTCTAAGACCCTTACAACATAATTATTCAATTTTCCTTATATGATATCAACAATACAAATATATATAGTTGCTGTAAAGATGTCATTGGAATAATTGGATTATTTAAAAATCTTTAAAAAAACAATAAACATATTCTAGACAACCAATGCATTTGCATTAGTCTAACAGCTATAACTACTATAATCAAATTAACGTACGTTCTAGAATCCCGATGCATTTGCATCGGGCTCACAGCTAGTCTATTATATAATTGCGAATGGCTTTTTTGCCCCTGGCGTGGTCATGTGGATACGCGCGAAGCATTGGCCGCGAAGCGGCCATTGCGAGTCGTGCGTGGTCATGTGGATACGCCCGAAGCATTGGCCGCGCAGCGGCCATTGCGAGCAGTTCTAAGGTGACTCGCTATGCCCGCGCAGCGGGCATGGCGAGTCGCCTTTGCAGCGCGAAGCATTGGCCGCGAAGCGGCCATTGCGAGTCAGAGACTCGCCCTTCTAGAATCCCGATGCATGTGCATCGGGCTCCCAGCTAGTAAAAAATAATTGCTAAAAAAGTGTAAAAGGTATCTTGGCTTTCTCTTTAGTTGGTTAGCTGTCACTGATAACTATGAAGAAAACTTAAGTGACTGTTTGACAAGCAGCGAATACATCGTTAAACACAGCCAATGATTGGCTGTAATGGGCAACACCGACACTATATCTTTGTGACTTTTTTAATACATTATCCCTGTAGTGTGTTCCTAGGGACGATAAATATGTAAATGCTTGCCTCACCATAATGCAATTATATGAAACCCTATAAAATTAGTTTTAAACCTGCCAGCAATAGTGTGTTACAAGTTCATTTCTGTTTCTAGATGCTATAGTAGAAATCTGTTGGGAACAAATTTATGTTATGTATGTTGTATATTATCTTTTTTATTTCAAAAGGCCACCTGGGAAAAAGAATAAATTAACATTTTCTTTACAATATCAGTGTATTAATGTTAAGGTGACCATTATAAAGAATGTAATGATTCAAATATGAAGATTTTAGCCATTTAATAAATAATGGAATAAATTTATCTGTACAATGAGACACATAAAACATACCGTAAGTCTCCCCGGTATTGGATTTAATCATGTACAAGCGCTAGCTAACTGTTCCCTGCACTTTTCTCTCCCAGTAGATTAATATTATAGTAATGATTATGCGTGCCATTTTGCCATGACATTTCCCAGTGTAAAATAGTCCCTGCAAGAACTAAGCTATAGAATTTTCTTCACGTAACATGGCTAACATTTCTATTGCCTTTATCCAGAAATAATGGCCACTGCTTTTTCTGCAGAAATATAAGAAAAACTGATGAACAATGAAAAGTAATGTAATGAAAATTGGGAATGAAAAAAAACCTTAGATGTGGTTTTAAGGTGAGTAATTTGCTGCATACACATGGCAGTGTGACTAACCTAACAATAAAAATAGATTAAACTCATACATCAAAGAACTGTAGTGGCAAATGTGTGAATGTTAAACTAAATAGACAAGAGGCAGTGCATTAAAACCTAGGGAATTAAATTAATTAATCATAGAATAACAGTGATATAATTAAACCCTGTTAAATAAACTATGCACAATAAAAAATGTGCTTCTGTTTTCTTTAGTTTTGCACTGAAATGACTAAACATGGAAAGGTCAGTGTTCATAGACCTGCCACAAAGTATATATATATCCAAGATGATCTATATATCTGTACCCAGAACACCATATCTGTTTAAAAGGTATTTGGTATTTACTGGTCTTTAGAAAGATTTGACTCAAGGTAAAAAATTCAAACATAAATATGTAAGTTGCCAGCGTTAGTCTTTTACAGGTTAGCTTCAGTTTTTCGATAACATTGTTTCCACAAGTTTTGTATAATCATTTGCTACAGAACAACTATTGTAGACACAAAATAGTGAGACAAGCACACAGTGAACAAGTCTGTAAGACTGTTCACACCACCTAGAAACTGAATCACAATAAACAGTAAAAGAAACATATAAAAAAATACTCTGTTGTAAGGAGCACACAATAGACCTCGAGGCTGTTGTAAGGAGCAAGTGCAGATAAAAAAAATGTTAAAAAACAGGGTATTTGGTTGATACGTTTTTTGCAAAAAAATGTAACATAAGCTGCTCTACCAATCGTCAAGGTAACCAGTGCCAGGGCAGTCCCTAGCTGATGTGTTTAAAAACCTGATCAAATGTATAATACCTATAGAACAGGATTCAGACAGGAACATGTCCGACATGGACATGCTGCAGAAGACGGCTTATTATGTGCAAGGCTCACAGGGAGGGGCGGGGAACTCCCTATCTTGCAGACACAAGAAACGAATTAGACACAGATTATTGAGCCAAGCACACAGTGAACAAGTCTGTAAGACCGTGTACACACCACCTAGAAACTGAATCACAAAAACCAGTAAAACTTTTTATTTACTTTACTTATTACAACAGAGTATTTTTTTATACTTTTGTTTTACTGTAATTTTATAATTCAGAACAACTATTGTAGCTGCAAAGTAGCATGTCATCCCCAAAACTCAATTTAAACTACCATATTTTTCAGGCCATAAGATGCACTTTGTTTCCCCAGATTGTGGGGGAAAGTGGGGGGGGGGGGTGTCTTATTGTCTGAATGTAAATTGCTGTACTGACTGTGGAGATTTGCTGTACTGTGCTGGGAGGGGACCAGCTCTGGAGTGGGCTGGAGCAGGCTGCAGAAGCAGCCCATGATCATTTGCCCCCGCTCATTAATCTACTGTAATATGTACTGCATTCCACTGTCCACTTCTCAGTGCTGAAGCCATGCTGAACAGTGAGTGGAAGACAGGGTGTATTACATGTACTGAACTCCTTATCATTGTATATGTCCCCATCCTGGGATATTGCAGCCCCCATCACTGGATATGGCGCACTGCTGCCACACAATTTAAAATAATAAACGGTGTAACATACCTGTCTGCTGTCAATCCCATCTTTACCTCTGCATCTTTAACAATAGGCCTAAACAGTCACTGACCTACCTCTCTATTGTTTCCTGTAATACTCCACGAAAATTATAGTTGTCCCACCTGTGTGTGGTGGGGCATAACATTGATGGGAGCGCTTGCATGAACTTTGAGTTTATCCAGCCCACTAGGCCTAACCAGGTCACTGACCTACCTCTCTATTATTTCCAGTAATACTCCACGATACTGATAGTGGTCCCACCTGTGTGTGGCGGGGCATAACATTGACTGGAGCGCTTGCATGAGCTTTGAGTTTATCCGGCCCAGTAGGGCTAAATAGGTCACTGACTTACCTAGCTAGTTTTTTCGGTAATACTCCACGAAACTGATAATGGTCCCAGCTATATGTGGCGGAGCATAACATTGATGGGAGCGCTTGCATGAGCATTGAGTTTATCCGGACCAGTAAGCCTAAACAGGTCACTAAACTTCCTGGTTAGTTTTTTTGGTAATACTCCACAAAACTGATAGTGGTCACATCTGTTTGTGGTATGGCATAACATTGATGGGAGCGCTTGCATGAGCTTTGAGTTTATCCGGCCCAGTAGGCCTAAACAGGTCACTGTCCTACCTAACTAGTTTTTTCGGTAACACTCTACAAAACTGATAGTGGTCCCACCTATATGTGGCAGGGCATAACATTGATGGGAGGGCTTGCATGGGCTTTGAGTTTATCCGGCCCAGTAGGCCTAAACAGGTCACTGATCTACCTAACTAGTTTTTTCGGTAACACTCTACGAAGCTGATAGTGGTCCCACCTGTATATGGAGGGCATAACATTGATGGAGCGATTGCATGGGCTTTTAGTTTATCTGGCCCATTAGGCCTACACAGGTCACTGACCTACCTAACTAGTTTTTTCGGTAATACTCTACCAAACTGATAGTAGTCCCACCTGTGTGTGGTATGGCATAACATTGATGGGAGCGCTTGCATGAGCTTTGAGTTTATCCGGCCCAGTAGGCCTAAACAGGTCACTAATCTACCTGACCAGTTTTTTTGTTAATACTCCATGAAACTGATAGTGATCCCACCTGTGTGGGGGGGGGGGGGGAATATCATTGATGGGAGCACTTGCATGAGCTTTGAGTTTATCTGGGCCAGTAGGCCTAAACAGGTCACTGACCTACCTCTTTATTATTTCCTGTAATACTCCATGAAAGTTATACTTGTCCCACTTGTGTGTGTGACAGGGCATAGCATTGATGGGAGCGCTTGCATGAGCTTTGAATTTACCCGGTCTGCTACACCTAAACAGGTCACTGACCTACCTGACTAGTTTTTTTGGTAATATTCCCCAAAATGTATAGTTGACCCACCTGTGTGTGGCAGAGCATAACATTGGTGGGAGTGCTTGTATGAGCTCTGAGTTTATCCGGCCCAGTAGGGCTAAACAGGTCACTGAATTACCTCTCTAGTTTTTCCTGTAATACTCTACAAAACTAATATTTGCTGAGCAATGTTTAACCTTGAAATGCTAGGCCAGGTCCTCTTTCAAACCTTGTGCCATGCAGGCAGGCTGGGCTATTCAGCAATTTTTGGTCTGGGACAATTAACCCCATTTTGCTGTGGTCTGGCCCTTTGGAAAGAGTGAGGTTTCTTGTTGGGGTCCCCTTGCCGTGTGGTACGTGATTTGAGAAGGGTGTGACATGCCTATACCTGTGTATCATCCTCCTTTTACTCCTCCACCTATTTTTGCTTAATGTAGAAAACTACTGCCACTTTTCCCCTGTAACTCATCCATTTGTCAATTCAAAGTCAATTTCACTCCCCTCTGAAATTTTAGGTGAATGTTAAGCAGCTTCTATTTTGAAGTGCTTTGGAAGAGTGTGCAGGCTGGCACAAACTGTGTCTTGTGCACCCATGCTACGCTATGAGACTATTTGTACTGTGGTTAGATTGTTGTCACTTTTCCTAGTGTTTGTTGTCTATTCTGAGTAGTTTGGTAGCTTTTGGACACTTTTGAAGATGTTTTCTATAAGTTTGCTCTAGCCTGCCATTAATTCCAATGGGGTTCGACTGTGTTTGAAGAACATTCGACAAACAGTTCGTCAAACTCACCCCAATTCGGTGAATCGGATCGAAATCAAACACTTAGGTGGTGGCTCATCACTAGTGAGGAGTTACCAATGTTTAGCAATTCAGGAGTTTTCCAAATGTGACATGATATCTGCCAATGATTCTAGCCAATTTTTAATCTAAAAACTAAATGGTGCTCCTTCTCTTCTGAGCCTTGCTGTGCACCCAAACAGTCGTTTTCCACCACACATTGAGTATATGTGTACTCAGGAGAAGTGGCAGAATAAATTGTATGTTGTATTTATACTGTTACTCTTGTGAAAATACAACATTTGGAGCTAAAAGAACATTTTTGTGGGAAAAACTAGATGTTTTATTTTCATGGCTCAACATACTAAAATACTGTGATACTGTGAAGCACCTGGGGGTTCAAGGTGCTCAACACACATCTAGATAAGTTCCTTGAGGGGCCTAGCTTCCAAACTAGGGTCATTTGTGTTTTTTTTCACTTTTTAGGCACATCCGGGGCTCTCCAAACACAACATGGTGTCAGCTAATGATTCCAGCCAATCATGCCCTTCAAAAGTGAAATGGTGCTCCTTCATTTCCGAGTAGTTTTCCATCATATATGGGGTATCAGCATACTCAGAATTTGTACAAAAATACTTGGGATCTATTTTATTCAGTTACCCTCATGAAAATAAAAACTTTTGAGGTCAAAGAATATTTTATTTTCATGGCAAAACTGTGAAGCACCTAGAGTTTCAAGGTACTCACCACACATGTAAATAAGTTCCTTGAGAGATCTAGTTTCCAAAATAGGGTTATCTCTGGGGGCTTTCCACTCTTTAGAAACATCAGATCTTCTCCAAACACCGGATGGGAACAGTTAGCGATTCCAGCCAATCTTGCCTTTCAAATGTCAAATGGTGCTCCTCCCCATCCGAGCCCTGCCCAAACAATAGCTTTATACCATATTTGGAGTATTGCTACATGCAGTAGAAACCCACCAAGGACAATATCTACAAAGAGTTTGTGTGGATTTCCTCCAGGTTGTTGGATTTCTTCCCACAATTCAAAGCCTCCAGGTTCTCCAGTTCACACATTTCAAAGACATACCAATAGGATGTTTAGATTGTGAACCCCAGTGGGACAAATCTATCTATCTATCTATCTATCTATCTATCTATCTATCTATCTAGCAAAAAAAAGCTGCACTGCACTCACAGACCAGTGTGAACTGGTGCATGCAACGACACAGGGACATATCAAGCAGAAAAAATTCCCTGCAGCACACAGCTACTACCAATGTTGTATAATGCTATAAGCCATGTGTGATTGAGAAAAAAGTTTAAAAACTTACGTTTTTCTGAAAAAACTCAAAATCTTATCTTTTAATTCTGAAGTTCTTAGTACAAACATTGGCCAAGGTCTGCTTGCTCATCGACTGCGACAAAGTGACTTCAGGCACGATGAGTCCTATCGCTGACACCCAAGTCCTCCTTTTCCGCTCCCCCACTTCTCAGTGGGCAGACTCCATCTATACCCTCCATCACCTGTAGGCGATGAGGGTGCAATTGCAGCAAAGGGTCTGCAACTCCATAGAATATATAGCAAAAAAAAGCTGCACTGCACTCACAGACCAGTGTGAACTGGTGCATGCAACGACACAGAGACATATAAAGTCTGCCCACTGAGTAGTAGAATTGCGTTTCACTGCATTTACGCAAGCGCTCAAAAGGAGCGCATAAATGCAGGAATACGCAGCAAATATTACGTAGCCTAAATAATCCTTCAGGAAAACCTGCCACATCATCTTTAATTACAGACAACTGATTCAGATCATACAGAATCCCTCCTTCCCATGACAGGGAGCCATATTCCATATAAGGTATACTTGTATGATATTAGGATATTAATGAAAAAAAACTAGGAGAGCATCACATATAGAGAAGGAATCTATTTTAGATGTTTCAGAGGGATTCTCAAAAATTCTGTCCATGAAAATGTCCAACTGTATTTATTTTATCATTTTTATATCCACAATAGCAGATGATAACTTCAACATCCATGTAATTCTAAGTTAAATATTACATGTGTGTTTATTAACTATATATTTACCCTTAATAGTGTTGTATGAGAATTTTTTATTGTTATGTCAGAATTTTATTTTTTTATGTTTGTCCCCAAAATAAGGAATAAAAATATTTGAATACTAAATTTTGTGGAAGTCAGTGGTTACTGGTATACACCATATTAGTAAAGTGCTTCATACATAAATCAAACCGAGTATCAACCGCCCAATTTATACTTAAGGCCGCTTTACACATCACGATATCGCAAAGCAACTACAATAAAAAGTCACATGGTACGGGCGTTGCAGTTAATATTGTTCGTTCGTTGTGTCGTGTAAATGGGCAATGCAACTCAAAAATGATGCAACTACGATATTGTTTTTGGATTGTGCATGCTCTTCAACCGTGCAATATTGGCTAGTCGATTTGGCAGGATCGTGTTGTGTGACAGCGCAACTACAATTTGGAGCGCAACTTCCCCTATTGACTCCAATGTTAAATGGTTGTTCCCTGGGTTGCTCATACACAGCGTGGGAAAGGGGCGTACTACATCGTAGTTGCGTTGTCTACTATGCGATCTTGAACAAGTGCCAAAAACGTGTGCGCTCCCGTGAAATCGTATGCAATATCAGAACGATATTGCGACGTGTAAAGCGGCCTTTATACAAATCTTACTTAAACATTGAAAAAAAATTCTCATGTATATATAGTAAGGCCCCCATCACACCACATTTTTTGCCGGTCTGTGTGGATCCTTTAATTTGAAGGATCATATGGACAGACCCGGATTTGTGTAAATGGATGGCATTTATGCTCCCGGTTCCTGTTTTTTGAAGGATCTGTTTAGTGCATATAAAAGCATTATCAATCGCTGCAGCCACAGAGAGAGAGAGAGAGAGAGAGATCGTGAACAGAAACATGGCTGTGAGAAGCTCTGCAGTGCTTCTGAGCATGCTCAGTACTGCAAAACAGATTCGGGAAACGATCCTTTTTTTTCCCGGATCAGTCTCCATAGAGCCCCATTTTAAGTAAAACGGACCGCACCAGATTCATTTCTGTCTATTTTTGTTCACTGTGATAAAAAACAGTGCATTCTCCGATTCTGGGTACAGGAAGAAACAGGACAAAAATGGATCCCTAGCTTAATTCACACAAACGGATGGTCGTATAGGCCCAATCCATGCCCATAGGTTAACATGGGAAGCCAAAACGGATTCCTCTCTATCCATTTAAAAACGGATACACGCAGATCCCCAAAAACGTGGTGTGAAACCAGCCTAATCCAACTATACATCCACAGTGAGAAACCACATATGTGGAGCAGTGTAAATTATCTCAAAATTTGCTACTAAGTTACCATATGGAGAATGAATTATGGGAACCGATCTTTCTGCAATGAAAAACACACATATTAATTGTACACGTAGTAATAACAATCGCGCCTCATTGTTAACAGATATTCCTTTTAATCTACTATTAATTTTCATACAACACTATCACAGGAAAATAATTAATAAATAATAGTTAATAAACACACATGAAATATTTAAATTAAAATAACATAGATGTTGAAATTGACTATCATCTGCTATTGTGGTTATAAAAATTATAAAATAAGAAATACAATTGGACATTTTCATGCACAGAATTTTTAAGAATTCCTCTGAAACATCTAGAATGGATTCCTTCTCTATGGATGGAATCACACTGTCCGTGTGATATGCTTGGCAGTCGGACGAGTCTTGGAACAGTCACCAGAACGGCCTCTCTTCTCTCAGGCCGGGAAAGTTAGATGCTTGTATTTCTATGCAGATTCACACTACCCATCCAGAGAGGGAGAGGCCGTTCAGGGTCACTGGTCCAAGTCTCGACCGAGAGACTCGCATGTAAGTAGGATAGTGTGTTTCCACCCTATATGTGATACTCTCCTTGGGTTTTTTCATTAACATCATTATATTTTACAAGTATACCTCTTATTGAATAAAGACCAAGTGGACAAAGTGCATCTTTCATACAGATGTATGTATCCCTGAGGAAGGAGCAAGGTACGCTCCGAAAATAAAGCTACATCATTGCCAAAGACCTCGTGGGTCCATTTGGTCCAGTTCATGCCATGCAACACGTGAATGTGTGGATCCAGCAGCAGCTGTACACGAGCAGATATTGGTTGTGTGGCTGAAGGCACACTGGCGTGAGACTCGTGAGAATGCAATGCGTGAAAAATCGCATTGCACTCAGACCAATGTTATTGGAATGCTGCAGGGCATATTGGTGCATTTTTCTCGTGTCAAACACGCATTGCAAGGGCAATGCAAGTACCAACGCAGCATGCTGTGATTGCACACGTTTTTCATGCGCAAGAGACCAATGTAAGTCCATGGATGCGTGAAAAAAACGCACCATTGTAACACAAAGTGAGTGTCATGTGTGAAAAATGCACAAAAACAGTTTGGAGCAGTAAGTTGACTCATCAGCTTATCAGGAAGGGTCCCATTACAAGCACAAGTTGTGTTTCCTCCTCCACAGAGCCTAATCCTGTATCATGTCCCAGTATATTAATGTTGAGACGTTAACTGTGCTTGTTCAAGGCCATCCAGTAATATGGGACAAGCGTGATCCAGCTTAGGCTAGGGTCACACTTACACGATTCTAAGTCCCCTGCGTTGTTTACAAAAACTTAGAATTTTTAGAATCTAAGGTTGGCTTCACACCACGGCGCAGTCCAGTCCGGGACTGTCTGGTGTAAACGAGACAGCCCCGGACCGGATCAGCACACAGAATCGAAGAGCCAAATGTGCCCTCTGGTCCTGTATGCAGCCGGACGCAGCTGCAGCTGCTAATGATTCTGGACCGCGGCTCGCAGGAAGCTAGCCACGGTCCTGAAATCACAACGGCGTGCAGCCGCCGGTGTCCGGTTCCCGGATCGTGCCGGACCGGGGCAATCCGGCTCCATAGGCTCCCATGTTAGGGAGTGCCGGATTGCCCCAGGGTCAGGAAATCCGGGATACGGGATTGCAAGCAACGTTTTTGTGTCCGGTGAGAATAATCCGAGTTCTCCCAGATTCATCCAGATTCATCCCGAGAGATGGAAGGGTTAAATAAAAAAAAAAGTTTAGCCACAAGAAAAGTTTTATGTTGGCTGCACAAGAAGCCTTTGTGGCAACCCAATTTTCAACGCACAAGACAACCTAATTCTGGTAATAAAGCAAAGCATGGTATTTCAATTGAATAATAGCAACTACTTATATTATCAACGGGGATTTTCTTGCATAGTAGCATTGTGCTGCAGTAGATGGAAATGCTTTATCATGCATAATAATATAGTATTATGCATAATTCATGTATGGATTAAACTAGCAATGTAGTAATATGCAAGGAATATTTCTCCATGGATTGTGATATATTTGATTTATAGTACTTCATATACTAATGAACCTATGAACTATATTTACCTTTTTCTATGTTGTTTTTTCCTATGTGCTGATGAATGTTGTTAATTCTCAGTCTCTAGCACAACCGCGGCAATCTGAGATGGCATTTAGTTGAGAAATACCTTGGCAGATTTCATTGCACTATAATGCCTTTGTTTGTGCGAACATACAGTACTCTCAAAGGAACGCAATCAAATTAGGCTCTTATAATTTGCAGTGGGGAAGCAAACTAACAAGTTATGTCCAATTTCTAATCACCATCGTTTCTATATAAATGTCTAGTTGGTAACAATAATTAGCCCCCTACTATGTGCAGATGTGTACTCAGGGCTCACATAAGTAAATCCTCAAAACTTTTTATTAGGAAATGAAACATTCATAAAGCTGTGATTTTCATTTAAACCTTGTGTTCATAAGGTGTTTATTCCTTTTTAAATATATTTCATTAAAATCCTGATGCAATATATTACTTCCCCTGTGCAACATTTTCTGTTTTGTCAGGAGTTATGTTTTTCAAGCTTTACATGCTACCAAAGTATTAAATTAACTTGTGGCAAAATGTTTAGATTTAAAGTATTTTGTAATAGCAATTACATTATGTACTGTATTTTTGGACTATAAGACGCACCCAGGTTTTAGCAGAGAAAATAAATTGAAGCAGACAATGTGGTCATGGGACACTGTTATGGGGGGATCTTCTGCTGACATTGCTATGGCTGTAATATGCACATATTTTGTACTAATGTTCCTTGTTTTTGGTACATACTACCAAGAACAATTTGATTAATTCCCAATACCCATAGTTTTAAGATGGCCCTAAAAATGTATTTCTTTAGACTAGACTATCACCTCACCTCATTTTTCTAGCTATTCTCATTCTGCCCTTTTCCAAATCTGGCCACTTATGTTATCTCTATGCTAGATCCACACACTTAATAGCACTGTATCAGTACTTGTCATCGGGTCACATGACCGGTTACTGCGATAACTGCGGTCATGTGACTCAATGACGCTGTCGGCTTGTGACATCACGGCAGGTCCTACATGCATCAGGACGGAGGTGCTGGAGGCATCGGTGGATCGCCAGACAGGTGAGCGTAGAGATTTTTTTATTTTTAACCCTTTCTTTTACTTAATTTCACTTCTGCAATGTATATATATATATTGCAGATGTGAAAGTGCCCTGCACAGCTCATTCATTAGTGTTCGCAAATAGAAAAACAAGCGGTGTCAGAGGATTGGAGCGCTAAAGAAACCACGGGTTGGTGATTAGATTACCGATAATTTATTGCACGAACAGCAGGGGTCCAGTATGCCACAACGCGTTTCGACGCACAGATGCGTCTTTCTCAAGTGGATCCACTTGAGAAAGACGCATCTGTGCGTCGAAACGCGTTGTGGCATACTGGACCCCTGCTGTTCGTGCAATAAATTATCGGTAATCTAATCACCAACCCGTGGTTTCTTTAGCGCTCCAATCCTCTGACACCGCTTGTTTTTCTATTTGCTAATCCCCTTCTCCCTTGTTGGGAGTGCGGTGTGTGAGCTGCTCTAAGATCCACAGTACCTGGCAGTACATCATAAAGACCCACCCTTGAATGATCAACTGATACACAGTGTGGAGCTGGGACGGAAGCCAGTGCAGCGAGTCTGCCTCTTCGGGTGGAGGAGTGAAGGAGCCCACCTCCATCTCCAGAGGAACTAAGGAGCCGACCACCAGGCCCGGAGTATCTGAGGAGGAGGGATTATTGGCCCTTGTCACTACAGTGATCCACATTAAGCCATCAGTCTGGTTGTGCGGGGTGTTGCACAACCAGTAAAGGTTAGTACAAACATAGTAAAACCGTGTATTAAGTTCCTCCAGTTGCAGTGTGGCGCAATATCTGTTTTTTCTTTTAATTACATTCATTAGTGTTCGACAGTGTTTGCCGAACATTCAATGAACATTCGAAAAACACACCCGCCAATTCGACAAATCGAATCGAACACTAGGGTGGTGGCTCATCTCTAGTTAATGTTCTCAATTTGGCCAGACGCATTGGTCTTTTGTTTGTTAACTCATGTTTATTAAGTCATTGTTTCTTACCAGACTATTCAGAGCCTCCACTGTGTTGGAGTGTGGACTGCAAACCAAATGTAAATTACCTCAGCCCGTTCTGTCTACATCATTTAGATGAAAATTATGCACTCAGATTTATATGCCAACCAATAAGGGAACAGCCTTATTTAACCAATCCTTTAAGACCACAGTACCTTGAAATGAGTGGTCTGGGTATATAAAAAGGGCCTGTTTCAGTCACCAGTGACACATATGCTACGCGGCCTCAGTCTAGGAGCTTCGGTTCTGACTAGAGGAGGACCATAATTGGATTATATTCTGCAGAAATTCAGCCTAGGATTCAAGGATTCAGCTGAAAGATTAGAGACTACTTAAGGAAAGCAGGTTGGGACAATTCGGTCACTTGACTATAGACATTGCTGCGATCTGTCAGCTTCCTAAACTTTCTGCTACTCCTTTTTCGGTAGGTGCTTGCCAAAAGCAGGGTGCTGCTGGATTGGGGAAGTTGGCCCTGGAAGTCCCAAAGGCATGAATATTCTAATCCCTGGTGAGCCAGTGGAATTGTGAGATTCTATTGTCTTGTTACATTGTGGTGTTCTTGGATGAGTTTGTGTTATATTCCTTTGACTGTTGTGGATCCAATAAAGTCTAACCATTGTGTCGTTCCCTCACCCTGTGTTGTCTGCGTTGTTTTCTGCCCACAGTTAAGGAGTTCAGAAATTCAGTGGGATGAGCCCTGGCCCATGCGGTCTTTCTAAAAGCAGCCAGGCAAGAGGATGAGAGCTATTACTGACCCCGGTGTCTCCACACCTCCCCTATTTCCTCATGGATTTTAAAGGGATCCTGTCACCCCAAAACACCTCTAAAGCTATTAAAAGCTGTCCCTAGAGCATAGTAACACTTACCCTACACTCCTTTTAGCTCCTAAATGCACCAAGTGAAATTGAAGATAAATGTTATTACAGTACCTCATTAGGGATGATAATGAGTGACTATGCTATTCATAGTCACCCTGGCAGGCTCTCCCACTTCATGATATCACGCCTCCATAGGCGTGATCTTCTAATCAGATTAAAATGTGCGCCTCCCCGCTCTGTGCTGTGTCTTGGCCGGCCTGTAGTGGGGCTGGATGACGCGAACCGCGTCATTTCAGGTGCCGGGTGACGTAGTACACCCGCGCCGCTCGGTTAGCTTCAAAACGCGCACCCAGCCCCACTACAGGCCGGCCGAGACCACACAGAGCGGCGTGGAGGCGCACATTTTAATCTGATTAGAAGATCACACCTATGGAGGCATGATATCATGAAGTGGGAGAGCCTGCCAGGGTGACTATGAATAGCATAGTCACTCATTATCATCCCTAATGAGGTACTGTAATAACATTTATCTTCAATTTCACTTGGTGCATTTAGGAGCTAAAAGGAGTGTAGGGTAAGTGTTACTATGCTCTAGGGACAGCTTTTAATAGCTTTAGAGGTGTTTTGGGGGTGACAGGATCCCTTTAAGCTTGTGAGCAGGGCTCTCACTCCTCTTGGTATCTGTTAAATTATTTTGTTACTCTGTATTTTTTTTTGTTACTCTGTGTTGTCTCATATTGTCTGTACATGAATTGTAAAGTGCTACTGTATATGTTTGGTGCTATATAAGTAAAATTATTATTATTATTATATGTCCCTCATTCTGATATGTTTTTGATGTCCACCATCCTGGTATATGTTTGTAATCTTCGATCCTCCCAAGACCTCCTGCTTTCCTCCACACTTGTACGTTCCTCATCTAACCGCCTGCAAGTCTTCGCTCGAACATCCTCCATTCTCTGGAATTCTGCACCCCAAAACATCCGACTGTCCCCCGCACTTGGAACCTTCAAGCAGAACCTGAAAACCCATCTCTTCAGAACAGCCTACAACCTGCAATGACCACAGTGCTACCTCACCACTACTGGACCCAGCGCTCCACCACCACTGGACCTGGCGATCCATCACCACTTGACCTAGTGCTCCACTGCCACTGGACTTGGCACTCCAACACCATCGGACCCGGCCCTCCACCACCACCAGAGCAAACCCAACCTACTGTCTCTCTCCTCATTGCCCTGTAGAATATAAGCCCGCAAGGGCAGGGACCTCTCTCCCCTCTCTACCAGTCTGTCACTGTTAGTTTGTTCATTGTCTTTTTAACTTGCATGTATGCAACACCTTCTCATGTACAAATAAATAATAATAATAATAATAATATGTTCCCCATCCTAGTAATGATCTCCATTCTGGTATATGGACCACATCCTGGCCTCCATGATCCCCCATCCTGGAATATGTCCCTCATACTGGGATATTGCCCTCATTCTGGAATATATGTCCCCTATCCTGGAATATGTCCCCCATCATGGCATACAGCTCCATCCCTGGCATATGCCCCCCAACCTGGTACATGGTCCCAACGCTGCAAATGTCTTGGAAAATGGTCTCCATCTTGGAATATGATCCCCCATTCTGCTATATGGTCTCCATCCTGGTATATGATCCTATGCTGGTATATTGCCCCATCCTGGTATTTGCCCCCATCCTGGTATATAAGGTCCTTTTCAGGAATTTGTGCCCCATCGTGGCTTACAGTTAAAATAATAAATTATTATACTCACCCTCCATTGCTCCTCCGCAGCAGAACGACATTCTGTTCTTATGCCGGCAACTGAGCAGCATGTAAGTGCACAGTGCATGACATCACTTTCATGCGCCAATCTCCACATGCAATCAGCTCAGCTACCAGCATAAGAACAGGATGTGGCGATGGATGGTGAGTATAATCATCTGTCCACTGCTGTCTGCTGAGATGTTCACTGTTCCCACACAGTATGCATGGAAAGCAGTGAATATCCACTGCCTTTAATTGTGGGCACACATTATCACCGCAGCTACAGCAGCAGCAGGTAATCACGAGTGCTGACAGTTAAAGACATTTTAATATGCACCACTCTCCTTACCCATCACCTGTCCACCTCTCTGTACTGAAGCAGGCACTGGGGGGGGGGATGGGGGAGGATGCAATGAATATTAAACAGCAGGTACACATAGCTTCTGCCTCCAGTGTCCCACTCCAGTATGACTGTTCCCCCCCACAGCTACAGTGCCAGACCATACATCCAGACTATAAGACGCAACCCACTTTCCCCCCAAATACCTAACTTTACTTTTGTATTGTATTTGAAATTGTTACAGTATTTGAACTTTTTTCTTTTAAAAACATAAATATTTAACACAGGAAAAATAAAAATATTGATGTAGCTGAAATTCACCTTGCTTGCTGTTAGTTAAGCACAATCTGAGGAAAACCTCAAAAAAACTTCAAACTTTTTATGGCTGTGACATATTGGGTTTTTACAACAGAAACAGCTGTGTGTGACAGAATAGTGCTCTTTTATTTATCACCTGGTATCAAGAGCTAAACACTTGGGGAAGCATATAGAGGCTATATGAAGATTAATGATCCACCAAAGAATACCATTCTAAGATGCATCCATCTTATACTAATCAATATCAGTCTTAAAATGATCTCTCTGTGAAACACTATTCTTGCAGGCATAGCTGCCAGGCTTCCCTCTATCACATGTCTTTTTTTCTCCAATAAATCTTTTCACTGGTAACATTGACTTATATTACCGGAAGGACAAGTACCAGGTTACAGCAGAACCTAAAACAAAACACACAAAGATACTATGGCACTGATCCGATAGCGTTAAACTGATATCAACAGATGAAGGAAATCTCCCTCTCTCACCCTCTCTATCTATCTATCTATCTATCTATCTATCTATCTATCTATCTATCTATCACAGAAAAAAACTGCACAGCACCCACAGACTCAATGTGAACTGATGCCAGCAGGGACACTGAGTCAAACAACTAGAAAAAAATTCTCTGCAGCACTCAGCTACTACCAGTGATGCACATATGCTAACAAGCGGTATATATTTGAGGAAAAAAATTAAAAACTTATGTTTTTTTCAAAAAACTCAAAATCTTATTTTTTTATTTTCTTGAGGTTCTTGGTACATACATTGGCCAATGTCCATTTGCTCATCAACCGTGACAAGGTGACCCCAGGCCTGATGAGTCCTAACGCTGACATCCCTGTCCCCCTGAGTGGGAGACAATTTTTTATTTTACATGGTAAAGCTGCCCATTCTTCTTGGGAAAAAAAGCCTCCAGTTCCTGTAAATCTCTAGACTTTCTTGAATAAACTGTGTGCTTGAGTTCTCCCCAGAGTGGCTCAATGAGACTGAGATGACCACACCAGAAACTTCACTTTGTTCTGCTGTAGCCAGAGGGGATGGGGGTATTTAGATTAGTGAGCTCATATGTTGCTGGATTAGGTTTTTGGAAGCAATGTTGTTTTTCCAATACTTTTGAGTTACCATTAAAGGTGGGTTCAGACATACACATTTCACTGTCCTTATATGCACCACAATATTCAGGCTGACCATGTGTTGCCTGACCAAAATTTACAGCCTCATGAGTGTCTATGATGCTGAAGCTTCCAATTGGGAGACTTGCAGTTAATCAGTGCATTGTGGTCTCGATATAGACCAGGAAAATTACCCATCTGAACTCAGCCTAACATTGAAACCCACGAGTTTTCAGTAACAGATGACAAACCTGAGTGAGGGCATGTCATTTGTGGGATGAATTTTAATGGTGCCATTTTAGAGTACATTGTTGGAGTACATTTTTTATCACTTTTTTCAGATTTTTACAAAATGAATAATAGGTCACAATTTATTTGTTTTTATCTTTTTCAATGCTATTCATAATAAAAATGATGACAGCTTTATTCTTTGGCTGATTACATTAATAGGCATACTTCCATTTTATAGTTTTTTTATGATTTAGGACACAAAAACGTTTTTACAAAAATAAAAATGTTATTTGCATAGTCATATTGTGAGAGCTGTCAAACTTTTATTTTTATGCCATCAGGGCTGTTTGAGGGCTTGCATTTTGCTAGAAGAAATGACCATTAGTAATATCACATTATTTGAATATATAACTTTTAGATACATTTTTTGTTCTATTTTATTGTGTCAGTATGGTGAAAAGCTACATTTTGAGCAGCTTTTTTCCTATCGTGTTCCCCAATTGGCATAGGTAATGTGATAGTTTTAAAGATCAGGTCATTCTGGATGCCCACTACTTTATACAATGGTGTACAAAGGTTTTCAGCACCTCGATCAAATTTACAGTTAAGTTGAAGATGAAATGATCTGTAAAAAGCATAAAGTTAAATTTCTCTTTCGCCTCATTGGAGGACACAGGACTGTGGGTGATATGCTGCTGTCCACTAGGAGGCAACACTAAGCAGAATCTGCAAGAGAGTTAAAGTGGCTTCTGCTCTTCAGTATACACCCATAGGACATGCACTGCCTCACCAGTTTTTGCTAGTGTCACTTAGGAGGCAGACCTCTTTTATTGTTTTCCCTTTTTAGATAGATTTTTTTTTTTTAGAGTACTGCTACAATTACTAGGTAAAAGAGGAGTCTGTCTCAGATCCCTACATGGGCTCTGAGTTTCAGGAGCCTGAACTTCTCATTCAGACTAGATTTATTCTAAGTACCCCCTAGGCCTCACACATGAGCCCTGGGTTGAAGGACAGGGGACTCGTCCCAATCTCCATCCACCACCATCGTTGTCGGGGGCAGGATCCTTGGGACCACATCCGCCGCCATGGGTGTCTGGATGGCAGCAAGCAGGACGGACACTTGCCCTCCCCATGATCCCCTTGCGGGGATGCCGGGTAGAGGAGCCAACCACAGATACTCGGTCTCCCCACATTGCCTCGACCAGCGGCCATATGTAGACAGCCTCCACACCAACACCGGTGGGCCCTCCATGCCGGCCTCTCCTTGTTTTCTGGAGACGCATGCTAATCCAGGCCCCGGCTTCGGCCTTGTCCACATAGTATCCGCCTCGCTCCGCCCACTGCCGCCCCTCGTATTAAGTGTGACGGGGGTGGCATCCGCCCAGGACGCGTCATGAGAAGGTGGGACGGCCTCTTCCACTCGTCTCGCATATCGCGAGTGTTTCCAGCGCGTTATGCCTTTCCCGTACCTTCCCTCCATGCCAGCGATCGTATTGTTGCCCATCATAGAACATGGGCACCGCTGCATACCGGACCTCTGGAAAGGCAACAGCTTGGGACGAGCAGGGTAAGTCCTCGTCCACTTACAGGACAGCTTTGTTTCTAAAAGGCAGAGCTGGGCAGATGTAGTTAATAGCAGTGGACATTACCAGGCTGGGGGCAGCTGAGGTTCACTACCATGGAACAATACCTTAAGGACACTAGACCTAGGTCATGTTCCGGACCTTCTTCTCCAGGAGCAGTGCCATAATGGCGATCACAAGGGCCATAAGGTTTACAGAGCTATCAGGCCTTTACAATTACACGCTCAGAGGATGACGCACATAGGTCCAAAGGCCAATTGTATTAGAAAGCTGCGGCTTCATCTCTGCGCCAATGCTCTCCCTTGCTATTCCCCTATACTCAATCACAAAGGCAAGGGCAATACTGGACCTTCCCTTGTTTATGGTGCATCATGGATGTTATATGGGCACCTGTTTTGCCTAGGGCAGGTGCAATTCTCGTGCCCAGGGTCGTACTCTTACCAGGGTACAGGATTCACATTTATAGCCCCTACATGCCTGGGCAATGGCCTTACAGTTTACATCACAGTCCACAGTCATTAACAGGAACAGCCGACTAGCTTACACTTGCCCGTCAGATCTACTCTATACACTTTTTTATTTCTCCACGCCCGTCCTGCTGGACGTGTCGCATATTTGCCTAGGGTTGACACCCTGCTCAGGCCCTTAACAAATACTAGTGGTACTTGATCGTACGGGTGCACACAGACTCGTGCACTCTGGAGGTAAACGGACGCACAAATATTGTACTATTCATCCCGCAATCCAGGCGGCCCGTCAGATATAGATGTCCCATTCACACCGGACATTCTCCCAGTAACAACAGGAGTCCACCTCCACCAACCAAGGGAGATGAAGGGCGACGGTTCCTGTATGAACCGATTTCCCAAAACCTACAACAGGCGGGAATGCTGGGTGTTACCTCCACTTACCCCCTCCTGCTCCGAGGGACATCAATTATGGCGATGGTTGCTCAGCGTTCCGGTCTCCAAGACAGGGCTGCCTGGCAAGCAGATTCAGACAATCATCTGATACTCTCCCTGCTCTCCAAGATATAGTCCTCTCGCGGACGCATCAGATCGTCAGATAAGCAAGCAATGCAGATGACAACCAAGGGCGCAGCCGTAGTGACCTCATTTGCCATTAACACTAGACAAGCAGTCTAGCCACGCGGGAAAAGGCAGATGCATTTTTTTCAGTAATCACCAAGGGAGGGGAAGGGCGATGGTACCCGTGCGTACCAATTTCCCAAAACCTACAACAGGCAGCAACGCGGGGTGTTACCTCCACCTATCCCCTCCTGCTCGGAAGGATATCATTTATGGCGACGGTTCCTAAGCGTTCTGATCTCCAAGACAGGACTGCTCAGCACGCAGGTCCAGACATGCATCCTCCCCAGTTCCCACTGTAAGAAAAAAGGGGAAAGGGGAACAAGAGGCGCAATAGTGCCTTATCACTTAGACACTGACAATCCGGTGGTATAAAGGAACCACTCACCTATTTCAGTTGTGCGACCCACAACTGGTATACAGACATGTAGTGTTTTATCCGGATGGCTGCTGCTGGACTCCCACCGACCACTTGCACGTGGAATCACACAGTAAAAAATGGGAAAGGAAACGGTGTTCACCAGTCCGCGCTGCCAGGATCCACTTATTCCGCTACTTGGTAATCATCAGGCCTCCCATCTGCCTTCTCATGGACAGGGAGTCCAGCTACATTGGATAAATGTATCCACAGATCGTCTAATTACTACGCAAGCCCTTTTGTAGTTCTCGAACAGGGAAATGTCGCGCGACCTCACTGAACTTCATCATTTCATCCATGGAAGTGGGATGGTTCCTGGCCATTATGAATGGTCGACAAGTTTGGGTACATATTCCCGGGGGTGTCAGAGTTGTCTCTACCTAGCAATCCACACGGATCGATTTCTGCCTAGCACCTACGGTAGACGCCACGTAATAGCGGCAGTCATGTTCATTACGCACTCACGAGGACAAGTCGTCCTCCCATACCTTGAAGGTTTACTTAACAAGACTCTTCTGTTGAGGCTGCGCAGAGGTGTTCCCACTACAGTGGACCTCACAACTTATCATACCCTGAGTATTCAAGGAAGATCTATTTTTCAAAGATCCTTCCGTTGGAGACTGCGAAAAGGTAGTCACACTACAGGAACCGCCTGATTCATCTAAACTGGTTGTTCAATGCAGAGAAAGCGTTTCCAGTCCAGATAAAAATATCCAACTGACAGTGTCACGGATGCAGAACCTCATCGGTCCATCACGTCACTCTCTCTGAGGGGTTAGAGCAGGCGGGTTATTTAACTTGACCCAACTGCTCCTCTGGACTCTCTAGACGACTATTCTCACGATCCAGCACAGGATTGCCGTTTCTAGTTAGGCTATTCAGTGTACCGCAAACCATCAAGCGTTTGTGCCCTCACTGGTGTCTACGGCTGTACTCCCTCTCACAATGAGGATCCCTCACTCCGACTCACAAGCCATGCTGATACACACCTATCAGACTGGAGTCTGGTGCTCTGTCTTCACACAGCTCGGGGCAGCTGGCAACCCTGGGGTCGTCACGGACTATGATTTTCCTAGGGAGTTGCGTATTGTCATTGGTGCCACGCGAGTGTGCTCTCCGGATACAGGCTTTACTCGCCAAGGCGGAACATATGCCATGACCAAGGGGTAGCCCACATCAGACATGTGAGGCCCAAGTTAGGAACCATTATTCATCGAGTCAAATTGCTCCGGTGTCGTCATCTTCAATGTTCTAAATATGAGGCAGGGATCTAATCCGACGGCCTTACAGTCATCCAGGGGTCCCTGGCAAGGTTCAGAACCAACGTCGTTACAGTCATCCAGGTGAACCAGGAGTGGACCAGGCGCACTTGGTAGGTCTGCCTATTGTCACTCACCACTGACTTTCACTGGCCTCTGCCAGAACGTTCAGACCTTCTTCTCCAGGGCTCTTTTCACAGAATTCGGAAACCCTTCACTTCATAGTGTAGCCCTGACATCTGGTCTTTCTTCTCGCGAACGGGCGATACAGCCGTGACTACAGCGGAAAAACCTGTTTCCGTTCACATCGGTTTCTACACATGAACACATTCCTTATTTGATGCAGGGCTGGGACCAGGCATCCCTATATACCAAATTTTGCCTTCAATCCAGGCTGGATGGGGGTTTCTCTCTGCCTCTCTCGATTCCCTCAGAGGGCACATCCTCACGCTAACTGTTCTGTTCCACCGCCATTGCACGTCTGAAGTCTTAAGTTACAACTTTCCATACGACATTTTCACTCCTTGTTCTCTCTTCCCTTAAAACAACCATTGGTACCATGGGACCTCACCCTGGTCAACGAGGTGCTGCAGGATACATTCCATCAGTCCGAAATGTTGTTGTAAGTTTGTTGCCAGAAGATGTTAATTTAGGAACCATTACTTCTATTCCTTGAGTATCTGGCCCCAGCGATCTCCGTCGGAGCGCCTTTTCGAGGGTCGCCAGGATACACTGCACTTAGACCTGTGCCGTTAGTTCTTCAGAAGGTGGCGGGATCATTCCATCTAAACGAAGACCACACTACTCAGTCTCCCCTGTTTTGGTTCAGCGCTGGTGCACCGTATCAAGACGGCACAGCACGTGATGGATTCACTATAACCCTATGTGTATATGAGTCTAGGACGGCAGCCTCCAGGAGTTCCTTCCATTCTTCGAAGGAACTCCGACAGATTTTTCTGCATCCTCTCGGTGGGTCGCCGATAGCGCATGCTGACATTTTTCGGCTAATCCGGCTACACGAATCCGGCTCACTATTCAGGAGGTTCAGCAGTTGCGGACATTGACATTCACATCAGGCATATGGGTGCACATTCACTTGTATGTCTGGGGGCAATCTACTTTCTTTGGCCCCAGGCTTCTGCACTATAGGTGTGCAAGGCTGTTGCCTGATTCAGCCTTTACACTTTTGTAGAACATCACAGTGTTCATACTTTTTCCTTATCAGATGCAAATCTGATTAGACGCGTCTTCCAGGTGGCAATAGATCAC
This sequence comes from Allobates femoralis, assembly GCA_033576535.1. Classification (NCBI taxonomy): domain Eukaryota; kingdom Metazoa; phylum Chordata; class Amphibia; order Anura; family Aromobatidae; genus Allobates; species Allobates femoralis. Next base: position 541,238,963 of record JARQOC010000002.1, read on the forward strand.
TGGTAGGATGCAGGTCAAATAAGAGTCTCTGATATAATTCGCTTCCGACCCAGGGACTGCTTTAGGAAGTCCCACGGTCTTGTGTCCCCCAATGAGGCGAAAGAGAAAAGGAGATTTTTGTGTACTCACAGTAAAATCCTTTTCTTTTAGCCTCTAATTAAGGGACACAGCACCCACCATGGTGCCGTTCAGGCCTTTTTTAATGGTTGCTCAGGTTACGGCTGAGCTATTATATGCTTGCCTGTTGTTACAGGCCTTGTTAGTTTGTTATTATGTTACTTGCTCCTACTGCTTTAGCACAAAACTTGTGAGGCAGTGCATGCCCCAGGGGTGTATACTGCAGAGGAGGAGCCACTTTAACTCTCTTGCAGATTCTGCTTAGTGTCGCCTCCTAGTGGACAGCAGCATATCACCCACAGTCCTGTGTCCCCCAATTAGAGGCTAAGAGAAAAGGATTTTACGGTGAATACACAAAAATCTCCTTATTTCCTTTGTATTTTAAGGCAAAAACACTTTATTTCATTATTAATATTTTAAATATTGCAACAAAAGAAAATTGGCTGATCCAAAAGTTTGGGCATCCTTGGAGAATTGTGTGATCAGATAAATTTGACCAAGATTTCTTAACTAGCCGGTTATTGTTATGGCTTGTCACTACCATCGTTAGGAAAGGCCAGGTGTTGCAAATTTCACAGTTTTAAAAAAAACCAGCCTCTTCCAACTGCTGCCATTGCTTCTTCTAAACAGCTTCCCTGCACTCTGAAAATGGTGGAGACACAAAAAGCAGGAGAAGGGTATAAGAAAATAGCAAAGCATTTTCAAGTTGCCCTTTCCTCAGTTTGAAATGTATTTAAGAAGTGTCAGTTAACCAGTACCGTGGAGATCAAGATAAGCTCTAGAAGACTATGCAAAATTTCAATGAGAGCTGCTTGTAGGATTGTTAGAGAGGCACATTAAATGCCCCAGCTTGATTGCAAAAGACCTGGATATAGTAGACTCTGGAGTTGTGGTACATTGTTCTACTGTTCAGAAACACTCGCACAAATACACTGTGTTCCAAATTATTATGCAAATGTTCTTTTTCTCTGATTTTTCTAAATGGTTGGTGCAAATGACAGTCAGTGTAATAAAAGTCATCACCCGTTAGAGTATACATCAAATTTTATTGAAGAAATCTCCCTACGATAACAGTATAATTTTCAAAATTAAAAAAACTCTAAAAGCACTGTTCCAAATTATTACGCACAGTAGAGTTTGTAAACATTTGATATGTTTGAAAGAACTGAAAATGCTCATTTGTTAAATTTGCAGCATTAACAGGTCACATTCACTGAAATAAAAAGCTATTTAACTCCAAAACATCCTAACAGGCCAAGTTACATGTTAACATGGGAACCCTACTTTGATATCACCTTCACAATTCTAGCATCCAATGATATTGTGAGTTTCTGGAGAGTTTCTGCTTATATTTCTTTGGATGATGTCAGAATAGCCTCCCAGAGCTGCTGTTTTGATGTGAACTGCCTCCCACCCTGATAGATCTTTTGCTTAATTATACTCCTAAGGTTCTCTATAGGGTTGAGGTTAGGGGAAGAGTTTATCTCCTTTTATGCCCATAGCAGCCAATGGCACAGAGGTATTCTTTGTAGCATGAGATGGTGCATTGACATGCATGAGGATGATTTTGCTCCTAAAGGCACATTTTTGCACCATGGAAGAAAGTTGTCAGTTGGAAACTCTATATACATTGCAGAGGTCATTTTCACACCTTCAGGAACCTTAAAGTGGCCTACCAGCTGTTTTCCAATGATTACAGGCCAAAACATGACTCCTCCACCTCCTTGCTGATGTCGCAGCCCTGTTGGGACATGGTGGCATCCACCAACCATCCACTACTCTATTCATCTGGACCATCCAGGGTTGCTCGGCACTCATCAGTAAACAAGACTGTTTGAAAATTAATCTGCATGTACCCACTGTAACTGTTTCTGCTTGTGAGCACTGTTTAGGGGTGGCCAAATAGTAGGTTTATGCACCACAGCAAGCCTTTGAAGGATCCTACACCTTGAGGTTCGAGGGACTCCAGAGGCACCAGCAGCTTCAAATATCTGTTTGTTGGTTTGTAAGGCCTTTTTAGCAGCTGCCCTCTTAATCTGATAAACTTGCCTGGCAGAAACCTTCCTCATTCTGCCTTTATCTGCACGAACACATCTGCGCTCAGAATCAGCCACAAATCTCTTCACAATACGATGATCACGCTTACGTTTTCGTGCAATATCAAATGTTTTCATCCCTTGTTCAAGGCATTGCACTATATGTTGCTTTTCGGCAGCAAAGACATCCTTTTTCTTTCCCATGTTACTTGAAAACTGTGGCCTGCGTAATATTGTGGAACACCCAGTTTTCCTTTTATTGGGCTCACCTGTCAAACTAATTATCACAGATATATGAGATTGATTTCAATGATCCAATAAACCCTGAGACACAATACCATCAATGGGTTTCATTGAAAAACATTGAAACAAAACCCTATGACACTTAAAACCAATTTGCATAATAATTTTGAACACATTGTATGGCCTTCATAGAAGAGTCATCAGAAGAAAACCTCTCCTGCATCCCTATAATAAAATTCATCAACAAAACTATGCAATAGAACATCAAAACAAGCAGGATGCATTTTAGAAAAACGTATAAAGTCGCAACTGATAACCGTTGACCAAGAGGTAGAAAATAATCAGGGTTGATATTGTTTTAATACCTTTAATAAATTTACTAAATTAAAAAAAAAACAGTGACACACTATTACCAAAGAGCTGTCACACGGGGGCCTTTAGGGACCTACTAGCAGCAACAGGGGTCCAGGTACACCCTAAACCCCATACAAAGCCAGCTCCAGTGTCTCCTCACCCGCATTTTGGAAAAAAGTACTGTAGACTGTAGAGATTACAATAGAACTCTTTGACTACAATGTTCAAAGGCATGTGTAGAAAAAAAGGTCACAGAATTCCAGAAAAAGAACATCTCGGCAACTACTAAGCATGGGGGTGGATCAATCCTGCTTTGGGGTTCTGTGGCACGGGAAACATTTCATAAGTAGAGGGAAGAATGGGTTCAATGAAATTTCCACAAATTCATGATGCAAACATAACACCATCTGTAAAAAAAAGCTGAAGATGAAAACTGCATAGCTTCTAGAAATGGATAATGATCATTACCACATGTCAAAATCCACAATAGACTACCTCAAAAGGTGCAAGCTGAAGGTTTTACAATGAACCTCATAGTCCCTTGATCTGAATATTATTGAAAATCTGTGCCTAGACCTTAAAGGCACACAGGGACATATCGCCGGCGATATTGCCGGGGATCGCGGAGCGCGCATCCCTGACAACATCGCCGGTGAGATGTCACACTGAGCAACTTACCGGCGATGTCGCCGGCTAGTTGCCGCGGCTATCGCTCGCTGAGTTGCCCAGCAACCCAGCAAGCGATCACTCGCAATGTTAGATATAGGCGGAATCGCCCGCAACATTGCAGGTTGCCGCGTTACACAGGGCGATCAGGCAGGATCGCCTGAGCAACATCGCCAGATTTCCCAACATTGTTGGGAAACCTGGCGATGTGACTCAGGCGATTCATCGCCTGATTATCGCCCTGTCACACGAGGCAACTCTCCGGCGATGTCGCCACAACCTGACCACGCACCTGAGTTGCCGGCAACATCGCCGGCGATATGTCCCTGTGTGACGGTACCTTTAGAGAGCAGTGCAAGCAGGATGACCCAGGAATCTCACAGAACTACAAGACTTTTCCAATAAAGAATAGATGAAAATCCCTCAGACAAGAATTGATAGACTCTTTACTGTCTACAAAAATGTTTAACAGCTGTGATACTTGCAAAATTGGGTGCTACTAGGTACTAATCATGCAGTGCACCCAAACATTTGCTTCAGACCATTTTCCTATTTGTAATTTTTAAATGGTAAATATGAAATTGTTTTTGCCTAAAATACAAATGAAATGTGTCATCTTTAACTTTATACCTTTTTCGAGAAAATTTCTTCTTCAACCTTCGTAACTTTACATAATAACAGTGTGGCCTTTTGCATGCCACTGTATGTGTTCTTTTTTGGCGTTTTCTTTTTGTGTTTTTTATATAAAACCTACTTTTTAAGTCGTTAAACTTTTGACCAAATTTTATTTTCACTTTCATCATTTCATTTTTACATTTTTTTTATTGATTTGTTAATATTTTTTTAACTTTTATTTACTCCCTCTCAGAAACTTGAATATGTTTTAATCTGATTGCTAGTCTGTGTGGTGCTCCACTGGTCGTGGCGTCACAGAAAGGGTACTGCACCCATAACAGAAGGTGTGGTATTACTGTCACAGGTGGGTGTAATATGATCTGAGGCCCTCATCCCCACATCCATACACGTAGTGACAGGAGACCAATTGGTTGAAAACCCGTTGCTACGGTAACCAGTCCTAGTGGGAGGAGCTTGGGTGTAGTAAAAAGAGCGAGAAGAGTGACAGTTGAGTTAGTTCAGTCAGATGGAGGTGAGAGTTCAGTAAGGAATGAAGTGAGGGGGCCAGTGAAGTGAGGGCAACCCAGGAGACAGAGGGGGACCCTGGCCTGTGCAGGCTGACCGGACCAGTGAAAGAAGAGTCCGGCAGGAACCCAGTCCCAAACAGGAGTACCGGTACCGAGGGAGATGCAGGCAATTTTATCTCTGAGTTGCTGATACCGGTGAAGTCGCGAATTAGTCAAACAGCCCCTACCCAGTCCGACCTATGCACGTCCCCTCCAGAAGCACTAAACCGGGTTGAGCTGCCTTGAGGCAGCCTAGATGGGGACAACTCATTACACCCGGCGGGCCTGGTAGTAAGAGGGCTCCATGCACGGATAGAAGGAGAGCGCAGAGATAAGGGACAGAGAGTGATTAAAGAAAGGAACATCACTGAGAGCCTCAGAGATATTGCATCCTCTGGTGACTACCCAGCCAGCATCCATCACCGTGAACTGTATGAGAATTGCCTTGACAAGTCATCACTAAAGTACCCGTGCATTGTAAGAAGGTCTCCGGTGTCTTATTTCCTTTGAACTGTGTAAACACTGCGCTACCCTATTCCTACTACGCTGCCCTGGCGACACAGCTCCACCTGCAGAGAGTCACATCACCTTGCTGCCAATACACCATCCCCAGAGGTCTGTTAGCAGCGCTGGTGTAATCACCAGACAACTGCAGGTGGCATCACCGAATACCATTAACCCCTGTAAATAACCCCTTTCAGCTAACCACTAAGGCACAGATCTGGGCACCGACCACCGCCAGTGACAGAGAGCCCATACAGACTCCCGGGATCCAAGTACCTCTGCCCTGGGTGAGTCATCTGATATACTGCAATACACTTGTACTGCACTGCATTAGACTGTATGTTAATTGACACTACACACTGCATGACCTAATAGGCCCCTATTGTTGACTGATCAAGAGGCCATTACATTGACTTCAGTTGCAATGGCAGTTATTGGGACCTTGCAATTGTGGTCTGTTAATAGGGTTAAAGAGGGAGCCCCCTTTGTCTGTTAACCATTTAGATGCCACTATCACTCAATGGCTGTCAGGCAGTTTGTCTTGAGGTAAACACTGTATGACAGTAGGCTCAGAACTTCTTTGTGATATCACTTAGCAGATTGGAGCCAGCAAAACTGGTTTTATCATCCTCTTTCACTGTCATTGTTGTACATAGGCCAATCACAGGGGCCACCAGGCAGGACCAAAGCTAATGGGCTAATGGCTGGCTAGCTACATGTCTCTGGTGCCCATGACATCAGTTTTAATTAAACTGTCACCATGCTATGTAGTGCAGTGAGTATAAATCAATTATGTACATGTACAGCAGAATGCGTGACGGCACCACATCCTCTGATGTACGTGATTTTGTGTAAAGAAGTTAAGTTCGGTGGGTTGAAATGGTTTCACCTGAAGTATGCATCCAAACTAGGGATGGGCGAATCTACTCGTTAGGACTCGTTACTCGGCGAGTAGTAAGGGACTCGCAGGACTCGGTACTCTGCGAGTTTCCCAGTGAATACTCGCACAGTAAATGAGTCCAATGCAAATCAATATCAATCCTAGTTTTGTCAGAGACGCTGACAAAACTAGGATTGCCTTTGACTTGCATTGGTCTGATTACTGTGCAAGTGATCCCAGGGAAACTCGCAAAGTAACTGCTGTTACTTTGCAAGCCGAGTCCAGCTGTCTTCTCTGTGCAGGCTGCCGCAGCTCCAGGGTCCTAGAGCCCGCCTGCTCACAGAGATGATGTAGCAGAGCTGCGATTGTTCTCAGTCTGCTCATTCCCTGTTATTTCATGAAATAATAAAAAAAAAATGCCTGGGGCTCCGCGCAATTTCTATGTCTAGCCAGGTACAGCTAAGCAGCTGGGGGCTGGAATCCGCAGCGCAGGGAGGCCCAAGCTTTCTGGGCACCCCCCGCTGCAAATTGCAGCCCGCAGCCGCCCCAGAAGATGGCGCGTTCATTGAAGCGCCATCCTCTGGCGCTGAACCCCGCTCTTCCAGTGGCCCTGGTGGCGGTGGCACGCTGGGTAATAAAGGGGTTAATACCAGCTTTGTTATACAAGCTGGTATTAAGCCCGAGATTCTTAATGTCAGGCCACGTTTGACCCAGCCACTAAGAATCTCCAATAAAGGGTTAAAAAAACACAACACAGAGAAAATGTTTTATTAGAAATAAAAAAAAAAGCCATTAGGAACTCCATCTTTAATTAAAAAAATCCTCTTCCGTCCGACGCAGTCCTCTCTGCTACATCCCCTGTGCATAGATATAGATGTCTATGCACAGGGAATGAGCAGACTGAAAACAATCTCAGCTCTGCTACATCAGGCAGCAGGCGGGCTCTAGGACCCTGGAGCTGCGGCAGCCAGCACAGAGGAAACAGCCGGACTCTTATCTGTGCGAGTTTCCCAGCGATTACTTGCACAGTAAACGAGTCCAATGCAAATCAATGGCAGGCTGAAGCTTCCGAGACACATTTGTGATTTGTAAATCGCACACTACTCGCTATTACTCGCTTCCCCATTCATTAACATTGGACTCGCTAGACCCGCAACGAGTAGCGAGTCCTGGGCTCGGACTCGCTAGAGTCAAGCGATTCCGAGTAATTTAGGATTCGCCCATCACTAATCCAAACCACATGTTGCTCTTGTTTAAATAGAAACGTCATCCAAATGCTGTCTGATTTTTTTATGGACACAAAGACTTTCCTTGCCGATTTTGATCTGACCCTAGTATCCAAATGTCTTTCCACAAACCTCTTGGTTTACAAAAAATCACTATCATATGAATGACCTCATAGACTTTCACATGTTTGAGTGCAATCAGTGAAAACCAAAAATCAAATGTGTGGATGAAGCCTAAAGGTAAAACTTTTGTCAGCAGGACTAGGTTATTTTTAATTTTTAGTCACATAATATCTTTCAATTTATTCTTTCAATAGTCCAATAGTTATGCAGTCAGTAGCATCTCCCCTCTTCAGAATAAGAATAAACACCGATTTTATCCATTCCTTGGGCCATTAATCAGTTGTCTACATCTGTTAACACAGGTGTTTTTTGAAAAAAACTTAATTGAAATAAAGACTTTGGCTAGGGTCACATTTGCAAGGCATATTGCGATTAACACATCCTGATCCGGATGCGGAAATTGCAAGTGCCTTCAGACACATTTTTCACCAAAAATGTGCCCCTAACCCCGCATACGGTAACCAGATTGCTCATAATGTGTAATCCGAGCAATCGGGTTACCGTATGCTTTGCTCATCTATGCTGCCGCAGGGATGAACTAAGGGTTAATGTTACTAATAGATGTGGGCAACATGTCTCTAGGGAGTGCCCACCCTCCCTAGAGACATGTTGTCCATAGAGATCGGCATGTCAAGGGTTAATTCTTTATTTTACATGATCACCGCTATTGTCAGCTTTTCCTATACTTTACAATGACAGCCGCCGGCTCTTGGGTTTGCATGAGTACACTATGTACTTTGCATAGGCACCAGGGACAGGACAGCATCCATTATAAGGAGTTGTCCCTGGTGCTTACGCCATTTGCGTAGTCTAGAGGCTGCTGTTCTGGGTGCTGAAATCATTTACAGTAGTTCTATGGGCACCGCACCGCCATAGAACTACTGTAAATGATTTCAGCACCCAGGACAGCAGCCTCTAGACTACGCAAATGGCTTAAGCACCAGGGACAACTCCTTATAAAAGATGATGTCCTGTCCCTGGTGCCTATGCAAAGTACGTAGTGTACTCCTGCAAACTCAGGAGCCGGCGGCTGTCATTGTACTGTATTTGTTCTCTACTGTAATTACTTATTGTATTATATTTTCTGTACTCTAACCCTACATTGTAAAGCGCTGCGGAATATGTTGGCGCTATATAAATAAAGCTTTATTATTATTATTATTATTGTAAAGTATAGGAAAAGCCGACAATAGCGGCGATCATGTAAAATAAAGAATTAATCCTTGACATGCCGATCCCTTGTCCCTTTAATTTTGTAAGTACATTCTAAAACCATTGCTGTTGTGTTTTCCATCTGTTTACTGTAACCATTTAACATAAGCGAGCTTTGCATTGTTGGGACACAAGGAAGGGCTAATGGTGCAAAGCATCAAACATTATCCCCAAACCAATTACCATGGCCTGCTAATGGACTGGTTACACACAGTAAATTAAATCAAGGCCAATCATGGCTTAAACACTCATGTCTACATGTGTGTGTGTAATGTTCACCATGTGTCAAGCACCCTCAAAGTTCAGCAGGGAATTTTGACTGTGCATATGTAGTCCAAACACCAATGAACTATGGCGTGCTCAGTCAATGAGCTGCCGTGAAGCAATCTAACCACCCTACCATATGTTAGGTATATCATGTATGTTGTTATAGTCCAATTTGGGTACTATTTGATGGTGTACATGTCTGCTGTGCAACCCTACAAAGGTTTATGGCCACACTGTTGGGGCCCTGGCTTCCATTCATTATATTACCAAAGTCGGGATGTATAACAACACAAACAGCTTTGTAACAAAAATAAACATATGTTTACTTAACAGTAAGGAAAGTAATCCAAACATATTTGTGACTTCAAATCACACAAATTCAAACATAGAATAGTAAAGGTGGTTACCAAATGTGAGATCCTGAAAATTAGGGGGGAAATACATCCTACCTCCAAACCAAATCAAAAGATGACAAACATCTCAATTTGCCAAAAAACACATTTTGGTACAGAGTGGGCTCTACTCGGCCTCGGCCAATTCATCATCACAGACCACTGTAATATTAAGTGGTATTTTGCGACAATACTTAGCAATAAGGTTGTTCATCATTGCATTGAACTGGTATTTATATTGTGGCTCCAGAGTCATTATATCTGGGATATAGGCGCACATAAAATGTTGCCATTTATTCATGTTCTGTTTGTTATTTCTGGCCCTAATGTCCTCCTGTTGCCTTTGGATGGCAGTGGTGTTTGTGCGCATCAAATCCTGGAGGTGATGCAGGCCATCCAGGATCATCATATCACAATCCTCTTTTTGTAGATTGCACCTTCTAGGCCGGGTGACCCGTGCTTGTGGAGTCGGTGCTGGCTGGGTATGTTGGTGGCTGGAGTTTTGTGGATTGGGGTCTGGTTGTGAGGTTAGCGATGTCTGGAGGTCGTCCCTGCCTCACGGGTGGTTGGCCCTTCACCACTACTGTCCACCACATCCAGCTCCACAGCCGGTGTACTGCATAGGGGAAGCAAACAAAATATAAGTGACACGTTTTAGATATGGACATGATAAACACATTAACACTGAATAATAGCTTACAACATGTACATCCATGCTTCGGCTGTTCATTGCAGAAAATATAGCTGATGAAAATGTTTATATAATATCAGAGGCCCAGCAGCGGAATCACTCCAGTATTTTTCAGATTCCCAAACATCTTTCACATAGCGATCCCGGATAGACCGCCAACAAACGCCGACAATGTGGGATACATGTACAAAGAAGTTACATTATTAAATTGAGGATTCAAAAAAAAACCACACAAAACAATAAACCAGCTCTATGTGTTTCGCTTTATGTTGATTCGTCATGGGGACATACCAATGTGGTGTTGTTGTTCCAGGGGTATGGAATTCGGAAATAGGTCAGCGAATATGGAAGCCCATATTTTGCGATTTTTAATTAAATTCTGGTGTCCGGGATGGGCCTGGTCCCACAGGCAGCTATGTGGCTCCACCAAAGTGATTAAGCTCTCGTTATCTATTTTAGGTTTGGCAGGCACAGATTGACCCTTTTGTCTGCCATATCTTCCTGTGGCCTATGGGAAAAAAAAGGTAAAGGTAGAAAATATCAATGACCGCACACACATCTGCAGGAAAAAATGTACATGTTTCCCAAAAAACTGACCTTCAAAAGTGGACTAACCATTGCCCTTTGGCAAAGTCACACACGGCCAGTTGAAAACACATACATGAAATATGGGGGACATGACTACGTACGACAACAGGTGCCTTACCTCAAAAGCAGCCTTGTGCGCAGTTTTGCTTCCCTTTCGGGAAGATTTTGAGCTTGTCTCTGCTGGCTCCTTCACTTGTGTCTGGGAATGGAAAACACATATGTGTTGTTTGTTAACACATACACACATGTAATATGGCAGACAATGTTTCGAAGCCATATGTGGATGACTGACAAACCTTACGGAGGCCGTGAGACGATGCACCCTTCTCACTGTGTTTTTTTTTTTAGCTAATTTCTTGCCTCTCTTGGGACTCTTCTTGCGCTGGTTGTTGTAGGGAGTTAAACATCTAGAAACATGAGTTAATTCATTTCCAACACAAATCACGTTGAGATGAGGTTTAAATCACATGCACCAACAGTCACACATGTATAGTAATGAAGATGTTGCACACCAAACATTAATTGATTCAAAGGTGTGTAAAGGAGCACATGGCATAAAAATCATGAAAAGATGTAAGGTAGTTTAATGATTCCAGGATCAAAATATATATGGTTGGTCAAACCATACATAAAGTGGAATCTGACCAAACATGTACAGTAAGTTACACCTGCCTTTGTAAGTGTATAAGAATTGTTGTTAGGTTTGTGGTTGCAAGATGAATACACACATGTGATGCCTGAAGAACATGTGTGGCGCCCCACTATGTAGGTGCCACGGAGGGATACTGCACCCGTAAAAGAGGTGTAGTCACTCCAGCTGCAAGTGGATTTCAGGATGGTAGGCAGAACCCTACACCCACACCTCACACTAGGTCATACGGTGGGAGGGAGCCCGGGAGGGGATATAGTCACCTCCAGGGGGAACTAGTGAAGTCTGGATCAGAGAGTTAGTTGAGTTCTAGGCGGATGGCCTGAGGGAAGAAGGAGGGTCTCCTCGACTGAGGGACCCAGGGACGAAGAACAGATCCCAGACTCGGAGAACTAGTGGGGAATAGAGGAACCGGAGAGTTCGCCCCAGGAGAGAAACCGGGTCCTGAGCCCGCACCTGTAGGAACCTTTACGGCCTGCAGAAAATCTGAAGCACGGGGGTATATCAATATACGGCCCTGATTCCCAAGCGACCATTAGAGGGGACCAGACACAGCAGGTTGCTGCAGTGATCAACAGAAGTTTACCCGACGGGAGCAAGGGAAGGGAAGGAGAAACAGCAGGAGGTCAGACTTACTCTATATGAGGTCAGGCTTCACACAAGCTACTGGGAAGCAGGGAAGAAAAGAAACAAGAAAGGCACACGCTTGGGGTTCCGTCCAGCTACCAGAGATCTGCTTGCAGCCACTCGTAGCCACTTGTCAAGTAACATCCAACTGCACTGAGGACTGTAATAATATTGCCAAAGTTCTAGTAAAGTACCCGGTGAAGTGACTTTTGACTCTGCTGCATCTTCTTTGCACGAACTCATTCCTTCCACAGGAATCGCTCCCCCGGAGGTCTCAGTCCTGCCTGCGGAGGACTAAACCATCTCAGCCGCAATACCATCGATCTCCAGGGGACTGTGGCGGCGCTGGTGACAACTCACCAGGTACTGCAGGTGGCGTCACGACAAACTATAAACTTGTACATAATCCCTTGTAAATACCCCTTTTCAAGAGAATAATCCCCAGGATACGGGATCAGGCGAGGCCGCCATTCCCTGTGACAAAGTTAACCCATTTGCTTCCTGATACCTGAGTACCCCGCACCCTGGGGTGACACATGTGTGTATGTAAACAATGGGCAACAGTGACACTCCCAATTTACCAAGAAATATCTTCTGTGTGGGGTCAGGATATGTGATCTGTACATGTCAGTGTCTACCATAAGGCCATGAGCCAGACATATGTGTTGGGCTATGTGTCACACATGTTCCATAACTGTTTCTTGAGGCTTTCACAAACAATATCCACATGCTTTCCGGACAAAAAATACTTACTCGTTTGCTTGGAGGTGCTTGACTTTTGGAAAACATAATTGGACCACGAAAGAGGGCCCATACATGCATGTATATATGTCAACATATGTTTACAACTACAAAGTAGAGTGTCCACAGTATTGGGAAACATACCCATATTTAGTAATGTGGTACATGAACACTGACCCTTACCACATGTCACATGAATGCGTGGTATACTTGGGCCATGGCCTGGGACAACAAAGAAGCATGTGTGTGTGACCATGTAAAAGTCCCTTTAACTAAACGTGTGTAGACACTGAAAAGCCACATGGAAACTATGCCAAAAGTCACAAGTATGAGAGCGATTAGTCACCTGGGCAAGATGAATGTGGCACCATGTCCCACAACCCCCCATAACAAGGGCCATGCGGCGGCACACATGTATTTGTACAGTGATCCAAAATAAATCTGAGCTGTGTATGCAGGCGACATATTTGTTGCCAGACCATACATCATGTGACATGTGTGACATACATGTATTTAAAAACACTGCCAACAATAGTTACACCCCAATACTTTTTGGGATATAAAAAAAGGGTGTATGTGTACACATTGGCATGGCACCACTAATCACAACACACAAGACTAGTTAGAGAAAACTCACTGAAGACTCAGAGGAAGAAGATTCAGAGAGGGGGTCTCCACATCAGTAAGGTCGAAGTCCGTAATCTGTGGAGGTCACAAAAATAAAAGGCATAACACATGTGCTTACTATGTGGAATTGCAACATACATAATCAGCACATCTAACACACATGTGTACATACCTTGAAGGGGCAGAATCATCAACTTGTAAACAGACACAGGGGGGCAAGTCCACATTCCTGGGTTCCACCCCCCATTATGGCATTGCCAGGTCACGTGACCTATGACTTCATTGTTTTCTATGAAAAAACTAAGATTTATCAAAACGCATCCGTTAACGCATGCGTCTTTATGGCCTATGTGTAAACGCATGTGTCGTCCATAGACTCTCATGATAAAAAAGCGGAGGCATTTTTACAAACGCTACCAAGAACGCTGCTTACTAGAGATGAGCCACCATCCTGGTGTTCAAATTCGATTGGATTCGTCGAATCGGGTGTGTGTTCGTCGAATGCTCGTTGAATGTTCATTGAACATTGTCGAATGCATATAAAACATCTTCTAACTTAGGACCGGTGAGGGGAGCAGCTCCAGGGAGCGGGGAGCGCAGCACCAGGGTGCGGGGAGCAAAAGACCCAGGCAGGGAACCCGGCGGTGAGAAGACTTCACCGCTGGCTTTCCTGCTCTGTGCTGCACTCCCCACTTCCTGATGCCCCCTCCCAGTTTCCTGGAGCTGCTCCCCCCGCCCAGTCATATCTTACCTCTACCAGAGATGTAGTTGAGCTGTGCGCTGGGTGGCCATGGGAAAGTTCATGTGAGTTCATACTGCATGAACTCACATGAACCCAGACAGCACCGCGGCTACTTCAAATGAACAGCTGATCTGCATCAGCTGATCATTTGACATAACCAGCGGGAAAGCCAGCAGTGAGAAGACTTCACCACCGGCTTTCCTGCTCTGTGCTGCGCTCCCCGCTCCATGATGCCCCCTCATCGCTCTCCCCACTGCCTCCCCTCCTGATCCTAAGTTAGGACCGGTCAGGGGAGCAGCTCCATGAAGCGAGGAGGGGCATCAGGGAGCGGGGAGCACAGCACAGAGCAGGAAAGTCGGCAGTGAAGTCTTCTCACCGCCGCCGGCTTTCCCGCCCTGGTTCTTTACTCTCCTCTCCCTTGTGCTGTGCTCCCCGCCCGGTCCTAACTTAGGATTGGGATGGGAGGTGGTGGGGGAGCGGAGGATCGGCATGGGAGGCTGCGGGGGGTAGAGGATTGGGCTGAATGATTGTTTACAAGCTGACGGCTTTTTACCGCCGGCTTTTAAACAATCATGCCCCCATTTCAGCCTTTTCCTCTGCCCCAGACTACTCTTTAGGGTCCTTTTGGTGAACAAACGGTTATGGAACATAACCTCGAACTGCCAAATTTGAAGCTAATTGTTCGCATTCGTCGAATGACTTAAACACCGCCCAAAACAGCTCGAATTTGAGATTGGCGAACATTTCGAAGCGAATATCGCTCATCTTTACTGCTTACCACGTTTTTGGGTGGTTTTACAAGAATGCATAGCGTCAAAAACATTGCACATTTGCTATCTGTTTTTTGCATTGGAGCCTATGGATGCGTTAACACATGCATTTCTCAACATTTTCAACATTGAAAAAAGCAAAGTTTTAGTGGATTCAAGGCTCAAGTGTGACCCTAGCTCTATTCTTGGCATTTAGCATCAACACTATGAGTCATTCATGGACCATTCATTGTTGCTTTTGCACCTTTTTTGTCTTGTTTCTTGGTTTTTGTGTTTTTCATTTGCTTTCATTTGTGCCAATTACATTTGTTTCAAATTGCAATGTTTTTAAAGACTATTTTCTATATATTGACTTGTCTTTTTTCATTATGGGTGGAATTTCAGTTTTAGTGATTTTTTTTGTACAGCAGTTATTTCAGTACAATTTTTTTTTTTTTGCTATTTTGCAAAAAGTGCAACTTTTTATGCTAAAATATTGCTAAAAAAGTTGGTATATTTTTTTTTCAAAGGTATTACTTCTAAAATATAACTTTTAATGGTTTCTTCTAAAACCAATGGGAATGATCAGTCCCAACTTATACAGTCGAGCATTAGATACAAGCAGAAGGGGAAAGGGGGAAACAATGACCCGGTTCCTTCCCTGGTTTGCCCTGCCTGTCAACGGAGTTTTCAACAAAAAAAAAAAATAAGGATACATTTTGTATGGTGAATAACTGTATGGGTAGAGGTGGAGATATATGTGGTGATACTACATGTACCCGGTGTAGAGGGGTATCCTTATACATTACCCGGGACCCAGTGACCCGCCACAGCACAAAACGCCTCCCCACGGGAATATATAGGATTTATAGGAAATATCACCATAATTTTGGGTGAGAAATTCCTAAAGTGGTATTTTTCATCGCCACTGAATCTAAGGGATGGACCCGGACTTGCTGGGATTAACCCTTTAAGCATGTTTTCATGGACCCACTAAGTATATTGATTAACGGGGGAGTCCGGAAAGATTGATATGACCCACTCCTAATCACCATAAGGGACAGCAGTGATAGCCGTCGTGGAACGGGGACACCTTTTAGGGGGTTTTTACGTATTGAAAACTCTGTTGACAGGCAGGGCAAGCCAGGGAAGGAACAGGGTCATTGTTTCCCCCTTTCCCCTTCTGCTTGTATCTAATGCTCGACTGTATAAGTTGGGACTGATCGTTACTATTGTTTTTGGAAGAAACCATTAAAAGTTATATTTTAGAAGTAATACCTTTGCTGAAAAAGTTTGACTATATTAGGATTACTTATATCTGTTATTCGGTGAGCTATCCAAAAAAAGTTGGTAACAAACATAAAGACCATTTTTGTCTTTCTGCAAAATATTTGAACTGTGGGCACCATTTTGTTAAATTTGCCGCAAAAATACCAGCGAATAAAAGAAAAAAAGTATTTCCTAAAAACATCACAATGATTAATCAGGCCCTTAGTGCTTTCATAGTTGTAATAAGAACAACTCATACTATTGCTTTAAAGAGGACCTTTCACACCCCTGCAGCATGTCAAACTAAATGCAGCATGTCTGCTGCATTCAGGGAAGGGCTCCCCCATGTTTCTAGCCCCGTTGTAAGCTTTAAAAAAGACTTTAGAAAACTTACAGATATGTAGTCTAATGGGTGGGATCTTATTAAGAGGTTTTCACTGCTGGCACAGTCCTCCAGCCTCCTCCTTGTGTATTTAGCCCCTTTCTATGTGTCTGCGCCTCCTCCTGTTCTGCTGGCTCTGCCCTCCTCCTCCCCTGCTCTCTGTCACTCAACCTGCTGCAAAGAGCTTGATCAGAGCGGCTGCAAAGCATCTGGCCTGACGTCAGTGCCAGATTCCCACCCTGCTGTCTGAGTAAAACATAAGAGGTGAAGCCAGGGTTTCCAAAAACAGAACCCACTGACTCCAGATCTTAAGAAACATGTCCTTGGAGTCTCTAATCTCACCTGTAAGATCCTCCAATTTATAGATCTTTTGCATTTCAATCAGCCAATCAGTCAGTCCTGGACACAGGTTGGATTTCCAAAAGCAGGGTATTACCATACGGGCTGCCATTAGGCAGAAACGAAGAATGTCTTTTTTTTGTGAGCTAATCAAATCAGGGAATACCGTCAGAAGGGCCGCCGAAGGATTGTCCGCTACTTGTTTCCCTGTGATCTTAAAATAAACTTCAAATACTGACCTCCAAAACGGCTGGATCAACCCACAGCTCCACCATATGTGTAGTAAGGTGCCCTTCGCGCTCCCACATCTCTAACATCTGTCAGATATGGAGGGGAAAGCCATGTGTAAAGTCACTGGGCACCTATACCAACGGGACATAAGTTTGTAGTTTTTTTCCTGGGCTGTGCATGCCATGGATAGTTTGTGGTTCATTATGCACATCTTAGTCCAGTCCTCCTCAGAGTTAATGAGAGATGTTCCTCCCATTTCAGCATGTAGTTAAGTTTGCCACCCTCTCCTCTCTGGCTCAATAAAGCATAGAGGGTAGATAGGTTGTGTCCAAAGGAGACATCAGCCATAAATAGCTTTTCGAATCTGGAAGGCAGCCCTCTATACCCACGTTGGTCCCCAAGTGTCCTCATAAAGGAACAAAATTGGGAGGTAGCCAACCAGGAGGATGCTCCCAATAGTCCCCCTCGATAGCCTACAGACCAGGAGTCCCCAAATGCCAATACCTGATATACTCAAGGGTCATCCAACTTCCTCCATCCAAGAAACTGCTTAATCCCTGACGTTGGAGGAAAGTCTGGGTTGGAGAAAATAGGGGTCAACGGGCCCCAGCCTAAAGACAAGTGACTCTTTCTGCTTTCTAAGTCCCAGAGCTTCAGAAAACTGCCTCAAAGCTTCAAGTCACCCATCCCTAGTTGTCTGAAACCCGTGGTCAGCCATGGGAGAGAACTCAACAGTATCTCAGACTCTAATTGTTCGGTCCACCCCCATTATTTTGACTGAGAATGGAAAAGCCAATCCAGTAGTCTAGAGAGGATGGCTGCTTTATAATACCCTCTGAAATTGGGGAGACCCGCCCCTCCATCCTCTTTATGTCTGCTTAAGGTTTGGTAGCTAAACCTGGGTCTACAATTCCCCCAAATAAATCTTACAGTAGCTGATTTGAGGCTGGCAAAGAAGAAGGGGGAACATGAATCAGTAACACCTGGAAGAGAAAAAGGAAGTGCTGGAGCACATCCATTTTGAATGCATTGATTCTCCCAAACCAAGAGAGGCCTCTCTTATTGTATCTCTTAAGATCTTTAAGTGTATTCGTAAGAAGAACTAGATAGTTGAGGGAGTAGAGTTTGTTTAAGTCTGACGAGATCTTAACCCCAAGATAGTTCAGGCTTTCCTGCTGCCATCTGAAAGGGAAGTGTACTTTTAGGTGGTGGACCTCAGCATTGGGTAAGGAGATATTCAGGGCCTCTGACTTAGTAAAGTTGACTTCAAAATTGCTCAGTTTACTGAATTTGTTAAATTCTTTAATGATCGATAGGAATGAGATTCTGGGTTGAGTTACTAATAAAAGCAAGTCGTCAGCAAAAAGTGCCGTTTTGCATTGGCCCCATCCTATCTCAACACCTTTTATATTTGGATTGTTTTGTATGGCTACTGCTAGGTGTTCCATGGTGATGACATACAGCAGGGGTGACAGAGGGAAACCCTGACGGGTGCCGTTACGAATGGCAAAGGATGACGACAAGACCCTATTGGTATGCACTCTCACCGAGGGACTTCCATACAAAGCGAGGACCCAGTCAATAAACCAGGAGCCCAGTCCTATCTGTTTAAGGGAGGCCCTCATAAAGCTCCATATATGAATTGTTAGAACTAGGCTCACCGATTGTGTGGTGCACAAATTTTTTTTCTCGATATAATCTTAGTATAGTTGGCACACACTTGGATAGAAAAAGTAGGAGAAATCTGATTCAGCAGAAAAATATTTTTATTTATTTCTTGCTTTTCTGTATTGAAGTAATTATAATTCCCTCGACTCATAGAGTCTTCTTCAGGGAAAACAACATAGTTCTACAAGATTGTGAAACAACAAAAAGACAAATCAGATACAATGATAATGT
The DNA here is from genome assembly GCA_033576535.1 of Allobates femoralis. NCBI lineage: Eukaryota > Metazoa > Chordata > Amphibia > Anura > Aromobatidae > Allobates > Allobates femoralis. The sequence continues at coordinate 541,257,698 of JARQOC010000002.1, forward strand.
ATACTTAGTGCACAAAGTTACAAACAACAAAAATAAAAAATTCATTTTGACATTTGCGTACCTAGGATATAAACTTCCTGAATCTACTAGATGCGGAATTGATACATAGGAGTGCTTGGTTCACGGGTAATGAACCTGAGACCTTTGTATAGGGAAATCGATTTTTCATATATACCACACTAGGTGAAAAAGGTATATACATGAGTGACACATTTATATCCAGAGTAGGCATCACATTACATTCCTCATTCATGAGGATATGTAGAAGTGAAAAATTAAGAAAATATACCGAGGTTGCGGCTTTCTTATAGGCAAATCATATGCAAGGGTGCTCTGCAGCACCAATAACTTGTTACAATAACCTAGTTGGAAATAAAAAAACAAAAGAAACAAAAGAAGAAATTAAAAGAGAAAGGGCTGCTGGGTAGAAAGAGAAAAGTTGAGAATAGGTATTATTACCTGAGGGGTTACGAAGTAAATTTAATAATAGGGCAATTACGTCCCTATATCCTATAACAATCCTTTTTGGAAAGAAATAATAGCCCTGTCAGAAGGAGGTGAGGACACACCATTAGTACTTAGGGGTGCAGGAAAAAATACTTAGCTTGTTATAGCAGGTGTTCTTACAGTTAATGGTGGCTACTTCTAACACAGGGTTAAATAGGTTCCTTATAGCTCCAGGAACTGTGGATGAGAATGGAATTAAATTAAGGTACAATATATCTAAATAGACATAATATAATCTGATCCAGCATACCCTCTAAAAGATGCTGTCAGGTAATGCTGCCCCTCTTTGTGAGAGCCCTATGGGCATAAACAGGGATATCATGCATGGTTAACACAGGGGTGAACCATTGTATGTTATCTATATTTGGGGCTGCATCTCTAAGTCTGTTTACTTGGGATTCCGGCCATTGTGTTCTGGGAGCAGGAGGATTGGTGATGCAGTGGACCCTTATATGTCCCCCTGGCGCTGTCTGTGCGCGTGTTATCGGCGTTTACCCGTAACTTCCGGTCTGGTGACGTCGATCGGAAGTTTGCGGTCATGTGACCCATTGTGCGGAGCCAGTGCAGTGGTGTCAGTCAGCTCGTGGAATGTATGTGAACCGCAAGCCAGTATTGCTTGGTGCTGCGGTCACATGATTGCGAACTGCGCAAGCGCAGTGGCGTCAGATTGTTCCCTACTGCGTCTAGCGGCGGGGGTAATAAGGGGAGTAAACTGTGAGCGCTAATAAGCGTTGTGCATCAGCTCAAACTTACCTAGCGCTGATAGGTGCTGTGTATTATTTAGTTTGCTAGCGCAGATGGGAATTATAATCTCTTCAATACAGAAAAGCAAGAAATAAATAAAAATATTTTTTTCTTCTACTATTTTTTCTATTCAAGTGTGTGCCAACTATACTAAGATTATCTCATAAAGCTCCACTCAACCCGGTCAAATGTCTTCTCTGCGTCCAATGATAAAAGGCATGAGGGAATAACTTTCTTCTTAGCCCTTGCCATGAGTAAAAGTAGTTTATTAGTGTTATCTCTAGCCTCTCTCCCTTTAATGTACCCCACTTGATCATTGTGAATAATTCCCAGGAGGAGAGGACTCAATCTGTTGGCAAGCGCCTTTGAAAATAATTTGATGTCAACATTGATCACTAAAGTCTTTTTTAAAGCTTACATGGGGGCTAGAGACATGGGGGACCCCTTCCCCGAATGCAGCAGACATTCTGCATTCAGTGCTGCATTTAGTTTGCAATGCAGCAAGGGGTGACAGGTCCTCTTTAAAAAAAATGAGTATAAATTTGTTGGGCTACACACCATAAGTATTGAGGCATGGTCATATAGTCTATTATAACCAGTCATCAGTGTTAGGTGCTCAGTTACTAAAATTAGCACAATCCCTTACGGTACCATGCATATGAGGTCAAAGATAACTTATCAGAAGCAGAAATACTTGTTTAAAAACCTCAAATGATAAGCATGGGTCTGACTAGATGACAGATGCCCTTTAATGCAAGAGGTTTGATTATCATTTGCTTTTTACCTGCATACACAAACTATTTTATGCAAAATTTCATGTCAAATTGAGGCTGCAAATATTTCATAACAGGAACGATGTGTGTCCTTATAATTATTTCAATATTAATTCCCAGGACAACAGAGAAAATGCAAAAAAAAAAGGCAATAAGAAATATTGCACTGACCTACAGTCTTTCTCATCAAATTAATTCAAGTGTAGAGTTAATATAAAACAGTTTATCCCAGTTGACAGCTTCCAAATAAGTTGATGGTTTCTAATTACTGGGTAATTAACCTCTGCAATATTGTTGCTTTGTTTTACTTCCATTAGAAATATCAGAACTTCTACAAAAGGGAAAACAAAAATGTAAGGCCTCTATCTTAAGCTGTGGTTACACATGGCGATGTGACATGCCAGACAGGCAAATCTTACCAGCGATCACCCAGCAATGCACCGACACCCGACGGTTGCTGGGATCTGTCAGGTGTCTCGGGTGCCGCATGGGGATCGCTGGTCATTGCCGCTGTCACGCATGCCGATGCATGTGTGCCAGCAAGCTGATTGCTGGTCGTTGCGGCATGTCACAAGCAGTGACGTTGCTGGCGAGGTCGCAGCAACGTCACAAAACCTGTGATGTTGCAGCGACACTGGTAGCTATGTCCCTCCTTGTAACCCCAGCTTTATTGTGTATTTACAGTGCCTTGTGAAAGAGATATTCTACACTTGATGTTAAATTGGGAGGGAGAATTGAATTAGAGTAATATTTGAACCCCTTCCCGACCCTTGACGCCACATACAGTGCCTTGTGAAAGTATTTGGCCTCCTTGAACTTTTCAACCTTTTGCCATATTTCTGGCTTCAAACGTAAAGATATTGGATGTTTTAAACTTTTTTAACAAATAAAAAACTGAAAAGTGGGGAGTGCAATATTATTTGGCCCCTTTACTTTCAGTGCAGCAAACTCAGTCCAGAAGTTCAGTGAGGATCTCTGAATGACCCAATGTTGTCCTAAATGACTGGTAATGATAAATAGAATCCACCTGTGTGTAATCAAGTCTCCGAATAAATGTATATGCTCTGTGATAGTCTCAGAGTTCTGTTTCAAGTGCATAGAGCATCATGAAGACCAAGGAACCCACTAGACAGGTCCGAGATACTGTTGTGGTGAAGTTTAAAGCCGGATTTGGATACAAAAAGGTTTCCCAAGTTTTAAACATCTCAAGGAGCCCTGTGCAAGCAATCATATTGAAATGGAAGGAGTATCAGACCACTGCAAATCTACCAAGACCAGGCCGTCCCTTTAAACTTTCATCTCGAACAACCAAAAGACTGATCAGAGATGCAGCCAAAAGGCCCATGATCACTCTGGATGAACTGCTGAGATCTACAGCTGAGGTGAGGGAGTCTGTCCATAGGATAACAATCAGTCGTACACTGCACAAATCTGGCCTTTATGGAATAATGGCAAGTAGAAAGCCATTTCTTAAAGATATCCAAAAAAAGTCTCGTTTGAAGTTTGCCACAAGCCACCTGGGAGACACACCAAACATGTGGAATAAGGTGCTCTGGTCAGATGAAACCAAAATCGAACTTTTTGGCCACAATGCAAAATTATATGTTTGGCGTAAAAGCAACACAGCTCATCACCCTCAAAACACCATCCCCACTGTTAAACATGGTGGTGGCAGCATCATGGTTTGGGCCTTTTCTTCAGCAGGGACAGGGAAGATGGTTAAAATTGATGGGAAGATGGACGGAGCCAAATACAGGACCATTCTAGAAGAAAACCTGTTGGAGTCTGCAAAAGACCTGAGACTGGGGCAGAGATTTATCTTCCAACAAGACAATGATCCCAAACATAAAGCAAAATCTACAATGGAATGGTTCAAAAATAAATGTATCCAGGTGTTCGAATGGCCAAATCAAAGTTCAGACCTGAATCCAATCGAGAATCTGTGGAAAGAGCTGAAAACTGCTGCTCACAAACGCTCTCCATCCAGCCTTACTGAGATCCAGCTGTTTCTCAAGGAAGAATGGATAAGAATTTCATTCTCTCAATGTGCAAAACTAATAGAGACATACCGCAAGCGACTTGCAGCTGTAATCGCAGCAAAAGGTGGCACTACAAAGTATTAACTCAAGGGGGCCAAATAATATTGCACGCCCCACTTTTCAGTTTTTTATTTGTTAAAAAAGTTTAATATATCCAATAAATTTCGTTCCACTTCACGATTGTGTCCCACTTGTTGTTGATTCTTCACAAAAAATTTAGAATTTATATCTTTATGTTTGGACCCTGAAATGTGACAAAAGTTTGAAAAGTTCAAGGAGGCCTAATACTTTCACAAGTCACTGTATGTGTTTATAATCCCAGTCAGCAGTGGACAAAGACAACAGTGGAGTGGACACAGACAGAAGATGGCCACTGTGCAGTAGCAATATAAGGGCCCTCTGTAGTCAAATAGCTCATGATAATTAGAGATGAGCAAATTTGTTGACCAATTTTGAAATTCGTGATGAACATTGCAGATTCAGTCCGTGATCTGAAATGTGCTAAAAATTGTCGAATACTGCTTTGTTTACAAAAAAAATTCAAAACTTAATCTTTGGTACCAAAATGCTTGCAGAAAGACCCTACGGCTGGGAACAACACCTAACCTTAGGTTAGGAGTGTTCCTAGCCATCAGGCCTACAGACTTGTTTCAACCTGTAAGATTTAATGGAGCTTTTTAAATTAAATTAAATTTAAATTTAATTTTTGTAGGCTTTCTTGATTTTGCAGATGTTGGGACACCTGCAGGGTGTGAATTTTTGGAACAGTGCCAGATGTGGCAGCAGCTGTGAAGTCCAGGAACCTTAAAATGTCCTTTAAGAGAGTATTGAATTTGTTTTATTTTTTTAATATATTTTTTATTATTAATTTCTTTTTTATTAATTTAGAGAGGAAAGGCTTATCGCAGAGGGTCAGCAGCATGCGAGGCCACTTCTTATACACTTATCTTCTAGCAATTCATATAAAAATAGCATATGTTCATGATTCACTTAACATACAAAGACTTAAATGTCAATTCCCAGTCATAAAATTCCATACCATGGATATTGCTTCTTGAAAATGTGCAATCTCTTTATTTCCTTTCATTCCATATATTTAGAATAGTAATTTTGGCATGTGCACAAGTGTGTGACTATAGCATTCATCTTGGAGCTGTCCATGCATTTCTCACTAACCTTGTAAGTTATAGTCTAGCAAGCTAATGTCTGTGCCAAAACAGCGGGCTCCACTGTACAACAGATTGAGCTGTGTTTGGCAGCTTTTGGGCACCTTTAACGTTGTTTTCTTGTCCCTTTGTTTTGTCTCCCATTGATTTGAATAGGGTTTGAAAGTTCAGCAAACAGTTCCAAACCCAAACTTCAAAAGGTTCGCTCATATCTAATCATAATGCACAATTCCACATACCTAGGAGGTGGTAGTTGACCCCTTTAGCACCTGAGCTCCTATGCAGCTAATCAGGTTGCACAATAATATGTCTGCCCCAGATTACAATAAAAGATACTGATTTTTAAGTACTTTTAAACAGGGGTGTAACGATCACGGTGGCAGGGGTAGTGGGTGTAATGGGGCCCTGACCTATAAGGGGTCCAGGCTGCTCACAGCCCCCTGCAACCGCTGATCCCAGTGACTGCTTCACGTTGATGTGTGTCTCCAATGATGCACATCCATGTGACTGCATGGCAGCACACACACCGCTATAGGCCAGTGTGTCATGGAGGGGAGGGAAGGTGAACCTCCTGCTTGCTATTGCTGCTGCCCCACCCCACCCCTTGCTTCCTCTTACCATTCTCTTCTTTCCATGTGCGTTCCACTGTAGAACGCCTATAAAGCAGGCTGGTGCTGCCTCCTCCACACAAGGAGAAGGTGTCTCTTTCAGCTGCATGCGTTCTAAAGTGGAATGCAGGCCGACACCACCGTCTCCTCCTGCGTCTGTTTGCAAGGAGACCGGAGTAGCGGGGGAACCAGGAGAGGTAGGTACAGATTTTTTTTTTCAATAAATTAGTGCAAGGTGACCGAAGGATTATAGGGAAGGAGGGGGGAGCATTCTATTATATGGAGGGGCTATGAGGCTGCACTATATGGAGGGCTATGAGGATGCACTATATGGAGGGGCTATGAGGCTGCAATATATGGAGAGGCTATGAGGCTGCACTATATGGAGAGTCATGAGGCTGCACTATATGGAGAGCCATGAGGCTGCACTATATGGAGAGCCATGAGGCTGCACTACATGGAGAGTTTTGAATCTGCACTATATGGAGAGTTTTGAGGCTGCATTTACTATATGAAGGGCTATGAGGCCCCATGATACTATATGGAGGGCTGTGAGGCTGCATCATGCTATATGGAGGGATGTGAATTTGCATTATGCTATATGGAGGGATGTGAGGCTGCATTATACTATATGAAGGAATATGAGGCTGCATTATATTATATGGAGGACTATGAGTCTGCATTATACTATATGGGGGATGTGAGGCTGCATTATACTATATGAAGGATAATGGAGGTACATTATAATATTGGATGACTATAGTGGCTACCTTATGAATGGGTGACTATGTAATGCATTATAATACATAGACAACTATGGGGGTACATTGTAATATATGGAAGAATATGGGGATGCATTTTAACAATTGAAGGACTATGGTGGCGGGAGGAGGAAGACCATATAAATCATGATGAGGGACATATGTACCACAATAAGGGCCATATTCCAGGAGGAGGATCATATAGAGCAGAAAGAGGGATATTAATACATAATGAAGGTGGAGAGGGGTCAATTTGTAAGTCTTTAAAGTATTTAGAACATTACTCCAGGCACATACATCTGACCAACGTGTGTATGTGTGGAGGGCGGGGGAACATGTCTAAATTTCGCATCGGGGCCCACCAGACTCTAGTTACACCACTGCTTTTAAAATATGATGCAGCAGGATGTTTATTCTTTTGCATCCAGCTGCCTTTAACTGCTATTATCCAATAACAGTATCTATCAGTAAAAAGAAGGCTACAACATTTTAATATCCAATTACATCAGATGAAACATAAAATAGTACTTCTTAGCAAGAAGATATTATGATTGTGATTTGTGATTATTGTGAAAGTAAATTGTGATTTAAACCTAGTAGCCTTTGTTTTTGATACACATTATGTACTTTTGTACATCTTTTCCCTCCTACTGTCCCCTGCCACTTTTGTCTCTCCATATTGTCTCCTTAAATTGTTCTCTCTCCTACTGTTGCCTCACACCCCTCCCTATACCATACCCTCGCACTTTTCTCTCCCATACTGTCAACTGACACTATTACCCTCAAGCTGTCCCCTCACAATATTCCCTCATACTGTCCCCTCACACTTCCCCACCATACTGTGATCTCACACTCTTTCCCTCTTTAATGCCTTCTCACACTTGCTCACCTACATTGTTCCATCATACTTTTCCTTCATAATTTTCCCTTACAATCACATGACTCCTGCATGTGGGTTCCTCACATTATTCCCCTATACTTTCCCCTCACACTTCTCCCCTTACTGCCTCTTCTCACTCATCACACATACATTCTGCCTTGATACAATCCCCTCATTCTTTCTCACATGCTGTCTCCACACTTATCTCTCATAATGTCCCTGCATACTCCTTGATACCGTCACCTAACACTTACCCCAATAATCTCACCTCTCAGTACCCCCATACTATCTAACACACTGTTTTCTTCCACACTGTCATCTCACACTTTCGACCACTTTATACTGTCCCTTCACACTATTTTATCCCCTATACTGTCCCTCACACTATTCCTCTCATAATATACTCCCACACCTTTCCATATATACTATCCCCTCACATTTTCCCACCAAGCTCTTACACCTTACCACTTTATACTGTCCCTTCACACTATTTTATCCCCTATACTGTCCCTCACACTATTCCTCTCATAATATACTCCCACACCCTTCCCTATTTACTATCCACTCACATTTTCCCACCATACTGTTTCCTCCATACTATCATCTCACACTCACTTATACTGCTTTGTCACACGTTTTCCTTCCTTACTGTCCCCTTTCACTTTCCTACACATACTGTCCCATTACACCTTTCCCCATACTGTCTTCTCACACTTTTTCCTACACTGTCCCTTTAACTTTTACCAAAGTGCTGTTTCCTCCCCATTTCTCCACCATATCGCCCCTCCCACTTTTTCCCCCATACTGCCCTATCACACTTCCAGCCTTATACTACCCTCTCACACTATTCCTTCTATATTGTCCCCTCACACTCCCCTCCATATTGTCACCTCACACTTTCTTTTCAAACTATACCCTCATACTTCACCCCCATACATCCCTCTCAAACGTTTCCCCCATAATGCCCCTTTCACTGTTTCCCCCATAAAGTCCACTCGCAATTTCTTCCCCCATACTGTTCCCACTTCCCAATTCATACTGTGTACTTACAAAAGCAAAAAGAAATGGGCAGAAATATTAATGTTAGACAAGCATAGTAATGTGTTAAGACCAAGTGGTTTATGACATAATTCAAAAGAAGGAAATCCAATATGATGTCAATGATTTTTGTACACAAAGTAGAATACAAGAAATTTTTATTTGAAAACACAACTTGGTGTGCAGTAAATATGCAGGATAAAAAGCACACACTTAAATGAATAACCTTCTTAAAAAATATTAAAAAAATATATAAAGGGGATGAATGCACAAAAAGCTCTATAGTTGTTAGGTAATTTAGCTGTAGTAGGTCTAAAGCATGAGGCTTCCTGCCATACTTTTGGATTAGGCCAACTACAGGTAGATAAGTTTATTTAGCCATTGTCATTTATTCATAAATAATGACACACATAATTTACCTGTTGTTAAGCCACGGTTTTGTATGTGACCATATTATCACTTACTGTGCATACATATTTATAGACCTTATTTGCATATTCAGTCATATATATATATGTCTTGTATATATATGTATCATTTTTTTCTCTTGATTTTCCCCTTCAGACTTTTCTCTCCTTTACTCTCCCATTCTGTCTCCTTATATTGTACCTCCCATACTGTTGTCTCACACTCCCCATTCCATTCACTTACACTATCACTTTTATACTGTACCTTACATGTTCTTCCATATTGTCTCTTCACCCATGCTGTTCCCTCACACTTTCCTCTCATATTGTTCTTTAAAATTCCCCCATACTGTTACATTTCCCCTATACTGTTCTCTTACACATTCCTGTTGTGAGCAGAAACATGGTAATGGGAAAAGGGAAGACCTTCTACAACTGCAGGAAGATGTTGCACCTGCACCAACTGGTCCCAGTACAGACTAAAAAGATCCAAGCTGCACAACACCAAACCTCATTCAGACCCGACTTAATAAAATGCCAACAAGTGGTCTCTTGTACCTCTGGAAGGAACAGAGGAGGTGCCACAACATGCTGCCTTCCAAAAGCAGAGATGAAAGATGAAGGTCTACAGGAAGATACAAAAACCCAGAGTGATAAAACTAAAACACGTTCATATAAGGTAAAGAAGTGAAGCTAAAGAAAGCTATAAATAAACATGTAATGTAAAACCTGCCAGAAGCCTAAAAGAAGTTAAAGGAAAAGGTGTTGGGAAGAAAAACAAAATAACTCACTGTAGGAACTAAACTGGTATTTACTTAATAAGGTAAACCCATTAGTTGAAGGGCTGGAAACAGGTCACCGTATCGAATCCCCAAACTGAGCCAAGAAAATTTCAAACCGTACTTTCCCTCACACTTCCCCCCATGCTGTCCTTTCATACTATGTCACCCATACTGTCACCTCACACATCCCCCAAACTGTCCAATCACAAGATTCTCTTTCCATAATGCATTCTTCCGCTTACTCCCTCAAACTGTTCCCTCACACATCCCAACATATTGTCCCCTCACACTTTCCACTCATATTTCCCCTCACACTTCCCCCTTACACTGTTCCTTCACACTTTCTTGCCATACTGCCACTTATACTGTCTCCCAATACTGTCCCTTCACAGTTTTTTTTGCATAATTTACTCACACCTCCCACTTCAAACTTTTCACTCAAACATTTCTCCTCCCATACTGTCTGACGCAATTCTCCTTATACTGTTGCCTCAGAATATCCCCATACTGACCTTTCCCTCTTTTCCCTCTTGTTATGTCCCCATTCTGTTCTTTTCCATGTTCCCACCCAATGTTTCCAATAAAACATTTCCCTTAAAATTGTCCCCTTACTTTTTTCTTTTGCCATAGTAACCTCTCACACTTCCCCTTAATACTTTCCCCTCACACTACTATCTCCATATTGTCCTCTAATATTGCCTCCTCAAACGTTTCTCCATATTATACCCTTATGCATTCTCCCATACTGTCTCCTAACACTAATCCATTCAAACTGTCCCTCACAGTTCCCCCACATTGTTTCCTCCAAGTTTTATTCCCATGTAGTACCTTCACATTTGTATTTCCCTTACTGTTGTATCATATTTCCTACCCATGATGTCCTCTCACTCTTGTTCTCATAATGTCCCCTCACATTCCACCCTTATGCTATAGGCAGCCTGATAAATCACCAACAGTGAACCCTCCCCCCGGCTGGCAGTATATGTCACCTCACACATACACATAATAGACAGCTCATGTGACTGACATCTGCCTTAATTCCCAATATGGCACATGTGTTGCACATTGGCTGTTTTTAATCGATGTTTATTTGTGGACATTAAACATACCAGACGTATGAGGCGAGTTGTGTGAGGCGATTTGTGCACATCTGTGTCTGTCTGTGTGGTGGGTGTCCCTGGGTGTGTGTGTCCCTGGAGTGTGTGTGTGTCCCAGTGGTGTGCGTGTGTCCCTGTGGGGGGTCCCTTTGGTGTGTGTCCTTTTGGGGGGGAGGGGTGTCTCTGTGGTGTGTGTCCATCCCTATGGGGTCTGTGTGTTCCTGTGGGGTGTGTGTGTCTCTGTGTCCCTGTGGGGTGTGTATGTGTGTATGTCCCTGTGGTGTGTGTGTCCCTGTGGGGTGAGTGCATGTGTCCCTATAGAATGTGTATGTGTGTGTGTCCCTGTGGGGGTTGTCCGTGTGGTGTGTGTCTCTGTGTTGTGTGTGTCTCTTTGTGGTGTGTGTGTGTGTTTGTGTTCAGGTATGTGGTGAGTATCCAATGTTGGGGCTCCACCTTACTGTTACTCTTTGTGTGCATGTGGTGCGTATACATGTCCCCTGTGCGTGGTGAATATCCCATGTCAGGGCCCCACCTTAGTGACTATATGCTGGTATATGCTGTTAGTCTTTGGTGCTGTCGTTAAGCCCCTCTCATTCACAACTGTCAACTGGTAACTATCACTTTCTCTCCATTATGTAGATAGGGCCAAAATTGTTTGGTGAGTTGGAACGCGTGGGGTTAAAATTTCATCTCACAACATAGCCTATGACGCTCCGGGGTCCAGATGTTTGAACTGTGCAAAATTTTGTGCTGTAGCTGGCAGCTGTCGATTTTCCTCCCACCCTTTTCCTTTTACTTTTCCCCCATTATGTAGATAGGGCCAAAATTGTTCAGTGAGCTGGAACGTGCAGGGTTAAAATTTCGCCTCACAACATAGCCTATGACGCTCTCGGGGTCCAGATGTTTGACTGTGCAAAATTTTGTGGCTGTAGTTGCGACGGTGTAGATGCCAATCCCAGATATACACACATACATACATACACACATACACACATTCAGCTTTATAATTAGATATACCCTCATAGTCATCCATATAGTATAACACAGCATCACAGCCCTCCATATAGTATAATGCATCCTCACAACTCTCCATATAGTATAATACAGCCTCACAGCCCTCCATATAGTATAATACAGCCTCACAGCCCTCCATGTAGTTGTGGCACCCCAAGGGTTAATGTGCCACAGAAACATCAACACAGGTTTACTCCCACACAACACTACACTAGAAAGTGGGAGGAGCTTAGGTGGCACCTGCACTAGTGGGAGGAGCTAAGTTGTTTTCCACAGAGCAGGAGTGACAGTAGTTGTTGAGTCTGGAGCAGGAGCAGAGTCAAGTAGAAGTGGAAAGGTCCTGAGAGGTCTGAGGAAAGGAGACAGAGGAGACAGAGGAACAGAGTAACATACCCGGGATAAAGAGTTACCCCAAAAATTGACCCCGGGGAGGCGGTTAAGACGGAAACCGGATCCGAGGCTGTGCCTGAGACAGACAGGACAGTAAACACCGGCATAGTGAAGGTCCACCATCTTCACAGCACCATAGCAAAGCAACACGGAGGAGTCAGTGACACAGAGGACTCAAGTTGCCCAGCATATTGGTACCCGTGAGCAGAGACAGGGCCAGCAGTACAGCTACAAGCAGCAGCAGGGCCACACACAGCGCTTAAGTAGGAAGCCAAGGACCCGGTCAGGGTGGGAGTAACCTGGTACAGACTCCGTGGACAATATTGTGATATACCATCTGCAAGTAAAGACTTGGAAAACAACAGAAACCGTGAGTGTGTGTGATCCTTATACTGAAGCCCCACTTGTCCTCATATACTGCGATTACCTCTACTCTCATCATCTCTACTGCTACCCCTACTCTCTGCAGCATCAATAACTATCCTCACAGACTTTAACTACTACTACCACTGCCCCGGGGAACCTAGTTCTGCCCACAGGAACTATTCTACCCAAGCTGCTATCCCATCATCCCCGGAGGTTATGCAGCAGCGGCGGCCCCATTACTGGCCGCATATAGTGGGTGGCGTCACGAGTGACAAATCCCCTGTAAATAACCCCCCATTTTATTGTGCGGGCCCGGGACAGGTCCGGACCAGACCGCATGACATCCGCCGTGACATCCCCCAGCAGTACCCCGGTCCGGCACCGAGTACCCCGTCCCAGTGGGCTCCACATAGTATAATGCATTCTCACAACTCTCCATATAGTATAATGCAGCCTCACATCCTTGATATAGTATAATTCAGCCTCACAGCCCTCCATATAGTATAATGCATCCTCACAACTCTCCATATAGTATAATGCATCCTCACATCCCTACATATAGTATAATGCAACCTCACAACCCTCCATACAGTATAATGCAGTCTCATAGTCCTCTATACAGTATAATTCAGCCCTACGGCCCTCTATACAGGCTCAGTTCTCCAAAAGTGCAGCTTTTATAGTGCAGCCTTATATCGCTCTATATAGTGCAGCCTTATATATGCAGTCTCATAGCTCTTAATATAGTGCAGCCTCATATAGAGCAGCCTTATATCATTCTATATAGTGCAGCATTAAAATACAGCCTCATATCTCTTTACATAATCCAGCCTCATAACTCTCCCTATAGCATAATGCACCCCTCTTTCCCCCCATAATCATCTGACCACCGAGCACTCACTTACTAAAAAAAAAAAATCTATTTTCACCTCTCTCCTTTCCCCCACTGCTCTGGTCTCGTCGCAAAGACTGAAGAAAAGACTCAGGAGGAGGAACTGTGGAACTCATGAAGCAGGAAGTGCGCCTTTCCTAGTGTGGGGCACCAGCCTTCTGTATGTGTTCCACAGTGGAACGCACAATGAAAGCCAGCTGTGATAAGAGGAAGTGAGGGGCAGGGGAGAGCAGCAGCACTAGAAAGCAGGAGGCTTGTGCTACCGTGCAGTCACATGAATGTGTGTCCTCGGAGACGCACATCCATAGTGAAGCCGGCGGTGGAATTGGCTGGTTGCAGAGGCCGGCTGGCAGCGCCGGCCCCATATAGGTCCAGGCCCTGTCAAAGCCGCGACCCTTCGACTACGAATCTTACGCACCTGTATATCTATTTATCTACCATCTATGTTTATTAAAAGCTATTCCTAGATATAATATTTCAATTTTTAATGGTAAATAGATCTAAATCTATAAAAATACAATTTGGTGGTTTTTGAGTGACAAAATATTTCTCAAAAGTAATTGATAAAATTGGTTCCTCTACTCCGAATTTACCATATTGTATAATGTTCAAATCTAACACAAACCAGATGCATTTCTGCATGTATGCAGTTGTGGTTTTGTACAAAAAGTGAAAAATAGAAATCTATTGTAACATATTTTATTTCAATATTGAAAGTCTAAATATTGAAATGTTCAAACACAATTCTATCTCTTTGAAATGACCTTCTCAAAAGTTATACAGTTAAAATCTATTGCTGCCATATTGACTTTATACTTCCCTAGAGAATAGAAAAGTAGAACATTCATAATCACGCCAGGCTTTTGTTACATTGTCTGAAAAAAATGGCGAGAGTATATGCAGAAAGCTTGTGAAGTTAAAAAAAACTGTACACCACTTAAAAACAGCTCTACGGTTGAACCTATTAAATTCATATCAGGAGTAAATCAATAGTTCTTGCATGGAATAGAAGAAAAATAAAATTCAGTTGCAGACTGTGAATCCAGGAAAGAATTATTATATCAAGCTGCTGTAATCATATTTTAGGGAATATTAATGTTAAGTCAAACTGGGTACAATTCAAAGGTTTGATTCACTGAAGATCAATAAAACAGTAGGTAATAACAAATTCATATGCAGACATTTTTTTGACTTGGTTTTAGAGATGATGAAGGAGAATGAAATAATTTAGGAACAGTGTTTCATGTATTAGTTGCTATTAAAATGGAAAATGGTTTTGTAATGAATTATCTGACATTTTAGATGCAATAGAATTTTTTTCATGGTATGTTTTGGTGTTGGTCATGTATAGTTGTACACTTTGGGGGTGATTCATTACGTTTGGTGTTAGGCATGGCAGTGTTAATGAAGAGCCCCTTAGAACATGATTCATGAAGAGCTACATTTAAAAGGAAACTGTCAGCAGGATTTATCACTATAAAGTCATTACCATAATGGTGTAGGGATGCTGATTAAATGGATACCTGCAGTAAAGAAATCCATTCCTTGGATGCTGAAAAATCAGCATCTAAAGTTTTCATAATTATATCATCTGGTTAATCAACTTCCTGGTTATTCACTGCACCGTAGATGATAGAATGTTTGGGCTAGTTACAGGTTACTTCACTTAATCCAACAGCCAATCACAGATGCCCACTCTCTGTGACAGTGTCTGTGATTGGCTGTTGCACTCCCACCCATTCTGCCAGCATCTGTTATTGGTTGCCATAGGCAACAAACCTGATGTCATAGTAGTGTAAAAATATATAATTAAAAGTACAGCTTCACTGTGTTTTTGGTTCTCAGTGCAGATAAAGCAGACAGCCTTGGGCTTCCAGCATGAGCTGCCTGGCTTTACCCTGGTGGCAATGTGGAGTGGTCTTGGCCCTATTTTTGATTGCTGGCCAAGGTAAAACTAAGGCAGCTGGGGGCTGGAATTCTCAGTGTGGTGAGGCAGTTATTGGATCCCTCCAATAGCAGCTAATATCAGCTTGCAGCTAAATAAATAATTTAAATAATTTAAAAAAATATGGGGCTCCCCTGTATTTTTGATTGCCAGCCAAGGCAAAGCAAGGCAGCTTGGATGGCAGCCCATAATAACTGCTTTATCTGCACTGAAAATAAAAAAAAATGGTGAAAACCTACACAATTGTTTTTCAATTATTTATTTTTACACTACTATGACGTCAGGTTCATTGCCTATGGCAACCAATCACAGGTACTGTCACAGAGAGTGGACATCTGTGATTGGCTGTTGAAGCCTGTGCAATAACCTGGAAGCAGCCCATAGATTTCAGCATGTAGAGTGCAGTGAATAATCAGGAAGTTAATGAGCGGCCCCAGAAGTAAAAGTACACAGACCCCAGTAAGTAATCACCCTGATATTTAACCACTGTTTTTTTTCTTTTTACAGCCTCCTTAGCCACCATTTTATAACTTTAAAGTCCGGTTTCGGAGTTGGACTCAAGTTCAGCACCAAGCATGGACTTTAAAATAAGACAACCTGCATCAGCCCAACCCAAACATCGGAATGTTCGCCCCTCAATAATAATGATACATATATGTTATATAAGCTTTGTCTAGTGTGTAATAGCGTCTACTCCCTCCACCTCAACGCGTGTTTCACCTTGACTCTCTCATTCATATGCATGCTGATAGTTGGCGAAATTTGGTGCATTTGAACCTGTCCGCATGATCTTGTAAATGTAAAGTTAAGACATGCAATGGCACTGTAATACAGATAAAATTGATTCCTCTCGTAAAGAAATGTGATTTGTGGTTTTTCCTTAATCACCATTGAATGTTTTCTGCTAATTAGATTTGGATGCACAGGGCCTGGACTGTACACAGGGTCTTCTCCTCCCTCTCTGTGGTTCTCCAGTCCTCTAACTGCCTCTTGTCTGTGAGTGACTGGCCTTCTTTGATTGAAATCTCAGCAGTGACCTTTCATTCACAGACCAGATGCAGGTGGAGGGGGTGAGGAATCCCAAACAGCGAGGACAACACCCAGTGCACAGTCCAGCACCTGTGCACCAAAATCTAATTAGCAGAAAACTTCAAATGCTGAACACAAAAGACAGCAAAGCAGATTTTTTCACCTAAGTATCAATTTAATCTGTGTTACAGCACCATTATAGTCATGTCTTTACATTACAAAGTCGTGATGATAATTCCTTTTTACGATCTATGGGTGCCTTAATGGCACATCGATGGTGACAATTCATTTCAACAACAGGCATACCATAAGCAAAGAAAGCCATAAAATGTCAAATCCTTTTATTCACCTTAACTCACACATCTTCAGTCCTCCACTCTTCACTTGTCTGGTCCTCACCACATCTTTCTATCATCGCCACTCACACTGAAATTCCCAGGACCCCCAGCTCTGATGAGGCCTAGGAGGGTTGTGTGAATGTGTGCATAAGGTACTTGCACAAAACCCTAGAGAGGCCCATCTATTTCAGGGTGAGCAGTAAGAAGATGGCGTGAGAGTGAAAAACATTGACCGGAGAGCTGAGCAGTAAAGTGAGCATAAGGATTTTTTTTATTTGTACATTTTACATTTGTTATGTTCTGTGGCTTGGAGAGTCCCAGATCATGTTTAGGGACATTTCCTAGCAAAATCCACATACCGTAAATAGATTAATTGGAATTTTCCCTAATTTCTAGTACTAATTCATCAGAATCATCTACACTCAAATTAATTACTCTTGTTTCTGTTTGATCTTGATCAACATAAATACCTTTTTAATACTATTTTCTTATTTTATATTTGTATACTACATCAAGGATTAAGTAAAACAATAAAGACTCAGGGAAATATTTGTTGAATACTTCAAGAAAGATGCAGATTAACTGTCCTTGTAAAATTGTGAATTGTCCTTACATTGTGCTACCCATACATTATGTAGCCAGGCTAGCACTCGAAAGTCATTATTAAGTAAGAAAAACTACTAAGTAAATCCAAACAGGTGTTATTAACTTGCCATAAATACATACAAGCAACAAACTACATTCCCAGCAGATTGTGATATAAATAACGTTACCAGAAGAATTAATAGATATGTGTAAGACATTGAAATAGAAAAGGAAATTACTATACTTATGTTCAAGCCTACAATGTTCTTTCTTTAAATATGCTTTTTTATTACTATAATTATTTCTGTATTTTGTTATCATGCTATGCTACTATGATGTAGGAAGGAAAATGTGTCTTTAAAATCGGTCTAAATAAAATTAGAAATGCATAAAATGATTTCCAAGTCATAAACGCAGGAACTATAAATATATTTCTCAAAAACCAAAAGCTTATATGTCACAAAATATTTGTCAAATGTTAGAAGTAAATGCAACAAAGAGATAAAGTTACAATTATCACACATCCTGGTAAATGTTGAATGGGCAGTAGAGAGCATTGAGGAAAAAGATGCAATGTTTTACCCCCATCGATCAATATCAAGTCAGTTTAGGGGATTGAAATGTTGCATCATGGGAAAATAAAAGTTTCACAGTTTATTCTTTAGCTAAAGCACTGCTAGGTGTCTGGACTAGGGTGCGAGAGGGCATATGCCCCCTGGATCGGCCTCCCTGAAGCTGTTTATTGCTGTCCATCGGCATACTAATTTAGCGGCTGCTGACTAGCACTGTGTCTTTAAATGTGTGGTGTGTTGATGTGCTGTCCCAATGTCCTAAACTTGCCAACACATTACACTGTGCATGGCTACATCTGCAAAAGTAAGATCCCGCATCGGACCTGGAGTTTCTTCTACCTAGTGGAGATGAACTTTGAGCTTGTGTAGATGTAGAATCAGTACAATAGTAGTGCATATTGTAGTGCCTGTGCTTCTATTTTTTGAGTGAGACTAAAGTATTAAATAGTTTTAATAATAAAAGGTGGCATGCAGAGTATCATATTCATATAACATGCTGTTTGAGATATATATATCTAATATATAAAGCTGAGTTTATGTGTATGTATAATAGTCACACCTCCTCCATAAAGCCATGCCCACTTCATAGACTCTCCATCCACATAGCCCTGCCGATTTCATAGCTCAGCCCCTCCACATAGCCGTGCCTCTCTGGTTAGCCCGCCACTTAATGTATGTATCATAGCCCATAGTCCACATAGCCCAGCCACTTCATAGCACAGCCCATCCATATAGCCTTACCATGTTCATTAAATGGTAAAATTAACCTGCCAATATGATTCTCCAGGTCAGTATGAGTTTGTAGATAATTACCATGTATAGTTCTAAATTCAGAAACTTGTAAAAAACTAAAAAAGGCGCATTTGTGAAAACTGTAATGTTATAATTTTTCATGATCTGGGATTAAGTGATGGCTTTTTTTTTCCATCCTGAGCTGACGTTATAAGAAATGCTATTTGTAGGAAGATGCAATGTTTTTCATTGCTTCTTATTGAAATATTGCAGTGGAAAAAAAAATTCAGGTGTTTCAACTTTTTTCATTATGCTGTTTAACAATTAGATAAAAAATAGTTTTATTTTGATAAATAGGGAATTTCTAAAATAAGCTATACCATATATGTGTATTTTGTTTTAAATTGTATTCTTTTATTTTCAATGGAGCTGTCACAATCAATGGAGCTGTATCAATCCCACCCCAACTCAGACTGCGCACCCCGCTTCACACACGCTGCCACCACTCACCGGATTTTGGGGGGCCGATGAGTTCCCCTAAACAAAGACTTATCAGACAATCAACAAAATGACACCTTTCTAGGGCTGTGAACTCTTTAGAGTATACAAGGTTCAGACTTATTAAAGTTTAAAGCTTTAATATAAAAGATACAGTGCTTACAATAAAAAATATAAAAAATGGAAATAAAAAGTGACATACAAATATGTAAACAATGAAATAAAAAGGAGAAACATACAGAAACCTAAACTTGGCTTCTGTTGCCCGATGGGGAGAGCAGAGATATATGGAATGATTATCACAGCAGCTCGGCTGACCCATCTCTGTGACACAGGGCTTTGGCTGTGAGAGCCCAGATATAGACCCAGACTGGAGGTCAGATTTCTAGACTGGCCTTCCATTTTAACAGTCTAATTTTGCGTCTATGATTGGACACTCACTTATTTGGCCATGCATATATTATTTTTCAAATGCTCCTTTGTCTAAACCAATTCTTTTCCCACAGTAAATAGCAATGGCTTATACTACTCCAATTGGTGGAGTCTTTGATCCCCTTCTCTTTCTGGCTACAGGTGGGAAGTTTGTCACTGTGTGCTTTTCCCAGAATTCCCCCTGGGGAGACTTGCAGTCACTGTAACTGTGAAGTTAGTTGTGCTTATATAAAACAGGTTGTGACCTCTTGTGTACTGACATGGAATTTAACCCCTTAACTGTTCTGTTGTCCAGTCCTTGAGATACATATTTCACTACAGGAGCAAAAAGCGGTGATTTGAACTTTTGTGTTTTTATTTTTTTTTATACTTTTAAAAACCTTTTTCTCAATTTTTATTGTTTTTACTAGTCCCCTTATGGATTGCTTTGCACAGCACAAATGACGATCTCCTGTGAATCCAGTGCTCAGTCAATGTTTACAGGAAGTACATCATGACAGACACGGGGTCATCTGCTGATCCCTGTCTGTCATGAAAATGTAGCACCCATGCGGACCGGTGGCCACAGTAAGGTACAGCAGCTGGAGCAGGTAAGCTAGTCACCCCATACCAACACCAAACACATTCCCCAATCTCTAGTCCTAGTACTCCATGTCAGGCAGGGGATAGTGGGAAGAGCAAAGTGGAAGGTGGAGAGCAGAGAAGAAACCCAGGAAAGGGGTGGAGGAACTGGAGTAAAACCCAGGAATACCAAGTTAGGAGAGCCCAGCCCAGTCAGAGGGACAAAGAGAGTTTCAGGTTTGAGTTCTTGGCGTGTTGCAGAGGCAGAGGAAGAGAACTCTTAAGCAGAAACATCCTGAAGGCCATGAAACTGTAACACCAGAGAGGAGTAACACGGACTGGCGGCCTGTGTCACCGTTTGGTCAGACCAGGTACCAGGCCACGTGCCGAGGAAGAGCAGAGGGGGTCCACAGTGGTCCCGAACCAGCACGGACACTGGGGGACCAGGCCAACACCAGGGACCTGGCCCTGCTGACATGGTGGGACACTATGTGCCCCAGCCATAAATTACAGGTGGGATGAAAGGACTGTATGCCCAGAACCCAACCCCCGACACAACGATGGAAAACCGTCACACTATGGCTAGGAGTCCCGGCAGGGAACATCCAATAAAAGCCTGCGACCAGTGGCCCGGAGGATGTGCCCGGGATTGGAGAAAGAGGCCCAAAAGGTACTGTAAAGGGGGTGCCTCTAGTGAACTGTCTTAGCTGCTAAACCAGTAATCGGAACCACAAGTGAACTGCTGTAACAAGTGAGCTGTGACTGAGTTGTTGTGTGAACCAAGCAGTGGAGTAAAGTACCCGGTTAAACTCTGAACTTTGTGTGAGACTCATTAGTACGTCTGCAGCAGGACCTTGCCTGTGGAGCCACCGACTGAATCGCTGCGCAGGCGGACGCAGCCTGTCAGCGAGTGACACTGAGCTCTACTGGCAGTGGTGATACTTACTGGTCTTTTCCCTACACCAGCCCTGGGGACAAAGCACTACCCGTTGGGGGCTCATCATTCCCAGAGATCTGAACTGCAGCGGTTGCCACAGTGGCCACGACCAACGGGTGGCGCCACAAACATTTTATCAAAAACTATTTATTCCTTTATTTTTCATCCCCTTTTTATTGCCGTGCCTGGGCCCACAGAGCCGGGTCACATCGCCGTGACACCCCAAAGCCCTGAACTGGATGAAGAGAGGGCCCGGTTCTGAGTACCCCTGCCCCAGGGCGCGACAACAACCCATCAGTACCCTATGATCACATAACTGGGCTGCCAATGGGAGTCAGGAATGGCACACTCCCTGTTGATTCATGCTAAATCCTGATATCAGAAATTGACAGTGAGATTTAACTAGTCAGGGCCGTTGGATCTCCAATCGGCCCGACGCTCTAACAGGTACCTGTTGACTGATCAAATCAACCGGCATGTGCAAAGAAAGATGCAGATTAAGCACGTGAGCCTGAAGGACGTCAAAGATCATGATGGGGTTAATCAATATCTCACTGAATACAAGAACAAATTCCAAAGTTTTGACAAGACTGATTTTCATAGAACATTTTTTAACCCATAATATGAAAAGTAAGGTTAATAATATAATTTTCACACAAAAATAAGCTTTACTCAAATTAGTTGATGTAAAAATGAATACAATGATCTCCATGATTTAAGAACAGCTCAAGTCTTCTAGGCATGTAGAGAACAAATACGCAACATATTGCAGCATCTATTTTTTTCATTCTTGAAAAACAACCTTTTTTACGAGGGGCATTCATTAAAGATATTCCTTGACCCACTTCTATTAATCTGCATATATTTAATGATATAAGTTTCTATAAGTTTCATGCCAATTTGCAACTCTGAACTGATAATGGTCTTTCATTTACAGTTTCTGAAGTGGTGTAAGGTATGATAACAGACCCAGTGGAATACAGAGCAGTCATCAAGTTGCTTTACTTAAAAGTTGAGTCCATCAATAGCGGAATGGGGTCATTCTGGAATTGAAGCAGTTTCCACTAAAGGTTGACCACATTTGAAATGACAATGTCAGTTCTTGATTACATCATATGATGGGGAATTGTCACCATAAACCTCTTCCATCTCATCGAATGTCTCCCTTGGTGTGTGGCCTTTAAAGTAAAGGAACTTGATCACTGGTCTGTATTTCACTGGGTCTATTATCACACCTGACACTACTTCAGCACCTATAAAGAAAAGCCCATTATCAGTTCAGAGTTGCAAGCTGGCACATAACCTATAGAGACTTGTATCATTGCATGTGCAGTTTCAGCACCTTCTGCGATAAATAGAAGTGGGTCAGGGAAAATCTTTAATGAATATTCCTCATAGAGCTTGAATACTGGATGAAGAGTGATGCTCAACTTGTATTTTCCGAATTTCTCACAGATATTTGATTCAGTTCAGATCAAGAGACATACTTGGCCACTGAATCACTTTCACCCAGTTCTTCTTCAGAAATGCAAAGATGTGTGTTTTGGATCATTATCATTTTGGAAAAGTGCATATCTAGCAAGAACATGAAGTGATTGTAGCACTTTTTGTTCAATATGAAGCAGTATATCTGTGAATTCATGAAACTATCAATAAAATATAGCTCCCCAACATCAAGAGTACTCATGCATCCCCACATAAGAATACTTCCAACACCGTGTTTCTGTGCAGACACGATGCATTTAGAAAAAAATGCACATCTACCAAGAACATAAAGAAATATTAGCATCTCCTCTGTTTCATTACATAGCAGTATTGCTACTGGCATGGTCTAACAAACCACTGCAGATTGTATACCCGGAGATCGTAATTTGATCTCAGGTTGCTATGGCAATGATAGATCCCCTGGGTTCATGTCACAGAGGTCCCAATCTTGGAGGGGGTGCTCACCCTCTCCAAGCACCCTTAATGCTGCTACTGCTATTGATTGCACCATTTAGGCTATGACAGCCGGAGCTCAGCTATCACCGACGCAGAGCTTCCAGCAACAATCATGCAGACACAGCTCCTGTGCCTGCGTAATCAACAAGAGATAAGTTTGCGTCATTTTTAGTGTTGATTGAATAGTAAGATATTCTGAATCAGATAGCTCTAACTGAATAGTTTAAACTGTGTGTATTCAGATCCAAGTGAGTTTTCCCGTTGATTTGCATTGGATTCGTTACTCATGATAAATACTAAAACAGTTTAAACAATTTGGGTAGAGCTATTCGAACCTGAAAATCTTACTACTCGCTCATCACTAGATATTTTGTGGTAACCCCTTCCTATGACATAAACTTACATCAAAAGTCATAAAGCGGTTAAAGCACAGCTATGATTCTCTAGGCTCCTTGAAAGAAGTACCGTATATACTCGTGTATAAGCCGACCCGTGTATAAGCCGACCCCCCTACTTTTGCCCCAAAACCTGGGAAAACCTATTGACTCGTGTATAAGCTGAGGGTGGACCCCAGCACAGGTATACAGCCCCCAGCAGTGTGGTATACAGCAGCCCCAGAGGTATATACAGCAGCCCCAGTGGTAGTATACAGCAGCAGCCCCAGTGGTATATACAGCAGCAGCTCCAGTAGTTAGTATACAGCAGCCCCAGAGGTATATACAGCAGCCCCAGTGGTAGTATACAGCATCCCCAGAGGTAGTATACAGCAGCCCCAGAGGTAGTATACAGCAGCCCCAAAGGTATATACAGCAGCCCCAGTGGTAGTATACAGCAGCCCCAGAGGTAGTATACAGCAGCCCCAGAGGTAGTATACAGCCCCAGTGGTAGTATACAGCAGCCCCAGAGGTATATACAGCCCCAGTGGTAGTATACAGCAGCCTCAGAGGTATATACAGCCCCAGTGGTAGTATCCAGCAGCCCCAGAGGTATATACAGCCCCAGTGGTAGTATACAGCAGCCCCAGAGGTATATACAGCAGCCCCAGTGGTAGTATACAGCAGCCACAGAGGTATATACAGCCCCAGTGGTAGTATCCAGCAGCCCCAGAGGTATATATAGCCCCAGTGGTAGTATACAGTAGCCCAGAGGTATATACAGCCCCAGTGGTAGTATACAGCAGCCCCAGAGGTATATACAGCCCCAGTGGTAGTATCCAGCAGCCCCAGAGGTACATAAAGCCCCAGTGGTAGTATACAGCAGCCCCAGAGGTATATACAGCCCCAGTGGTAGTATACAGCAGCCCCAGAGGTATATACAGCAGCCCCAGTGGTAGTATACAGCAGCCACAGAGGTATATACAGCCCCAGTGGTAGTATCCAGCAGCCCCAGAGGTATATATAGCCCCAGTGGTAGTATACAGTAGCCCCAGAGGTATATACAGCCCCAGTGGTAGTATACAGCAGCCCCAGAGGTATATACAGCCCCAGTGGTAGTATCCAGCAGCCCCAGAGGTACATAAAGCCCCAGTGGTAGTATACAGCAGCCCCAGAGGTATATACAGCCCCAGTGGTAGTATACAGCAGCCCCAGAGGTATATACAGCCCCAGTGGTAGTATACAGCAGCCCCAGAGGTATATACAGCCCCAGTGGTAGTATACAGTAGCCCCAGAGGTATATACAGCCCAAGTGGTAGTATACAGTAGCTCCAGAGGTATATACAGCCCCAGTTATAGTATTGAGCAGCCCCAGAGGTATATACAGCCCCAGTGGTAGTATACAGCAGCCCCAGTGGTATATACAGCCCCAGTGGTAGTATACAGCTGCCCCAAAGGTATATACAGCCCCAGTGGTAGTATACAGCAGCCCCAGAGGTATATACAGCCCCAGTGGTAGTATACAGGCCCCCCAGTGGTGGTATACTGACCCCCACCAGTAACACACAGCCCCCCCTCCTTAGTATGTCCCCCCTCCTTAGTATGTTCCCCCCCAGGCTGCGGCACCTGTTAAAATAACAAACTTTAATACATCAACTTCCGGCGCAGCTCCTCCGCTCCTCCGGTCCGGCTTCTTCTTCCTTCTTGTGCCGGCTTCTGTGACCGCGCGCAGGAAATGACGTCATGTCCTGCGCCCGGTCACATGACAACGGAAGCAAGAAGAAGAAGCCGGGACCGGAGGAGCGGAGGAGCTGCGCCGGAAGGTGATGTATTAAAGTTTGTTATTTTAACAGGTGCCGCAGCCTGGGGGGGGACATACTAAGGAGGGGGGACATACTAAGGAGGGGGGGCTGTGTGTTACTGGTGGGAGCCTGTGTAGTGCAATATGCACGGCATCCCCCGCCGCTGATGGACGGGGGGATGCCGTGCATATTCATTGCACTAATGAGGCGGCCCCACTTAACCGCCTGCGGTCACCGCGGCCCCCTCCTGCCTCCTCCAGCCACTGGTGCAGCCCCCCCCCACAGCAAACAGAGTGACTCGTGTATAAGCCGAGGGGGGGACTTTTCAGCCCAATTTTTGGGCTGAAAAACTCGGCTTATACACGAGTATATACGGTATGTAAACAACACATTTTGTTACCATAAAATACATTCCACATCAGCCCTGCATAAGTCGAAGCTTAGTTATTATTTTTCACTCGACAAACTACAAAGTCACAGAAATTCCATAATTGGGTCCTGGACACCCAATATCATTATCTGTGCAATGCACTGTATAAATCAAAATAAAACACTAACTTAGCTGAGACACAGAGAACCTGGAAGGCTTAGGATTATTAGGAGCAACCATAAGTATTAAACATTACAATGGAACAATGCACATTTTTCCTAAAGCTACTCTTCCATTTTAATTTAAGTTCACTTGCCTTAAATGTGTCCTGTCAGCTGAGACCTTTACTTCACTTATTCCAAATGAAAGAGGCATCACTTTATATTACATTTTATTCATTTCACGCTGTTTCTGAGTTATTTTGAAGTATGAAACCAAGCGTCAAATCTAAAAAAGAATTTAAGTCTACCAATATGTAGTCTCTGCAACATTTCCAGCCCCTGAGCGATCTGTGAATGGCAAAATGTTAGCGATTAAAAAATATAGAGAACAAAAAATGTGCAAGCTAAAACAATAATGCATGCTTGCTATAAAACCTTATGTGGATAGGAGATTATATAAACTACATTACTATTATATATTTAAAAAGAGTCATAATGCTGTTATATATAGAAAGGTGTATGTAGCATAGCAGCCTAGACGTGTATGACATACCATAGGCGGTCCCACTAAAGCTCTGAGAATAAAATATTTTCAGTGATAAACTCATGTGAAGTAGATATGGCACAAATATAACATAGTAGAGATGGGTTAACATATTCGGGTAGAAATTAATTCTCCTTGGGTTTTACTAAAATTCTTATTTTTTAAAGTACAGATTTTTTGTAATTTGCTCTATGCAAATTTACCAAAATGGTGGCTAGCTGGAGCCATGTTTTGTTGCACTTTAGAGGACCAGCAAAAGGTAATTAAGAAAAAAAAACCATAATATTTATTGATTTACCACTAGATCTGTGGCACATTGTCCGGTCCTCATGTTTAGAGATGAGCAAAATTTTCTAAACAAGGTTCCTCAGTTTCAAAATCGGAACGAATCTGACACATTCAGTTCATAGTCGTGAACACAAACATCTTGCTGAAAAGTTATCAAACTCAGCAGTGTTCTGCCTTTGTTTGGTTGAAAAAAAGCATTAGTGCATTTGTACTAATACTTTACTTCTACCAAAAGCAGTTAAATCATACTTACCAACAACCGTGTAACACTTCCGGGCCAGTCATTAAACCTATGAATATTCCTTTATTTCCCCTTCCCACCTATGTGATAGCATCTGTGATTGGTTAAACTCAGACTTTGCCTCACCCATCCTCTCTGCTGTTATCTGTGATTTTTATGGCAGACAAACTGGCATCAGATTACTGTAAAAATAAATAAATAGTTGAAAAATTGGCGTGATTCCTCACAATTTTGATACCAGCCAAGGCAAGGTGCACAGATGGAGGTTGGTATGCTTACTTTAGGGAGGAACATAGTTATTGTTCCTCCAAAGGGTAAAAACAGCAGGCCACAGCTGCTCCAGAAGATGGCGCACTCATCAGAAGTGCCAGTTCCTGGTGCTTTGTCCCAGCTTTTCCCACTGCCCTGTTACAGTGGCAACCCCCACCAATGGGAGATCACAACAGTATGTAGAATGGTAGCTTAAAAGTTCAGTGTCATGTCACTGACTGATCATTCTGATCTTATGACTCATAAGAAAAAGAATGTGACTGGATGATTGTCGTCACACGCTAAGAGAAAAACTGTATTTTGCCTCAATGAGCAAGACCTACAGAAATGGAAGAAAGGGAGGCAAGAATTACAGAAATGAGTTCAGAAATGTGAGAAAAGGAGGCTAGAGCTGCTTTCTCAAGGGCTATGGAAGAAAGGGAGGTAAAAATTACAGAAATGAATGAATGTGTATATGTATGAATGTCACTAAAGGAATTTGCAACGTTGCATCCACAATCACAAAAGATAATGCACACACACGCCCACTTGACTCAAGGTTTGTAGGTGGGTGTGGATTTGAGGGCACATTTTTTTAGGGAAGTGGGCGATGCTCAGGTTTGGTGAGGGTTGGGGGGAAAGTTTGGGGTAGGAAAAGTTTGGGGGTGGGGCAGAGGGGTGAGGATAGATTTGGGGGGAACATGGGTAGATGGGTTGGGTTGTGGGAAGGCAGGATTGATACTTATAGTGGATTTACAATATACACACACACAAACATACACTCGGCTTATAACTAAGAAGAGTTAGTTACAATGCCCAGGCAATGTCGGGCTCTACAGCTGATATATATTTAATATATAAAGCTGAATGTGTGTGTGTATGTATGTATGTGTGTATGTATGTCCGGGATTGGCATCTACACCGTCGCAACTACAGCCACAAAATTTTGCACAGTCACACGTCTGGACCCCGAGAGCGTCATAGGCTATGTTATGAGGCGAAATTTTAACCCCGCGCGTTCCAGTTCACCAAACAATTTTGCCCCTATCTACATAATGGGGAAAAAGTGAATGGAAAAGTGTTGGAGGAAAATCGACAGCTGTCAGCTATAGCCACAAATTTTGCACAATCACACGTCTGGACCCCGAGAGCGTCATAGGCTATGTTATTAGGCGAAATTTTAACCCCGCGCGTTCCAGTTCACCAAACAATTTTGCCCCTATCTACATAATGGGGAAAAAGTGAATGGAAAAGTGTTGGAGGAAAATCGACAGCTGTCAGCTATAGCCACAAAATTTTGCACAATCACACGTCTGGACCCCGAGAGCGTCATAGGCTATGTTATTAGGCGAAATTTTAACCCCGCGCGTTCCAGTTCACCAAACAATTTTGCCCTATCTACATAATGGGGAAAAAGTGAATGGAAAAGTGTTGGAGGAAAATCGACAGCTGTCAGCTATAGCCACAAAATTTTGCACAATCACACGTCTGGACCCCGATAGCTTCATAGGCTACGTTGTGAGGCGAAATTTTAACCCTGAGCGTTCCAGTTCACCAAACAATTTTGGCCCTATCTACATAATGGGGAAAAAGTGAAAGGAAATGTGTTGTAGGCAAATTGACAGCTGCCAGATGTGAACAAGGGGTACTTAAAGAATGAGAGTGATGCCGCCAAAGAGTATATACCATACAGTTGCTAAGGTGTGGGGCCCCGACATAGGATACTCACCACACACGAGGATATGAACACACACACAAAATGCGCCTCACACTACCACTGCTTGAACACATATACCACCCTCAGCACACATTTCACCACACATACACCAACCTCGCCACATAATCGCCCTAAAACACACACAAGTCTGGTATTATCCTTCAACAATAAAAATCTGATTAATAAGCAGCAAAACTACAAGAGAAACAAATGTACCATATAGGAAATACGGCAGCTGTCAGTCACATGAGCTGTCTATTATGTGCATGTGTGAGCTAATATATACTGTCAGGGGGGAGGGTTTCCTGTTGCCTGGGGATTTATCAGGCTGCCAATAGCAACCAATCACAGCTCAGCTTCTATTTTGCTACTGTTAATCTGAGCTCTGATTGGTTAATATAGACAACAAAGGACATTCTCAGTAAAGCTTTTGTGAGGTAATAGGATGTCTGTGAGGTAATAGGATGTCAGTTAGGGTGTGTTGGTGGAAAGGCTGATGTCAGTCACATTACCTCTATGTGAGAGGATATAGAAACTGTCAGTTACAGACTATTTTTACCACAATAATGCCCGGGTTAATAAATAACTGCTGTTAGCTATAACAAAATAGAATTTGAATATGTCATATTAATGACCTGTAGGAAAATAGAAGCTGAACTGTGATTGGTTGCTATAGGCAGCCTAATAAATCTCCAGCCGACAGTAAACCCTCCCCCCGGCCGGGCAGTATATGTTACCTCACACATACACATAATAGACAGCTCATGTCACTGACATCTGCCTTAATTCCCTATATGGCACATGAGTTGCACATTGGCTGTTTTTAATCAGATGTTTATATTTGGAAATTAAAGATAGCAGATGTATGAGGCGAGTTGTGTGAGGTGATTTGTGCACATCTGTGTCTGTCTGTGTATGTGTGTGTCCCTGTGGGGGGAGTGCATGTGTCCCTATAGGGTGTGTATGTCCCTGTGGGGGGGGTGTCTGTGTGGTGTTTGTTTCTGTTGTGTGTGTCTCTTTGTGGTGTGTGTGTGTCCCTGTGGGGTGAGTGCATGTGTCCCTATAGGGTGTGTATGTGTGTGTGTCCCTGTGGGGGGGGTCTGTGTGGTGTGTGTGTATCTGTGTAATAGCCCACAGGTAACGGGATACGCAAGGACTGCACGGAACACAGAGTGTTAAACAAATGCACTTTTAATGCAACTGAGGGAAAAGTGCGGGAAAGAAGGGGAAGGAGCGGGAGGGAAGGTATGCAAAAGTAAATACAATACATATAACCACTATGACTAGTTTGCCGAGAATGCAAGGTCTCTGAATGTCTTTAAATAAAGAAATGCAAAGTCTTTATCAAGCAAGATGCAGAGTGTTCTTTTCTTTCTATAACTTGTATATCGAACTGCAGAGCCTTTTCCTATCTGTCCCTAACTAAAACAGTGTGCACACTTTACTGCAAGTTTTACTGCGAGGTATCTCGTTGCCGTTGGGGCCCGTAATTCGCTGACAGGCGTCTCTGGAGTGCAGTCCTTGTCTTGGATCTCTGTCCTGGATCTCTGCTTGCGCGTGCAGTCTGGCCCCTGACTCCACATCCAGTCTCTTTAGGTCTGTCTCTCTCTGCAACACACATGGAAGTTCTCCCTTCTCCTTCAGGAGACCCACCCATCCATCTCCTGGACTGTTCCATCTCACTCTCAGCAGCAGGGGGTTTTCTCTGCTATCCTTTCCTTTTTGGCAGCAGGTGGCAGTATAACACAAAGAAGAGTCCACAAAACATTCCTTTAACCATATATATATAAATGTTAACAGGTCTTACATTTCCCCCCCTCTTTAACATCGCCCGTCCCGGCCGATACTCTCTTGGGGCCCTCTGCACAGGAACACACGATGGCAACCTCTGCCGTGCTCTACAACCTGTTGCCTGGGAGCCAATGTCTTACAACCAACTCCAGTGACAGAATACACAAATTCATCTGCCAAGTACCGATCAGGGGGAATACCAGCATTAGCCCGTTCAGTCCTACGTGGAGGTACGGCTAATTCACCAGACGCTGGTGCAGTAGCAGGGAGTACAATATCCTCCTCGTCATCTCTGGAGATTGGTGGCTCATGCTCTGCAGGGGTGGCACCTGCATCTTGAACGGATGGGGAGTTGGACCCTCCCCAGTCTGTTGGGTTGAACGGGGCCCGCCACCATTCTTCATCGTCAGAGCCCTCCTCGAGAGTAACAGGAATGGGCACGGGCCAGTCCACGAGTCACTTTGTCCGGTCATGTCTTCTGAATAGCAGGGCCTCAGCATGTTACGATGCAGGATGAGGGTGCCGCCTCCCCGCTCGCTTCTCACTTCGTACACTGGCCCATTGGGAGAGACTCTTCTGGTCACAATGTACGGTTCTGGTTTCCAGCGCTCACTCAACTTGTGTCTCGAGTGTTTCTGTGCAACTAGCACTCTGTCTCCTGGTAAGAACGGGGCCTCATGTACAGGTTCCTGCCGGGGGTATATCTTTTCTTGTAACCACTTGGTGACAATTCGATGGATAGTCTTCAGCCGTCGACGGTGACAGTCAACCCAAGAACCTACGCTCTGACTTTCACTGATCTCGGGTGGAGGCAGGTTTAGTTCATCAATGCCCCTTCCAGCTCTTCCGAACAATAGCACGTATGGGGCGTACCCAGTGGTGGAGTGGACACGGTTATTGTATGCCCATACGAGTTCTGCGAGATAACTGGGCCAGTGATTCTTACGATCATCTGCCAATGTGCGTAGCATTTGTAGGAGGGTCCGGTTAAACCTCTCGCAGGCTCCGTTGCCCTGTGGATGATAAGGCGTGGTTCTTGACTTTTGCATCCCGTAGATCCTTTGCAGCTCTCTCATGACACTGCCCTGAAAGCAGGCCCCTTGATCAGAGTGTATCCTTATAGGGCAGCCGTATACAAGGATAAAGTCATCACTGTTGGCTCGAGCAGCCGATTCAGCCGTCTGATCTCTGGTGGGCGTCACCACCGCAAATTTTGAGAAGTGGTCTGTCATCACAAGACAGAACTGATAGCCCGGTGGGAGTGGCCAATCTTCAGGTAATCTATCATAAGTACTTCCAACGGCTCTTTGGTGACAATGGTCTGTACTGGTGCTCGCTGTGGGAGAGCTTTATTTAACTCGCAGGAACGACACAGTTTACAGGCCTTCTCCACTGCCCGAAGCATCTGAGGACAGTACACTATTCTTTGCAACCACTGGTAAGTCTTGTCCGGCCCAAAATGGGCTCCTCTCTCGTGCGTTTCTCGGGCCAATGGTACTGCCATCTTCTGGGGTATCACCACTTGCCACCGTACTTCCAGCTCTGTAGCTAGGTGCACCTTCCGATACAGCATCCCTTCTTGCACCGATAGCTTGTCCCACTGGCTGAGAATCTGTAGGGCCGTGTGTGACAGCATGGGCCGTATTTCCTTCCTAGGCTTACGCTGCCGGATCACCCACTCTTTCACTTGAAGCAGTTCTGGATCAGATGACTGGATCTTCACCCATTCCTCTCTGGTTTGGTCCAAGCAGGCGCGATGTTGTGCCCGACGTAATCTCCAGTATACAAGCCTCCACCACTTGGGCGGTGAATTTACTGAAGTCTGGAATTTCGTCTTCCTCTAACTGCTCGTCTCTTTCCCCCACTGGGCTTCTGTGGTAACACGAGAGAGGGCATCCGCATTCTGATTTTCGTGCTTGGAACGGTACTGCACATGATAATTATATCTGGAGAGTCGTGCCAACCACCTCTGTTCCATTGCCCCCAGTTTGGCGGTGGAGATGTGAGCCAGTGGATTATTATCCGTATAGACTTCAATCTGAGCTCCCGTGAGATATTCAGAGAACCTTTCGGTTATTGCCCATACTAGTGCCAGTAACTCCAGACAAAAAGAATTGTAATTCTCAGGGTTGCGTTCGGCTTCTCACAACGTCCGACTTCCATATGCAATCACCCGTTCAATACCGTCCTGTACCTGGGCCAGTACTGCACCCAGACCGTAGAGGCTCGCGTCTGTATATAACCGAAAGGGGAGGTTGTAGTCTGCATAGGCAAACACAGGGGCGCTGACCAAGGCCTCTTTCAGTCGGTGTAAGGCTTCTGCTTGTCTTGGTCCCCAGCAAATTTTCTGTGCCTTTGGTCCTTTCGCAGTTCCTCGGAGCAATTCATGCAAAGGTTCTGCCTCCTTCGCGAAGTCCTTGATGAAGCGACGGTAGTATCCGGCCAGTCTCAGGAAAGCTCGAACTTCTCTCACTGTGCTGGGTGTGGGCCATTGTAGCACTGCTCTCACTTTCCCATCGGACGGCTGCACGCCAGCCTCCGTCACCTTGTGATCGAGATATTCAATCTCTTTTTGAAAGATCCGGCATTTTTTTGGTTTCAGTTTAAGCCCATGGTCCCATAGCCGTTGAAACACTTGACCCAGTTGTTCGAGATGTTTTTCGAAGGTTGCAGAGTACACTACGATGTCGTCCAGATAAATCAACGTGGCTTCGAAGTTCATGTCTCCAAGGCAACTCTCCATGAGGCGCTGAAAAGTTCCTGGGGCATTATTTAGCCCAAACGGCATGCGATTGAACTCGAAGAGTCCCATGGGCACAATGAATGCGGTCTTGGCCTTGTCTTTCTCTGCCACAGGGACCTGCCAATATCCGCTTGCTAGATCAAGGGAGGAGAAGTAGCGTGCCTTTCCCAGCGCAGACAGGGACTCCTCTATCCGGGGCAGGGGATAGGAATCACGAACAGTGCATCCATTAAGCTTGCGGTAGTCAACACAGAAGCAAGTAGACCCATCCTTTTTCTTGACCAGCACGATTGGGGCAGCCCATGGACTCTGACTCTCTCTTATCACCCCACTCTTCAGCATCTGTGCCAAGAGCTCCTTCACCTCTTGGTAATATTTTGGGGGTATTTGTCTGTACCTTTCTCTGATCGGTGGTGCATCTCCTGTGGGTATTTCATGCTGAATTTTGTCAGTACAGCCGAAGTCTTCTGCATGACGGGAGAACGTGGCTTGATTCTCCCAGATGAAGTCTTCTATGGCCTGGGCTTGCTCTGAAGCGAAGGGGGTCAGGTCCACTTCCATCTGTCCTAGGATAACTTGACTGTTCCACTGATCAGTGGGCTTCTCTCTCTAAAGAAACAGCCAAAGTCCAGGTCTCCCCTGCCATGGGCTTCAATTCAATCAATTCTGCGTTCGCCACCTCTTCAGGCGCCAGGTAGACATGGGCCAGAACAACTCCCGAGGTCAAGGTGTAGGCCTG
The DNA here is from genome assembly GCA_033576535.1 of Allobates femoralis. Classification (NCBI taxonomy): domain Eukaryota; kingdom Metazoa; phylum Chordata; class Amphibia; order Anura; family Aromobatidae; genus Allobates; species Allobates femoralis. The sequence continues at coordinate 541,291,751 of JARQOC010000002.1, forward strand.
TTCACCGGTGTTCACGCAACGGAAAGGGACTCTTCCATTTCTTACTGTTGCTAAAGTGCGAGCCACCATCGGTTCGTCTCCGTTCTCTTCACCACGGTAAGGTTCTACCAACACCTCCATCCCCTCGAGCATACGATGGGCCCCGACTGGCAAGGTGAGGACTGTCTCCCGATTTGGAGGTAGAATAATTGTTGTCTGCCTTGGGACTCGAACCCCCCCACTGGGTAGCGGCTCCCACCATTCCTCCACAGCCCCCTGGCACGGATAAGGTGTTGGAAGACCTTTTGAGCGGGCCTGTTAGCAGCAGTCATTTTCCAGTAATCACAGCCTTCCTTGTTGAAGAGCAATGGTCTAGTTCCTTCAGGATGTTCATGCCTACGATAGCCGGCACTTCTCTGTCATACCGGCCCTCCGTTAACACGATCCCTTTTTGGCCTAGTTCTGACCACAGGCACGTATGTTCATCCACACGACCCCTACAACCGGAATGGGAAGATTATTCGCAGCCTTCAGTCTGATATGTGTCCTCTTATCAATGGATACAGTTTGTCCAAATTGTTGATAGAAGAACTGTTCTGGCATGGTGGTCACTTGAGACCCAGTATCCATCAGGCATCTTACTGCTTTCCCTTCAAATTCGGCTATGATTGTTGGCGTGCTGGCTGCTATATCTTCAGGGCGGTTGTTTTCTCTAAGCTCAGTTGGTCCCCCCCATGTGCCTGACATAGAGGGAGGTACTAGTTTAATGGCGGTCTTTCTTGAGATGTCATCCTCTCCGGGCAGTGCCATGATATATGGTCCCAATTTCCACAGTTCCAGCATTGGTAGTCTCTAGCGGGTCTGGATCGTCTCTGCTCGATCTGTCCCCTCTCTTCTCTATAGGTATACACGCGGGTACCCGGGCCGCGGTGCTGCCGTTCGTACTTCTGACGCTGGGGCTTGCATATTCTTCAGCAACTCTTGTAGAGCAGTAACAGTCTCTTGTAACTGATCCACTTTAGCTTCAAGCTGGCATGGTTCTCGGTTTCTCTCACTCGGGACTACCCTATGAGCACAAACTTCTCCCCCGGGTTCTGCGGGTTGCAATTTTCAGCTTGTGTGCGGGAGACTGCTCCTTCCAGTACTTCCTGAAAAGTTAATTTTTTTTCCACCCTGAGCCGTTCAGGAGAGCACTTCTGATCTTGGGGTTATGTAATCCTCTGAGGAATTGATCTCGCAGGGTACGGTCAGCGTAACCAGGGGTCTGTGCTAGCTCTGGCTCTGCTGTAAGCATTTGTCTCTTATTCTCTGGAGGGCATTCGCATACTGTGGCAAGCCTTCCTCTTCACCCTGCAGCCGGTAGAACAGTTGTGCCTGCAAATCACCTGCTTCTGGCTTGCCGCCATACACCCTCTCCAGAATCTTCACCACCTGTTCTAACGTCTTTCTTTCACTCTCAGGGCGCAATAAAACAGTCTCTTGAGCATGGCCCTCAAGGGCAATCAGCAGTATCTCCCCTTGGTTTTCTGCAGTTACTCCTGCTACATTCAACATGCCCCTCACTCTCTGCGCCCAGTCATGGAGAGGTACATTGTTGCCAGTAAATTTTGGTATATGGGTCAGCATAGCACCCAGGGACAGTTGCCTTGCTGGTATTCCCCCATCAGGTTGTATTGGAACATTTACATCAACAACATCCTTCTGTCCTTCCATTGTTCAGTACCAGCCTGCGTCTCCTGCCGACTACGCCAAGTGTAATAGCCCACAGGTAACGGGATACGCAAGGACTGCACGGAACACAGAGTGTTAAACAAATGCACTTTTAATGCAACTGAGGGAAAAGTGCGGGAAAGAAGGGGAAGGAGCGGGAGGGAAGGTATGCAAAAGTAAATACAATACATATAACCACTGTGACTAGTTTGCCGAGAATGCAAGGTCTCTGAATGTCTTTAAATAAAGAAATGCAAAGTCTTTATCAAGCAAGATGCAGAGTGTTCGTTTTCTTTCTATAACTTGTATATCGAACTGCAGAGCCTTTTCCTATCTGTCCCTAACTAAAACAGTGTGCACACTTTACTGCAAGTTTTACTGCGAGGTACTCGTTGCCGTTGGGGCCCGTAATTCACTGACAGGCGTCTCTGGAGTGCAGTCCTTGTCTTGGATCTCTGTCCTGGATCTCTGCTTGCGCGTGCAGTCTGGCCCCTGACCCCACATCCAGTCTCTTTAGGTCTGTCTCTCTCTGCAACACACATGGAAGTTCTCCCTTCTCCTTCAGGAGACCCACACATCCATCTCCTGGACTGTTCCATCTCACTCTCAGCAGCAGGGGGTTTTCTCTGCTATCCTTTCCTTTTTGGCAGCAGGTGGCAGTATAACACAAAGAAGAGTCCACAAAACATTCCGTTAACCATATATATAAATGTTAACAGGTGTTACATTTGTGTTGTGTGTGTCTCTTTGTGGTGTGTGTGTGTGTCCCTGTGGGGTGAGTGCATGTGTCCCTATAGGGACATGTTTTGCGGTTTTTGTGTGCTGAATAAATTTTTGTTAACACATTCTATTTGTTAACAGCAGTTATTAACCCGGGCGAAGTCGGGTAGTACAGCTAGTATATATATATATATGTATATATATATATTATGTATATGTGTATATATATATTTTTTTTTTTAATTCAGACACAAAAGTTTTCCATTTTAATGTATCTCTCTACAAGTGCCGTCTTGCAGCACTAAAAGAAAATATATTGTAATAAACTAAAAATGTGTTTAGATCACACCCTGTAATTTATCAAATTTTATAAACATCACTTAAGGAGCAAATTAAGTATATGTCATTACCATTTCTAAGAAAAAAGTGTGCTATATTTTATCCAAGATGGAACCCTATAGGTATTAACAATTAAATTAAGACTTATTCCTCTACTTAGGTTTTTAATTGTTGCAAGGCCTGGCACATGTGTTCCTTTGTAGTGAATTAGTAATAGCTCTAGTGACAGTCTCCCTAGGACACTGAGTAATATTTGATTAGCCTGCAGCAAAAGCAAGTAAAGCTTATCTACATTCTGCAGGTATTCCTCCACAATTGTTCTGCTAGAAGGGATGCAACATCTGCCAAGATAAACTTGTTTGTTTTTGTGTTAAAGAAAACAGTGGCAGCCATTACTCTTTAGACAAGTTTTGCACTCTATCTGTTGCACAAAAAATGATTTAACAGAAATCTGTATGTACAATGCGATCGCTGTAGAGGGCGATATCAACTGTGAGAATCTAAAGTTATGGTATATCTTTTTTTCTATTTGTAAAATGTACAAGTTGACTTCTTGAAGATATTAATTGATTAATTACGTAAAGCGAAGACATCTGCTGCTAGGTCAGGAGATCTAATACTTCAAGTTAATTAGTATTATGATAATCCTTAAATTGGAATTATTTAACTACAAGTTTAGTAGGATAAATAAGGCATGAAATCACTTTACAACAATAGGGAATAGAATAAGTAAATTGCTGACTCTGAAGAAAAATACTAGTTGCTCAAAGAAACACCAAAAGTCATGTAACAATGCAGGGTGCTCCTCATGGAGAAATTAACAGAGTATAAAATGATGTACATTTATAAGTATTCAATCCAAAAATCTGGTTTCCAATTAGACTGGGTTCACACTTTTAGTGTACTTCATCTAAACAAATTGAACATCTGGTAACAAATAATCTTATAGTGCCTAGGGCCGCATTCAGGGTCTCACTAGACTAACTCTAGTTAAGGGGCCCAGTAAATAGCGGGGGCTCAGCAAGCCTGACATGGCCCCACCCCTTTTATTGCTAAGCTGATCAGGTCCGAGGCAGAGGTGGGGCCTAGCTGTGTACCTAAGAGGGGCTGGTGGGTCCTGGTGGCTGTCCTGGGCATCTGCCCCATGTCAGCAGGCAGGGAGGTGCATTTCGCTATCATCAGATCCACTATGTGAAGCCCCGACCAAGGTCACTTCTGGGTGATCAGCTGATCACGCTGCTGATGTCTCAGGTATAATGTTCTGGGGGGGTACAGTATAATGTGCTGGAGGGGGCATATAGTATAATGTGTTGGAGAGAGCATACAATATAATTTGCTGGAGGGGGTACACTATAATGTGCTGGAGAGGGGGTACAGTATAATTTTCTGGATGAGGGGTACAGTATAATGTGCTGGAGGAGGGGTACAGTATAATGTGTAGGAGGAGATACAATATAATGTGCTAGGGGTACTGTATAATATGCTGGAGGGGGTACAGTATAATGTTCTATGGGGTATAGTGAAATGTGCTGGAGTGGGGTGCAGTATAATGTTCTAGAGACGGGATACAGTTTAATGTGCTGGAAGGGAGTTACAGCAAAATGTGCTGGAGAGGGGGTCCAGTATAATGTTCTGGAGGGGAGTACAATAAAATGTGCTGAAGTAAGGATGGGTGCGTACATGGTATGGTGTGAAAGGGTATGGGTTACTACACAGTATGGGGAGTGAGGAGGAATGGGTGCGAAGACAATAAGGGGTGTGAAGGGAAATGGCTGCGGACATAATATGAGGAGAGAAGAGAGGGTGATGGGTGCCAACATAGCATGGGGAGCACAGAAGTGATGAGTGCAGAGGTAGTGAGGAGAGAGTATGGGATGAGAAAAATGTGAGGTGAAACATAAGAGACTGGGTAGAGTGGAAAGGTGGAATGTAGAGGGGGCTGCATTGGGCGACAGCGTGAGGCCACAATAAGGATGGGAAGGTATGGTGAGGAGGGGTAGTGTGATGAGAAGGTACAGTATAAAGTCAGCATAGGGAGACACAGTGTGAGAGGACAGTGGGGAGAGCATGTGGAGGGACAGTGTGTACGTCTTGAAAACAGTGAACAGCAATTATCAACATTATAATGACACCTTTATTTTTAAGGGCACTGTGTCAAGATATGCTGCAAAAAAGATTGAAGTCTGAAAAATCATGAAAAGCCATCATAGCACCTGGACAAGATGGTGAAAAGAAAAAGGTGACCCTGATCAGAGACAACGTCATCTATAAGGTACTTGTATGTAATTGACTATTTGTGATACTGACTAATTTTCATAAGTACTATGGTTCCCATACGGTCTGATGATAACTGGTAACAACTACTCACAGTATCTTCTTACCATTATTAAGGATATACTGGAAGTTGTAGTTTCATGTGAAAAAAATATGTATATAGGGTTGACCTGACTCCACAATTGATGTAATATGTACTGATGGTGGTTTTGATGATGGATTTCTGTACTGATAATGATTCTGATGCTGTGTTTCTGAACTGATGTTGGTTCTGGTGATATATTTTTGCGCCCCTGGTGGATATTGTGACGTATTCCTGTACTGATGGTGATTCCATATATAGAGCCCTCCACGATATGGCACATGATCATCCAGATATCATGACTTTTTCATTAATGGACAAGAATTGTTTTCCTGCACCGCAGGTATCTCTCCAACATATCTAATCTCTGACTAATCTCCCTCCCAGGCTAAGTGAAACTGGACTCGTGGGACTCTCCATCTCCACCCCAGTAGACTGAAAAAGAATTTAGGCTTTTCCCCATTTTTGTGACCAATATTCTCTGCGTTGTAATCTGGCATATGCCTCCTGTTTTGGTTTTTTAATTCATTTAATTGTTTTTATTCTCCATGTAACCCTTTGCATATTCAGGGTGCAGGAAAACAATTCCCTACTTCTAAGGCATTTAGCAGTCTTCTACCACTGACTGATCACCTTTTCTACTTAATTGTAAATATAGAAAGTACGTTGGTCACTGATTAGGACTGCAACTGGTCCTTGACCAATAAGCCCAGAATGAGTAGGGAATTTGATGAATAATTTAGAGAATATAATATCTTCCCAAAAACCTATATATACATTTGCCAGCTTCTCCTGTATTATAAAACATTCTGCTTGTAGATCAATGTAACAGGATCTCTTTAAAGGGAACCAACCACCTCAGATCACCCTAATACACAGTTAGTACATGTCCCTGCACCCTAAGGATACCTTTCCAGCACTGTTTTTGTGTAAAATCTTGCATTAGTATAACTCATATAAAGAGTTTATAAACTTACTAGCCTGGTGACTTCTGGGCGTATCCCTCCTTCTGTTATACTTCAGGGCTGTGCATTACATGTCTATGCTCCCCCTCCCTCCGTGCCTGCTGCCCTGCACTGATAGGCGTGATCAGTTATCTCCTCTGCACAGAGGGAGGGGGAGCACAGCCATGCAAAGAATGCACAGCCCTGAAGTATAACAGAAGGAGGGATACACCAGACCCAGGAAGTACTAACTCTTATATGAGTTATACTAATGCAAGATTTTACAAAAAAACAGTGCTGGAAAGGTATCCTTAGGGTGCAGGGACATGTACTAACTGTGTATTAGGGTGATCTGAGGTGGTTGGTTCCCTTTAAAGGGAGTCTGTCAGGTCAAAAATCCATAAGTAACTGATATAATTTTCTAATTTCTCTGGTGAAGCTCTTTCTATTCATGCATTTATTTTATTTATACTCACTGTCTATCCTCTGTAAACTGAAAATAAAAAGATTCATTCCATCTGCCAATCCGTGTGAGTGATCACTTACATCTCTGCTGCACACTCCCCAAGGAATGAACATTCATGTAGTGACATCACTGCACTGCACACAAGAAAAGTTCAGTAGAAACCACTCACATGGGGCGGCTATATCCTTCTCTCTGCTCTTCTTGTATGCAGCAAAACAAATGTTCAAATAAACACACAGAATCTTTCACAGACAGCACAGGTTTGTGCTCAGATAAACAAATGGAGGAGATGTCTTACCTAGCTAAGCTATCAGATATCAGATATGTGCCTGTCATCTCTCCCCTCCCTCCCTATCAGATGCAGCTTGCATGATGGGAAAATGAAACTAGTAGTGAGGCACAGAGCATAGGAGGAAGGGAATGCCTGCCTGGGAAGGAGTGAATAATAAATGAACATTGACATACTGTGAACTATTCAGCAGTGAAAGTAAGGGACCAGCTACCTTTTGGGTATGAAGTTGCTTATAGTAAGAGAAGACAAAGGGTGCAGTAACAATTTTACATATTCTGAAAGTGCTGCCCAGGCACTACTGAAGGGTACTATTAGTATCATACTGAAAAATGACCTGAGTCCCTTTAAATAACGATCTACAGTATGTTTATGTCAATGACTGAAATATATTATGCAGTGTGTACAACCGTAAGGTTCCCTCTGTGACTCCTGAACTTTAGTGTTCTACATGACTTTATTTACATCTGGCAGTTCATGTTGTATAAAAAATAATAATTTTATGCTAGAAATGATAAAATATGAAAGCATTTTTTTCTGAAAAAAAAAACACACCAAACAAAACATTACATGTATTTTAAATTAAAAAAAAGCAAGTATGCTACTGATATAAGGCTGCAGTAATGTGGCAGTTTAAGTCTACTTATTGAGTACTGAACTTTGTGGTTGGCAGTGGTTTAGTTATGATCTGAGGTAACAGCTATGATTTCTTTAATTTTAGTGCACTGATACATGGCATTTGCATTATCATCTCATCATAGTATACAGAGACATCTATCTATACAAATAAATGATTGCATACAGCTGATACAGCTTGATGTAATTATATATGATAGAGTATTTAGTCATCTTTGGTTAAGTGTGAAACCCGTGTATAGTTTTTACAACTAGCTTCAAGCTATGCCTCTGGTTGTTATGATGGCTGCAACTTAATAAGGAATATTTTACTGCACTGAAAGAAATGATGGTTTTTAAGTCAAAGGAAAATGGGAATAAGTAGGAATATGGAGAGAGAACTTGATAGTAAGGAAAAACCTATGGTATAACAAAGCAAAGAAATGAACAATCGTTTGTTAGAGTTTGTTTTTTTAAAAAAGCAAAGAGTCCAGCTAAAATAAAATCAAAAATATTCTTAATGTGATTTTCTATTTATAGGTTTCAGATAGTGATGGGCGAGTCCTAAATTACTCGGAATCGCTTGACTCTAGCGAGTTCGAGCCTGGGACTCGCTACTCGTTGCGAGTCTAGCGAGTCCAATGTTAATGATTGGGGAAGCGAGTAATAGCGAGTAGTGTGCGATTTACAAATCACAGATGTGTCTCGGAAGCTTCAGCCTGAAGCAATCCTAGTTTTGTCAGAGACTCTGACAAAACTAGGATTGCCATTGATTTGCATTGGACTCGTTTACTGTGCAAGTAATCGCTGGGAAACTCGCACAGATAAGAGTCCGGCTGTCTCCTCTGTGCTGGCTGCCGCAGCTTCAGGGTCCTAGAGCCCGCCTGCTGCCTGATGTAGCAGAGCTGAGATTGTTCTCAGTCTGCTCATTCCCTGTGCATAGACATCTATATCTATGCACAGGGGATGTAGCAGAGAGGATCATCGCATTTTGGACTGCGTCGGACGGAAGAGGATTTTTTTAATTAAAGATGGAGTCCCTAATGTTTTTTTTTTTATTTCTAATAAAAAATTTTCTCTGTGTTGTGTTTTTTTTAAAACAATTTAATAGAAATTCATGGCGGTCATGTCTAATATTGGCATGACCGCCATAAATTTCGGGCTTAGGGCCAGCTGATAATGCAAAGCTGGCCCTAACCTCTTTATTACCCAGTGTGCCACCGCCACCAGGGCCGCTGAAGAGCGGGGTTCAGCGCCAGAGGATGCTGGGGGTTGGGGGCAGCCTGTCGCTGCCTGCTGGATCCGGCTGGTTCCAGAAATACGGCAAAGCCATGTAATTTTTTTTCTGAAAAATCAATAACACAATCCTAAAAAAGAGACTGCATCTTTATTAACCCCTCGCCCATGGTCCAGGGGTTAATAAAGATGCAGTCCCTTTTATTTACATTGTTTTATGGATTTGTCAGAAAAAAATTTCACGTGGGCTTCGCCGTATTTCTGGAACTAGCCGGATCCAGCAGGCAGCGACGGGCTGCCCCCAACCCCCAGGTGCCTATTTGTACCTGGCCGGACACAAGAATATAGGGGAGCCCTTTTTTTTAATTATTTCATGAATTTCATGAAATAATTTAAAAAAAATGCGTGGGGCTCCGCGCAATTTCTATGTCTAGCCAGGTACAGCTAAGCAGCTGGGGGCTGGAATCCGCAGCGCAGGGATGCCCAAGCTTTCTGGGCACCCCCCGCTGCAAATTGCAGACCGCAGCCGCCCCAGAAGATGGCGCGTTCATTAAAGCGCCATCCTCTGGCGCTGAACCCCGCTTTTCCAGCAGCCCTGGTGGCGGTGGCACGCTGGGTAATAAAGGGATTAATACCAGCTTTGTTATACAAGCTGGTATTAAGCCCGAGATTCTTAATGTCAGGCCACGTTTGACCCAGCCACTAAGAATCTCCAATAAAGGGTTAAAAAAACACAACACAGAGAAAATTTTTTATTAGAAATAAAAAAAAAGCCATTAGGGACTCCATCTTTAATTAAAAAAATCCTCTTCCGTCCGACGTAGTCCAAAACGCGATGTCCTCTCTGCTACATCCCCTGTGCAAAAGTTAGTAGCAATGGATCCAGGGAAGGTGAATAAGATCTGATTGTATTATCTTAACCCAACTGCTTGATAGCAGAGGTCAGGGGTCAGAGTGTAAAGGTATTTTAACCTTTTAATGAACCATGACATACTACAGCGGTGTGAAAAAGTGTTTGCTCCCTTCTATATTTTGTTGCACCTTTTCTCTAGTCCTTAAAACAATCACCATAGTCACCATGACACCCCTATTGGAGAACATGTTCAAGCTGTAATTGCCATCAACTTGCCAAGAGTTAAGATGGCTGAATTGGTGGCGCACATGTGCGCTGTGTGGCCGGGAATGGGTGTGTGGGCGGGGCTTCCATCGGAGGCGTAATGGCTCTCTGACATCAATGGAAGCAATTCTTCCAGACCCATGGTGCTTTGGGAATGCCCCCTCACCGTCCTCTGTCAGCGTGATGCAGCCCACATGCAAGTTTTACCAATTAAGTATCAGGGACATCCCTGTATATCTCCCCACTTACACACTGGAGGATACAGGACTGTTTATACTGGACCCGTGCTGGTGAGCAGTGACCATTTGTTCTCCATTACTCTCATTGAGATAAGACCCTATTGTGCTCTCTTTCCTTTTAGTTCCACTTACACACTGTCCTCCACATGCCCCCAGAAGCAGTATTAGCAAAAGACGTGTCAGGAGTTCACCTGACATGGTGAAACAGAGGGACACATGACTTCCGGATATAATATGGGTAAACAGTAACTTTACTATTGGGAACCAGCTAGCACCTTAATGAGAGATTTAGGGAAGGATTAATTGTACCTATAGCACTTTCTCTCACCACAAACTGGGACCCATTTTTGTCACTTTATACTAGGAACCCTTTACTATACCAGATGCACTTTACTACTCTCTGCTGTCCGCTTGTCTGTTTTTTCCCCTGCCTGGCCGCTCTATTTGGTTTATGGTTATCTTGTTTATTGTAAAGATGTAAATACACTGTCCCCAATGTAATTGATTAATACATTTATTTGCATTCTTGAGCACTTGCGTGGGCATTCATGGTTTTCTACTTGGGCTGTTGTGTTCTCAGTGTGTTTTTTTTGTTTAAACTTGTTTATGGAGTAAGGAGGCAATGTTAAAATTATACTAATGTCCTGGCTGTGTCCTTTTGTTTTTCAAAATGAAAACTTGGGCCATGACCACCACATCTGCGCTCCTGCCCAATAACTCCAGGCACTCAGTCATGCCCACTGTCTCCACTCTGTTTCTTCTTCGTTCAGTATGTCCGGGTGCTCACACCCACTCTCTCCACTCTACCCACTTTTCCCGAGCGGTTACACCCATTAACGTCCGGCCACCAAAAATTCAAGCATGCCAATTTTAGCTCTCAAATTAATCTCTGGAGATAACGAGAGGTCAAAGAAATTACTGAAAATTAACTTATCAAATGTGTGACTTTTTACTTTCCTCCAGAGAGATAGAACAAGAGAAAGATTTTGTTTTAATATGAGCCATATAACACAGTGAATCTTGAGATTTAATCCAAGTGTATCATACAAAATACCTGATCTGTACCCTAGTCTACCTGGACCCATTAATCTTTGATAACCAAGGTAGTGATCAGGCATGATAATCAGCTCAATAAACTGGAAGAAACCATATAGAATATAATGAAGCAAACAGGGAAATTAATGGCTGTGTAGGCCTTGCACTGGGCTCACTAGCAGCAGCACAGTATATATACACAATGGATAGGTAGGAGACATGTAGCTCACCTGCTTACTAATGGCAGCACAGTATACAACAGCACAGTATACAACCTAATGTCTAAATAGGAGATGTCATGCTGTTAATAGCCAGCAGCACTAGTAATCCCAGCAGCAGCAAAAAAGTGTACACCACAATGAACAGACAGACAGATGCTATTGCTGATATAACCAATGGCAATGATAGGTCATCGCAACCAGCATCATGATTTTCATCATCAATTTCACCCTGTCCATTATCATTTGCCTGTGCCTGAGATAACTCAATGGTCCTAAAATAGAGTCCTAGGCCATCGTCTCTTCTCTCTATACACTGCCCCTAATAGAAACACCATCCAGAAGTTTTGGTTTCCATTGTTATCTGTATGCTGATGACACTCAATTATACACATCTTCTCTTGATGTCACCACAATCTTAAAGGGGTACTCTGGGGAGATAGAAAATTGTTGTACAGTCCCTTCTCTCATACACTATAAAGTGGAGCTGGCCACTGCAGTTCTAGTATCTTTACATTACATGTAAATCAATAAAATAGTAGCTGCTGCTCAGCCATCACCTCTCCCTCATGGGACATGGGAACATGGCTGATGGCTTCATGCTCTCTCTACATGTCAGCTCCTTGATAATTGCTTCTATCTAGTGTAAGAACAGGGGCATGGCTAACTGCTTCATGCTCCCCCTACCTGTCACTCTCCTGATGTTTGCTCCTATCTAGTGTAAGAACAGTGAGCGTGGTGTGGGCATGACTGCCAGCTTCATGGTCTCCGTATATGCAAGCCCCCCTGATAATTGCTTCTATCTTATGTGAGAAGAGGGGGCATGCTCTCTTCTAGCAGCAATCATATCACTACATGTCATGTCATTACACTAGATAGAAACAAGTATCAGGAGGCTAGCATGTAGGGAGAGCATGAAACCGACAGCCACGCCCCCTGTTCATACAATATATAGAAGCAATTACAAGTGGGCTGGCAGGTAGGGAGAGCATGAAGCCACCGACCATGTCCCCTGTTCTTACACTACACTGTGTGCAGAATTATTAGGCAAGTTGTATTTTAGAGGATTATTTTTATTATTGATCAACATCTATGTTCTCAATCAACCTAAAAGACTCATAAATATCAAAGCTTAATATTTTTGGAAGTTGAAGTGTTTTTTTTTTTAGATTTGGCTATCTTAGGAGGATATCTGTTTGTGCAGGTAACTATTACTGTGCAGAATTATTAGAGAAGTTAATAAAAACCAAATATATTCTCATCACACTTGTTTAATTTCACCAGGTAAACTAATATAACTGCACAAAATTTAGTAAAAAACATTTCTGACATGCAAAAACAAAACCTCAAAAAATGTGTAACCAATATAGCCACCTTTCTTTATGATGACACTCAGCAGCCTTCCATCCATAGATTCTGTCAGTTGCTTGATCTGTTTACGATAAACATTGCGTGCAGCAGCCACCACAGCCTCCCAGACACTGTTCCAAGAGGTGTACTATTTTTCCTCCCTGTAGATCTCACATTTTAGGAGGGACCACAGGTTCTCTATGGGGTTCAGATCCGGTGAACAAGGGGGCCATGTTATTATTTTCTCTACTTTTAGACCTTTACTTGCCAGCCACGCTGTGGAGTAGTTGGATGCATTTGATGGAGCATTGTCCTGGATAAAAATCATGTTTTGCTTGAACGATACCAACTTCTTCCTGTACCACAGCTTGAAAACGTTGCCTTCCAGAACCTGGAAGTAGGTCCGGGAGTTGAGTTTCTCTCCATCCTCAGCCCAAAAAGGTCCCCAAGTTCATGTTTGATGATACAAGCCCATACCAGTACCCCACCTCCACCTTGCTGGCGTCTGAGTAGGAGTGGAGCTCTCTGCCCTTTATTGATCCAGTCTCTGGCCCTTCCATCTGGCCAATCAAGAGTCACTCTCATTTCATCAGTCCATAAAACCTTTATTTCTTGGCGCAGTCTTGACGTTTTATCTCATGTTTCTTGTTCAAAGGTGGTCATTTTTCAGCCTTCCTTATCTTGGCCAAGTCTGTGAGGACCTTGTGCTTTTTGATACTCCAGTAACGTTGCAGCTGTGAAATATTGCAAAACTGGTAGCAAATGGCATCTTAGCAGCTTCACGTTTTTTTTTTTCTCAATTCATGGGCAGTTATTTTGAACCTTTTTTGCCCAACACACTTCTTGTGACCCTGTTGGCTATTTGCCATGAAACGCTTGATTGCTCGGTGATCATGCTTCAAAAGTTTGGCTCCTTCAAAACTGCTGCATCCCTCTGCAAGACATGTCACAATTTTGAACTTTTCAGAGCCCATCAAATCTCTCTTCTGACCCATTTTGCCTAAGGAAAGGCATTTGCCTAATAATTAAGCACAACTTATATAGGGTGTCGATGTCATTACACCACACCCTTCCTCATTACAGAGATGCACATTACCTGATTTACTTAATTGGAAGTTGGCTCTCAAGCCTATACAGCTTGGAGTAGGACAACATGTATAAAAAGTATCATGTGATCAAAATACTCATTTGCTTAATTATTCTGCACACAGTGTAGATAGAAGAAATTTTCAGGGGGCAAGCATGTAGGAAAAGTGAAGCTGGCAGTTACTCCCCTACCATGCCCCATGTTCTTACTCTAAATAGAAGCAATTATCAAGGGGCTGGAATGTAGGAAGATCATGAAACCATTGGCCACATCCATGCCATGCCCCCTCTTCTTACACCACACCCAAGCCTTTATCTCCAAACATGCTCACCCACCCCGCAATCTCCTATGTCCTCACCTCCTAACCCTCTCCTTCCTCCTTCTACTTGCTGGCGACATCTCCCCTAATCCCGATCTCCCCCAACACATCCCTACACTCACCGCTAGCGCACGCCCACTCCCCACCATTAACACCCGCAACCCCTGCAAACTTACACCCATCCCCCAAGCCACCCCTCCCCCAATCCCCTTTCTGGCACACTCTGGAATGCCCGCTCGGTATGCAATTAACTCACATTCATCCACGACCTCTTCATCACCAAAAAACTCTCTTTCCTTGGAATCACCGAAACATGGCTCACCCCCTCCGACACAACCTCCCCCGCCGTCCTCTACTATGACGGACTCACCCTCTCACACACACCCCACCAGCATCTCCTACAGCGGAGGTGTTGGCCTTCTCCTGGCCAACAGCTGCTCCTTCACCCCAATTACACCACCCCCCTCTGCCTCTCTCCCCTCCTTTGAGGCGCACTCCATGTGTATCTTCAGAGCCTCCCACTGGCTGTTATCTACCGCCCTCCAGGATCCCCGTCCAACTTCTTCGACCACTTCACAACCTGGCTTCTCCACCCCCTCTCCTCCGACATCCCCACCATCATCATGGGCGACTTCAACATCCCCATTGATACCTCCCACGCCGCTGCCTCTAGACTCCTCTCTCTACATGCTGGAGCACACTCTAAACAATATTCGGTGTCAGGTGGTGGGACAATAAAAGGTGGAGGAAGTACAGGAGGAGTCCTATGCGGAAGGGATGACAACATCTCCAAGGTCCTCACGGTCGGCAGCGCCAATACGGCAGACATGGGAGGGTGGTGGAGACTAATTAACGAGGGCGCATGGTAGCAACCAAACTCTTGAGGAAGGAGCAGGAGCCCAGGAAGAAATGTAGGACGATCTGGCGATGGGCATGGAAGAGTCAGCAGATGAGGGAGACCTTGATGACATTTATGTTGTGCGAGGTTGGGGGGAGAGGGCAGAGGAAGCAAGCATGATTCTCACCTCCCCACCACCAGCACAACAAGGACTTGGTCCTCCTGGATGCGCAAGACACATGAGCGCCTTCTTGCTGCACTACCTGCAACATGACCCTCGAATTGTTCGAATTAGAAGCAATGAGGACTAATGGGTTGCCACTCTCTTAGATCCCCGGTACAAGACCAAATTTGCCAAAATAATTCCTGACATACAAAGGGACGCACGCATGCAGGAGTATCAGCAGAAGCTGATACATATTCTCAGATCGGCTTTTCCACAAAACACCAGTGGTACACAGAGTGAATCTCACAGTTCTAACTTGGTAATCGTGGGACTGTCGAGTCATCATCACTCACACCGTACCAGCAACACTGTATCTGGTGTTGGTAACAGCAATTTTATGGCCTGGTTTCACAATTTTTTTCAACCATCATTTGCAAGGCCTGAAGACACGAGAAGTCTGACACATAGTCAACGCCTGGAGCGGAAGGTACACGAGTATCTCCAACTTAACATCAATGCCATGACCAGGGAACTGGAGCCTTGATCATTTTGGGCTTCCAATCTGGAAAAAGGGCCTGAGCTCGCCACTCACGCCTTGTAGATCTTGTCGTGCTCCGCAGCCAGCGATCTCTCAGAATGTGTCTTCAGCGCTGCTGGTGGTATGCTGACAGGAAAGCGCATGCGTCTGTCCACCCAGAATGTGAGCAGACTAACGTTCATAAAGATGAACAAGGCATGGATCCCCAAGGTCTTTTTCACCCCTGTGTCATCCTGGGGAGAATAAAGCCTTGTGGATTTTTGGCTAAAAGTCAACATTTTAAGTTTGCAACTGTGGGGCAATTGATGCGCCTGAAGTGGTGTCTGTGCCCAAATTTGTGGAAAAAATGGAGACTCTTCTTGTAGTCCCCTAAATGTGACACAATACTCCTCGTCTGCACGAGGCCTTACAGATACTGAGGAATAACATCACCAAATACTCATCGCCTACACAAGGCCTTACAGATACTGAGGAATAACATCACCAAACACTCATCGCCAGCACAAGGCCTTACAGATACTGAGGAATAACATCACCAAATACTCCTCATCTGCACGAGGCCTTACAGATACTGAAGTAAAACTCACCAAAGACTCATCGTCTGCACCATGCCTTACAGATACTGAACTAAACCTCTACAAATACTCATCGCGTGCACATGACTTTACAGATACTGAAACAAAACTCACCAAATACTCATCTTCTGAACGTGGCCTTACAGATACTGAACTAAAACTCAACAAATACTCATCGCCTGCACGAGGCCTTACGGATACTGAAGTAAAAATCACCAAATACTCATCTTCTGAATGTGGTTTTACAGATACTGAAGTAAAACGCACCAAATAATCATCGTCTGAACATGGCCTTACAGATACGGAAGTAAAATGCACCAAATACTCATCTTCTGCACATGGCCTTACAGATACTGAACTAAAACTCAACAAATACTCATCGAGGCCTTACAGATACTGAAGTAAAATGCTTCAAATACTCATCTTCTGAACGTGACCTTACGGATATTGAAGTAAAATGCTTCAAATACTCATCTTCTGAACGTGACCTTACAGATACTGAAGTAAAACGCTACAAATACTCATCTTCTGAACGTGGCCTTACAGATACTGAAGTAAAACGCACCAAATAATCATCGTCTGAACATGGCCTTACAGATACTGAAGTAAAACTCACCAAATACTCATCTTCTGAATGTGGCCTTACAGATACTGAAGTAAAACTCACCAAATACTCATCTTCAGAACGTGGTCTTACAGATACTGAACTAAAGCTCAACAAATACTCATCGAGGCCTTAAAGATACTGAAGTAAAACGCACAAAATAATCATTGTCTGACCATGGCCTTACAGATACTGAAGTAAAAAGCTGCAAATACTCATCTTCTGAACGTGGCCTTACAGATGCTGAACTAAAACGCACCAAATAATCATAGTCTGAACATGGCCTTACAGATACTGAAGTAAAATGCTACAAATACTCATCTTCTGAACGTGGCCTTACAGATACTGAACTAAAGCTCAACAAATACTCATCGAGGCCTTACAGATACTGAAGTAAAACGCACCAAATACTCATCTTCTGAATGTGGCCTTACAGATACTGAAGTAAAACGCACAAAATAATCATCGTCTGACCATGGCCTTACAGATACTGAAGAAAAAAGCTGCAAATACTCATCTTTAGTGATGAGCGAGCATGCTCGCCACTACTCGGTACTCGCACGAGTATCACTGTAATCTCGCGATACTCGTGCTGTGCTCGTGGTCGTCATCTCTGCATGTTGGCGCTCTTTTGAGAGCCAGCCCACGTGCAGGGATTGGCTGGCAGACCACTGCAATGCCACAGCCCTGTTAGTTGTGGCATAGCAGTGATTGGCCGGCCTGCACAGCGTCACCGAGCCTTTATAACTCCCGCTGCGCTGTGCTCGGCACACAGCCTTCCAGACAGTGAGTGTAGGGAGAGTGTCTGCTGCTGCTTAGGGACAGATTTGCGGCCCTTACAGGTAGATCCGGAGCAGGGCTGCAAACTGCTGCTGCTGACCACAACAGTCCTTCTCAGGACTAATCTAGGAGGATATAGGCAGGGTGATCCAGATCGGAGTCCAAGCTTTCCAGTGACCAGAACAGTCCTTCTCAGGACTAATCTAGGAGGATATAGGCAGGGTGATACAGATTGGAATCCAAGCTTTTCTGTGACCATTAGAGTCACCACACTCTTGTACTTACTACCTTAATACAGGTTAGGGACTAAAATCGTCTCCTGAAACCATTACAGTCACCAGACAGGTGTACGTACTACCTTAATACAGGTTAGGGAACTAAAATCCTAACTCTTGTCATCTCAACAGTCACCAGACAGGTGTACGTACTACCTTAATACAGGTTAGGGACTAAAATCGTCTCCTGAAACCATTACAGTCACCAGACAGGTGTACGTACTACCTTAATACAGGTTAGGGAACTAAAATCTTAACTCTTGTCTTCTCAACATTCACCAGACAGGTGTACGTACTACCTTAATACAGGTTAGGGACTAAAATCGTCTCCTGAAACCATTACAGTCACCAGACAGGTGTACGTACTACCTTAATACAGGTTAGGGAACTAAAATCCTAACTCTTGTCATCTCAACAGTCACCAGACAGGTGTACGTATACCTTATACAGGTTAGGGACTAAATCGTCTCTGAAACCATTACAGTCACCGACAGGTGTACGTACTACCTTAATACAGGTTAGGGAACTAAAATCCTAACTCTTGTCATCTCAACAGTCACCAGACAGGTGTACGTACTACCTTAATACAGGTTAGGGAACTAAAATCCTAACTCTTGTCATCTCAACAGTCACCAGACAGGTGTACGTACTACCTTAATACAGGTTAGGGAAACTAAAATCTCTCCTGAAACCATTACAGTCACCAGACAGGTGTACGTACTACCTTAATACAGGTTAGGGAACTAAAATCCTAACTCTTGTCATCTCAACAGTCACCAGACAGGTGTACGTACTACCTTAATACAGGTTAGGGACTAAAATCGTCTCCTGAAACCATTACAGTCACCAGACAGGTGTACGTACTACCTTAATACAGGTTAGGGACTAAAATCGTCTCCTGAAACCATTACAGTCACCAGACAGGTGTACGTACTACCTTAATACAGGTTAGGGAACTAAAATCCTAACTCTTGTCATCTCAACAGTCACCACACTGTTGTACGTCATACCTTTTTACAGGTTAGGGAACTAAAATCCTAACTCTTGTCATCTCAACAGTCACCACACTGTTGTACGTCATACCTTTAAAGAGGTTAGGGAACTAAAATCCTAACTCTTGTCATCTCAACAGTCACCACACTGTTGTACGTCATACCTTTAAAAGGTTAGGGAACTAAAATCCTAACTCTTGTCATCTCAACAGTCACCACACTGTTGTACGTCATACCTTTTTACAGGTTAGGGAACTAAAATCCTAACTCTTGTCATCTCAACAGTCACCACACTGTTGTACGTCATACCTTTTTACAGGTTAGGGAACTAAAATGCTAACTCTTGTCATCTCAACAGTCACCACACTGTTGTACGTCATACCTTTTTACAGGTTAGGGAACTAAAATCCTAACTCTTGTCATCTCAACAGTCACCACACTGTTGTACGTCATACCTTTAAGGTTAGGGAACTAAAATCCTAACTCTTGTCATCTCAACAGTCACCACACTGTTGTACGTCATACCTTTTACAGGTTAGGGAACTAAAATCCTAACTCTTGTCATCTCAACAGTCACCACACTGTTGTACGTCATACCTTCAAAGAGGTTAGGGAACTAAAATCCTAACTCTTGTCATCTCAACAGTCACCACACTGTTGTACGTCATACCTTTTTACAGGTTAGGGAACTAAAATCTAACTCTTGTCATCTCAACAGTCACCACACTGTTGTACGTCATACCTTTTTACAGGTTAGGGAACTAAAATCCTAACTCTTGTCATCTCAACAGTCACCACACTGTTGTACGTCATACCTTTTAAAGGTTAGGGAACTAAAATCCTAACTCTTGTCATCTCAACAGTCACCACACTGTTGTACGTCATACCTTTCAAAGAGGTTAGGGAACTAAAATCCTAACTCTTGTCATCTCAACAGTCACCACACTGTTGTACGTCATACCTTTTTACAGGTTAGGGAACTAAAATCCTAACTCTTGTCATCTCAACAGTCACCACACTGTTGTACGTCATACCTTTCAAAGGTTAGGGAACTAAAATCCTAACTCTTGTCATCTCAACAGTCACCACACTGTTGTACGTCATACCTTTTTACAGGTTAGGGAACTAAAATCCTAACTCTTGTCATCTCAACAGTCACCACACTGTTGTACGTCATACCTTTTTACAGGTTAGGGAACTAAAATCCTAACTCTTGTCATCTCAACAGTCACCACACTGTTGTAGTCATACCTTTTTAAGGTTAGGGAACTAAAATCCTAACTCTTGTCATCTCAACAGTCACCACACTGTTGTCGTCATACCTTTTACAGGTTAGGGAACTAAAATCCTAACTCTTGTCATCTCAACAGTCACCAAACTGTTGTACGTCATACCTTTAAAGAGGTTAGGGAACTAAAATCCTAACTCTTGTCATCTCAACAGTCACCACACTGTTGTACGTCATACCTTTTTACAGGTTAGGGAACTAAAATCCTAACTCTTGTCATCTCAACAGTCACCACACTGTTGTACGTCATACCTTCAAAGAGGTTAGGGAACTAAAATCCTAACTCTTGTCATCTCAACAGTCACCACACTGTTGTACGTCATACCTTTTTACAGGTTAGGGAACTAAAATCCTATCTCTTGTCATCTCAACAGTCACCACACTGTTGTACGTCATACCTTTTTACAGGTTAGGGAACTAAAATCCTAACTCTTGTCATCTCAACAGTCACCACACTGTTGTACGTCATACCTTTTTACAGGTTAGGGAACTAAAATGCTAACTCTTGTCATCTCAACAGTCACACACTGTTGTACGTCATACCTTTAAAGAGGTTAGGGAACTAAAATCCTAACTCTTGTCATCTCAACAGTCACCACACTGTTGTACGTCATATCTTTTTACAGGTTAGGGAACTAAAATCCTAACTCTTGTCATCTCAACAGTCACCACACTGTTGTACGTCATACCTTTAAAGAGGTTAGGGAACTAAAATCCTAACTCTTGTTATCTCAACAGTCACCACACTGTTGTACGTCATACATTTTTACAGGTTAGGGAACTAAAATCCTAACTCTTGTCATCTCAACAGTCACCACACTGTTGTACGTCATACCTTTTTACAGGTTAGGGAACTAAAATCCTAACTCTTGTCATCTCAACAGTCACCACACTGTTGTACGTCATACCTTTTTACAGGTTAGGGAACTAAAATCCTAACTCTTGTCATCTCAACAGTCACCACACTGGTGTACGTCATACCTTTATACAGGTTAGGGAACTAAAATCCTAATCTCCTGTGACCTCAACAGTCACCAGACAGTTGTCGCTGTATACAGGCAAAATGCTCAAAGGCGTTGGCAAGGGCATTGGCAAGGAACAAGGAAGTGGACGTGATGGTGGTGCAGGCAGAGGCCGAGGTCATGTGCAAGCACTAATTTCGCAACAACAAAAGGCCACATCTCCTCGCTCGCACGTCCTGTCCCAAATTCTTGGGGCCCGCAGCAGTACACCACTGTTGAACCAAGACCAGTGTCAACAGGTTGTTACTTGGAT
This sequence comes from Allobates femoralis, assembly GCA_033576535.1. NCBI lineage: Eukaryota > Metazoa > Chordata > Amphibia > Anura > Aromobatidae > Allobates > Allobates femoralis. Next base: position 541,313,101 of record JARQOC010000002.1, read on the forward strand.
AGCGGATAATGCTTCAAGTCAGATGGGCACCTCCACAAACACCCTGTCTTCCACACGGTCAACTGTCAGTAGCCGTGATACTGCACCGCACATTTCCCAACCTGATCCTCCTTCCTACCAACAGGCCGAGTACACGTCCACGGACATTACTGATCCCACACTTGGACACTCAGAAGTCCAGAAGTGTGTACCCATGGGTCAGTGGAGGTACATGGCAAATTCCCATTACAAAATTTAAATTCTGCTCTCATTTGCTGGTGGTGTTGTGAAGTCTGGCCCAATCCAACCCTTGTTCATCTTGATCTGAGTCAGCCTGTCAGCATTTTCAGTTGAGAGGCGAGTGCGTTTATCAGTAATGATTCCACCTGCGGCACTGAAAACACGCTCTGACAAAATGCTAGCGGCAGTGCAGGCCAGGACTTCCAAGGCGTAGAGAGCCAATTCATGCCACTTGTCCAGCTTGGAGACCCAATAATTGTAAGGCACAGAGGAATCTCGCAGTACAGTTGTTCGATCTGCAAGGTACTTCTTCAGCATCTGGCCAAACTTAGTATTTCTTGTGGCACTACCCCGCACCTCAGGGGCTGTGGCACGTGAGGGGCTGAGAAAACTGTCCCACCTCGTAAAGACTGTTCCCCTACCTTTGGCGGATTGGACTTGTGCCCCTCTCGGCCGTACGCCTTGGTTGTCCACCGATTCCTGACCTATGCCGCTAGCGTTTTGTGAGGGGAATGATTTGCCTACTTCCGTGACTATGGCCTTCTGGAACTGCTGCATTTTGGCTGACCTCTCCGCCTCATGAATGACAGACATAAAGTTCTCCTTGCAGCATGGGTCTAACAGTGTTGCCAACCAGTACAGATTGTCGGCCAAGATGTTCTGAACGCGAGGGTCAGGAGCCAGGCAGCTTACCATAAAGTCAGCCATGTGCGCCAGACTCTTAACAGCCATCACTTCAGTATCCAGATCAACACGATGACTGAACATGCTGTCCTCCTCCTCATCTCCCCTGTCCTCTGGCCAGCCACGCTGAATCGAAGGTATGACTGGTGTGCATGTCATATCCTCAATTTGGCCAGAGAGTTGCTCCATGTCTTCATCCTCCTCCTCCTCGTCATAGTCCTCCACTGCACGTTGTGATGAGATGAGGCTGGACTGTGTGTTTTCACCCACACCCACTACTGTTTCTTGCTCCAAGTCATCGCGCTCGGCCTGCAATGCATCCTCTTTGTTTTTCAGCAGAGACCGTTTTAGAAGGCAGAGTAGTGGTATGGTGACGCTAATAATGGCGTCCTCGCCGCTCACCATCTTGGTGGAGTCCTCAAAGTTTTGGAGTACGGTAGATAGGTCGAACATCCATCTCCACTCCTCAGGTGTTATGTGTGGAGTTTGAACCATTTCCCGACGGCTTAGGTGATGCAGGTAGTCCACAACTGCCCTCTTCTGCTCACATATCCTGACCAACATGTGCAGAGTTGAATTCCAACGCGTGGGGACATCACACACCAGTCTGTGGGCCGTAAGACGCTAACGGCGCTGAAATCCGCCAAGGCCGGCTGAAGCAGCAGGTGACTTGCGAAAATGTGCAGACAGACGGCAAACTTTTACCAGCAGGTCAGACACCTCTGGGTATCACTTTACAAACCTATGAACCACCAGGTTGAGCACATGGGCCACGCATGGAACATTCGTCAGCTGCCCTCGCCTCAAAGCTGCCACCAGGTTCCGGCCATTGTCACACACGACCTTTCCTGGCTTTAGGTTCACAGGTGTGAGCCAGTGATCTGCCTGCTGTTTCAGAGCTGTCCACACGTCTTCTGCATTGTGGGGTTTGTCACCTATGCACACTAACTTCAGCACAGCCTGTTGCCGCTTCGCAGAGGCAGTGCTGCAGTGCTTCCAGCTTGGGACTGGTGTGGAGGGTACAGTGGATGAGGATGTGCAGGAGGAGGAGGAGGAGGCTGAAGAGCATGACATTTCGGAGCTGTAGAGTGTCGGTGAAACCCTGACAGAGGTAGGGCCTGCTATCCTTCATGTGGGAAGGACGTGTTCCGTCCCTCGCTCACACTGTGTCACAGCATCCACAATATTAACCCAGTGTTTTGTCAAGGAGATGTAGCGGCCTTGCCCACAAGCACTTGTCCCTGTGTCTGTGGTTATACACTTCAGCCCCTGACCTTACCCCTGCAGTATTAAAGAACAACAATGACTGTGTAGCTGCAGTTTCCAATATCATGTCCACTCTCTATTTGAAACTAAACCTTTCAAAAACTGAACTTCTTCTGCTCCCCCCATCCACTAACCTCCCTAAATCGGACATCTCTCTCTCAGTTTGTGGCACCACGATAACGCCTAGGCAGCAGGCTCGTTGTCTGGGTGTTATGTTTGACACCGATCTCTCCTTCTCCTCCCACACACAATGTCTCGTCCGCTCATGTCGCTTACACCTGAAGAATATCTCCAGAGTCCGTCCCTTTCTCACCCTGTAAACAACAAAAACCCTGACCGTGGCCCTAATCCATTCCCGCCTTGACTATTGCAATTCTCTATTAAGCGGCCTCCCCCTCACCAGAGTTTCTCCTCTCCAGTCCATCCTTAATGCAGCAGCCAGGATCACCCATCTGGCCAATCGTTACTCAGATGCCTCTGCTCTGTGCCAGCCATTGCACTGGCTGCCCGTATACTACAGGATCAAATTCAAATTGCTTCTTCTCACCCACAATGCTCTTCACAGTGCAGACCCCCCTACCTCTCCTCCCTCATCTCTGTCTATCACCCCACTCGCGCTCTACGTTCCTCAAATGACCTTCGACTGACATCTGTAATAATCCGATCCTCCCACTCCCGGCTCCAAGACTTCTCCAGAGCTGCACCAAACCTCTGGAATGGTTTACCCCAAGAAATCAGGACTATCCACAACTTGCATGGCTTCAGACGATCCCTAAAAACGCATCTTTTTAAGGCGGCCTATCATACTCCCTAATAGAAGTCCTTTGTACTGTAGATAGTGAATGGGCTATCCCTCTGGACATTACTCTTCTACAAACTCCACCAAACCAAAAAGGTCTACACAGATTGTATAATGGCCATCCATGTAAGCTTAGTTCTATGCCCCATTTCCTCAAGATGCCTGGACCATCAGTGCAATAAGCCCCTGTACCTTGTGCAACCCCTATCTTGTTGTAGATTGTAAGCTCTTTTGAGCAGGGTCACCTTCATTTCTTGCTTTATTTTTTGTATTTTCTTTTTTACATTGATTCTATGCCTATTGTTTTGTATCCAATTATTCTACTGTATTTGTTCTCTACTGTAATTACTTACTGTATTATATTTTCTGTACTCTAACCCTACATTGTAAAGCGCTGCGTAATATGTTGGCGCTATATAAATAAAGCTGTATTATTATTATTATTATTAGGTGGACTTTGGCTGAAACAGCGTTGTTGAGGGCACGTGTGATGCTGTTGGAAACGTGGTTATGCAATGCGGGGACGGCACATCTGGAGAAATAGTGGCGGCTGGGGACCGAGTAACATGGGACAGCAGCCGCCATCAGGTCGCGGAATGCTTCCGTCTCCACCAGCCGGAAAGGCAACATTTGTAGCGCTATGAGTCGCGAAATGTGATCATTCAGGACTGTGGCATGTGGGGCGTTGGCAGCGTATTTGCGCCTGCGTTCAAATGTTTGCTGAATGGATAATTGAACGCTGCGCTGGGACAAGGACGTGCTTGATGGTGGTGTAATTTGTGCGTGGGCAACTTCAGGTGCAGGGCCGGAGGCTTGTTCGCGGCCAGCATGGACAGGGGATTGGCTCGCACGCACAACAGGCGAAGACGTAGCAGTGACATCAGCAAGCACCGCTCCTTGACTCTGTTGTACTTCCCACAAAGTCGGGTGCTTGGATGACAAGTGCCTGATCATGCTGGTGGTGGTCAGGCTGCTACCTTTCGTACCCCTGCTGATGCTGGCATGGCAGGTGTTGCAAATGGCCTTTTTAGAGTAATCTGGAGCCAACTTAAAATACTGCCAGACTCGGGAAGACATAACATTTGCACAGGCACCTTGTGTCGTGTTGTTGTTCCGGGGAACGGTTGCCTGCCTTCTGCCTGCGTACCCGACCCTGCTTCGTACTGCCTGTTGGGATGCTACGCCTCCCTCACCCTGTGCACTGCTGTCCTCCGCTCTGCATATACTCCTGCCAGGTTGGGTCAGCTACTGGATCATCCACCACGTCGTCTTCCTATTGCTTGGCTAATCGCTGGACTGCTCCTCCTTCTCCTCATGTGCCACCATGATGACCGTTACAATAGTTTGGCTGTTGTTTCAGGTATACCCCCAGTGGTAAATTTTTACGCCCATTATTTTTGAATGGGCATTACAAAGACAGGATACCCGCATCTTTTCAATGTGAAAAATGTTTTGAGGCCCTCCTGCACGTCTCTATCCAGGGACAAAGAGGAGCCTCCCAATTTTTGGCTGCCCTGACCAAAGGGCTATACTACAATACACCCACTTGAGGGTTACAGGCCCTACTACATGTCTGTATGCATGGGTCATTGTTGACCCTCCCAATTTTTGGCTGCCCCGGCCAAAGGCCTAGGCTAAAATACACCCACTTGAGGGTTACAGGCCCTACTACATGTCTGTATGCATGGGTCATTGTTGAACCTCCCAATTTTTGGCTGCCCAGACCAAAGGGCTATACTACAATACACCCATTTGAGGGTTACAGGCCCTACTACATGTCTGTATGCATGGGTCATTGTTGAACCTCCCAATTTTTGGCTGCCCTGACCAAAGGGCTATACTACAATACACCCACTTGAGGGTTACAGGCCCTACTACATGTCTGTAAGCATGGGTCATTGTTGAACCTCCAAATTTTTGGCTGCCCTGACCAAAGGGCTATACTACAATACACCCAGTTCTTGTTAACAGGCCCTCCTGCACGTCTCTATCCAGGGACAAAGAGGAGCCTCCCAATTTTTGGCTGCCCTGACCAAAGGGCTATACTACAATACACCCACTTGAGGGTTACAGGCCCTACTACATGTCTGTATGCATGGGTCATTGTTGAACCTCCCAATTTTTGGCTGCCCTGACCAAAGGGCTATACTACAATACACCCACTTGAGGGTTACAGGCCCTACTACATGTCTGTAAGCATGGGTCATTGCTGAACCTCCCAATTTTTGGCTGCCCTGGCCAAAGGCCTAGGCTAAAATACACCCACTTGAGGGTTACAGGCCCTACTACATGTCTGTATGCATGGGTCATTGTTGAACCTCCCAATTTTTGGCTGCCCAGACCAAAGGGCTATACTACAATACACCCACTTGAGGGTTACAGGCCCTACTACATGTCTGTATGCATGGGTCATTGTTGACCCTCCCAATTTTTGGCTGCCCTGGCCAAAGGGCTATACTACAATACACCCAGTTCTTGTTTACAGGCCATCCTGCATGTCTGTATCCAGGGGCATTGGTGAACCTCCCAATTTTGGACTGCCCTGGCAAAGGAAGATACTACAATAGACCTAGTTCCTCAAAATAGGCACTTTATTTCTAGACAGGGCTTCATGTACGTCTCTTGTCAGGGTCATCGGAGTGTCGCACAATGTTTTCACGTAAAATCTTTCATGTAATCACAAAAAGTGACATACACCAGCTGTATCTCACTATTGGGTATGTGCCCTTAACATTTCCACCCTAAATATTCATTTTGGTGTCATTTTGGAAGGTTTTCTGGAGACTCCGTAAAATTGGCGTGAAACTCGGACAACATTGTTCACAGCTGTGACTTTTGAGTGAGAAATGCTTCCAGGGGTCTTCCCCATGGTGTTGCCATGTCATTTCAGCACTCTTCTGAGACTTTTGTGACATTTGTAGGCTTTTTCCATGCTGCCGGCAGTCATTTCATAAAAATACTCGTTTCTCCCATAGGATAACATTGGGCTCGTTACTCGGGCCGAGTACACGAGTATCTCGGGATGCTCGGCCCGAGCTTCGATCACCCGAGCATTTTAGTACTCGCTCATCACTACTCATCTTCTGAACGTGGCCTTACAGATACTGAACTAAAACGCACCAAATAATCATAGTCTGAACATGGTCTTACAGATACTGAAGTAAAATGCTACAAATACTCATCTTCTGAACGTGGTCTTACAGAAACTGAAGTAAAACGCACCAAATAATCATCGTCTGAGCATGGCCTTACAGATACTGAAGTAAAACGCACCAAATACTGATCTTCTGAACGTGGCTTTACAGATACTGAAGTAAAAAGCACCAAATAATCATCGTCTGAACATGGCCTTACAGATACTAAAGTAAAATGCACAAAATAATCATCGTCTGAAAGTGGCCTTACAGATACTGAACCAGAACTCAACAAATACTCATCGCCTGCACCAGGCCTTACAAATACTGAAGTAAAACTCACCAAATACTCATCTTCTGAACGTGGCTTTACAGATACTGAAGTAAAAAGCACCAAGTAATCATCGTCTGAACATGGCCTTACAGATACTAAAGTAAAATGCACAAAATAATCATCGTCTGAAAGTGGCCTTACAGATACTGAAGTAAAACTCACCAAATACTCATTGTCTGCACTAGGACTTACAGATAGAAATGATGGGAGTGATGGTGTGCAACGGTCCGCGCTGCTCTGGGTTCAAAATAACTCACCAAAGAGCCAAACAACTTTTCATCCTCTTTATTCCTCCTACGCGTTTCAGCACCACACCCGGCGCCTTCCTCAGGGAGTATTCGAAGGCGCCGGGTGTGGCGCTGAAACGCGTAGGAGGAATAAAGAGGATGAAAAGTTGTTTGGCTCTTTGGTGAGTTATTTTGAACCCAGAGCAGCGCGGACCGTGGCACACCATCACTCCCATCATTTCTCTTGGAACATACCACTGTCCAGTGGTAGGTGGAGGTCCTGCAGCAGCTTGGAATATTGATTCCTAAACACCTTCAAACCAGTTGTGGGGACCACAACTGGACCAGGTGAGTGGCTCCACAACACCACCATATTACACTAGTGTCACTAGTGATAGGGCACTATTGCGTCTCTTGTCCCCCCCCTTTTTATATTTTGCAGGACTTACAGATAGTCAGGTAAAAATCTCACCAAATACTCATCGTGTGCATGATGCCTTACAAATACTGTAGTAAAAACTGATTTTGGAAGGGCATGACATGCCTATATCTGTGTCTCCTCCTCCTTTTACTCGTCTATCTCTTTTCACATTTTTATATGTACTTGTCACTTTTCCATGTCTTTGTTGTATCTTCTGAGTAGTTTGTCACCTTTAGAACACCTTAGAAGGTGTTTTCTATGTGTTTTCTATGTGTTTGTATGTGTTTGTGTTTGCCTGCCATTGTTTTCAATATTCAATATTGGATGGTGTTCGATGAACATTCGACAAAAAAAACCCAATTCAATAAATCGAATCAAATTCAAACACTAGGGTTGTGGCTCATCTCTAACTGTGATATCTCTGATAGACTGCCTGCCTGGCTATCGAGTACCTGGCCCACGCAACCACGACAAAGTGGAGTCTATGAACAGGATATCCAGCATTTATTTATGCTTTCTATACTGTACACAGTCATAGCCTTGTGAGGATATGTGAATATAATGCTCATATATTATCTCTGCAGTGTATTATCACTATTGTTGTGTATGTGATATGATTAGCACTGATTTATATTATCTGTATTCTTATAGTTTTACCACATCATCATTATCACATGATTAATGAATCATCATCACTCATCATTACTCTCTGTTGAACAATAAACCATCGACTATAGAATCAACATTCTGTTTATTTGGGATACAGAGAAAGTTAGGCTGTATGCTGGAATTTGCATTGCATTTAAAGCGAACAAAGGCAGGACAACTATCTTAGTGTACACAAGTTCAGTTTTTCCCAGGAGGGAGGATTGAGAGTGTATAGCTTGTACCACAATGCAGTTTTTCGTGAGCCAATGATCGTACAGCTGGTGAATGATTACAATTTTGAATGGCTTCAACCTAAAATAGTAGGAGTCAAACAACATGAAAAAAATCAGATTGCCTAAGAAAAAATAAACAAAACTATATATATATATATATATATATATATATGTATATATATATATATATATATATTTTAAAACCTATCCATGAATATAAATTTTAGTTTAACACTCCTTTACTTTAAGGTTCTGCTTTTTTAAAGTTATTCCTTCACCAACTAGAAAGTTTTGCAAATGACAAATAAAGAAAACAACAATTTACACATTTCTCGGTTAACATTATTTTGACAAAGATACATACTACAAATTTTTTTTTACATACAGAAACTTTGACGTCCATATACTGAAATGATGGCAATGGAAATGCTTTACAAGGAATTTTCTCAAAATATAAAAAAGGTAAACATATGGCATGATTAAAAGAAGATATTTCATATGATCTGAACTAAAGTATATACAACAAATTAGAAAACGTCCATTAAAGTAAAAGGAGGGAGTTTTTAAGTCCAAAGTCATAAATACAGTCTATATATAAACTCTTTGAAAAATTGTCTCATTAAAAATCCCAGGATGACTTTCTTACAGTCTGTGATAAAGGTGATATAAAAGTTTATCTTTGCTGCATATACTATTACACACAGTATTCCACAGTATCTGCAAATTATGTTAGAATGACTAACTAGAACCTGTTGGCCAAGAAGGTTGCATTGAAAAAGACAAATCCTATGACCCAGCAGAAGTGTTCAGATACTTACACGTTTGGGACAAAGAATGGATACTTTATGTAAAATTCACATTTCAGGATACAATGAAAGAATCAGCACCATCCTAGGAGACTTATATGGAGACATAAATCTATCACATTTCAAACACATAGTTTTCTTTTAATGTCCAAAGAATTGTTTCAGAATTTTCATCAAAGGTCTATCTTCATATAATGTAAATCATGTTGGAATATGATTTTATTAGACTCTGCCTTTTCACTTTTAGCTTTTAATCTATGATAGTTACTGCACTTTGATATATAAAAGTTTTAATCTATTTTCTAATAATAAATTATTTAGTATTGTTTGACCAAGACTGGGAAAGATAACAAAAGACCCATGCAACAGAAGGATATTTGTTATCTTTCTACCTTCCAATTGCAGACTATGAACTTTTTTTGCTCTGAAAAGATTTTAAGAGATCAAAACACACAACCGTATGTGTATAAAAAAATCCTCTGAAGGTCACTTCAACAGTGAGGAACACAAACACAGCAGGAATGCAAATCTCATTATCGATAATATTCTATACCAAATTTCATAGAACCCAATTACTATTTGCTTGTAAACAACTCAGTTTTGCAGAAAGTTTTGTGTTTTTAAATTGGTGGGTATAGATCATTTTCTAGGGAAATTTGTCAAACTCCCATGTTTTAAACAAAAGTATATAAGGACACTATACATAAAAATTACATAAGAAGAACCAAACAATTAAAAACAATACAATCTTTGCTTAGATAGTTTTGCAGTTTATCAATTCGGATACTGGATCCTTGGGCTACAGCTGGTTTAGCACTGTCTAGAATAAGTTGCAAAGTCTAAGAGATTCTCAGACTCTCACTATTAACCACTACAAGGAGGTATTAACTTCACTACAGGAGGATCGCCAGGTAATAGTTTCACCACTTATTTCCTAATCATAGCAGAAATAACAGGACAAGAACAAAACAAAGAAGACAAGTGTTGTACAGTACTGGTATCACTGAACAGGAATGTGGTCATAGGACAAGATCATGGTTACAAAAAAGAAACAGTGTCAAATGACAGTATGATTACATCCAGGAATGGACAGTAAATTGGAACCAGGAACACCAGGAACTTACTAAATGCTTGAAACAGGAATGACATCCAAGGAAAGATAAATACCTGACGTTAACATGAGCATTGACCAGGTCTTGAATGGAACCAGTAGAACTATATATATAATGGCACTTCCTTGGTGCCCAAGTAGGTCCCCACACCTTTGTTCAACAGTAAAAATTACTTAGCACTCAAAATAGTTTTGCTTTCTGTGGTTATTATTTGGTGAAAAATGAGATCAAAACAAATGTTTCGGTCCTAAACATTCGGACCTTCTTCAGTGTGCTCAAGTATTTTATACAGAATAAATATGATGTGGATGTTTAGTAAAGTACAGCAAGAATGACCATTGGTGCCATGAATTAAGTGGGCCAAATGATAATAACACATAGAGTGTCACACCCTTATACTTCCTGTGGTGGCTGCGTTGGGTGTTAATGGACCTAGAAAGGTAAGTCAAGTGGAGGCCGAAGATAACTGGCCATGGTGCCAAGATGAATGACATGACAGAGGGACTGTGGTATCCACCGGTGGGTACTAGCATGTGCCATATATATGCATGTTACAAATAAGCAACATAAGCAAGTTCCACTAGTAAGGCATGGTCAAAACTTTTGGTCACAATTTTCAATCAGAAGCAGTCATATTTTGACGGATCAAAGGAAGAGAGAGGCTTTTTAAACCGGTGCTTTGGACTTAAAGAATCACTACAGATGGCAGGAGTATTATTCAAGTGACTAGGCTGCAACATAATCAGGAATAGTCAAGACTCAGACCATTAGTAGTGCAACAAATGCAATGCATGGTATTCAAAGGAAAAGGCAGAAGCCTTGTAAGCAGTCAGCATCAGATCAACAGTGGTACTTCAATTACAGGGCAAAACAATAGGCAAAGTTTACAATGGACAAGGCAGAATGAACCAGGTACACAAACTAAGACCAATGACCAGGAATGAGGTGGCTTGAGACCTAGTCTATACGAACACAGGCCAAGATTAAAAGAGTCTTCCACTACTATCCACATGGTAAAAAATACAAATCAATGACATATCTCTCTGACAAGGGGCATCCATCCACCAACACACTGAAAATCTGTGACCAGTTATAAATGGTGAGGTTAGAAAAAATAATTAAGTAGAGAAAGGACTCTTCATTGAAGCTAGGACCCCTGGTGTCTAACCTTAATGAGTTGCAATGGATATAAGCAGATGGCTATGCAATATGCAGAAAGGGTATAACATGGGTAAGACAGAATTAATATATACAGTGTTGGCCAAAAGTATTGACACCCCTGCAATTCTGTCAGATAATACTCAGTTTTCTTCCTGAAAATGATTGCAATCACAAATTCTTTGGTATTATTATCTTCATTTAATTTGTCTTCAATGAAAAAAACACAAACTGAAATGTCCTAAAGCCAAATCGGATATAATTCCACACCAACCATAAAAAAGGGGGCGGACAAAAGTATTGGCACTGTTAGAAAAATCTTGTGATGCTTCTCTAATTTGTGTAATTAACAGCACCTGTAACTTACATGTGGCACCTAACAGGTGTTGGCAATAACTAAATCACACTTGCAGCCTAAATGGACATTTACATACTTTTAACAAATCTCCCCCATTATGTTTATATTTTGCTATCTTTTTTTTCACTTAAGTTAGAGAAACATTTTTGTCTCTCTTTTCCCCATTCTTTCTATAAGGGAAATAGAAAGAGGTGTATTAAAAGTATCCAGGGCCCTGGACAGCTTAGCAAGCAAGAGTCCCTCCCTCGCCATGTCATATGACCCCCTTGAAAGATCATGTGATATCTCACGTGATTAACAGGCACACATCTGCAGCCACAATGTGAGAGCTATGCACGCCTTGCATTTTTCCCCTTATGTACAAAGCTATAAATAACAGCACTTTACATAATAGAACAGGGCGGGCAATTAATTATCCCAAGGGGCTATATGAGAAACCGTGACTGTTGTGGAGGCCAATGCAATAGGCTGAAATTGATTCTGCTCAATATTAATATTAACATATTAATAATAATTACTTAATAATAATATTAATTCTATAGCTTAATATATAGTGAGCAGAATTAAGAATGCTGACATCCCCCTATGTATAATATAAGCCCACATATAGACCCTCTACACTTTGAGACCCCACATAACTCCATACATACAGGTTGAGCCAGCAGACAGTCCCCTCTATATATAGTATGAGCCCTTACATAACTCCTATATACAAGATGAGCGCTAACATAGCCCCCCTACATACAGTATGAACCCACACACAGCACCCACCATATATAATATGAGCCCTCACATAGTCCCATAAAAACAGTATGAGCCCTAAAACAACCAAATACATATACACAAAGTGAGTCTTCAAACAGTCTCATATGTGCACTATGAGCACCCACATGACTTCCTATATATAGAATAATCCATCAAATAGCCCTATACTCCCTATATTCAGCATGAGCCCTTAAACAGCCCTCTATATGCAGTAAGAACCCCTAACTAGCCCCTATGTATACTGGTGCGCGCTGGCTGATAACATCACAGCCAATGGTTGTTCTTCTGGAGCTGCATTGCTATTCTCTATTGCAGCATAGTTCCAGGAAAGATCCCTGAATAGAGATGTCATCGGTGCTGCACATCTTCAGGCAGGGAGCTATCCTGTAATCAGCCTGCAATACAGAATAGCAGTGCAACTCCAGGAAAGATCCCCGGTTACAATAAGGTCTATCTGGACATGGGCCCCATTGGAGCCGCAGGTCTCGGATAGTAGCCTAGATTGCCCTCATTGTAATTTGCCTATCATGTAGATCTAATCTTCTCATAACTAAATCTATTTAAATGCATATCAGAAAGGCATTTTCAAAGCTGTGGGGATATGTTTTGTTAGTAGCTTGTGTAAAGATTGATTCCTCTTTGAATCGAAATTCCTGTGGGAATAAATTTTTGGAGAAGACATAACGTGTTGCATCAAAGTTGGAAAAATTTAAAAGTTCATGGGGTAGTAGGATGCAAAAAAATAACTGGTTGAGAAATGAAATTCAAGTATATTTTATATCATAGTATTTCAGACTTTTTATTACTTTTTTTAAAAAAAGCAAAGAATACATTAAATAAAGCATGGCTTCTAAGCATTCACATTTGAGTAAGAGGCTTTGATGCATATTTAAGATTTCAGGTTTAATGAGTAGAATAGCGATGCATTCAGCTCTATACTTCCCATCAAAACAATTAGAAATGAAAGTCACAACAGTGAAATCAACAAAGAATATTTGAGATTTTTTTAACTGACATAATAACATTGTTTCTCTTCACACCTTTTATCTTTCAGAGGGTTAATATAAAATTCCATATAAATGTCAAAGTATTGCTCAAGGCTAAAATGTGTGTATGTGTCATCTCACATAAAATTAATTCAATCTTTTAAATATCTTGAAATGTCAATTATAGAAGAAAACCTAATTTAATTAAAAAGGTTCACTGAATACTCCGTGATATTCACCACTTAACTGTCATCACTAGGTGCCCTCTTCTATTCAAAATGTAAGTTCAAATTTCACATATTTAGTCGCAAATTAGTGAGAAATAGTTTATAATAAAATTAAAAGATTTTTATATTAGCTGTGGATTGTGATTTATAGTTAGTCACTAGAATCCATTGACACCATTCTTAATGCTACCAAACTTAATATAGTGATATGTGTATTATAAATTTGCTAAATTAAAATTAAGGTAGCTTTCTGTGCCCATTTTAACAACACTTTACTGTAGAGCAGTTCTTGTCTTTAAATCATGACTACTTGCTTTTGGTTGCAAACAATTCCAGTTTTTAATCGCTTCCTAAACGACGTTCAATATCAATGCCCCTGTGTGGTGTGCTCTAATATCTCTGTTAGGCTAGGATCAAACTAGCGTTTACTCCAGCGTTCAGGGGGTTCTTTCTAAAATTTAGAATTTTTCAGCATTAGCGCAATGTTACCAGAAAGGTAAGACTGCGTTAATGCTGTCAATTCATGCGTATGGCAGACAGAACTTGAGTGCAGGGAAAACTCCGGCTTCTCACAGCCGGAGTTTCAAACCCCACGCTTTTTCCAAGCGTGTCACAAGACGTGGGAGCGCTAGCTTTAGAGATTGACATTGGCATTTAAAACGTTCATAGCAGGTGGAGCTCACCACATTCGCTGCTGTTAGAAATAGATGTCTTCTGTGTAACACAGCAATTATTTACTGGGTATGATGTAGGCTTAGTTCCATAGGACATATTAGTATGTCCAATGTTGGCAAAGGGTTAAAGTTTCGATAATTTAAGAAATAGATAAAGGAAATGTCTTAAAAATTATTATTTGCAGGCTCACATTGGCCCACAGGGGAATAGATGAATCCCCAAGTTGGCTATTTTGCTGACTGGTTCGTCTAAATGAGCAGTAGTTGCCACAATAATATAAAGTAAGATGGCGTACTCAACCTATCTCAATGAATAGTGTTTAATTAAGGGTGCTATTTCATGCATAGTGAAAAATGTACAGCAAGAAGAAAAAAGACATTGCATATAGGAAGTGCACACCTAAATTATATAAAAGTATAATATAATTTTTTATTTGTAGTAAGCCAAAGACACAAAAAGAAACATACATACCGTATATACTCGTGTATAAGCCGACCCGTGTATAAGCCGACCCCCCTACTTTTGCCTCAAAAATCTGGAAAAACCTATTGACTCGTGTATAAGCCGAGGGTGGACCCCAGCACAGTTATACAGCCCCCAGCAGTGTGGTATACAGGCCCCCCAGTGGTAGTATACAGCAGCCCCAGTGGTAGTATACAGATTCCCCAGCAGCCCCAGTGGTAGTATACAGATTCCCCAGCAGCCCCAGTGGTAGTATACAGGAGCCCCAGCAGCCCCAGTGGTTGTATACAGATTCCCCAGCAGCCCCAGTGGTAGTATACAGGAGCCCCAGCAGCCCAGTGGTAGTATACAGCAGCCCCAGTGGTAGTATACAGGAGCCCCAGCAGCCCCAGTGGTAGTATACAGGAGCCCCAGCAGCCCCAGTGGTAGTATACAGGAGCCCCAGCAGCCCCAGTGGTAGTATACAGCAGCCCCAGTGGTAGTATACAGGAGCCCCAGCAGCCCCAGTGGTAGTATACAGGAGCCCCAGCAGCCCCAGTGGTAGTATACAGCAGCCCCAGTGGTATACAGCAGGCCCCCAGGGGTACATATAGCAGCCCCCAGGGGGTACCCAGCAGCCCCCTGGGGGTGCCAACAGCCCCCTGGGGGTACCAACAGCCCCCAGGGGGGACCAACAGCCCCCAGGGGGTACCCAGCAGCCCCCTGGGGGTACCAGCAGCCCCCTGGGGGTACCAACAGCCCCCAGGGGGTACCAACAGCCCCTGGGGGTACCAGCAGCCCCCTGGGGGTACCAACAGCCCCCAGGGGGTACCCAGCAGCCCCCAAAAGCTGGCACTGTCCCCCCTTGTAAGGCCTCCCCCTCCCGCTACTTATACATTACCATCCCGGTGTTCTGATCGGCGCCGCTCCTCGGTGCTGCGTCGCCGTCTTCATCCTCCCGCGCTGGCTGCATCCGGGTTCTCCAGCGGTCGCGCGATGACGTCATATCGCTGCGACCGCCGGAGAACCCGGATGGATGCAGCGAGCGCGGACGGGAGGATGAAGACGGCGACGCAGCACCGAGGAGCGGCGCCGATCAGAACACCGGGATGGTAATGTATAAGCACCGGGGGGGGCCCTTACAAGGGGGGACAGTGCCAGCTTTTGGGGGGGCCATATGCACTGCTTCCCCCTGCGCTGATTGACAGGGGGAAGCAGTGCATATATAATGAGCGGCCCCACGTGACGGGGCCGCTCATACAGCAGCCCCCCCCCCCGCCTCCTCCAGCCTCCACAGCCCCCACCACACAGCCCCCACCACACGGGTCTACCGTATAGACCCGTGTATAAGCCGAGGGGGGGACTTTTCAGCCCAAATTTTGGGCTGAAAAACTCGGCTTATACACGAGTATATACGGTATATAAAAACATCTAAAAACCAATATGCAAAGACCAACCCTAATGAGTTGCAATGAATTTAAGCAGAGGGCTATGTGTAGTATAATGCCAATTGTTATAGTTGTGTACCGCCCAGGCCTGGTGGAGTAAGTAAAACAATCCTGCAAATTTCTCCTGGTGTGGTAGGAATATATTGAAATAATGGCTTTTAAATAGCCAGATCACACAATACCAAAAAGAAGACAATGTGTCCCCAAGTAGAGGAAGAAGCTATAGGCATACAGCAGTCACAGTGATCACACTGACTGCTGCGAGGAGTGGTGACATCACTCACTGAGTCACTGAGGACCCGCGGTAGTGAACTAAGGTGACTCTGCAGGGCCTCAGTGACTCAGTTGTCACAGGTGACAGTAAGTGTGATCACTTATGGATGCTTGTTCCCTCCCTGCAACCTTTGGATAAAGCAGAGCCAGGATTGCATGCCTCATGGGACCATTATTATGGATTATCATCCGAGGGGTATGTGTGGGTTAATAAGTGGGAAAATGAGAGATGTCTGTGTGTTTTATTTCAAATAAAGGATTTTGCCCTGTGTGTTGTCTTTTTTAACTATTTTCTCACAGGATTGATAATAGGCGTGTCTCAAAGAGACCTGAACATTATTAATCTGGGTTTAATGTCAAGCTGTCTATACTCAGCTCTCATTAAACCCTTCTATCTCCCTAATACCACCACACATCAGTGCATCAGAAAGAGCCGGGTAAAGCACCAGGGATTGGCGCTTCTAATGAATGTGCCAATTTTTTGGGCAGCTGCGGGCTGCTGTTCTTTAGCCAGTGAGCCTCAATAACTATGCGCCTCACCACACTGAGAATACCATCCCCCAACTGCCTGAGTTTTACCTTGGCTGGCAGTCAAAAACATGGAAAAGTTCACACATTTTTTTGAAAAAAGGATTTAGTTAAATAATTGACAAAAAAAAAAAAAAAAGTGGCTCCCCTGTAATCTGATTGCCAATCAAAGTAAAGCCAGGCAGTTCGAGGTGTCTGTTTTTCTGTGCTGAGCATCAAAAATACACAGAATCTCTGTCATTTTTTAAAATTATTTATTTATTTTTACACTATTATGACATCAGGTTTGTTGCCTATGACAACCAATCACAGATGTTGGCACCATGGGTGAGGGGCATAACAGCCAATCACAGACGCTGACACAGAGAGTGGGCATCTGTGGTTGGCTGTTGGAGCCAGTGTTGTAACCTGGAAACAGCCCATACATTCTGGCATCTACTGTGCAGTGAATAATCATGAAGATAATGAATTGGCTGGAAGTACAAGCGCGCGAACCCCAATAAGTAATCATGCTGATGTTTAATCATTGCTTTGTTTGTTTTCATAGCCCCCGAACCCAAACAGTAACATGAATGTCTCGGAGAAGTCCATGTTCAGGGTCCATACCAGAACACTAGGTGTTCAATATGGACCCCAAACTTTACAGTTCAGGTTCGCCTATCCCTACATGTCAGCACATGTCTTGTTTTCACAGAACAACGTGTTGCTGACAAAAGCTTAAAAGATCATTTCGACTGATGAACAAGTATTTTTCCAGTTCACTGGATGAATAGCATTCTGTTAATTATCAGGAAAAGAGTGTTCCCAATAATTGTGCAGGGTAAATGTACTCTTGGCCTCTACAGACTAAAAATTTTACAAAGCAACCACTGACCTTGTGGAGACCAGTGGAGGATAACACTGCGGGCACCAGTTAAAGCACTCAAACACAGTGAAACCCAAGGTGCATTGCTCCCTAGAATTTGAATATGCAGATGAAGTCCATGGAGCCTCGGTTAAGAGTCTACAACATGGACACCAGCCAGTTATCCCACCAGGGAAGGACCTAGCCCAGGGTATTAGTAGCCCTTAAGTCACTATCCAGCCCTTGCGAGCTTGAAGATATGGCCAGGGGTTTACCATGGACTAGGTATCCAACCACAGACAGCTGTTTCGGGGTTGTTGCCCCTCATCAGTGTAGCGCAGGATTCTGGCTGGGTGGGAGCAATGCCTGATAGACCGACATCACAAAGCAACCACTGACCTTGTGGAGACCAGTGGAGGATAACACTGCGGGCACCAGTTAAAGCACTCAAACACAGTGAAACCCAAGGTGCATATTCAAATTCTAGGGAGCAATGCACCTTGGGTTTCAACCTACAACAAGATGTGAAAGGCGACTTGCCAAGCACACAATGGGCCTGCATAGGACACTATTCACACTGATACAAATGATGCAGAGTGTCTGAAAGCTACCCAACTGCTCCGCTGCCTGAGCAATGGGCTGCACAGTACGATGCTTCTGCACCACTGGATGAATAGCGCCCCATGGGGCCCAGCTGCACCCTGAATAGAATAAAAAAGCGCAAAAAAGTTTTTTATATAATAAACAAAAAACTTTTATAGATGGGATATTGGTTCATGTTGTGTCCTATACAGGCCCATTGTGTGCATGGCAAGTCGCCTCCCACACCTTGTTGTAGGTTGAAGTGATTTATCAGCCTGCACCTGGGCTTGCTTCACATAGTGGGGTCTGACTGCATCCTGTAAGTGCAGTTGTTTTTTGGCATTGATGGTAAGTTATTGACCATGATAAACACGGGGTATCTAGGCAGCGTGCGCTGCCTAGATACCCGGTGTTTACCATGGTTACCAGTCTGTGAGATCGCTGATCGCTGGTCTCTCGCTGACACACGCAGCGATGCGTGCTGACCAGTGGGAGACCAATGATCAAAAAATGACCCAGAGCACTTTGTAACGATCAGCGACCTCACAGCAGGGGCCTGATCGCTGCTAAGTGTCACACTTAGCGATATCGTTAGTGAGATCGCTGTTACGTCACAAAACCTGTGACGTTACAACGATCTCGCTAACGATCTTGTTATGTGTGACGGGGGCTTAAGTTTTTGTCAAAAATGTATTTCAAACTTTATATAATTTTATAAAATGTTGTTCTATATAACCAGCAGAGTGGAAATAGGAAAGCAAAGTAAAGTGACAGGAGACCATTTCAAATATATGCTAATATATTCAGTATATTTGAGAAATATATTAGTTCTAAATTTCATCAAACTAGTGGCCTAAGGCTACTTTCACATCAGCCTTTCTGGGCATTCGCGGCTGATCTGGCATTTTTGCTGAATGCCGAAACACTTGCGGCAAGACTGCTTTTGACCTAATGCATTCCTTATAGGACTAGGGATTATGGGTCAATCTGGCACTTGCGGCAACAGACAAAAATTGCTTCTAGCAACGATTTTTTGACTCGCAGCAAGTGCCGCAAGTGCAAAACTGCAAGTGCTGCATATGTCCACAAGTCCCATAAAGAATGCAATAGGTCAAATGCAGTCTTGCAGCAAGTCTTCTGGCTACTGACAGATGCGTCAAACTGCCGAATCTGCAGGACTTACAGAGAAGTGCAGATGTGAAAGCAGCCTTAGGCTACATTGACACGCTACGCATTTTTGAGTGCTTTTTTACAAGCGCTTTTCAAAAATGCGCAGGTGCATATTGTTTGACAGCAAAGTGAATATAAAATTCACTTTGCCGTTCAGACAGCACGTATTTTCGCTCCGCGCCTTTCTGGGAGAAAGCGTCGGCATAAAAAGAATTGACTTGTCAAATCTTTACGCAGCTGCTCCTGCGTTTTCTCCCTTTGACTTCACAGAGGGGAGGAATAATCCTGCTTCCTCCTCCTCTCTGTGACAGCTGTGACAGCCCCATTAGATTTCACAGTGTATTAATATACACTGCGAAATCTAAATTAAACAAAGCCAAATGTATGTAAAATAAAAAAGAATCAAATACTTAACCTCTCTGACGCCTTTTCCTGGTGTTCGGTGGCGAGGCCAGGCAATGTGTAGTTCTGCCAGGACCAGCCGTGATGTCAGAGGGGCATTCCCGGCGCTGATTGGCCGCTCGCGGTCATGTGATACATGTCACATGACCGCGAGCGGCCAATCAGCGCCGGGAACACCCCTCTGATATCACGGTAGGCTCTAGCAGGACACACATCGCCTGGCCTCACCACCGGACACCAGGGAAAAGGCGTCGGAGAGGTAAAGTATTTGATTCTTTTTTATTTTACATACTTTTGGCTTTGTTTAATTTAGATTTCGTAGTGTATATTAATACACTGCGAAATCTAACGAGCGGTCACAGCTGTCACAGAAGGGAGGAAGAAGCAGGATTCTTTCTCCCCTCTGTGACATCACCTGCGCTTTCTGGGGTAAAGAAAGCGCAGTGTGAGAAAGCCCCTGTGTATTTTGTTGCGCTTTTTTGCGCGCGGCCGAAAATCGCGGCAAAAAGCTCAACAAAATACGCAATGTGTGAATGTAGCCTAAGTAGTTTTGTAAAAGCATAGGTGTTCTGTATGGTATCTTCAAAAGAGGTTTCAATGTAATAATCTTTGAACCCAAAGGACCTTTAAACCTTATTTTTTTACATATAAATGGCATTGTTCACACACAATTTGCGTTTTTTTTTAGCACTCTTAAAAGCACTTGCGTTTTTTTACAGCACCCAAAAACGCTGCATGCAGCGTTTTTTGGACTGGGGGGAAAAAACGCAAGTGGGGCTGAAAAACACATGTACACTCAAATGTACCCTGCGTTAACGCACCTGCGTTTTTTTTAACAGGCCATAAAACGCAGAGATGGGCAAAAAAACGCATGTGTGTGAACATGGCCAATTTCTGTTTTTTTCACGATTAGCATTCAAAGTATTTAAACTTATACAGACAGAAGAAATACCAGCCACCAGTGAAATGTATCTGATAACACTCACTTGGACTTAATTAACGTTAATATGTCCACAACAGAAAGTCAAAATGAAAATAATAAAAAAAAGTTTTATTCTGCTCTGCAGTCACTATTACATCATGTGTCTAGTTTAACATGAAATGTTTTAGAAAGGTCATCTTTGGATTGAAAGATTGCTCTGACATATGGAAGACCAGTGTTAAGGTGGGGGCGCAAACTGGGCAATTGATCAGGATCCTTTTGGGGGCCCCCAGGGTCTACAGCAGGAGCTGCACTAATAAAATAATAAAAGCATTAAAACAATTACAAAAACATAATAAATACACATTTGGTATCCTTGCACTTGCAAAAGTCTGATCTATCAAATATAAAGTAGATTGATCTGATCAATAAACAGTATAATAAGAAAAAATATAAAAATGGCAAAATTACATTGCTTGGCCACTTTTACATTGCAATAAGATGCAAATAAAACGTCATATCTGCCCTGAAATGGTATCAGTAAAAATGTCGGCTCATTGAGAAAAAAATAAGCCTTCACATAGCCCTGTATCTTGAAGAATGAAACATTACGGGTTTCAAAATATAGCGACAAAGCAAAATTGTACAGTACTGACATGGGTAGTCATTTTGCGAAGTCAGTTTTACCATATAGTTAACATTGTGAAGAAAAAATGCAAAACAAATTAAAGGCTTGCACTTTTTTGGTTGCAATTTCAATGCACTTGAAATTTTCCTTTTTTTAAGTACACTGTGTGGTTGGATGAATTATTTCATTTAAAAGTACAACTTGTCCAGCAAAAAACAAGCCCTCGTAGGGCTATGTGAATAGAAAAATTAAAAAGCTGTGGGGAGGAAATCATAAAAAAGATAAAAGAGTAAAATTGGAATGAAAGGATCCTTGGAATAGTCTTGTAATAGCAGCATAAGAGCTCCATGGAGGCTTCATTCATCAGATGTTCATGATGGGTTTATGAACAAACTAAAAAAAAAATGATATCTATAAATTAAGGTTAGGGTTAAGGTACCTCCTTAATTCCTAAATTCGTAAACAGTTATCAGGTAGGCAGAACTAAGCCTCTGCCCCTTCTTAGGCACGCTCCATAGCCCATTATAGCCAGCTATATTTTCTATTTACTGTACTTTATGACTTTAATGTGAAAAATAATCATTCTATTTTGTTATAATGAAGAACAGTCAGTTATTATCATAACTGGTCGTAAACTAGTAAATAACTCATGAAATCATAAAGTTACGTTAAAACCAAGCACACCATTTTCTGATGAAATTTTCAATAAGCTTGATGTGTCACATGACCCTCTTCCTATTGAAAAAAATAAAGTTGGATCCAAAATGGTCAACTTCAAAATGGCCATCATGGTCACCACCCATCTGGAAAATTTTTCCCCTCCCATATACTAATGTGCCACAAACAGGAAATTGATATCACCAACCATTCCCATTTTACTTAGGTGCATCCATATAAATGGCCCACTCTGTATATGTATACAGTGCTGTGCAAATTAATTTGGACAAAGCAAGTCTTTACTCGTTTTTCTTGCATTAGTATTACTATTCCTGATAAATGTTTTATCAGTTCTTGGTGTTGTTTTCCTTTTTCTTCCACATTTCCCTTTTCGTTTGGAGAAAACAATCCAGTTTCATTGTGTGTGCGAATTATTCCTGAAACGGTAGATTTTCCATTGCCAATGGTGGAAGCGATTTCTCTTACAGTCAGACTTTCAGACTTGTATGTTCATTAAGAGTAATAATTCTAGACCTCTTCCGTGGAGTAACATCCATTTTTACAAGCACGAATCACCCTGAGAGAAAAAGTACACTAAACCACTCCTCACAGAAACAAGCTCTCAACTGAAGCTGAGGGGGCAGCTAGCTGTTATTTTCTGACTAAAACCAGTCAAAACACATTTTGTTACTCAAGGTTTTACACCCACACCTGTTCAAAGCAGTTAAAACTGGTCTGAATCGCTGACTGGTAACCAACTCACGATTTTAAAAAATGTTTTACAAAAATGTTTTGTCCCAAGTAATTTGCACAGCACTGTATATATGTATATACATATATACAGTATATATATATATATATATATATATATATATATATATATATATATATATATATATATATGTATATATATGTTTATAAATAAAGTTGCAGCACTCTGGTCCTTTCTTGTGCAAATGGGCTCTTTTTTATTACAGCATGGTACACAGTGTGACGTTTCGGGTAGTGTTACCTTCCTCTAGCCTTGTGAGCACCATATAGAAGCACGGTGCTGCCCTATATTCATGAAATATATATATATATATATATATATACACATATATATATATATGTATACGTTTGGGGTCATTTAGAAATTTCCTTATTTTTTTTTAAAAAAAGCACATTTTTTTCAATGAAGCTAACATTAAATGAATCAGAAATACACTCTATACATTGTTAATGTGGTAAATGACTATTCTAGCTGCAAACATATGGTTTTTAATGCAGCATCTACATACTGTAGGTGTCTAGAGGCCCATTTCCAACAACCACCACTACAGTGTTTAATGATACATTGTGTTTGCTAATTGTGTAAGCAGGCTAATGGATTTTTAGAAAACCCTAGAAAACCCTTGCACAAGTATGTTAGCACAGCTGAAAACAGTTTGGCTGATTAGAGAAGCTATAAAATTGACCTTCCTTTGAGAAGGAGGTTGAGACTCTGGAGCATTACATTTGTTTGTTCTATGAAACTCTCAAAATGGCCAGAAAAAGAGAACTTTCATGTGAAACTCAACAGTGCATTCTTGTTCTTAGAAATGAAGGCTATTCTATGTGAGTCTAAAGATTTTCTACAACGGTGTGTGCTACTCCCTTCAGAGGAGATCATAAACAGGCTCTAACCAGAGTAGAAAGAGAAGTGGGAGGCCCCGCTGCACAACTGAGCGACAAGTACATTAGAGTCTCTAGTTTGAGAAATGGTCGCCTCACAGCTCCTCATCTGGCAGCCTCATAAAATAGTACCTGCCAAAGGTCTGAAATACTGTAATTGCTGCAAAGGGAGCATTCTTTGACAAAAGCTAATTTTGAAGGAGAAAATTATTATTTTAAATAAAAATCATTATTTCTAACCCTGTCAATGTCGGGACTATATTTTCTATTCATTTTGCAACTCATTTAATAAATAAAAGTATGAGTTTACATGGAAAACACACAATTGTCTGGGTAACCCCAAACTTTTGAACAGTAGTGTATGTATATATATATATATATATATATGCACTACATTCAGTATGAGTAAAGGCACATGAACACATGAATATACTTCAAATAAAAAAATATATTATTTATATATATATATATATATATATATATATATATATATATAACTAGAAATAACTAGAAAAAAATACTCTGCAGCACTCGGTTGCTACCAATGATGTACATATGCTAATAAGCTATATATATATGTGAAAAAAGTTAAAAACTTACGTTTTTTCAAAAAACTCAAAATCTTATCTTTTTATTCTGAAGTTCTTGGTACACACATTGGCCAATGTCTGTTTGCTCTTCGACTGCGACAAAGTGACTTCAGGTCCGACGAGTCCTATCGCTGACACCCAAGTCCTCCTTGTCCACCCTACCCCACTACTAAGTGGGCGGACACCATCTAGACCCTAGATCACCTGTAGGCAACGAGGGTGCAAATTGCACTTTGTCGCAGTCGACGAGCAAACAGACATTGGCCAATGTGTGTACCAAGAACTTCAGAATAAAAAGATAAGATTTTGAGTTTTTTGAAAAAACGTACGTTTTTAACTTTTTCTCATATATATATAGCTTATTAGCATATGTACATCATTGGTAGCAACCGAGTGCTGCAGAGTATTTTTTTCTAGTTATTTGATCCAGCAGCCCTGCTGGCACCGGTTCACATTAGTCTGTGAGTGCAATGCAGTTTTTTTTCTGTTTTATATATATATATATATATCCTCAAAGATTATGTATATGGATAGGTATATCATTTTGTGTATATAAATAAAGTATATAGTGCTTTGAATATATATATATCCATAATAATAGATAATACATAGTACATAGAGATAATATTAATAGAGGGTTATATGCCGTATTTTTTTTAGATTATAGGACACATTTTTGTTCCCCCAGATTTTGTGTGTGGGTGCATTTTATAATTCAAATCTATACTGTACTGTAGGGGAGGCTCATTAGCCTCATGTAATATGCACTGCACCCACTGTCCATTACCCCGGTGCTGAAGCAGCGCTGAGATATGGACGCAGGGAGTGGCCATATTACATGTGCCTGCTGTCACCTCCATTCTGGATATGGCCTCCCTAACACTGTCTATGGCCCTCCATGCTGCTGCCCACATTAAAATAATAAACACTTTGAACTTACCCTCCGGGTCTCTTCTCTGTCGCTCCCTGCTTGTCACACTTCCTGAGTCCTCATGTGTCTCCAGAGCAGCCGATCATGTGATTGGCAAAGCACAGTGATGTCATCACTGCATGTCCCGATCACGACCGTCTGCCCTGGGGATGCAGGAGGACTCAGGAAGTGCGGCAAGCAGGGATAAATGGAGGAGAGCCCTGGAGGGTAAGTTCAAAGCGTTTATTATTTTAGTGTGGGCAGTAGCATGGAGGGCCATATACAGTGATAGGGAGGCCATATCCAGAATGGGGGCATATCTAGCAAAGGGGAGCTGTGTGCCATTACAGCGGGCTGTGTCCCATCACAGCGGAGCTGTGTGCCAGCACAGGGGGCTGTGTGCCAGCGCGGGGTGGGGTTATATGTGCTAGCACTGGGGGCCTATATGTCCAAGCACAGGGGGGCTTTATGCCATCACAGGGGGCAGTGTGCCAGCACAGGGGGCTATGTGTCATCACAGGGGGCTGTGTGCCATCACAGTGGGGCTATATGCCAGAACATAGGGACTGTATGTGGCAGCAGGGAACTATATCTGATATAAGGGGCCATATGCAGGATAAGGGGGCCATATCATGGATAGGGGGGCTATATCCCAGCATGGGAAGCCATGTACCAGAATGAGGGGACTAGGTACCAGGATGGGGGTTATACACCAGCATGGGGGACATATATATGATTGGTGAGACAGATACTGGCATTATAAGACAGACACCATGTAACATTAAAAATAATTTTTTTTTGCTTTTCCTTCACCAAATTTGGGGTGTGTTTTATAATCTGATGCGTCTTATAAAGCGAAAAATACGGTATATGTATAACAGCAAAGTGTGTATGCACAAAATACTAATCCAAGGCGTTAATATAGTAGTACACAGCACATTGTTATAGGTACATTTAGTGCAAAGCTATTATTATTTATTTATAGAGCACCATCGATCCATCGAGAACCCTGCCTTTGTGAGCTTAAAATGTATGAGGTAGCAGGGAGGGAGACAATAGGTTGTGTCAGCTCCGATGATGGTAGAGCTACTGCCCTGATGGTGGAGGAGTGCCAGGACTGATGGTTGTGGAGCGCCAAGTCTGGTGGTGGAGCGTCCTTCTGCAAGTCCCCCCAGGCACAGCTGGGCTCACACCTCCTTGTCAGTATTCCCTCTCTGACTTCCTTTGAGGTCTTCTCTTTGGACATTCAACAGATTGTGCTCCAAGGCCTGCTTTCTATTGTAAGTTCTGTAAAACATTGTTCCATTGGCAAAAAGCTCATCTTATGTTCTTGTAATTTTTGATTGTGCTGCACGCTGAGGTTTTTCTTAAACCAGACCAGCTTTTTTGCCTACATTTGTGACTACATTTTATACCATAATTCTGGTGGATTAACCCTTACAAAACCTCTTTGGGCCCTTAAAATTTAATTGAGCTTGTCTCTACGCACTTACAAGTCTGTTCTGCACTTGCAGTCATTTTCTGTTTATTTATTCATGTCTGTGGAGTTCACTAAACTTCTATCTTAGGCTAGGGTCACACTTAGAAGGCACAATCCAGTAACTACATCCAGGTCCGGCGTCAGCACCCGTCGCACCCGGGCAAATGCCGGGGCCCGACTGTTTGGAGGGGGCCCACCAGGCTCCTGAGGCTAGGGTCACACTTACGATGTGACCCTAGCCTGACGCAAGTATTGTCTGCTGCAGCGCAGAGCATTTAATGCTATGCGCTGCCAGCAACGGAGCCCATAGAAACCCGCTGTTTACATTGCCAACCAGTGGTTGGTAAGGTAAACACCGGGTTTCTATGGGCTCCAGCGCATAGCATTAAATGCTATGCGCTGCAGCTGAAAATACATCGCAAGTGTGACCCTAGCCTCAGGGGTCCCTGAGCACTGCCCCCACAGCCAGGGCCATATCCAGGGGGCAGCTGCGGGGTCATCTGCAGCGCCGGAGGTCTCCCCCCTCCCCCCCCTTAGTGGGAGCCGACATAGCCGCACTGTGCTGACAGGACCTGAGCCGACAAGAGCCGCACACTCTGTGCTGACAGGACCTGTGATGATGTCAATGGATGGGGAGAAGTCAGGGATCACATAATCAGCTCCTCAGTGTATGCAGGACTCTGCTGTGCTGGCCATCATGCTGCTGGATTAGGTGAAGTGAATGTGTGAGGTCAGGATGGATTTACACTGTGGATGTAGCAGAGGTGAGTGTGTACTAGGTGTATAGAATGGAGCCTAGTGGTACTAGGTGTACAGAGCGGAGCCGTGTGTGTATGAGGGGTATGGAGCGGAGCCGAGTGGATACTAGGTGCATGGAGCAGAGTGTGTGTACGAGGTCTACGGAGCGAAGCCGTATGTACGAGGTGTATGGAGCGGAGCCATGTGTGTACGAGGTGTATGGAGCGGAGCCATGTGTGTACGAGGTGTATGGAGCGGAGTCGCATCTGTACAAGGTGTATGGAATAGAGCAGTGTGTGTATGAGGTGTACGGAGCAGAGCCACGTGTGTACAAGGTGTATGGAGCGGAGCAGTATGTGCATGAGGTGTACGGAGCAGAGCCGTGTGTGTACAAGGTGTATGGAGCAAAGCAGTGTGTGTACGAGGTGTACGGAGCGGAGCCATGTGTGTACGAGGTGTATGGAGCGGAGCCGCATGTGTACGAGGTGTACGGAGCAGAGCCGTGTGTACAAGGTGTATGGAGCGGAACCGAGTGCTTACAAGGTGTCCAGAGCGGAACTGCATGTGTGCAAGGTGTACGGAGCGGAGCCGCATACGTTCATGGTGTACAGACCGGAGCCGCGTGCGTACGAGGTGTATGGAGCGAGGCCGCATGCATACGAGGTATTTGTACCAATGGTAGCCCCCCGCGGATTCTGCTCCCGCTCCTATAGTCCCAGCCGCCTTTGCCAGCAGCATTCTTCTCCAGAGTCTCTTCTGCCGCTGTCTGCATTCTGCAGCTCAGCATAGGGGGCACGATGTTGCCATGAATGTGCTGATATGTGCAGAGCGGCAGAACAAATGTTGAGGAGACCGGAGCAGCGAGAAGAGAGGTGAGGAGAAAGAGAGATCCGGATAGCCAGACACTCCGCTTGGCTGGGGTGCCACCTATATGGCAGTGCGGCTCCATTGAGCTGCTTGAAGTATTTGTGCACTTCACGATGCTTGCGTACATGCCAAGCATCCTCAGATGTACAAAACTGCAACATGTTGCGTTTGCAGGGTACTTTAAAAAGTGCAAGGGCATGCAAACGCATTTTAGCCCGCTCCTAATAACGTGTAATATACTCACTGTCAGAAACAGCTCTTGCTGGTTTCAGCAGTCACTGTTCCTGTATGGCTGCCTTCACATAGGCTTTTTTTTGAAAAATGCGGCAGCTGCAGTAAAAAAAATGCATCTGCCGCATTTTCCGCCTAGCGGCCGCGGTTCCGGCCCCAAAAAAAAACGCCGCTGACTGCGTTTTTTTTCGCGGCTGCAACTATCGGAACCGTACTTACCGCTCCTGCCGCACACTTACCGCAAGCCCCATGGACAATGGATGGGGTTGCCACGAGCGTGATGCAAGTGCGGCTGGTAGGCGGAAAATGCGGCGGATGCCTTTTTTTACCGCGACTGCCACATTTTTCAAAAAACGCGTGAAAAGGCCCTAAGTGTAAAAATCGCATATGGATGATTGGTCACTTGGTCACATGATGTCTACTCGGACCGCGGGGGAACGCCAAAATGAACTCTTGCCACGAGTGCCAGAAAACCTAGATACACCTCTGCCCACAGCAGCAGCCGCTGATCTCAGACAGACTGTCATGTAGTGAGATCTACAGCTGCTCCATTTCCTATATCTCCGCACACAAGAAATAGAGCAGCTGCTGCTCATGCTACATTATAGGCTGAGAGTCTGAGAGATCAGCGGCCGGTGTGGGAGCAGTGCTCAGGGGTCCCCTGTTCTTAGGGGCAGTGCTCAGGGGCCCCCTGGTGTGGGGGCAGTGACCAGGGGCCCCCTGGTGTTGGGGGAAGCGTTCAGGGTCCCCTGGTGTAGGGGCAGCGCTCAGGGGCCCCTGAGAGTGAGGTGTGGGGGCAGCGCAGGGCCCCCGAGGGTGGGGTGTGGGAGCAGCACTCGGGGGCCCTGTCAGGGTCAAATTACACCAGGGGGGAGACAACGTTAAGGGGAGGAAGACAGGCACAGGGAGGAGACATAGCATACAGGGGAGCGGACAGGCACCGGGGGAAGATAGCATGCAGATGGAGACAGGTGCTGTGGAGAGACACAGTGCACAGGGGGGAGAGAGGTGCACAGGGGGGAGACAGCGCACAGGAAGGGGTCAGGCACAGGGGGAGACAGGTGTAGGGGAGAGACACAGCACACAGGGAGGGGAGCAAGCACAGGTAAGAGACAGGATCAAGGGAGAGACAGAGACAGCGCACAGGGGAGAGAGACTGCACAGAGAGAATTCAGACTGCACAAGGGGAGAGATATGCACAATGAGGGGAGAGACAGTGCACAGGATGGGAAAGACAGCATTTGGGGGGGGAGAGACAGCATGGTAGTGATTAAATTTGTGAGGGGTATATATTATATATTATATTATAGTCCACAACCTATATGTATGTATATATATATATTTTTATATATATATATATATATGCACACACACACACCTGAATGCAGCAATATGTACTAAAGGGGGCCCACTGAGACTTTTTCGCCCGGGGCCCACAGAAACTTGAAGTCGGCCCTGACTGCATCCATTACTGGATGCGGTATTGAACTGTGCCTTCATTCTTCTTAAAAGTTGTCAAAATGCAATCCTCATTCCGGATTTGGATGCATTAATGCATCCGGGTTTGGAATGAGGATTTTTGCAATTTTCAAAACTGGATCCGGAATCGGATCCGGTACCGCAAGGTGCATTTATGTACTTTGCGGTACCGGATCCGGTTCCCATGCGCCCATGTTAAAAAAAACGGCTCTGGTTTTGCAACCGCTCCGAAAAATGCAGCCTGCATGATTTTTACCGCAGGCTGCAAAACCGGATCCAGTAACCGGATTGCCATTTGGCAGCCTATGGGCTGCTGATCCAGATCCGGTTTTGAGCATTTTTAATGCTCCAAACCGGATCAGTATGGAAAAAAAAGCGCAAATGTGACCCTAGCCTTAAGCTGCTTTCACACTGGCAAATTTTTGAAATTCATGTCCATCTGTTTTGAAACGGCTGGCCATGGATCAGTTTTGGCCTCCCATGTTATCCTATGGGCATGGATTGGTCCTAAAGTAACCATTCATGTGTCTCCATTTTGTCACGGATCCGTTGGAGTCCACGTATTTCATGTACCAGGAAACTGTTCCATTTCTGGGCTTCCTCAAAAATTGCGGACACCAACGGACAAAGATCCGTTGATGTCCATTTGAAATTATAATGGAGCTCTATGGAGCACAGATCCATACGGATCCATGAAAAAAATGGATTTGTGAAACAGATCCGTTTTACTGTACTGAGCATGCTCAGAAGCAAGGTACAGCTCTTCTTATCCCTATCTCTAGTGACTGATGATGGATCCATGAAAAAAGCATTCCGTGGACATCCGCTGGCATCCTTTTGCACAGATCCATGCCTGTCCATGACTATACATGAATTTCATGTAACCACACGGATTTGAAAATTTGCCAGTGTGAAAGCAACCTTAGGCTAGGTTCCCATCGAATTTAGCATTGCGTTTGAACGCAATGCATTTTGCACTGTATTAACGCAATGAAATGCAAGTGTTTGATTGCATTTACGCAGCCATAGACTGCTATTGTAAAACTCAAATGCATTGCAAACGCAATTCAAAATGTGGTTGTGTTTAAAACGCTGCGTTTATCCCTAAAGCACAGGGAACGTTCCTAGCAACGTCAGCTGTGTGCTCGGGAAAATGCAACCACATTTTGCATTGCGTTTGCAATGCATTTTACAATAGAAGTCTATGGCTGCGTTAACACAAACGCTTGCTTTTCATTGTCTTAATGCAGTTCAAATGCAATGCTAAACACGATGTGAACCTAGCTTTAGGAGTCAGTGTGAGAATTTATCTGCACAATTAGGCTTGGGTTACATTAGCGCCAGCCCTTTGGCTGACGAACCCGCTAAAAACTTAGAAACTGGCAGCCTGAGTGCATAGTGTTAGGCTGGGGTCACAGTTTGCATGCGTTTTGTAGTGCCTTTTAAAAACCCATGCGTCTTACCATGCGTTTTTACATGTCCGCATGAGTTTTTTAAGGTGTGTGATGGCTCCCTGCGTTTTTGGCTGCGTTTTTAAATCTGCACCAAAAAATAGTGCATGCGTTTTTATAACATGGGCCCCTATGGAAAACGCATGCACAAACACATGGTACATTAGTACATTTTAGTGCCATTCAAAAACGCATGCGTTTTCCATAGGAGCCCATGTTAAAAAACGCATGCGTTTTTGCATGCGTTTCCCATAAGGCCCCATATAAAAAAACGCATGCGTTTTTGGAAATGCACCAAAAACGCATGGTACAGTCACACATGCGTTTTTGCTATTAGGGCATGCGTTTTTTAACATGGGGGCCTATGGGTGCGGTTTTTACATGCGTTTTTGAAAACGCAGGTCTCCAAAAACGCTTGTAAAAAATGCAACTGTGACCCTAGCCTTAACGGAGTGTCACGATGCGATCAGGCTGCTTATTCATTGGTAATGCTTACCCCCTGCACAGCGCTGCCGGCCGCTTCACTGACAAGGGCCGGATATGCACTTTTGATCAGCGCACAGGAAATGCGGTCAGCAGGTATAAGTTTTCCATATTTCTGCCAACAGAGTCATGTAAGGGCTGTTTTTTGTGGGATGATGTGAAGTTTTTCATTGGTACTATTTTAGAGGCATACATGTTTTTGTTAGCTTTCTATTCTATTTTTTTGTGAGACTAAATTAACATGAAACAAAAATTTCTAAATTGTTTTTAGTTTTTTTTTATGCCGTTCATTGTGTGGTAACATTAATAAGACAAGATTATTTATAGGATTATAGCGATATCATATTTAAGTAGTTTTTTTTACAGTATTCACTAAAGGAGTTAACTAGGGGTGTGACAGTTTGATGGAGCAGGTCATTCTGAGTGCAGCAATGCCAAAGTAGTTTATTTTCGTTTTTCCATAAATTTATGTATTGGTATAATATTTTTTTCATTTTTTGTTATTTATTTTGCGATTTCTTAAAAAATATTTTATATTTTTTTAAACTTTGTTTTTACCTTTTTAACCTAGTCCTAGAATGGGTCATCACATTTTCCTGGTCTGATCACTGCCGTAATGCTCTTCAATGCTTTTACATTGCAGAACATTACATCACTGAATTGGACTCAAGCAGGATGCGTGTCGGGCCTTGCTTCAAGCACGACCTCACAGGTCAATGTATCTTGGTGACCCCACAACCATTTTTGACCCTTAGTCACTATGGAAACCAATAGGACAATACGACTGCAATCATGTTGTGCCGATCGAAGGAAAGAGGGAGCCTCCTCCTCTGGTAGCTGTTGCTATTGACAGATTAAATGCCCACGGTCAGTTCTAACACCGATCGTGGGCGTTTCTGCTGGGTGTCCGCTATGAAACATAGCCGACATCTGCTGTTGATTTTGCTGGCTCTGCTTTTGAGCCAGCACAATCTTAGCGCCATACATGTACGCCGTTTGGTGGGAACGCACTTCTCTCTATGTGTAGGGTGGATGTCATGAAAAGGTTACAAAATATGAGCAGGTTATAAATAATACATTTATCCAGACTATTAAGATGTGTATGTAGGAAAGAAATGAAATGTTAGGTTCTCTCTCACTTAAAAAAGTCTAGGTTTCACATGTCGATGTCAAATCACATTTTGGTGCAATTTTGCAATAATCAGTGCAAAACTGCAATTTGTCATATAAACTCACTCTGAGAGTGTATGGGTAGGGTCACATTGAAAACCTAAATTGCATTCACCGCATCCGGATCCGGATGCGGTGAACGCAATGGCGGGCACACACATTTTTTTCAAAAATGTGTGCTGAATCCCGCACTGCGGTCACCGGATGGCTCAGGATGTGTAATCCTGAGCCATCCGGTAACTGCAGAGTTTGCGGATCCCGGCTATTGGCGGGATCCGCAACCTTAATAAAGAGTTAAATTGTTGATCTCAATGACTTTTTAAGGTCTGTAGGGGGCTTAGACCCCCTACAGACCGGCCGACCACTTATACAGTGTTCTTGTACAATTTCACAATGGGCACGGGCTCTTCGGAGCAAAGTGCCCCCCCCCCCCGTATCACTATACAGGGGTGCATACACCCCTGTATTACAATGATGCATTAATGATGTGTAGTCCAAAAAGGATTTTATCACTCGCAATGTAAGTTTATACTTACAGCATGTAAGTTGTAGGCAGAGTCCAGCGAAATCCATAGGCGGGGCTGTGTGCAGCAGCCTCCGCCCGCTTCATGTTGATGGCCGCCCCCTCTGGCCGTAATCCACTGTTGTGAGGGCGGATACGTCGTTAAAGGGGCGTGGCTAACCTCGGCACATAGTTAGCCACGCCCCTTTAACGACGTATCCGCCCTCACAACAGTGGATTACGGCCAGAGGGGGCGGCCATCAACATGAAGCGGGCGGAGGCTGCTGCACACAGCCCCGCCTATGGATTTCGCTGGACTCTGCCTACAACTTACATGCTGTAAGTATAAACTTACATTGCGAGTGATAAAATCCTTTTTGGACTACACATCATTAATGCATCATTGTAATACAGGGGTGTATGCACCCCTGTATAGTGATACGGGGGGGGGGGGCACTTTGCTCCGAAGAGCCCGTGCCCATTGTGAAATTGTACAAGAACACTGTATAAGTGGTCGGCCGGTCTGTAGGGGGGTCTAAGCCCCCCTACAGACCTTAAAAAGTCATTGAGATCAACAATTTAACTCTTTATTAAGGTTGCGGATCCCGCCAATAGCCGGGATCCGCAAACTCTGCAGTTACCGGATGGCTCAGGATTACACATCCTGAGCCATCCGGTGACCGCAGTGCGGTCCCGGCAAACGCTGCGAAAACTGCTGCCTGCATGATTTTAAACGCAGGCAGCAGTGCCGGATCCGGCCACCGGATGGCTTGTGAAGCCATCCGGTGTTTTGCATAGGCTCCTATGAGGAGCGTTTCCTGGTCCGGTTTTGAGCTTTTTTAAAGCTCAAAACCGGATCAGGATTTTAAACAAAAAACGCCGATGTGACCCTGGCCTATGACTGAATACGATGTGAGACGATGCAACATGAAATTGTACAAGTGAGCTTTGGTGGCATGATTGTACTTTATCAAATCAGTAAACATGATTTCACCTGAAAAATAATCTAAAACCATTAAGAATATTTCGAAATCATCTTCCTAGTTATTAAGATGTATAGATTTAGCAATATTTTTGTAAATATAAAACTCCCATTGGTTTACAACCGCTATGCTGAAATACAATGCTGTCAGTCCTGGCTGTGTTACCCTTTATTCCAGAGGCATAGTTAGCAGTATATTTAGCCACCAAGGGAAAGATGAAAGTGGAACATAAAAAGAGAACAGCACAATCCATGTTGCAGGATTGAACGTTACTGCTAAGGCAGAGCTGGCAGTAAATAGCATCTGAAGGACAAGAAGATCTGAAGCAGGATGGTCAATGTTGTGGAAGAGCGAAAAAGATTTTACCTGTAGTAAAATATTTTCTCACAAATCAAATTCTGAAAACCTCTCAGTTTGCATTTGTGTCACCTTTTTTGATCTTTTGTTCCATGGATTTTCCATTTTAAGACATTTGCTTTCTGCACATTCCCTTTATTGTATTGATATCATTTAACCATTGAGGATACCACTTTCAAGTTGTTTTATTATCTGATTCAAAGTAAATGCCTTTCTTAAAAAAATATTTTTTTGTCTAAAACAAGGACTACACCACAACTTGTAGGAGCACAACCAAGGATCACAATATTCCTATGATAGATCATAGATATCAAAGGAGTTTTGAACACCATTTAGGCTAGATATACATTATCTACTTTGTACATTGAAACATTTCATCTGTGTATACTGTAACATCACCATAGGCCCCCATTCATGAGATGAACCCCAAATATATGTACTTTTGGACACTGTCTGGCAGGCAAGCACCTGCATACCATAAGTTTAACTGAATACAAAATTGCATATCCCATATTTCATTACAGTGGGATCCCATGCTGAACAGATCCCCTGGCATTCATCTTGACAATGGTCACAAGTAGGTGTGTGCCTCCTGTGCATGGGCACCTGACAGTGGCAACAAATTAAATCTGTACCTAGCCATACACATATTTAACCTGCATCTACACATGGTAGACCAAATGACTTCACATGCAAGGTCTTTAGCCCCATCTGAACAGCTCCAATAATAACAGTATTGAGAAAATCATGTAAGAAAGCTAAAGATATGCAGCTTCACAAAAAAATGAGAAGAACTCAATACTGTTTATTATAATTACAGGATATTTACATCACTTTTAACAAACCATAGAAAAAATCACAGTGGACAACTTCCTGGATGCCACCGACCAGTTTTGCTAGCTTCCAGATTTCCCAAGGTTTAAACATTTGTCATTCCAACCCTCTTCAAAGGGTAACAGCCACATCTTCACTAACATATGTCCATTGCCTGGGTTCACACTTGGGCATCAGTTTTTGTAAAAGGCTCAAATACTGGATCCTTTTTTTAAAGGGTGTTTTTTGGCTGTTTTTTTGAGTGCTTAAAAGGATGGGTTGCCAGGCAGGTCTGTACACAGAAAGCTAGTTAGATAGTGATTCAATTCCAAGTTAGATAGTTGATAGGTTTAGGGACTACTTTCCTTTTGAGGGCTTGAAAGCATTTTTTTACAGGAAAGGTCTGTTGCAGTGCTGTGCAAGCATTTTTTACAGCATCTGGCAAAATCTAGCCCAGTAAATACTTTGTGGCTGCTAGCAGTGTGACAGGCATTGGTGTAGCACTGCTGTGAAGAAAGCTACACCACCTGCCTGTCTGTAATAGCCACTTTTCACTGCCTCTAGCCCAGTAAATCCTTTTTGGCTAGTAGCAGTGTGACCAGCATTGGTGAAGCACTGTTGTGAAGAAAGCTACACCGCCTGTCTGTAATAGGCTGGGGTCACACTGAGCGCTGCACCTACGGCAGCCTGATTCTGTTACAGCAGAGCTCAGCCTGCTGTAACTGCCAGCGGTAACATCGGGAACTTCGGGCAAATGCTGCCCTTAGTTACCCGATGTGTACCATAGTTACTGGCCACACACAAAGCTGCCTGGACTGCGGTAATCCTGAGCGCAGAGAAAAACCATGCGGCAACGTTTTTATCTGCGCTCAGGATTACCTCAGTTCAGGCAGCTTTATGTGTGGCCAGTAACTGTGGTACACATCGGGTAACTAAGGGCAGCGTGTGGCCAGTAACTATGGTACACATCGGGTAACTAAAGGCAGCATTCGCCTGAAGTTCCTGATGTTACCGCTGGCAGTTACAGCAGGCTGAGCTCTGCTGTAACAGAATCCGGCAGCCGCAGGTGCAGCGTTCAGTGTGACCCTAGCCATAGCCATTTTTACTGCCTCTTGCCCAGTAAATCCTTTTTGGCAAGTAGCAGTGTGACAGGCATTGGTGTAGCACTGTTATGAAGAAAGCTACACCACCTGTCGGTAATAGCCATTTATTACTGCATTTAGCTCAGTAAATACTTTGTGGCTACTAGCAGTGTGACAGGCATTGGTGTAGCACTGTTGTGAAGAAAGCTAATCTGCCTGTCTGTAATAGGCATTTTTTACTGCCTCTAGCCCAGTAAATCCTTTTTGGCTAGTAGCAGTGTGACAGGCATTGGTGTAGCATTGTTGTGAAGAAAGCTACACCGCCTGTCTGTAATAGCCATTTTTAACTACATCAAGCCCAGTCAATCCATAATGGCTAACAGCAGTGTGTGGCAGACTAATGTCTGGTGTAGCACTGTTGTGAAGAAAGCTACACTGCTTGTCTATAATAGCCATATTTCAGTGCATGTAGCCAAGCAAATCCTTTTAGGCTACTAACACAGTTTGACTAGGTAGCTGTACTTCAGTGTTCTTTTGAAAAGTACCGCCACACAGCAAAGAAAGCGCTTTTGTATTGCATCTGACCAAAACTAGTTACCAAAACTATTTATGCTAGTACCACAGTTTGACTACATAGCTGTACTTCAGTGTTCTTTTGAAAAGTACCGCCACACAGAGCAGAAAACACTTGCCCAAAACTAGTTAAAAAAACTATTTACGCTAGTTCCACAGTTTTACTACGTAGTCGTACTTCAGTGTTGTTTTGAAAAGTACCGCCACACAGCGAAGAAAACACATTTGTATTGCATCTGCCCAAAACTAGTTACCAAAACTATTGACACTAGTACCACAGTTTGACTAGGTAGCTGTACTTCAGTGTTGCTTTGAAAAGCACCGCCACAAAGTACAGAAAACACTTTTGTATTGCATCTGGCCAAAATTAGTTACCAAAACTATTGACACTAGTACCACAGTTTGACTAGGTAGCCGTACTTCAGTGTTCTTTTGAAAAGTACTGCCACACAGAGCAGAAAACACTTTTGTATTGCATCTGCCCGAAACTAGTTACCAAAACTATTGACACTAGTACCACAGTTTGACTCGGTAGCTGTACTTCAGTGTGCTTTTGAAAAGTATCACCACACAGAGCAGAAAACACTTTTGTATTGCATCTGCCCAAAACTAGTTACCAAAACTATTGACACTAGTACCACAGTTTGACTCGGTAGCTATACTTCAGTGTTGTTTTGAAAAGCACCGCCACAAAGCACAGAAAACACTTTTGTATTGCATCTGCCCAAAACTAGTTACCAAAACTATTGACACTAGTACCACAGTTTGACTCGGTAGCTGTACTTCAGTGTTGTTTTGAAAAGCACCGCCACAAAGCACAGAAAACACTTTTGTATTGCATCTGCCCAAAACTAGTTACCAAAACTATTGACGCTAGTACCACAGTTTGACTAGGTAGCTGTTCCTCAGTGTTGTTTTAAAAAGTACCACCACACAGAGCAGAAAACACTTTTGTATTGTTTCTGCAAAACTAGTTACCAAAACTATTTACGCTAGTACCACAGTTTGGTTTGACTAGGTAGCAGTACTTTAGTGTTGTTTTGAACAGTGCCGCCACATAACGCAAAAAACACTTTTGTATTGCATCTGCCCAAAACAACTTACCAAAACGTTTGACGCTAGTACCACTGTTTTCTATGTAGCTGTACTTCAGTGTTCTTTGAAAAGTACCGCCACACAGCGCAGAAAACACTTTTGTATTGCATCTGCCCAAAACTAGTTAACAAAACTATTGACGCTAGTACCACAGTTTGACTAGGTAGCTGTACCTCAGTGCTCTTTTGAAAAGTACCGCCACACAGCGAAGAAAACACTTTTGTATTGCATCTGCTGCCAAAACTCGTTACCAAAACTATTGACGCTAGTACCACAGTTTTTCTTCGTAGCTGTACTTTAGTGTTCTTTTAAAAAGTACCGCCACACAGAGCAGAAAATACTTTTGTATTGTTTCTGCAAAACTATTTACGCTAGTACCACAGTTTGACCAGGTAGCTGTACTTCAGTGTTGTTTTGAAAAGTACCACCACACACCGCAGAAAACACATTTGTGTTGCATCTGCCCAAAACTAGTTACCAAAACTATTGACGCTAGTACCACAGTTTGACTAGGTAGCTGTTCCTCAGTGTTGTTTTAAAAAGTACCACCACACAGAGCAGAAAACACTTTTGTATTGTTTCTGCAAAACTAGTTACCAAAACTATTTACGCTAGTACCACAGTTTGGTTTGACTAGGTAGCAGTACTTTAGTGTTGTTTTGAACAGTGCCGCCACATAACGCAAAAAACACTTTTGTATTGCATCTGCCCAAAACAACTTACCAAAACGTTTGACGCTAGTACCACTGTTTTCTATGTAGCTGTACTTCAGTGTTCTTTGAAAAGTACCGCCACACAGCGCAGAAAACACTTTTGTATTGCATCTGCCCATAACTAGTTACCAAAACCTTTGATGCTAGTACCACAGTTTGACTACGTAGCTGTACTTCAGTGTGCTTTTGAAAAGTATCACCACACAGAGCAGAAAACACTTTTGTATTGCATCTGCCCATAACTAGTTACCAAAACCTTTGATGCTAGTACCACAGTTTGACTAGGTAGCTGTACTTCAGTGTGCTTTTGAAAAGTACCGCCACACAGAGCAGAAAACACTTTTGTATTGTATCTGCAAAACTAGTTACCAGTACTTTTGACACTAGTACCACAGTTTGACTAGGTAGCTGTACTTCAGTGTTCTTTTGAAAAGTACCGCCGCACAGCGAAGAAAACACTTTTGTATTGCATCTGCCCAAAATTATTTACCAAAATATTTGACGCTAGTACCACTGTTTTCTACGTAGCTGTTCTTCAGTGTTCTTTTGAAAAGTACCGCCACACAGTGCAGACAACACTTTTGTATTGCATCTGCCCAAAACTAGTTACCAAACTATTGACGCTAGTACCACTGTTTTACTACGTAGCTGTACTTCAGTGTTCTTTTGAAAAGTACCGCCACACAGCGCAGAAAATACTTTTGTATTGCACCCAGTGGCGGATTATAATGAGGTCAATATGGGCTTTTGCCCCGGGCCCAATGGTGTCTAGGGGCCCGCAGCCCAGGGGGTAAATTGCCCCATTATAATCCGCCATCACACAGCACTGTGCACGCAGGGCTGCAGCGTCCATGAGGTGACGAGCCCTGCTA
Organism: Allobates femoralis; assembly: GCA_033576535.1. Taxonomy (NCBI): domain Eukaryota; kingdom Metazoa; phylum Chordata; class Amphibia; order Anura; family Aromobatidae; genus Allobates; species Allobates femoralis. The sequence goes on from JARQOC010000002.1 coordinate 541,353,090, forward strand.
GTTGAGGAGCGGCATCTGCAGGGCGCCCGGTGGTGTTATGACTCCCTGCTGATGCCGCTCTCTCCTACAGTCCCGGCCGCCGCCGCCGCGTTACACTTACACCCCCACCCAGCAGTGTGAGCCCACCTGTAGAGCCGCACAGGATGAAAGACCTGTGCTTACAGGACCTGTGATGATGTCATAGAGGGGAGGAGTCAGGGATCACATGATCAGCTCCTCGTTATGCAGTCATCCACTGTGCTGGATGTCATGGTGCTGGATAAGGTGAAGGAGAGGATGAGATGTGAAAGTTATGTGTGGCCCACCTGTGTGTGCTCCTATCTGTCTTGTGTGGCCCCCTGTGTGTGCTGTGAGGCCCCTGTGTGTCCTGTGAGGCCCCGGGGCACTTCAGCTCTGTGCCGGCGGGAAATGAGTGCCGCGCGCGGTGCTCATCTCCCTGCGGCTTCCGGGCTGTCAGAGCATGACGGCGGGCCCCCTGTGTGCCCTGCGAGGCCCCCTATGTGGCCTCCTGTCTGTCCTGTGTGGCCTCCTGTGTGGCTGTGAGTCCTGTGAGGCCCCCTGTGTGTGCTGTGTGTCCCCCTGTGTGTGCTATGTGGCCTCCTGTCTGTCCTGCGAGGCCCCCTGTCTGTCCTGCGAGGCCCCCTGTCTGTCCTGTGAGGCCCCCTGTGTGTCCTGTGAGGCCCCCTGTGTGGCTTCCTGTCTGTCTTGTGTGGCCCCGTGTGTGTGCTGTGAGGCCCCCTATGTGTGCTGTGTTACCCTCTGTGTGTGCTGTGTGGCCCCCTGTGTGTGCTGTGTGGACCCCTGTGTGCTGTGAGGCCCCCTGGGTGTCCTGTGAGGCCCCCACACAGGGGTCAGGAGATTTACAGTGTGGATGTAGCAGAGCCGAGTGTGTACTAGGTGTATGGAGCGGAGCCGTATGTGTACGTGGTGTATGGAGCGGAGCCGTGTGTGTACGAGGTGTATAGAGTGGAGCTGAGTGTGTACGAGGTCCATGGAGCGGAACCGTGTGTGTACGTGGTGTATGGAGCAGAGCCGCTTGTGTAACTAGGTGTATGGAGCGGAGCCGCATGTGTATGAGATGTACGGAGCAGAGCTGAGTGTGTACGAAGCAGAGCCGCGTGTACAAGGTGTACGGAGCAGAGATGCGTGTGTACGAGGTGTACGGAGCGGAGCCGTGTGTGTATGAGGTGTATGGAGCGGAGCCACATGTGTATGGTGCGGAGCCGTGTGTGTACGAGGTGTGTGGAGCGGAGCTGTGTGTGTATGAGGTGTATGGAGCGGAGCCGCATGTGTATGAGATGTACGGAGCAGAGCTGAGTGTGTACGAAGCAGAGCCGCGTGTACAAGGTGTACGGAGCGGAGCCACGTGTATACGAGGTGTACGGAGCGGAGCCACGTGTGTACGAGGTGTATGGAGCGGAGCCGCATGTGTATGGAGCCGAGCGTGTACGAGGTGTTCAGAGCAGAGCCGAGTGCGTAAGAGGTGTACGGAGCGAAGCCGAGTGTGTACGAGGTGTACGGAGCGAAGCCGAGTGTGTACGAGGTGTATGGAGCAGAGCCGTATGCGTACAAGGTGTACAGAGCAAAGCCAAGTGTGTACGAGGTGTACGGAGCTGAGCCATGTGTACGAGGTGTATGGAGCAGAGTTGAGTGTGTACTAGGTGTACGGAGCAGAGCCATGTATGTATGGAGCATGTGGAGCTGTGTGCTTACAAGGTGTGCGTACCGGTGGTAGCTGCCTGCGGATGTTGCTCCCACTCCTATAGTCCCAGCGGCCTCTGCTGGCAGCATTGTTCTCCCGAGTCCCGGCTGCCGCTGTCCGCCCTGCTATGCTGATTCTGCCGGGCCTGACCGGGCTTTGCTGAATCCTCCTACTCTAGGAGGACCCAGACCCAGGCAGGCAGCTGATCTCGACTGAGGCTGAGCAGACTCCTCCGTCCTCCTGACTGAGTCTGTGTCTCACTTGCCGACCGCCATCCACCACCTCCTGGGTCGCCGCCTGCATGAAGAGAGGGAGTCTGAGGAGAGGGACCGTCACCTAATGCCGACACAGAGCACAGAGAGGATGTGCCTGTGTGACAGAGAGGTGAGTGATATGTCCACTCCTGACTCCTGCCCTGCTGCTGCAGCTGCTGCCTGTGGCTGTGCTCTGTGTGTGCACTGCCAGCTAGACCTGGTGGCTGCTGCATGGCAGGGAGGACTCAGTCAGTGTAAAGAAAGAATGTAAGCAGTAATTAAATGATTTGTGTACTAAGGCCCCTTTCACATCTTTTTTTTTCAGATCGTGGCTGATCCGGCAGATTTACCGCATCTGCCGACTAACGGCCGCACTTGCGGCACACTTGCGGCAAGCCCCATGCATTGTTTATGGGGCTTGCGGTTTGGTGTGGCAAGTGCGGTTCTGCTGGGTGCGGCAAGTCCGGCATTTGCGGCGGTGGAAAAAAAAACGCCGCTGACCGCGTTGTCATCCATCGTCGCAACGGCTGTTAGGCAGCAAATGTGGTAAATCTGCTGGATCTGCCGCAATTTGAAAGACACGGTGATGTGAAAGGGGCCTAACGAACGCTGCTTTCACATCAGTGTTTAGCTGATGTTTGGGCCGTTCCAGCAGGTGGCGCCGCATGTGCCGGATCGTCCGCCTAACAGCCGACTTGCGGCCCGGATGCGGCAAGCCCCATGCATTGTCTATCACAAGTGCGGTTCTGCTGAGTGCGGCAGATCAGGCACTTGTGGCCGCGAAAAAAAACTCTACAAGTGGTGTTTTTTTTTTCGCGGCCGCAAGTGTCGAATCTGCCGCACACGGCAGAACCGCACTTGCCGCACCGGACCGCAAGCCCCATAGACAATGCATAGGGCTTGCCGCATCTGGACCGCAAGTCGGCCATTAGGCGGCTGATCCGGCGCCACCTGCCGAATCGGCCGCACATCAGCAAAACAGCTGATGTGAAAGGCCCCTTAATCACTGGAGTGGTGTGCCCCACCATCTTGGATAATACAGAAACATGTGAAATGGCTATACATGGTGTATCATGTGCCCCTCTAATAAGTGGCTATCTTGCTTGGATTATGTACGTATGGAGTCCATGCATTCATGATTCAAGAAAAATATCCACATAGAGGGGCACATACAACATGTAGAGGTATTTCACATGTCTATCCAAGGTGGAGGGGTAGTGGGTGCGCACATTGTGTATTTTGTGAGTTTTTACCTCAGTATGTGTAAGACCTCGTGCACACGCTGAGTATTTGGTGAGTTTTTACCTAGTAATTGTAAGGCCTCAGGCACACGCTGAGTATTTGGTGATTTTTACCTCAGTATTTGTAAGACCTCGTGCACACGCTGAGTATTTGGGGAGTTGTTACCTCAGTATCTGTAAGGCCTCGTGCACACGCTGAGTATTTGGTGATTTTTTTTTCCCCTCAGTAATGTAAGGCCTCGTGCACACGCTGAGTATTTGGTGTTTTCCTCAGTATCTGTAAGGCCTCGTGCACACGCTGAATATTTGGTGATTTTTTTACCTCAGTATCTGTAAGGCCTCGTGCACACGCTGAGTATTTGGTGAGGTTTTACCTCAGTATCTGTAAGGCCTCGTGCACACGCTGAGCATTTGGTGAGTTGTTACCTCAGTATCTGTAAGGCCTCGTGCACACACTGAATATTTGGTGATTTTTTTTTTCCCTCAGTATCTGTAAGGTCTCGTGCACACGCTGATGCTGCATTATAAGAAGCAGGCTATTATGCCCTGAATGCCCCCTGTACACACAATAAATAACTTATAGAAATCTAGCACCCTGTATTCTAACCTATTACCAGTCCAAAATTCTTGCTTGCAGATTGGTCCACCCGGCCTCTCCTCGCCGTCTGACAGGCTCTTCTTCTGAATGATATGGATCACGCCTTTGTTATCCACGTCCCACTTTTCCATCTCACGTCTGTGCAGATGCCTCTCCAGCTTGCGCAAACGCACCATGCTCTGCCCTACTGCAGCTACAATGTAAAACTCATCTACTCATGCGCGAACCGCAGGGGTCTCTGCACATGGCTCCAGGCTCCCAGTCTTCTGCGTGTAATGTATAGTGACATTACTGAGAGTTTAAACTTGTAGGATAACCCCATGATGGAGCACACTGCACCTGCACAAGCCAGAGAGGTATGGGCATAGCATAGGCAATGGAAAAATTGGACGTGGTCACGTGGATAACGCAGGTGACAGGAGGCGCTATCTACATCATTCAGAAGAAGACGCTGTCGGACCGCGAGGAGGCGGGACAGACCAATCTGCAAGCAAGTCCATTGGACCAGTAACAGGTGATTATCATGCAGGGTGCACACTGTTCGAGATTGTTATAAGTTATTTATTCTGAGTACAGGAGCAGTCAGGGCATAATGGCCGCCTTCTAATGGACTGTTCAATACTATGGCTTCAAGTGTTTTTTTTTTTCCTCCTAACTGAAGGGTAAATTGACCAGATCAATGGATGTTTGACAGGATAGAGTTTCACTCAGCAACTATTTTTCTGGAATAATCTATTTCAGGTATATGATAACCTCCGTCACATGACTCCCGCGACCCCGTCACATGACCCCGTCACATGACCCCCGTGACCCCATCACATGACCCCCGTGACCCCGTCACATGACCCCCGTGACCCCGTCACATGACCCCCGTGACCCCGTCACATGACCCCCATCACATGACCCGGGGGGGGGGGCCCACAGAGTCTGAACAGCCCCGGGCCCTGGCTACCCTTAATCCACCCCTGATTGCACCTGCCCTCAACTAGTTACCAAAACTATTGACGCTAGTACCACTGTTTTACTAGGTAGCTGTACTTCAGTGTTCTTTTGAAAAGTACCGCCACACAGCGCAGAAAATACTTTTGTATAGCACCTGCCCAAAATTAGTTAACAAAACTATTGACACTATTACCACAGTTTGATTAGGTAGCTGTACTTCAGTGTTCTTTTGAAACTACCACCACACAGCGCAGAGAACACTTTTATATTGCACCTGCCCTCAACTAGTTACCAAAACTATTGACGCTAGTACCACAGTTTTTCCACGTAGCTGTACTTCAGTGTTCTTTAGAAAAGTACCGCCACAAAGTGCAGACAACATCTTTTGTATTGCATCTGCCCAAAACCAGTTACCAAAATTATTGACACTAGTACCCCTGTTCTACATCTGCAAAAAACGAATTACCAAACCCTATTTAGGCTAGTACCACTGTTTGGCCACTCAGCTCTGCTAGTTTTGCTTCCATTGTTTTTTATACCAACAACTACAGATATGCCAATTACTTACCCTCCAAAATGAGTGGTAAAAGGTCTGCTGATGGTGGAAAGGGGAATAGGTGTGTTAGAAAGGGTAAAAATCTTTGTGTCTGTGGGGTAGGTGCTAAAGTAACAGAAACATCTGGTGAAAAAATACTGTCTTCAATCCAAACTAAAATGACTACTTCTTTTCGTGGACGATCTGATATCATCCCTTTCTTATGCAGCAAAGCATTGCTAAAACTTGTAGATGAGGCCCAAAAACAGCAGGTGCTTCAATGGATATCAAGCACTCCATTAAGTGGCTCTCCTCCACCTCAACTTCAACATCACAAACACTTCAGTCCTCAGAGGTGTCACCCCAATCGCACTTGCTTCCTCACAGCTCAAAGTCTTCAGCCGCCCTATTGACTAAGGGGAAACACAGATTAGTGAGTCTGCAGAACTGTTCACTCATACTATAGCCTGGGAATCAGAGGTCTGCTCCAAAGCTCCAAAGCTTCATCGGATCCAGGCCCAGATGAACAAGGGTCCGAGCATAATGTAGACCCTCATTCCCAAACTGTAACCCCTGTCGGTGGAGATAATGAGGCAGATGATGATGAGACTCAGATACCTCATTGTACTGACAACTTGACTTTGCGCTCAGGGCAGGAAGAGGTTGGCTCTGAGGACAATGAGTGTGAGAACACACAGGGTGATGATGAGGTTGAAGATCGCACTTACTGTCAACCCAAAGGCAGGCAGTTGATGCGCTCATCAGAGGAGGTGGATTCTAGTGACAAAGTTAGGTTGCGGCTTCCTGGACAGAGACAGAGTCCTGGAAGCACTTCAATGACTGCATCCTCAGCCACAACTCTGCCTCCCTGCAGAAGTCGTGGTGGCTCTGCAGGTCGCATGGGCACTTAGCCTTGCATAGCCTGGGCCTTTTTTCAGATCACAAAGGATAACCCAACTCTTGTTATCTGTCAAAGGCTGGGGTCACACTTGGCATGAGTTTTTTTAGTGCCTTAAAAAAACGCATGCGTTTCTGCATGCTTTTTTTAAGGTGTCTGATGGCACCCTGCGTTTTTTGCATAAATCTGCACCATATGCATATTTTTTGGTGCTGTTTTAAAAACGCATGCGTTTTTTAGAAAGCGCATGCGTTTTTTAACATGAGCCCCTATGGAAAACGTATGCGTTTTTGGATGGTACTAAATGGTACTAATGTACCATGCGTTTTTGCATGCGTTTTTGATGTCAGCTAATCACATAATTGCAAAAACGCACACAAAAACGCATGGTACTGTCACACATGCGTTTTTGCTATTAAGACATGCGTTTTTGCTATTTTTTGCGTTTTTTAACATGGGGGCCTATGGGTGCGTTTTGACATGTTTTTTGAAAAACGCAGGTCTCCAAAAAAGCATGAAAAAACGCAAGTGTGACCCCAGCCAAATTTGTAAACAAAAACTGAGTAGAGGTCAAAAAATCAATAGTTTGAGTACTTCATGCATGAAGTCACATGGACATAAAGCATAAGTCACAGTGGGAAGCTCACTGTGATACAATGCGGCCTAGCGGGCCTGGCCAACCATCGTCTACCCCATCAAGTGCATCTGCGGCCTCTTCATCCTCTGTGACTGTGGAGACAGCTGTTAGACAGGCTTTCGGACGCAGAACTTCCACATCTTTACCCGTAACAGCCAGTGTGATTGACAGGTCATCAGCTGTTTTGGAAGTGGAAACACCTGCTGGTGTTGAGCGCTGTCAGACATCAAGAGCAACAACTTTTCATGAATGCAATGTAATATGTCCGCCTGCACCTCCCTCACAGACCAGCAGTTTGTCTTGGACATCCTACTCAAACCTGTCTCAGCACAGCAGCCAGGTCTCAGTCCCTCAGATGTGGACAAGTAAAAGACATTTCTTCCTACCCATGCCCAAGCTTAGAGATTGAATTTCACCATCTGCAAGCTGTTGGCTACGGAAATGCTGCCTTTCCATCTGCTGGAAACAGCGGATTTTCAAGACCTTATGGCCATCGCAGTCCCCCAGCACCAGATGCCCAGTCGCCACTACTTCTCAAAGAAAGCTGTGCCTGTGCTATACTAGCATGTCGCACACAACATCATGGTTTCCTTGAGAGACTTTGTGTGTGACAGGGTGCATTTTACCACGGACACTTGGACAAGTAAGCATGGACAGGGGCGTTACATGTTACTGACTGGGCACTGGGTGACTATGGTGACAGCAGGAGAAGGGGCTGCTGGATGTTCCTCCACTGCTTCTGCCTCCTCCACCTCTTCAAGGTCCTTTACCTGCGCCCAAAGCCCGTTCTGGTAATGTGACCAGCGTTCAAACTTCTCAGGAGGAATCCTGCATACCTCATTACTATGCTGGCAGCAGGCCTCAACACCATCAGGCGGTGTTTACATTAAAATGTCAGGGAAATGTGAGTCACACAGCTGAGGAAGTGTGGTCAGCTCTGGAGACAGAGTTTAATGAATGGTTGTCTGCACTGAACTGCAGCCAGGGAAGGTCGTGTGCGACAATGCTGCAAACCTGGGCACGGCCCTTCGCTGGGGCATGGTGACACACATGCCTTGTATGGCTCACGTCTTGAACCTGTGGTCCAGCAGTTTCTAGCCCACTATCCTGACCTAGATGCGCTTCTTGAACAGGGCAGGGTTGCTGTGTGCTCACTTCCGCCGTTCGCATCCCGCAGCTCAGCGACTTGCATCTCTACAGAAGTCATTTGGCCAGCTGGTTCACCGACTGAAACGTGATGTGCCGACACGATGGAATTCCACTCTGCACATGTTGCAGCGCCTGTGGCAGCAGCGACGAGCTCTGGTGCAGTATGTTATGACATATAAGCCTGGGCCAACGTGATCCAAGCAATCCACTGCTGGAGTGGTCTCAGATCAAGGACCTCTGTACCCTTCTGCAGAGTTTTGAAATGGCTACTAAGATGTTTAGCGCTGACAATGCCCATATCAGCATGACAATTCCGGTCATCTACATGCTGGAGCATACTTTAACCGGTATTCGGAGTCAGGTGGTGGACAAAGAGGAAGGGGAGGAAGTACAGGAGGAGGCATATGCGGAAGGGATAACAAGATCTCAAAGGTCCAGATGGTTGGCAGGACCAAGGAGGCTGGCAAGGGTGGGTGGGAGAGAGGGATTAACAAGGATACATGGTAGCCGCCAAACTGTTGATGAAGGTGCAGGAGCCGAGGGAGAAATGGAGTACAAAGAGGCGATGGGCATGGAAGACTCAGCAGATGAGGGAGATCTGGATCACATTTCTGTTGTGCGAGGTTGAGGGGAGAGGGCAGAAGAAGGAAGCGTGAATATTACCTCGCCGCCACCAACACAACAAGGACTTGGTCCTTCTGGATGCGCAAGACATATGAGCATCTTCTTGCTGCACTTCCTGCAACATGATCCTCGGATTGTTAGAATCCAAAGTAACGCCGACTACTGGGTTGCCACACTCTTAGATACCCGGCACAAGAGTAAATTTGGCCAAATGATTCCTGCCCTGGAAAGGGATTCACGCACGCAGGAGTATCAACAGAAACTTTTACTTAATCTTAGATCTGCTTTTCCCCAAAACACCAGTGGAGCACATAGTGAATATCGCAGTTCTAACTTTCCAACCCTGGGAATGTTGAGTTGTCATCATCACTCAAATGTTAACAGTAACAGTCCATCTAGTAAGAGCAGTTTTGTGTAATTGTGTAATCAATTTTTTACACCATCCTTTGCAACGCCAGAAGAGAGAACAAGTATGACACATACCGTCTTTCCCCGATTTTAAGACCCCCCCCGAAAGTAAGACAAGGTAGGGGGAACGGGGGGGTCTGCTAATATAAGGCCCCCCTCAAAGTAAGACCGCCTAGGGGGGGGCTCTGGGGAATATAAGGCCGCCGCCTCCTGGTACCTGTCCCCCGGGGTGTCCAGGCTCCTCCAGTGTGTCCAGGCTCCTCCAGTGTCCTGCAGGTGCAGCCGCGCTGGAGCAGATGGGGTTAATCACAGCCTAACTTGCTGTGTGCCCCTGCTCATCTCTGCCCAGCCTGATGTCACTCACTGCAGCCCGGCTCGAGTAGCGGGCGCGGCCAGATGACGTTGTGAGCTCTGATTGGCTCATCATCTGGACGCGCCCGCTGGTTCCTGGGAGCCAATCAGAGCTCGAGCTGGGCTGCAGTGACATCAGGCTGGGCAGAGATGAGCAGCGGCACACAGCAAGTTAGGCTGTGATTAACCCCATCTGTTCCAACGCGGCTGCACCTGGGGGATACCGAGGACACTGGAGGAGCCTGGACACACCGGAGGACAGCAGGGAGCGACAGCGAAGGCCAGGGGAGCCGGTAAGAAGCGGTGTGTATGTGTGAGTGTGTATGTGTATGTGTATATGTGTATGTGTGAGTGTATGTGTATGTGTATATGTGTATGTGTGTGTATGTGTATGTGTGTGAGTGTATATGTGTGTGTGTTTTTTGTAAGTGTATGGGTGGGTAGGTGTGTGTGGATGGGAGGCTGCAGTGGCTGGGGCTGCCAATATAAGACCCCCCCCCCCGAAAATAAGACAGGGTGCCACTTTTGGCGCCCAAAAAAATATAAGACACGGTCTTATTTTCGGGGAAACACGGTAGTGAACGCCTAGAGAGGATGGTACAGGAGTATCTACAGAGGAATATTGATGCCATGACTGGACAACTAGACCCTTGTTCATTTTGGGCTTCCAAACTGGAAAAATGGCCTGAGCTCACCACTCACGCCTTGGAGATTTTGTCCTGCCCCGCAGCCAGCATTCTCTCAGAACATGTCTTCAGCGCTGCTGGTAGTGTGCTGACAGATAAGCGCACGCTTCTGTCCAATGACAGTGTAGACAGACTAACGTTTATCAAAATTAACAAGTCATGGATCCGCAAGGACTTTGCCACCCCTGTGTCAGCCTGGGGAGACTGAACTTTACAATGTGCTGCATTAAATTCCACATTTCCATATTTCTACTCTGGGGCAATTGATGCCACTTAAGTGGTGGCTGTTCCTAATTTTATTAAAAAAAAATAGAGACTGTTGTTGAAGTTTCCTTGCTGTTTGTTGCTTGACTTGTGTAGGGCCCTCTGAACTCAATACCTATCCTTGACACTCCTGCCCCTGTTTCTGAATATTCAACCTTTTTGTCCATCGAACCAGTGATGAACAAATTAGCTGTATTCACATCCACCATTTTTGGGTGCTTGAAAGCATTGTTTGGTCAATCTCCCCTGTCCACGAGGCCTAATCAAGTCACTTACCTACCTCTCTTTTTTCCTGTAGTAATCCACAAAACTGACAGTAGTCCCATCTGTGTGTTGCGGAGCATAACTTTGATGGGAACGCTTGCACAAGGTTTGAGTTTATCCGGCCTACTAGGCCCAAACTGGTCTCTGACCTACCTCTCTATTATTTCCTGTAGAACTCTATGAAACTGATGGTGGTCCCACCGGTCTGTGGCAGGGTATATAATTGATGGGAATGCTTGCATGAGCTTTGACTTCATGTGGCCCTCTAGGCCCAAACAGGTCTCTGACCTACCTCTCCATTATTTCCTGTAGTATTCCACAAAACTAATGGTGGTCTTATCTGTGTGTGGCGCTGCATATCATTGATGGGAACGCTTGCATGAGCTTTGACTTCATGTGGCCCTCTAGGCCCAAACAGGTCTCTGACCTACCTCTACATTATTTCCTGTAGTATTCCACAAAACTAATGGTGGTCCCACCGGTATTTGGCAAGGTATATCCTTGATGGGGCATCATTTAAAACATGGATATTCAAAACCAATACACAGGAATGCAAAACTAACCAAATTACATATCATATTAAACAAAACCTGCTAGAGCAGACAAGAGAAAGAAAGAATTAGTGCTTATGATTAAATACAACTTAAAGAAAAATAGCCAAATCAATCCTATCATTCAGGCCACTGGCACCCTGGGCTTTCACGTGTAGGATCCATCTGGATTTGGACCTGAGGAGTTTCTTATGTAAATCTACTTGAGGAGAGGGTAAAACCCTCTTTAGCCCAGTGAAAGATAGTGTCTCAGGGTTGCCCGAACTACACTCTGTTACAAGTTTTATTAAACGGGGTGAACCTTTGCCTTATTCTATGGATTTAAAGTGCTCTTTGAAGCGGATATACAAAAGCCTGATCATTTTGCCTATGTAATAAAGGGCGCATGGACAAAAGACCTCATAGACAACAAACTTGGTCCTACACGAGATAAACTGCTTCACATTATGCCACTTGTCACCTATTTTAATAGGATTTCTGATCAAGTGAAAACAACAAAAAGGACAACTTCCACACTTGAAATTGCCCTTCTGGCCTGCCTCATCTAACCTGACCTCCTGGGACGAGTCTGTTTCCAACCAAGCTATCTCTCAGACTGTTACACCTCCTCTGGAAAACCAATGGTTTAAACTGAACCATATCTGGGAGATTCTTGTCACCCTCCAGGATGTGCCAATGTCTCAAGGTGGCAGATCTGATTTTACTCTCCATAGCAGCAAATTTGAAATTGAATATGAAACGTCTCCCTGTCCTTTTGTTCTTATCCTGGGGAATCCTGATGGCTGTGGGTCGGGAGTGTACAGTCAACATGCCTGAAGTAGTACCAGTCTTGGTGGCGGGAGGATTGGAGAGAGCCTTGTCACACGTTATCACCAATAAGGAGGGGGGTATCCCCTGGCCAGAAACCTTGTCTTGACAGGCAGAAGCTTCATATTCAATTTCAAATTTGATCCTATGGAGAGTAAATTCAGATACACCATCTTTTGACATTGGCCCATCCTGGAGGGTGTCAAGGATCTCTCAGATATGGTTCAGTTTAAACTATTGGTTACACACAGTAGGTGTAATAATCTGACAGATATATTGGTTAGAAACAGACTCAGCCCCAGGGGGTTAGGGTTAGATGAGGGCGGCCTGAAAGGCAATTTCAAGTGTGGAAGTTACCCTTTTTGCTGTTTTCATTTGATCAGAAATTCTATTAAAATAGGTGACAAGTGGCATAATGGGAAGCAGTTTAACTCGTGTAGGACCAATTTTGTTGTCTATGTGGTCTTTTGTCCCTGTGGCATTTACTTTCATTGGCAAAACCTACAGACTAGGGATGGGCGAGTCTACTCACTAGGACTCGTTACTCGGCGAGTAGTAAGGGACTCACAGGACTCGGTACTCGGCGAGTTTCCCAGCGATTACTCGCACAGTAACGAGTCCAATGCAAGTCAATGGCAATCCAAGTTTTGTCAGAGTTTACTTTTTCTCACTCGCTAGACTCGCTATATCACATCGCTATGTAGCTTGAATCTCCCCAAATCGTTTAAACAATCGCACCGCTTCACGGATACCCGCTGTCAGCAGCGAGTCTGAGCGAGTCTGAGCGAGTCTACGAATCCGAGTCCTGTATACTGTATTCGGGACTCGCGAATAGGGTGGAGGCACACTGGCGTTGAACTCACGCGAGTTTAATGCGAGAAAAACTCGCATTAAACTTGGACCTGTATCTTTCAATGATACAGGTCACATTAATGAGAGTCTCTGGCATTAAACTCGCTTTGCGAGAGCAATCCGAGTGCTATCGCATCAAGCTGCGATTGCACTGCGATTGCCTCGCGCGAGGGACCATTAAAAGTATATGGGTGCGAGTCTAGCTCGCACCCATACAGCACACGGTGCGAGAGTCGCAGCCGTGTGCTGTCAAAATCACTGGCCCCCCGCAGTCCCCATAAGTTACAATAATGTTTCATTGCTGTGACAGCAGCAGTGAAGCAGTATTGTATGTTTAATTTATTATTTTTCGCAAAGTTACACCTATCAGCTTGATTTGACATGTTTTTACCATGTCGGCTGTTCAGGACTGCATTCAGCACTGTGCTAACGAGAGGGTTTTAACCCGGTGAATAAGGGGTTAATCAGACGCTGGTGTCATGACACCATCTGTCCAGGGGTTGTCCTCCCCCCTGGATACATGGTGACATGACATCATGTGTCTGAATGGGTTAATTTTTCTGTAAACCAGGTTCAATTGTATGTCAATTGTATGTCGGGTTTAGAGAAGTGACAGAATAAGCCGTGATTTGTAAAGAGCTGTCCATGGTGCTGAAGCCCTGGCATCCATTCAGAAATCACCGGCTTATTCTGTCACTTCTCTAAACCCGACATACAATTGAACCTGGTTTACAGAAAAATTAACCCATTCGGACACATGATGTCATGTCACCATGTATCCAGGGGGGGAGTACAACCCCTGGACAGATGGTGTCATGACACCAGCGTCTGATTAACCTCTTATTCACCGGGTTAAAACCCCCTCGGTAGCACATTGCAGAATGCAGTCCTGAACAGCCGACATGGTAAAAACATGTCAAATCAAGCTGATAGGTGTAACTTTGCAAAAAATAATAAATTATACATACAATACTGCTTCACTGCTGCTGTCACAGCAATGAAACATTATTGTAACTGTATGTGTGCGACAGTGTGCCTCCACCCATACAGAATCTGTTATGTTCCGACAAAGCTTCCGAGACACATCTGCGATTTGTAAATCACACATTACTCGCTATTACTCGCTTCCCCATTCATTAACATTGGACTCGCTAGACTCGCAACGAGTAGCGAGTCCTGGGCTCGGACTCGCTAGAGTCAAGCGATTCCGAGTAATTTAGGACTCGCCCATCACTACTACAGACCTTTGTACGTCCACTTTAAACAGCACTTGAAATCCATAGAATCAGGCAAAGGTTCACCCCGTTTAATAAAACACTAAGAGAGTGTCATGCGGGTAAGGCCCACGTCACACACACAGATATTTGTGCAGATATTGTTCACAGATCTCTGGTTGCAGTGAAATTATGGACACATTAATCCATTTATATACAGCCACAAAATGGAGCAATGTGTCCATGATTTCACTGCAACCAGAGATCTGCGAACAATATCTGCACAAATATCTGTGTGTGTGACGTGGGCCTTACCCTAAGAAACTATCTTTTGGCTTGAATGATAGAATAGATTTGGCTATTTTAGTTTAAGTTGTATTTAATCATAAGCACTAATTCTTTCTTTCTCTTGTCTGCTCTAGCAGGTTTTGTTTAATATGATATGTAATTTGGTTAGTTTTGCATTCCTGTGTATTGGTTTTGAATATCCATATTTTTAATGATGCCCCTCACCCACCCGTATTTAAGGAGGTGTTTGATTACATCATGTCTAGACCCGTAGAAGCACCAGACAGGTGCGAAATGGCGCTGTTGTCCAGTGCCTAATGCACTTCCTTCCTGACCCCCTGCACAACTATGCCGATATTTTGTTTACCGATGTAAATAAATAAGTGAATTCCATCTGGTGAGTGACCCTCCATTCTTTTCCTGTATATTGGGACTCTGTGATACCTGTATATAGGAGGGTGCAATGCAGATCTCCGGTCCCAGTGAGGTTACTCCTGCTACTCTGCAGATCTGCAGCTGGTCCGCCCACTGAAGTGCCTGTAACCTTGCTTTCACTATCTTCGTTCCTAGACTTAAACACCTTGCATGCTCCTCTGGGGAATTTAATATGTAAATTGCCTTTCAAAGATAGCTTGAACTCTACCGCCACCTATCAGTAGTAGCAATCGTAAAAGTCAATATTGACCCTCAAACTGGCCTTGCAAACAATAGACATCCAGCGCCTTTCCATAGGAATGATCCATGGAAATCCAAGATTTCTTAAAACATCTATTTATTTCCTCACTAGATGGTTACCCGATTCTAACGCATCGGGTATTCTAGAATATGTATGTAGTTTATTTATGAAGATTTAGAACAATGCAATGAATACACGATATCTATCTATCATCTACCTATGTGTCTATCGTGTCTATTGAATATTTTTCCTGGGCTTTCCTTAGTTGGTAGAGCATTCGTGTTGTATGAATGGCGTGAACATGTTGTTGTCTGTTTGCCCTGTCTTCTGGAGATTTATTCAGCCGACACTGTCTATGAGATTTGGCATCTTGGACTTGACTGGCAGCAGTTTGTTGTGGTGTCTCCTGTTGCCGACTATGTCTGTGAGATGTCGCATCCTGGATTTTTCTCACGGCAGTTTGTTGTGGTGTCTCTTGGTGTCAATGTTGTCATTGCCTTGCTGCTTCTGCAGCTTTGCTGTCATCGTCATTGGTGTAATTGCGCTTACAACCAATTAAACCCATTGAATAAACGTGACTGAAGTAGTTCAGACTGTCACTGACACAATGTGTGAAGTAAATGTGACTGAAGAACAGCACACTATGACTAACAGACCTTGTAAACAGGAGTGAAGTGCATCACACTATGACTGACAGTGGCGACCAATCAGCAAAGCGTGTTTTCAAACACGCTCCAAGTGCGCTGATTGGTCGCTGCGGCTGGCGGCAACCAATCAGCGCAGTGAAGCACAGCTTGGCAGGGGTTTTGAATCCCACGATGCTGATTGGTCACCGCTGAGAGCGGCCACATCGACCGATCAGTGAAGCGTGTTTTAAAACACGCACCAAGTGCGCTGATTGGTCGCCGCGGCTGGCGCGCAATTTTCTGAACAGACAGACATGATTAGGCAATTATATAGTAGATATTAAAAACTGTAGCAAAAAGGTCAGGCAGTACATAATCACTAAACATGCATACAAACCAATGCAAATTGCCCCTTCAAAGAGACCTTGAACTCTAGCGCCACCTCTTAGTAATAGCAATCCGAAAATTATATATTGACCCTTAATCGAGGCTTGTCATATAACCAAGGATATATATTCTCATTTTGCAGACACAGAGTTTTAGGGTGATATCTCATACTTTGCACTGCCTAAGAGTAAACACCCCCAAAAAAACATGTCTGCAAACTGAGAATATGGTTCGGTTTATACCCTTGGTCATTTGATATGGTTCCTTAAAGCAGTGTTTCCCAACTCCAGTCCTCAAGGCACACCAACAGGTCATGTTTTCAGGATTTCCTTAACATTAGACTTATTAAATTATCACCTATGCAATCCTAAGGAAATCCTGAAAACATGACCTGTTGGTGTGCCTTGAGGACTGGAATTGGGAAACACTGCCTTAAAGGGTCAATATTGACTTTTAGGATTGCTACTTCTAATAGGGGGTGCTCAAGTACTCCGTAAAGAGGTAATTTGCATATTAAATCTCCCAGAGAAGCGTGCAAGGCATTTAAGTCTCCTTACACTGGCATGCCTATCTGACATGTTGCTCTCCATAAGGAGAGATGTTATTTCTTAGAACGCCTTTAAGATGTTTTTAGGAGAAAGTGAATCATTCATCAACAGTCAAGTCCATCAGCAGGCCATGACCGCTTTTGTCTTAAGTGCATTGATACATTTAGGGAAGCATAGCTCTTGCTTTTTGAGTAAGCAATTCTAATAGCTACATTATATCAGTAAATTGCCAATTAAGCAGTTCTCTAATATAATCTTTTAAGAGGCTGCAAATCCAAGATCAGTTTCAAGAAAGCTGTTGAACAACCTGAGGCTGGGGTTACACATAGAAATCCGTTTTTGGAAGTCATTTTCATCACCAATCCGTTTTTTATAGGGTGCTTTTTGTGTCTCCTGCACTCCTGTACGTTTTTGGAATTTTCATTAAAAAAACGCATGCGCGAACGCATGCGCAAACGCAAGTGCATGCGTTTGCATGCGTTTGCGCATGCGTTTCCCATAGGGCCCCATGTTAAAAAAAACGCATGAAAACGCATGCGTTTTTTAACTGATGCCAAAAACGCTGTTTACTGCGTTTTTGGCTCAAAAACGGACAGGGCAATGTTTTGAGCTCCAGAGAAAAACGCACAGGGTGTTTATTACACCCAATGCGTTTTTCTGTCAGTTTTTGGACTTAGAAAAAAAAAATGACAAAACTGAAGCCAAAAACTGACTGAGGGCTTATGTGTAACCCCAGCCTTAGCACTGCACTTAAATAAATGGCAGACTTTGTGCATTCAGTACTTAAAGCTTGGCCCTGAAGAATAGAATTAGGGAAATGAGAAAAAATGATATTATTACCCTACTTTATTTCTCAATTAGACTACATATCTAAAATAATATTAACAGGTTTAGTCCAATAAACCCTTTTAAATCTATGCCAGTGTCATAGGATGCTTACAGACCTATTGTCAGCTTGATTCACATAGATAGATTATTTAGCGGCAATTAGCCAGAATCAGAAATAGACAATCAGATATTTTAGCGATTTAAATTTTCATTTTCCACATTACTATATACGAAAATAAAACCAAACATAAAATAATGCAGCGTCCACTTTAGCTGTGGGACCACATAATAAGATAACAAATGGTTTGGTATTATTTTTAGCAGTGATCTGATTTTCACAGTCAGAACTATAATGAAATCTATCATCTATATATTGATAAAAAAAAGTATCTATTTGAAGAGCTGAAGTGTCCAACACCACCTCCTCCTGCTTGACTGAAGGCACCTTTGCCATTAATCACCCAGCATACAGGCTGTCTGACAAGCAAGAAGAGGCGGTGCTGAGTGTGGAATAGAGCTGGAGTGACAGTGACAGAGGCTTCAGATCTATGGCCTCTTTTGCTGATCAATTAACACGTTAATTTCCCTGTAACAAAAGAATGGACTGGGCATGTAAAAGTGTGGCAAGACTTTTCTTTGAAAGAGACATATGCACATAAAAATAGTTTGGACAATGTAATCCTGCTAAGAAGAGCCCTCTCCTGCTTGGTTGGGTCTACAAACAGGCAAGTAGACACATGACAATAGGGCTCTGTTCACATCGACTTTGTTTTCTGTTCCAGTTAGGTTCTGATACTTTTGTCAGCTAGAGTAGCATGCAGTTGCTCTTCGAAAACACCAGAACCCAAAAAGAAACCTGACAGACCCCAAGAAAAGTAATATTGATCCATTCGGGGTCTGCTAAGTATGTGTGAACTGAGCCTTACATTGGCATGCACCAAATTGCCAACATGCTTCTAGTTTGCAACTGGGGCTTCTAAAAATGTTTAGTTTAGAAGACCACTGGATCATCACAATGTATGTGAAGGAGTATACACAGTTATGGCCAATAGTGTTGGCACCCTATAAATTGTTCTACAAAATGAAGTATTTCTCAAAGAAAGTTATTACAAGAACACATATATTTTGAAACAAATGTTTATTTCATTTGCGTTTGTTGGAACAACACATAAAACTGAGAATAAAATGCAAATGGGACATAATTTCACACAAAACTCCAAAAATGGACAGGACAAAATTGTTGGCAAATTAATATTTTGTTGCACAACCTTAGCAATAAATAGCTGCAATGACTCGCTTCCTATAACCATTTAAAATATTTTTTTAAAGGGTTTCTTCTCCCAACAGCAATTTATGATCTCTCCCTAGCTGTTCAGTGGGATCTACATTCAGAGTCATTGCTGGTCACTTAAGAACTCGTCAGTGTTTTGTTTCCATCCATTTCTGGGTGCTTCTTGAAGTATTTTTGGGGTCACTGTCCTGCTGGAAGACTCATGACATAGGATGAGAACCCAGTTTTCTGACACTGGGCACTACATTGTCACCTTACATTGTGATCTTCAGATTTCATGATGCCTTGTACCAGGGGCTGGCTGGACTGCCAGCCCACAGTTGAGAAGCAGGGATGGGGGTGCTATCAGAGACTCGCAGCTCTCTTACCAGCTCCGTCGGCATGCTGCGGTAGCGCCGCGCCAGCCGCAAATTCGCCGCCCGCAGCCGGCCTGTTTGTATGGGGGGGCGGCCCTAGGTGTGGGCTATACTACCAGCCCAGGGGGCACTTGCAACCCCTGCCTTGTACACAGTCAAGGAATCTAGTGTCAGGGGCAGTGAAACATCCCCAAAACATCTTTGAACCTCCACCTTATTTGACTGTGGGTACTATGTTCTTTTTATAGTAGAATATAGAATGATGTTCTTTACGAAAAAGCTCTATCTTGATCTCATCTGTTCACAAGACGCTTTCCCAGCAGGATTTTAGCTTACTCATGTACATTTTGGCAAACGGCAGTCTAGCCTTTTATGTCTCTATGTCAGCAGGGGGATCCTCCTGGGTCTCCTGCCATAGCATTTAGTTTCATTTACATGTCAATGCATAGTGTCTACTGACACTGATGCACCTTGAGCCTGCAGGACCACTTGAATTTCTGTGGAACTTGATTGGGGCTGCTTATCTACAATCCAGGCTATCCTGTGTTGCAACATTTCATCATTTTTTCTTTGCTGTCAACTTCCAGGGATATTAGCTACAGTGCAATTGACTGTAAACATCTTGATTATGTTATGAATCATGGAAATAGGAAGTTCAAGATCTCCGCAGATGGACTCGTAACCTTGAGATTGTTGATATTTTTCAACACTTTTGGTTCTCAATTCCTTAGACAGTTCTCGTTTCCTCTTTCTGCATTCTTTGCAGGTGCAATTCTAATATTGCCGACACCTGTTTCTTGGCACAGATGAGTTTGAATGAGGATCACATGTTTGAAACAAAGTTATTTACCCACATTTTTTTCTCTTGTTTTTTTTGTGTTGTATCAATACACACAAAGGAAATAAACATGTGTATAACAAATCATAATTGCACTTATTTTATGAGAGACATACTTCATTTTCTGGAACAATTTCAGGGGTGCCAACAATTTCGGTCATGATTGTATACTACATCACTATGTAGGAAAGTAATAAATATTGCTTGACATTTTGCAGTCATATTTTAACGTGCATGTAAACTAATAATATATATTGCTTATGTTCATGTACATTACCTTGTAAAAATAGTTGAATTCATATCGATCTGTCTGAATACTGCTACTAATCTTTACATTTATGGTAGGTCGCTAACTCCAATGATTCAACATATTGCATGGAAAAAAATTGGGTTTCTGAACAGGCAACACTTTTTACTTCTTAACCTAATAATTACCATAACATTTCCAGATATCTTGCCTTATGTAAGTATGTACAAATCACATATGGCAGTGAATGGGAACGCACGGTCATGCGCAGTCCAGCGCAGCACCGTGCGCTCCCATTATAAACATAGGGGCTTGCGCTGGCTGCGCTCACATGGCGGTTCCCCTCCGCAGAACGCTGCGGAGGGGAACGTCAGTGTGAAACCAGAAATTCCCGCCAGACACTAATGTAAGTCATGGATCACCAACCAATCACAATTTGGCTTACTTTGCTAAATATGTTTATATAGAAACAAATACTGTTCTGAAATACTTATGCATTTTAATACTGTGACTACTTCTGCACATTTTGTTCTTAATATCTCTTCTCCATGTAGAACAAAACAGTTGGGGGAAATCTTAATATTGCATTGTCGTAAAGTATATTTGGTTAATATTTGGTTATGGTTCATTAATAAATATAGTCTCACTTTATTTTCCTGATATGTAGAGTTTTTCTGCCCCAAATTTCACCTTTACGTTTGCTTTTATTTTAGCTGACAATTGACCAAAAGTTAAAATAACAATCTAGTTAATAATGCAAGAAGAATATATATATCAGAGTTAAATCAGCGGCTGAGAAACTTTGATTAAATGCTTGCTATCCGATTTACACTACTGAAATATGACCTTTTAGTTTGCAAGTCAATGCCTTTGTTGAATGTCACGGAAATGAATTAAAGAACTTTAACCTTTAAATACATTACAAAAACCAGCCAGATTATCATCTTTTAATTTTGCTTTCTGGTATACTGGAGATAAGGTATAAGGTTGTTCTATGGAAGCATGACTTCAACCATCCATCAGATGAGAACATCCATCTAGCCATGTATAGTGGTGACATGTTTAGCATGTACTTGGAGGCAACATATGTATTTAGAGGCAAATTATGGTATAATAGTTGATAATGCTTTTCCAATAAAATTTTAACAGAGCCAAAATCAGGATATTTTTTAACATTTTCTAACCCAAACTACATCAAAGATTGCAAAATTGCAGGTTCAAAGATGACGCATCAAGGTTTGCAAAAAAAAGAAAATGTTTGTACTTTAAAGGGCTCCTGTCACTTCCAAAATGCCTCCTAAGCTACCAAAACATATCCCTGCAGCATATTATCACTAATCTCACACTCCTTTTGTCTCCTAAAAGCATCCTGTGACAGTGCATAAAAACGTTTTAATACTTACTCATTAGTGATTACAATTAGCAGGGGCTATATTCTTTAGTCACCAGGGCGGGCTGTTTTTCAGACCCAAGATCCACCCTCTCTCTGTCTGTGTGCTCTGCTTATGCAGGCATTACATTCCCCCCTCTCTATCACTCACAGAATGCAAATCATTAGTCCTGCCTTCAGCTGCACATCACTGCAGCACAGACAGAGAGAGGGTGGATCATTCAGGATGCAAAACAACACGCCCTAGGGGCTAAAGAATATAGCCCCTGCTAATTATAATCACTAATGGCCACTTTATACGTGACTACATTTCTAGCTTATCCACAGGTAACTTACTGGCTGCAGTGAAATCATGGAGACATGGTTCTATCTTGTTGCTGTGTACAAATGGAATAATGTCTCCATGATTTCACTGCAGCCAGTAAGTTACCTGTGGATAAGCTAGAAATGTAGCCGCATGTAAAGTGGCCATAATGAGTAAGTATTAAAACGTTTTTATCCACTTTCACAGGATGCTTTTAGGAGACAAAAGGAGTGTGAGATTACTGATAATATGCTGCAGAGACATGTTTTGGTAGCATAGGAGGCGTTTTGGAGGTGACAGGATCCCTTTAACCCTTTCTCACCATATATTTTGCTTAGGAGCTTAGCTTGCTTCATACCTGACAGATGTCAACTGTGATATATAGCCAACATCTTCTTGTAAAAGGAGCGACCTAAAGATGTTTTCCCACAAACAAAGGTCATTTTAAAGTTCATTGTAATTAATAGATCTTGGAGTAATGATAATTTCCTCAATTGAATGAGTTTAAAAAAATGTTCCTGTGACTGTGTCTGACCGTACAGGGATATGGTCTGATCTTAAAACATCTGCTGTGCTGAGATAATCTTATATATGTGTCCCTGCTATGTACTGTGTAATGGCTGTGTCTGCCCGTACAGGGACATGGTAATACCACATCTCCTGTGCTGAGATAATCTTATATACAGTGCCTACAAGTAGTATTCAACCCCCTGCAGATTTAGCTGGTTTGATAAGATGCCAATAAGTTAGAGCCTTCAAACTGCAAACGAGAGTAGGATTTATTAACAGAAGCATAAATCTTACAAACCAAAAAGTTATGTTGCTCAGTTGAATTTTTATAAATTTTAAACATAAAAGTGTGGGTCAATTATTATTCAACCCCTAGGTTTAATATTTTGTGGAGTAACCCTTGTTTGCAATTACAGCTAATAATCGTCTTTTATAAAGACCTGATCAGGCCGGCACAGGTCTCTGGAGTTATCTTGGCCCACTCCTCCATGCAGATCTTCTCCAAGTTATCTAGGTTCTTTGGGTGTCTCATGTGGACTTTAATCTTGAGCTCCTTCCACAAGTTTTCAATTGGGTTAAGGTCAGGAGACTGACTAGGCCACTCCATCACCTTGATTTTTTCCCTCTTGAACCAGGCCTTGGTTTTCTTGGCTGTGTGCTTTGTGTTGTTGTCTTGTTGGAAGATGAAATTACGACCCATCTTAAGATCCTTGATGGAGGAGCGGAGGTTCTTGGCCAAAATCTCCAGGTAAGCCGTGCTATCCATCTTCCCATGGATGCGGACCAGATGGCCAGGCCCCTTGGCTGAGAAACAGACCCACAGCATGATGCTGCCACCACCATGCTTGACTGTAGGGATGGTATTCTTGGGGTCGTATGCAGTGCCATTCAGTCTCCAAACGTCACGTGTGTGGTTAGCACCCAAGATCTCGATCTTGGTCTCATCAGACCATAGAACCTTGAACCAGTCTGTCTCAGAATCCTCCAAGTGATCATGAGCAAACTGTAGACGAGCCTTGACATGACGCTTTGAAAGTAAAGGTACCTTACGGTCTCGTCTGGAACGGAGACCATTGCGGTGGAGTACGTTACTTATGGTATTGACTGAAACCAATGTCCCCACTGCCTTGAAATCTTCCCGGAGCTCCTTCCTTGTTGTCCTTGGGTTAGCCTTGACTCTTCGGACAAGCCTGGCCTCGGCACGGGAGGAAACTTTCAAAGGCTGTCCAGGCCGTGGAAGGCTAACAGTAGTTCCATAAGCCTTCCACTTCCGGATGATGCTCCCAACAGTGGAGATAGGTAGGCCCAACTCCTTGGAAAGGGTTTTGTACCCCTTGCCAGCCTTGTGACCCTCCACGATCTTGTCTCTGATGGCCTTGGAATGCTCTTTTGTCTTTCCCATGTTGACCATGTATGAGTGCTGTTCACAAGTTTGGGGAGGGTCTTAAATAGTCAGAAAAGGCTGGCAAAAGAGATAATTAATCCACACATGTGAAGCTCATTGTTCTTTGTGCCTGAACTACTTCTTAATACTTTAGGGGGACCAAACAGAATTCTGGTGGTTTGAGGGGTTGAATAATAAATGACCCTCTGAATTAACTTTTAACGCTTTAAAAAAAAATAAAAAAATTAAGAAATCTTTTTTGCTGCAGTGCATTTCCCACTTCCAGGCTGATCTACAGTCCAAATATCACAATGCCAAGTTAATTCCGCATGTGTCAACCAGCTAAATCTGCAGGGGGTTGAATACTACTTGTAGGCACTGTATGTGCCCCTGCTATGTATTGTGTAATGGCTGTGTCTGCCCGTACAGGCACATGGTAATACCACATCTCCTGTGCTGAGTTAATGTTATATATGTGTCCCTGCTGTGTACTGTGTAATGGATGTGTCTGGCCATACAGGGACATTGTCTGATCTTAAAACATCTCCTATGCTGAGATATTCTTATATATGTGTCCCTGCTATGTAATGTGTAATGGCCGTGTCTGACTGTACAGTGACATGGTCTGATCATACCACATCTCCTGTGCTGAGATAATCTTATATGTGTCCCTGCTATGTACTGTGTAATGGATGTGTCTGACCATACAGGGACATTGTCTGATCTTAAAACATCTCCTATGCTTAGATAATCTTATATATGTGTCCCTGCTATGTACTGTGCAATGGCCGTGTTTGACCGTACAGTGACATGGTCTGATCATACCACATCCCCTGTGCTGAGAAGGGTGCAAAAGGATAAAAACAAAAGGAAGCATGGGATTGCCATCCTTGTCCTCCTGTGAAGCTGTGCCAATCGGTGGGTGTCATAGAAAAACTATCCTGTTGTTTTTATACTGTGGTACAATTTTGCTAGACTAAACAAATAAAGCAAAATACGGTAAAACATTTTTAAAAATATTAAATAATTTTAAATTTAATCATTGAAATGTTCCCCCTTTTACCCCTTGAAAATCAATAAAAAAATAATAAAACAAGTATATTTGGTATTTACAGATCTATAAAGATCTGATTGACAAAAAATAACTTTAATTACTCTGCACAGTGAACACTCTAAACATAAAAAAGATTAAAATGTGAGAATTGACGTTTTTAGTTGATTCATCTATTTAAAAAATATGCAATAATAGGCAATCAAAAAGTTGTATGTTCCCCAAAATAGTATGAATAAAAATGTCAACTTCTTCTGCAGAAAGCAAGCCCCCACACAGAAAAATAGAAAACTTATAGGTCTCAGAAAATGGTGAAAGAAATCAATTTTATGCAACTTTTCGAGTTTTTTTTCACCATTTAACCCCTTAATGATCAATGACATGTATACCCATCATGGCTTTGAACTGTCATTGCATATAAAAACTCTCTTTGGTCAGAGAAATGCAGAAAGTATCGTCCTAACTTTACCACTAACATGAAGTCCAATATGTCATGAAAAAACAGTCTTGAAATCACTGGGATTATGTTGAAGCGTTCCAGAATTATAACCTCATAAAGTGACACTGGTCAGAATTGCAAGAATGCGGCTCGGACTTAAAGGGCTTAAATGAAAAGGTAAAATTAATTTAGGTTTAATATTGTACTGATATGGAGAATCATATTTCAAGAAGGGATGGGCGAACATCTCTTTTTTCCCTATGTGCTGGAGTGGGGCCGGCCTGTTAAAGCAATGAAAGTGTTAATCCCATGGTTATTCTTACTGGGTCCGCATTCAGGCTTCCTGGTGTGATGCGCACTGTGTCACTTCCGGGTCGCCCCTTATCGTTTGCCCGAATGTGATAGGCTATTGGAGCCATTCACATGACTCATCCCCTGGCAACCCGGAAGTGATGCTGTGCAGCCGCGCAGCTGTACCATATAACACAGACCCGGTAAGTATAATCAGGAGGATTAGCAACACTTCCATTGCTGTAACAGGTTGGCTCCGATCCCGAACACGGGTAAATAAGAGATGTTCGCCCATCCCTAATTCCAAGAGCATTTTTTACCATGCCATGTTTTCTAAGGAAGAGCTATGTGTATTTTTAAAAGAATTTTTGGCTAAAGTGAAGTGGAAATATCTAGTATTTTTTAATAATCTTACGCTGATACCCTTTAAATGCTGAGGATACTGAGAATGCTGTAAATACAAGAGCCAGAAAGCAGTTGCGTAATTATGTGTTTTTTTTCTACAATTTTATTGCACTTAGAATTTTTCCCCTTGATCTAGTAAATTGTATCTTAAATGAACTATGTAATTAAAAACAACAGCTAATCCAGCTAATCCACAAAAGGACAAGAAAAAGGTGGCTCTCAGAGTTACGAATTAAAAGAATCTTCTATAATTAATTATGCTAATATCCATGCTGGTCTATGGGAGGAATACAGGGCATAATTGGACAACTGCGTTTCCAATGTGCTTCAACAGGTCCTAGACCAGCATGGATTTTAACAGAGTGAAATAAAGAAGATTCTTTTAATTCATACCTGGGTGAATTCCACCTTTTGCTTGTCATTTTGTGGATTAAGAAACTCTCTATATAGGTTAGAGCACCACAATAAGGTACTGATACGGAGATGCCATCTCGCAGAGGATAACCTAATACTAGAAGAGCTCAGTACTGTTTAGAGTGGTTCCGTATCTTTTTCTTTGACCTACAGGTCATCCTGCATACAAGCCCTTATGTGGCTATGAAATGAAAAGGTTAAGAAGTTATAACTCTTGAAAAAAAAGGGAGGATAAAATAGAAGCGCAAAAATGAAAAATCACAATTTGAGCAATCTGCAATAAGATTTGTGGTTTGTAATAGAAAAAAAAAGGCCCAGCACCATTTTACACAGGCTACACACTCAATATGTGAGCTGGTGGTGGCATCTGGCATGGCAGTGCAGGCTTTCCAATAATGTCCTCCAGCATCTCCTTCACATGGTATACAGTGGCGTAACTTCAGGCCCAGGGGCCCCGGTGCGGAAGCTCCAATGGGGCCCCCAACTATTGCAAATCTTTAATAGTATTAGTCGTTTTCTATAGGCCAAAGGGACTTTTGGGGGCCCCCCTAGGCTGCAGGGCCCGGGTGCGATCGCAACCCCTGCACCTATTGTAGTTACGCCCCTGATGGTATAGCATTACAAATAAGGTTGGCTATCAAAGCCAGTATGAAATATAGGTGCAGGCCAAAGTATGTCCTTTTGCACTATGTAAGGATAGGAGCTCTGAGCACATAGAATAAGGATAGATAAAAGCCTCGTGTGATTGTGGTGTACTACTTTTGTGCTGATGTACCAAATTGAAAATGAAAGTGTTAATCTCAGTCTGTAGATAGAAATCCAAGGTTTAAGTAATAAACTGTTGTAGCAGTCGCATTACCACCCCTCGGCGTGTGACTGAATTAATAAATCTTGGATATACAGCAGCAGCAGCACCTTCATATTAGTTTTTTTTAAACCACTGTTTGAAGATTTTTTCATTAATCTAAATTGAATGTTTGCATCTTTTTGCAAATGAAAGTGAGACCCCTGTGATTTGAGACTCACTTTCTTTTTTTTAAAAGAGAAATCACACAAATGCTCTAACTCAGACACCTGTTTACCTACCAAAGTTTGGGCATTTTTTAAAATAATAGCAAAATGTCCCAAATTCTAAAATATAAACGCACGTATTTACCTACCAAAATGTTTAAAATAATTTTTGAGCCCACCTAATTTTTCCCAATAGTTTAATATTAGACGTGTACACATGCTACTGGAATACATTGGCCAGTTATATGTGCTTGTTATTGTCTTTTTAGTCCTATCTAGACATTACAGGCATGGAGACGTTTTACCACGAGACATATGTTGAGGTGGTGTGACTGGACGGGTCAACTGCCATCTAACACCCCAGTAAGTAAATATATGGACCTGTTGAAGCACATTGTAAATGCAGTTATCCAATTATGCCCTGTATTCCTCCCATAGACCATATCTAATATATAATCACCAATAGTGTTGTCACAGACTTTCGGGGCTTATGTCAATATCCCACAATGCACCGTGGTGCCATTGTGGGAGAGCGACACAGGCTCCGGGAGAATGTGAAACTGGCATCACTGCTACCATTGGGAGATTAGCGCTGATCTCCTGACGGTAACTGCCGGTCACTTGCCATGCCTCAGAGCGCGCCGCCGAAGCAGCCGGGAGGTGAGTGCCTCGCGCACGGATCGGGAGTGCCCCGACCGCCATATTGGAACACCCAAGTTACAGGTATTCCTATATGGCGGCTAGGATTCAAATCCCCCGCCAAAGATGGGGTCACATGCCGAGAGCCAATGAGCAGAACGGGATTCAAATCTCCCGCCAAGCCACGAGGACCTCCCTGATTGGTCGTCATGTGGTCAGCGGCGACCAATCAGCACCATTGGCGCGTGATTTAAATCGTGCCTCACGCCTTGGCAGGAGATTTGAATCCCCCTCCACTCAGCCAATGAGCGGAGCGGGATTCAAAACTCCCGCAAAGGCGCGAGGCGCCTCCCTAATTGATCGCCGCGCAGTCATCGGCAACCAATCAGCGAGGCGGCGCGGTATTGGCGGGAGAAATTAATCTGCCCGCCAATACCACTCAGCTGATTGGTCGCGCACTACCCGGCTCTCAACCAATCAGCTGAGGACAGGTTTAAATCGCCCGCCAATACCACGCTGCTCAGCGGTATTGGCGGCAGATTTAAAGCTGCCTCAGTGGTTAGCATTCTATGGTGGCTCAGTGGTTATCACTGTGTGGTGGCTCAGTGGTTAGCACTGTGTGGTGTCTCACTGGTTAGCACTGTATGGGGGCTCAGTGGTTAGCACTGTATGGTGGCTCAGTGCTTAGCACTGTATGGTGGCTCATTGCTTAGCACTGTATGGTGGATCAGTGGTTAGCACTGTATGGTGGCTCAGTGGTTAGCACTTTATGGTGGCTCAGTGGTTAGCACTGTGTGGTGGCTCAGTGCTTAGCACTGTAGGGTGGCTCAGTGCTTAGCA
The DNA here is from genome assembly GCA_033576535.1 of Allobates femoralis. Classification (NCBI taxonomy): domain Eukaryota; kingdom Metazoa; phylum Chordata; class Amphibia; order Anura; family Aromobatidae; genus Allobates; species Allobates femoralis. The sequence goes on from JARQOC010000002.1 coordinate 541,381,830, forward strand.
CTGTAGGGTGGCTCAGTGCTTAACACTGTATGGTGGCTCAGTGGTTAGCACTGTATATTGTGGCTCAGTTGTTAGTACTGTATGGTGGCTCAGTGGTTAGCAATATATAGAGGCTCAGTGGTTAGCACTGTATATGGTGGCTCAGTGGTTAGCACTGTATATGGTGGCTCAGTGGTTAGCACTGTATATTGTGGCTCAGTTGTTAGCACTGTGTGGTGGCTCAGTGGTTAGCAATATATAGAGGCTCAGTGGTTAGCACTGTATATGGTGGCTCAGTGGTTAGCACTGTATATGGTGGCTCAGTGGTTAGCACTGTATACGGTGCCTCAGTGTTTAGCATTGTGTACAGTGGTTCAGTGGTGAGGATTGTATGGTGGCTCAGTGATAGGAGGCAGGCACATGGGAGGCAGAGGGCACAGAGGAACCAGGGGCATAGGGGAGGGAGAAGGCACAGGGGAGGCAGAGGGGGAGGCAGAGTCATAGGGAGGGACAGCACACACAGGGTGAGACAGCACACACAGGGGCTGAGAGCACACAGAACCGAGAGAAAGGCACAAGTAGCACATAGTGCACAGGGGAAGAGACAGCACAGACAGGAGAGAGTGCACAACGGGACACAGACACGAGACTGCCCTATCGATGCAATAGCATCAGGCCTATTCTAGTGTATATATATATATATATATATATACACCAGATGGTGCCGATTCTAACGCATCAGGTATTCTAGAAAATAGAAATAAGGATGCATAGGGAAGGCGTTGAGGGCTGAATAGGGAGGGACTTTGAGGATGGAGCGGCGGGGGAGGACGGCGTGCAGGGGGGAGGAGGATGGAGGAAGGAGTGGCACAGGTAGGGGGAGGACAGAGTGGCCGGGGGAGGATGGAGCACAGAGCGGCGGGGTTGGAGGATGGCGGATGAAGTGGCAGGGTGGGGAGATGGAGCGGCACAGCAGGGGATGACAGAGCGGCAGGGGGAGGACAGAGCACGAGCGGCAGGGGAGGAGGATGGAGGATGAAGAGCGGGTGGGGGAGACGGAGCAGCACAGGCAGGGGAGGACGAGCATGGAGTGCGGAGAGGAGATACAAAGGAAGAAGGAGGAAGCGTGGGGTGCGGCAGGATGGAGCGGCACAGGCAAGGGGAGGACGGAGTGGCAGGGGAGAGGAGGATGAAGCAGCGAGGTGGGGAGGCCGGAGCAGCACAGCAGGGGAGGATGGAGATGGAGTGGCGGAGGGAGGAGGACAAAGGAGGAGGAGGAAGCAGTGGGGTGGGGAGGATGGAGCGGCACAGGCAGGGAGGAAGGAGCAGATTCACACCCACACACAGACTCAGACACACACACAGAGTTACACCTAGACACTGACTCAGACCACACACATACACACACAGACTCACACCCACTGCTAGACACACACACACGACACAGACACACACAGGCTCTCACCTCTCCATCCCCTGGCGGTCCCAGTGCTGGCCCTCATGTCCCTGGTGCTGAGCGCGGTGTCCTGTGGTGTCAGCAGAGCATAGGTGTGGAGGAGACGGGCGCAGAGGCGGCAGGGGAAGGATGATCCCGGGTGTCAGTCGCCTCCTGTCAGTGCAGCTGGGCCCCGACTGGCATGTGTTGCTGCCACCTCCTCACTGGCAGGCATGGAATGTGTGTGCAGGGGCTCCAAGGGGCGGTGACAGACTGTGCCACCATAGGAAGGAGGAGAGTGTGGAGGAGCCACACGATGCACGCTCCCGTTGCTCCCTGCACCCTGGTAGCCCTGACCCCAGCAACCCCCGGTCCCCGGTATCAGTGGGCAGCACGCTCCTCCAGGGGGTCCGGGTGTGTCAGCCTCGCTGTGAGGCACGCAGTCGCCTGCTGCCGCCGCTCCCTGCACCCTAGGACCCGCGAAGGAGCGTGCATATGAATGTGGAGCGTGTGTATGCATTTGGAGCATGCATGTGTATATCATGCGTGTATATATGTATGATGAGTGTGCGTGTGTGAAGTATGCATGTACGTGTGTGTGTGCAAGTGCAGAATGCGTGTAGTTGGAGCATGCATGTGCAGAAAGCGTGTACATGTAGCGTAGATGTGGAGCATGCATGCGTATGTGGAGCATTCATGCTTCACACATGCATGCATCACATATGCACTCAGACACTACAGGCATGCTCCACAGACATACATACGCACTTTCTACATGCTCCACACACACGCGCTACATATATATGCACACTCCACATACACTCGGTCTACATACACATGCAAGTACACTCCACACATGCACTGATACTTCACACATGCATGCATGGTTCACACATGCATGTGTGAAGTGTGTGTGTTGTGTGGAGCATCGGGATGTATGTAGAGAGTGCATGTGGAAAGTGTGTACAGGAGCGTGCATATGAATGTGGAATGTGCATGCGTATGTATGTATGTATGTGGAGCGTGTGTGCGTATAGCGTGTATGTGTTTGTATGTTGAGTGTGCGTGTGTAGAGCATGCATGCACGTGATGTGTGAGTTTAAGGTAAGAATATGTGTACATGGAGCATGCAAGTGCAGAATGCGTGTACATGGAGAATGCATGTGGAGTATGTGGATAATGCGAGCAAGCACATTGGAGCAAGAGTGCGTATGTGGATTAAGCATGTGTGCGTGTTGATAAAGGGAGATTGCAGTGTGTGTGTGTATGCGGAGCAAGCATTGGAGTGAGCATTAGGGGACTCACTGCGTGACACAGGTCCTTGTGGTGTGTTAGGAGCTGGAAGTGGTAAGGCAGGAGAGGAGTACTGGGAGAAGGGGGTCCCGGGAAGCTGGGTCTGCTGAGAGTCGGTGGATGCTGAGAGCGGGGGTGGGGTGTTGAGAGTTGGGGGGGTGCTGGGAGCAGGCAGGGTGCTTGGAGAAGCTGTGAGCCTAGGGGTGCTGAAAGGCAGTGGATGGTGGGAGGGGTGGGGTGCTGAGAGCTTTGCTGGCAGCAATATGGGGGTACAGGGAATGGGGAAGAGCAGGAAAGGTGGGGGTGCTGAGAGCCATCACACCAGGGTGTGTGGGAGCGAGGAGATGCCAGGAGGCCAGGGAGGACGGGAACCAAAGGTTGGTGTGAGCCGGCTGGCGGGGGAAAGCTGGGAACGTGGGTGTGCTGTAAGTGGGTGGATGGTGAGAGGAAGCAGGCAAGCGCAGGGTGCAGAGGGTTGGCAGATGTGGTGAGCCGGCGGTGGGGATGTACTGTAATGTGTTGGGAGGCGTTGTGTCCTGGGGGCCTATGGGAGCAGCGGGTGCTGAGGTCCAGAGGGTGTAGGCAGTGCTGGAGAGTGGTGTGTGCTGGGAGCCAAGCGGGGAGGTCAGTGTGCATGAGGCTGCGGTGGGAGTCTGCTGCGGCTGCGCTAGCGGCAGCCATGTTTTGTTCTGTCTCTCTCTGCGCGGCTCTTTTGCATATGCTGCGCTCATTGGCCGCCACGTCTACCGGTGACCTATGAGCGCTGGCGTGCGATTTCTGTAACAGACAGAGAATCTTAGACGATTATATAGTAGATATAAAGGGAAGCTGTGTCAGATTTGTTTTGTATTTTTTAGTGCTATTTTTTCAATTTTTTTCACTATATACTGTATAAATATCAGCTGTTTTTTCACCTCTTTCACTAATATATATATATATATAGATATATATATATATATAGATAGATATATATATATAGATATATATATAGTGAAAGAATTGATAAAACAGCACTAATAAAATTCAAAAGCAGTGGACCTTTATTGCCTGTGGCGTGGCGGTGTTTCGGACGTTATGTCCTTCCTCAAGTTTGAGGAAACACATAACATCTGAGATGTTGCCACGCCATAAGCATTAAAGGTCCACTGTTTGTAAATTTCTTTAGTGCTGTTTTTCAATTTTTTCACTGTATACTGGGCAGCGGTGTAACTAGGGTTCATGGCGCCCGGGCAAAGATCTATTTTGGTTCCCCTCCCCCTTCCAGAGTAAGGGAAGGGGGTGCTGTCAGCTTTCAGCCCCGCAGCCCCTGTAGCCTTATGTGCGGAACGGGGGGGTGCTTTCAGCCCTCAGCAAAACCGCCCCTGCAGCCTTGGTTGAGGAGCGGGGGGTGCCACCGGCGCCCCCCCCCTGAGTTGCGCCCGGGGCAAAGGATCCGGCTGCACCCCCCTAGATACGCCCCTGATACTGGGACACTTTAACAGGTGTTGGACAAAACGCTGCATTTAGGAAATTTATTGCAGTGTCTTAGGATACATGGACTTGGATGTTTTCTTACCTTAACTCCTGCACATACCTTGTGATACTTTATGGATATTGCACATATATATCTACATATCTCTACATATATAATTGATATATGTATATATCATATAATGTATATACGGTAATTGATATTCACTTTTTCTCCCATAACTTATCTGGGGAGTGTATACTTATAAGGTGTATATAATTTTTGAGCATGTGTAATTGTATTGTGATTTGGAGACAGTGACATGATTATGTAATACTATAATTTTTTAGCAATATCTTTCTATCACAGTGCACCTTTTGCAGCATTTACAGTTGTGGCCAAAAGTATTGACACCCCTGCAATTCTGTCAGATAATACTCAGTTTCTTCCTGAAAATAATTGCAATCACAAATTCATTGGTATTATTATCTTCATTTAATTTGTGTTCAATGAAAAAACACAAAAGAGAATGAAGCAAAAAGCAAAACATTGATCATTTCACACAAAACTCCAAAAATGGGCCAGACAGTATTGGCACCCTCAGCCTAATACTTAGTTGCACAACCTTTAGCCAAAATAACTGTGATCAACCTCTTCCGGTAACCATCAATGAGTTTCTTACAATGCTCTGCTGGAATTTTAGACCATTCTTCTTTGGCAAACTGCTCCAGGTCCCTGATATTTGAAGGGTGCCTTCTCCAAACTGCCATTTTTAGATCTCTCCACAGGTGTTCTATGGGATTCAGGTCTGGACTCATTATATTGTATGTGTTTTATTAATGTGAAAAAAAGTTAATTTTTCAGCTCTATAGTTTTGTGGTTTTTTGTTGTTTTCTGATGTCATACAAGAGTTAATGGTCTCAAACTCTCTTGAAATATTTAAAGAGTATCTTGCCTTAATATTTGCCTCAATGTGTCTGAAATGTTTATTTTCAGCATAGTTTTATGTATGACATGTATCTTGTACTTGTGCTTTTTATGCCATACATTTGTTTTTTCCAGTTGTTTACTGCTTTCACATACATTTGACATTTGAACTCTCTTAGGCATTGCTCATATGATCTTACTGAGAATATTTAGATCAATGCTAAATGTGAAAAAAATGTCACCATTACAACTTCCATATATTTCTTTTGTACAAGGCTGATATTATGCATTGCGTATAATGCTCCATATGTTACCTGTACAATTTGATGACAGAAATGGGCTAATTTATCTGTCGGTAACTTTTAAACTAGTCAATTGAAGGATAACATGAATCCCCTTTTGTATTAAAACTTTTGAAGCTTCTGCCAGAAACTCACAAACCATTCAAAGCAGATAAGAGATTACAGAGGAGCTGAGAAAAAAATCCGTAATCTTCTGAACATGGAAAGACTATTTCTCATCCATGCAATATCTGCTTCTTAAGAGGAAAAAAGAAAGAAAGTATCTTTTCAAATCTCATCGAAAAATAACTTGTCTCATCCACAAGTTAGCGACTGACAAATTTCATATTACCCCACAAGCAATATGTGCAGATAATAACATTTTTCTCTGAAGATAAATCTAATTAATGTGTGGCTATGTTCTTTTGTCATGAAACTTCCGACTAAAGAAAGGCAGTAAGCTAAAGATCCAAGACATATTCAGCAATATCCCTATCAGCTTTAGCCATAGCATGTCTGTGACATTGGGCTAATGTCAAGAACACTTACTTGTATACTAATTTAAGTGCAATTAAGTCTATTACATTAAAACTTGTGTCTGCTTTAGGTCTCATACATATGTATATAGACCTCACAAAGCAAGTGGCCTAAAGCAGACAAATCCTTATCATATAATGTTATCAATGGTATTTAGAGATGAGCGAACCTGTGAAAGTTTGGATTCTGGGAGTTCAGCCAGTCTTTATATAAGGATCTCTTCTGGACCTAAACTTGACCCAAACCTCATTGGAACTGATGGGGCAATTCACTCTCTGCCTACATACAGTGTGTGACATAACACGTGCTTTCATACACGTGCTAGCCTGAAGGTGTCAGGTATGGAAATTTAAGACACCACACACACTCCTGTAGAGCAGGGCTGGGCAACTCTAGTCCTCCAGGGCCGCATACAGCTCATGTGTTCAGGATTTCCTTAGCATTGCACAAGGTGTTGAAATAATCACCAATGCAGGGGATTGCATTACCACTTGTGCAATGATATGGAAATGCTAAATACATGCACTGTTTGCAGCTCTTGAGGACTGGGGTTTCCCACTCATGCTTTAGAAGTCTCCGTAGAGGTAGCCAGGGGGCAAAAAGAATCCTCAAGCCCTTCTACCATGGCTGTGACGTTTCCTGCACCCTCTTTCAAGCACGTGGGGAGTTATATTCACAAAAAACATCCCCCCATATGCTGTGAGATCAAGCACTCTTGACAGTGTGACAAGTGGTGCCATCAATAAAATAACTGCAGTTCAGACATGAAGGGTCACGCAGAGGCTATCATGCAAGTTTAAATAGCACTGCACTCCCTGACATCATCCCTATTCACATGCACTGTCTCTTGATACCGGTGAGATATACCTGCTAGATCTCATGCGATATTGCAGCTATCGGCAGACAGTAAGTATGAAGAGCACTGACGTCACTGAGGTTATCTCAGGTCACACAATGGGATTCCAGCTGCATGATACCTACTGTATAACCTGACATAACCTCAGTGAAGTCACAGCTTGTCACATTACATGGAGTCGTGCAGTGCCTGCTCTACCAGCATATGCGGGATGCAGACTCTGATCTTGTCCCCCCATATGCTGGTACTACTTCTGGATTTTCTTAGTAGGGGTTTGCATGAATTTTTGGTTGGGTGGAATGGTACACTTCTAAAACTTGATTATTCTTACATCAAATATTTTTGGTGTGGTTATTTTTTCCTACTGACTTGATTAGTAATGTTCAGGTATCTGATTGATAGCTCAACATTACTAACCTCTGACTTGATGTCAGATGATATTACCCAGCTGCCATCAAGTCCAAATACCATTACCATGCTTGCCAAAGCACCAGGGCAGCAGGGAGAGCAGAGGTGAAGAACCAGGAGTGGCGCATTCTAACGGAAGGCACCAGTCCTGGAGTGGCTGAGGCCTGCTCTTTTTAGGCTGTGGAGGTCCAACATCCATCACCCTTCCTACTCTGAGAATTTCAGACTCCAGCTGCTGGCTTTACTTGGCTGGTTTTCCAAAATTGGAGGGACCCCTTTTTAAAAAAAAAAAAAAAAAAAAAAATAGTTACTAAATATAAAGCTTAACACCTTTAATGGATTTAAGTGCACAAGCTTACAATACATATGGAGGTGGAACAATTTATATGCATTTGACATGTATCTGTGTCTGTATGTATATATTTACCTATCCTTTCCATCTATAATCTATCCATAAATCTGTTTATTCCATCTATTTATTTATAATCTATTCCTTTCATCTATCTATTTATCCATCAGGTGGACAGCTGAAAACTCAAGGAAGCTTAAACTCTCTCAAATGGATGTTTAAAAGAGATATTATGATTCCTGGAGTTCAGAGCTACTGGCACTTTGTAAGTTGTGAACATTTCCCAAAGTTCACAGCCCCAAGTGTCCAAACACTTAGTGACTCAAATAAGCTTGAAAGATCTCTTGAATGGATGTTTAAAGGAGATTTATAGATAAATAATTACATAGATTTATAAATACATAGATGCTAAACATCCATAAAATGTCCCATCTCTCTCTCTATATTACATACTAGAAATAGGCTCAATGCTATTGCATCGGAGGGGTCTGTGTGCCTGTGTCCCCTTGTGCACTCTCTCCTGTCTGTGCTGTTTCTTCCCCTGTGCGCTCTGTCTTACTTGTGTCTTTCTCTCCACTCTGTGTGTTCTCAGCCCCTGTGTGCACTGTTTCCCTGTGTGTGCTGTCTCTCCCATGACTCTGCCTCCCCCTGTGCCTCTGCCTTCCCTCTGCATTCTGCCTCCCTTGTGGATTCTGCATTCCCTGTGCCTTATCCCTCCCCCATGCCCCTGCCTTCTCAGTGCCTTCTGGCTTCCGATGTGCCTGTCTCCCACCACTGAGCCACCATACATTGGTAACCACTGAGCTACTGTAGAGTGCAGACCATTGAGCCACCATACAGTGCTGACTACTGAGCCACTGTACTATGCTAACCACTAAGCCACCATATACAGTGCTAACCACTGAGCCACCATTACAGTTTTAACCACTGAGCCACCGCACAGTGCTAACCACTGAGCCACGGCACAGTGCTAACGACTGAGCCACCGCACAGTTCTGACCACTTAACCACCGCACGATTCTAACCACTGAACAGCATACATTGCTAACCGCAGAGCACCGTACAGTGCTAACCACTGAGCTACTGTAGAGTGCAGACCACTGAGCCACTGTACAGTGCTAACTACTGAGCCATCATATACAGTGCTAACCACTGAGCCACCATACAGTGCTAACCACTGAGCCAGCGCACACATGCTAAGCATGGAGCCACCATACATTGCTAACCACTGAGCCACCATATACAGTGCTAACAACTGAGCCACAATACAATGCTAACCACTGAGCTACTGTAGAGTGCAGACCACTGCGCCACCATACAGTGCTGACTACTGAGCCACTATACAGTGAAACCATTGAGCCACCATATACAGTTCTAACCACTGAGCCACCATATACAGTGCTAAGCACTGAACCACTGTACAGCGCTAACCACTGAGTCACTGCACAGTGCTAACCATGAGCCACCAGAGAGTTCTAACCACTGAGCCACCGCACAGTTCTAAAACACTGAACCAGCGCAAGTTCTTACCATGGAGCCACAGTACATTGCTAACCCCTGAGCCACCATATACAGTACTAACCACTGAGCCACAGTATACAGTGCTAACCATTGAGCCACCGTGCAGTTCTAACTACAGAGCCACCGTACATTGTTAAACACTGAGCCACCATATAGTGTGCTCACCACTTACCAATCATACAGTGCTAACCACTGAGCCACCATACAGTGCAAACCAGTGAGCCACCATACAGTGCTAACCACTTAGCCACCATTTCGTGCTACCACTGAGCCACCTAAACACTGAGCCACCATATACAGTGCTAACCACTGAGCCACCATGCAGGGCTAACCACTGAGGCACCATACAGTGCTAACCACTGAGCCACCATACTGTGCTAACCACTGAGCCACCATACAGTGCTAATCAGTGAACCACCATACAGTGCTAACCACTGAGCCATCATTTCGTGCTACCACTGAGCCACCTAAACTGAGCCACCATACAGTGCAAACCACTGAGGCACCACACAGTGTAACCACTGAGCTACCATACTGTGCTAACCACTGAGCCACCATACAGTGCTAGCCACTGAACCACCGTACAGTGATAACCATTGAGCCACCATATACAGTGCTAACCACTGAGCCACCATATACAGTACTAAGCACTGAGTCACCGCACAGTGCTAACCACTGAATCAGCGCACAGTTCTAACCATGGAGCCGCAGTTCATTGCTAACCACTGAGCCAAAGTATACAGTGCTAACCATTGAGCCACCGTGCAGTTCTAACACAGAGCTACCGTACATTGTTAAACACTGAGCCACCATATAGTGTGCTCACCACTTAGCCATCATACAGTGCTAACCACTGGGCCACCATACAGTGCTAACCAGTGAGCCACCATACAGTGCTAATCACTGAGCCACCATTCCGTGCTACCACTGAGCGTTGGGTGTTTCAATATGGTGGTTGGGGCACTTCCGCTGCCAGTATCCGGGAGATGAGCTCGTGCCGCTCATATCATGGCTACATTCCTGCTGACCTCCGTGCGGCGGGTGATGAGACGCGACACATTGTTCCATTTTGTGGCTGTGTACAAATGGAACAATGTGTCCATGATTTCACTGCAACCAGAGATCTGTTCAGAAGTTGGTCACAGAAGTTGGTGTGTGTAAAGCGGCCCTTAGGCTAGGGTCACACTTGGCATGAGTTTTTTTAGTGCCTTAAAAAAAAGCATGCGTTTCTGCATGCTTTTTTCCATTTTAGCATGCATTTTTTAAGGTGTCTGATGGCACCCTGTGTTTTTGCATGTGTTTTTAAATCAGCACCAAAAAATAGTGCAAGCAGAGTTTTTTGGTGCTGTTTGAAAAACGCATGCATTTTTTTAACATGGGCCCCTATGGAAAACGCATGCGTTTTTGGATGGTACTAAATGGTACTAATGTACCATGCGTTTTTGCATGCGTTTTTGATGTCAGCTACTCACATAACTGCAAAAACTCATGCCAAAAACGCAAGGCACTTTAGACATGCGTTTTTGCTATTAAGACATGTGTTTTTGGTATTAGGGCATGCGTTTTGTAACATGGGGGCCTATGGGTGCGTTTTTACATACTTTTTTAAAAACGCAGGTCCCCAAAAAAGCATGAAAAAAACGCAAGTGTGACCCCAGCCTAACCCACAATTTTGGAAAGTTGCCAACAATTTCGTCCATGTCATTTTTTTAATTCTTGTAAAATTATGTCCAATTTGCCTTTTTTTCTCTGTTTTTTGTGTGTTATTTGAATGGACGCAAAATAAACACGTATGGCAAAATGTGTGTTTGCAATAATTTTCTTGAGAAAGACTTCATTTTCTGGAGTTTTTGAAAAACTATATATATACAAAATTGTCTTCAAGTGTATTTCCTGTTGGAGACTAAAATGAGCAAAAAAGAAAGAAGTTGGAGAAAAATAGTGCCGAAAGTTGTCTATAATGTAATAATCACTAAGAGCAGTATGACTTGCAGGCATAACAATGATTTCAAGTCCTCATAGCAAAGGCAAATTTGCCTCTCTTCTTGCACAGTTACAAAAGCAGAATAAAAAACTTTTACTTGAGCTGTATTTAAAAAATCATAATGTCACATAAAGGAAGAGCTGTCATACAGTATAGAAATTAATATACACAAAGGGGAACACACACATACTGCCCGTGATTGTACAAACGGATCACCATTTTTTTTAAAAAGGGAACCTGTCAGCTTGTTTTTACCCTCAAAACTATCACTACTTTTCCCTGCATAGAGAAGTAAGTATCAAACTCATTTTTTGCAACCATTATAGGATAGTTTTAGATCAGACAAGGATGAATAGAGATGTAGTAGCAAGGTGCAGGGACAGGTAGTAATAGGTTTTGGGGCATAAATGAGCTGACAGGTTCCCTTTAAGGCTGGGGTCACAGTAGCATTTTTCACATGCGTTTTTGGAGACCTGCGTTTTCAAAAACGTATGTAAAAAACGCACCCATAGGCCCCCATGTTAAAAAACGCATGCCCTAATAGCCAAAAAGCATGTGTGACTGTCCCATGCGTTTTTGGAGCATATCCAAAAACGCTTGCGTTTTTTAATAAGGGGCCTTATGGAAAACACATGCAAAAACGCATGTACAATTAGTGCCATTCAAAAACTCATGCGTTTTCCATAGGAGCCCATGTTAAAAAAAAGGCATGCGTTTCCAAAAACGCATGCGTTTTTTTAACATGGGCTCCTATGGGAAACGCATGCGTTTTTGAATGGCACTAAAAGGTACTAATTGTACATGCGTTTTTGCATGCGTTTCCCATAGGAACCCATGTTATAAAAACGCATGCGTTTTCTACAAAAACGCATGCGTTTTTCAAAACGCTTAAAAAAATACTACAAGCACTATTTTTAGGTGCAGATTAAAAAAACGCAGCCAAAAACGCAGGGAGCCATCACACACCTTAAAAAACTCATGCTGACATGAAAAAAAACGCATGAGTTTTGTTAAATCACTTAAAAAAACGCATGGCAACTGTGACCACAGCCTAAGCCTCAAAAAGAAGTTCAATTGTTACAGCTAAGTAGCCAGCTGAGTGCCTCGACTTAAAAAATATGGTCTGTACTTTAGTGCAATGTAGCCTTAGGAATTCTTGAAGGGAACCTGTCAGGTCGCTTGTACCCACTAACCTTCCTAGAACATCCATAACCATCTCTGTTTGACCTAAAACTGTCCTATATTGACTGTGAAAAAAGACTTTTTGACTTACATTTTCACATTAAAATGAGGCATACAGACTATGGTATGTAGCCTGACTGGGCGATCTCCAGGGCTCCGATCTGCCCTTGCTACTGTTATCACACCCCACTGGGCATGAGTATTCATTCTCCTGTGCGCTACCAATTTCAAATTCCTGCCTCCTCCTTCCATGCATGTTATGCCTGCCTGACATCATTTCCGGTCTGGTACATTGTAGGGGTTTTTGGCTGTTCAGGCTGACTCCGGAGCATTCGCAGTGCGCATATCGAAGCCGGCCCGAACACACAATAATCACCCACAATGCACCGGACCAGAAATGACATCTGGATGGTGCTTCATACACAGACAGAGGAGGCGGAAATTTCAAATTGGGAGCGTGCAGGAGAATGAATTCTCACACCCAACAGGGCTCGATAACAGCAACAAGAGTGGAAACGGAGCCCTAGATACTGCCCAGTCATGCTACAGACAGTAGTCTGAATGCCTCATTTGCATGCAAAAAGTTAAGTCACAAAGTCTTTTTTCACAGCCTTTATAGGACAGTTTTAGGTCAGACAGGGATGGATAGGGATGTGCTAGGAAGTTGCAGGACAGGTAATGATGGGTTAGGGGGAAAAACGACCTGGCAGGTTCCCTTTAATTGCTGTACATACCGCCATCACCATACGATTTGCCATCACCCATCACTGCCATTCACATACCGTATATGGATTCAATAATGCATGAAAAAACATTAATACATTTCTGAAATTTTAAATGCTGATGTAATGTGTGAAAACAGATTTTGAATGTAAAATTAATTTGCTTTTGAACTATTTCATTTTTAGTGTAGCTCTAACAAAAAACTCAGTTCAGCAAAGTCAATGATTAGGTCATGACCATAGAAGGTTATCGAAAATATCAACAGATTCCTACATTAGGAAAGGTTTGTTGACTGAGCATTGTGTAAAGAAAAATGAACTGTTAAATAGAGAAGGGTTCATAAAACAAACCAGCTGGTATCCGAGGGAATCCAGAGATTAGCTGCAGGGGACACGGATGGGTAAACATTGGCAGTAATAAGGAGCATGGCTAAAACACAAGCATTACACAAAATCCTAAACAAGCCAGATGGTGTGCTGAAAACACAGCTACCACACTGCTGTGTTCAGTCAATGGTGTAAAATATGATAAGTGCCGCTATCAAAGAATCAGATACAAAGCTATGGAGATCTGGTACATCCTTACTGATCAGCCTTGTCTAGATAAGAGTTTAGTATCTATCATCTGTTCCTGGTTATTATACTTAAACACAAAGGCAGTCGTAATTAATATCATGATGTGCATTTTTGAAGTGTTTTACTGAACTAGACATTTAAATTATTTGTCTGAATATAAATTTAGTGATTTAGACAAGAGAAGCCCGATTATTCCAATGTTTCTCTTTTAAACAGCTTTTAGAAGATTCTGATTTTCACAGATAGAGTTGTTTGAGAATTTTCCAGATAAGGGTGCAAGTACACGATCAGTATACGCAGCGTTTTGGACGTACATATCGCGTCATTTCAGGCGCCGCTGACGGACCTCAAGCTGTACATTGCGCATGTACAAGGTATACTTTACCAGCTGCGGTAAAGTATGCCTTGCACATGCGCAATGCTCAGCTTGAGATCCGTTGATACACCCTGTATCGATGTCAGCAGCGCCTGGAATGACGTGATATGCATCATACTGGCAAGCCCGCCCATCAATCCAAGACAGGATCATCTGCATTCATTTTCACGCCCATTGGGGCATGAAAAACAACTGGGGAGGCGGCGAAAAGGAGGCAGAGGAAACACCTTTTGCGACTCTTTAGAGCAGCACAAGCCGTACACTTGTAAGGTAATAAATTGTATTTTTCAACTTTGTCAAAACGCAAATAGGACAGAGAGGGATAGCTAGAAACCTTATAGGAAGGTGCAGGGACAAGTATTTATTGGCTGGGGGGTGATTTTTAGGGGTCAGATTCCCTTTAAGACAAACGTCTGAAATCCGCACAAATAACACAGTGTGAACACACAGTTTTTCCATGATTACATTGAAGTGAATGGTTAAAAAACACTGCTAAAACGCCCCAGCAGTTAACATGCTGCAGATGTTTTCTTTTGCAAGGAAAAAATAACAAACATGTTCACAACATTTCTGAATTCTCATTGACTTTGCTGACTTCAGGATAGACATTATTTCAAATCACCCAGACTTCCCTCTAAAAAGGGATCTTAGATGAATGATGAGTACATTTTCTTATTTATTAAGTGATCACTTTATTAGTTATAATTCATTTAATTTCATAAAACATTAAGATAATTACATAAAAAGTACCCAATTAACTACAAATAGTTCATAACAAGGTCCAGGATTGGAATATTATGTAAACATTTATACAGTATTCATAATTTAATATAATAGCCAGTAATACCAGGTAATAAAGGGACACTATTTAATTGTCACTATGTGACTGCACGCTTTTTTATATATGATCCTGTGGCTCTAATACTCAAATAATAAAGCAAGAACGATTCTATTCAGGATAGACATGCAGATTTTTGACAAAACTGCACAGAAAAAGCATAAAAAATGCACTGTTTGCACATGGCCTAATGCTTCACAAAGCCTTTTCATGCTTCAAACCAGCTGAAGATCTCTTCACTATTGAGTGCTCAGTCTCACTTTTATGTTATGTTTTCTATTGATTGAGAGTATCGGTTCCTCCAAGAACGGCTACAAGGACATTTCACCAATCAACCAAAATCGCTCTTTATACTGATGAGAAGCAATAACTAAAGAACAGTACAGAGTGCACAGAACAATAGCCATAGTCATGTACAATTTGTTGTGTGATTTCTCCCAAGAATACTGATACCCAATATATGATAAAAGAAATACCCTACTGTTTGAGCACACAGGAAAGCTTAGAAAGGAAGGAGCACCAATTGACCTTTGGAGCACAAAATTGTCTGAAATAGATAGTAATCAGATAAAGTATCTATTTTTCATATATTCCGATATTAACCCCTTCACCCTGATTTTCCATTGTTAAGAGTACTTAATTGACATTCATTTGATCAAAAGTGCATAATTGCCATCCCACTGAAAAAAAGGTGTACCCAATCAGGATGGACCCTAGCATTTGTACTTTACATCACTATATATCAGAAGACCTTAAAATAGATGGGGGCACTGGAGGCCCACAAATTGACTGTTTTGCACCTGTCAGTACCCTATGTTATTTACATCTACTATTCCTTTTTATATATTTACTTCCATGGCAAGTGTTTAGACAATCAGTCTATCCTGATTGGGACACCTTTAGGATGACTGAGATGGCTTTTATGTACCCTATGTTATTTACATGTGCTATATAAATCTGCATGCACAAGAGAGCAAAATATATAGGAGTTTATAGGCACAATATTACATGAAAATCTACAAAAAAATGTGCAAGGTATAATCAGAGATGTATGATAAAATTGTATATTTTTATTACATTGAATCAATTAAAATACAAACAAAGATACTGACAGGAAGACAAGAATAGTAAGTGAATACATAATGTACAAAATAATTTGATAGGTATACAAAATACACCCCTGGGGCTGCTGCTGTATACACCCCTGGGGCTGCTGCTGTATACACCACTGGGGCTGCTGTATACTACCTAAGGGCTGCTGTATATACCTCTGGGGCTGCTGTATACTACCTCTGGGGCTGCTGTATACTACCACTGGGGCTGCTTTATACACCACTAGGGCTGCTGTATATACCTCTGGGGCTGTATATACCTCTGGGGCTGCTGTATACTACCTCTGGGGCTGCTGTATACTACCATTGGGGCTGCTGTATACTACCACTGGGGCTGCTGTATAGTACCACTGGGGCTGTATATACCTCTGGGGCTGCTGTATACTACCACTGGAGCTGCTGTATACACCTATGGGGCTGCTGTATACTAACCACTGGGGCTGCTGCTGTATATACCACTGGGGCTGCTGCTGTATATACCACTGGGGCTGCTGCTGTATACTACCACTGGGGCTGCTGTATATACCTCTGGGGCTGCTGTATACCACACTGCTGGGGGCTGTATACCTGTGCTGGGGTCCACCCTCGGCTTATACACGAGTCAATAGGTTTTCCCAGATTTTGGGGGCAAAAGTAGGGGGGTCAGCTTATACACGGGTCGGCTTATACACAACTATATACGGTAAATATATTATTGTATGTATTAAAATAACTCTTCTCTTTTAAAAAGATTCTTCTGCATTTGAAGCTCTCATTACAAATGCCAAACTTTGTGCCAGGTTAATGTTGGCAGAGAAACAAGCAAGATTCACATTGAGCCATTTTACACCAATAACAACCATGTACCATTTTGTTTCTTATTCTTGAGATAAAAAAATCTGTATTTAAACTCAGTGTATGTCTTGTACAAAATACTGTCTGGAAGTTGGTTCAGATTGAGTAGCATCCAGACTCTTTTTGTTAGGGCCACTTTACACACACCAACTTATCTGTCCAACTCCTGACCAACTTACTGGTTGCAGTGAAATCATGGAGACTTTGCTCCATTTTGTGGCTGTGTACAAATGTAACAATGTGTCCATGATTTCACTGCAACCAGTAAGTTGGTCAGGAGTTGGACAGATAAGTTGGTGTGTGTAAAGTGGCCATAACTCATTGACAAGATTTTGAATTACCGGTAATCTGTTTTTATATTACTTTGATGATTTTGTTAAAGGGAAAGATAAAATAGAAACAGTGACTGAGTCTAGTGATATGTAATTTATTGGACTGATTGCTGTAGTTTTGAAAACAAATCACAGTTTTATTAGCAAGATATGATCACTAGAGGACTAGCAATGTGGATTGGATTATACAGAATTCAGCAGTCAGAGAGCTGGTAGATCTATAGCAGATATGAAAAGTATTTGTCTTTATTTATCAAGATTGGAGCAACCAGCAAAGTAAGTAATTAATTGCTGAAATTAAAAGTATCTGCTACCACATCATGCTTCTCTCAGATAGGATAACAAAGACCTGGTGACAGATATAAAGGAAGATGGCTGACAACGCCCTCCCCCTACACACACACACACCGCACCCTGTGAAGACATTTGTTGTTAGGACATAATGCTATATTTGTATGTTGCTGAATGATTTACTATTATTGCATAACACTGAAGGAAGTTATTGTGATTTCATAGTTTATTGTAATCCCTCTCATGTGAGAATTATGGGAGAATAAGCAGCTAGGCAGGAAAAATTAGCCTCAAAAGCTGGGAAGAGTTTTGGGAGAAGTATCAAGGTGTGTTTCATCTGGAGTTATTATAGAGAATGCGACTGTTTAGTCTGTTAAGTGACAGAATAAAAAGTAGGTAGTAGAAATGTAACTGGATTATACTGTAGAACTTAGGTAGTTCGGATCCCAGATAAGACTGGAACATCCATGATGCCCTGAAGCGGAAAGAAAGAAGAGCTCAACTGCAGTGGTTATGGAGCTGTTATGGAGCTGTCATGAGTGTGCTGCAAACGGCTGAGACCTTTGTGATATCTGGGATTAAAAAATCTCAGCAGTTAGGCTAGGGTCAGAAGCGTCTTGTGAAGCGCTAGGACAAAGCGCAAGGTTTCAAACACCGCCACTCAGATGCCAGCATTTGAGCTGCGCACGGGGCTCTGACACCATAGGGATCATTTGGCAGCGCTGACACAGCGTTACCATGGTGTTAACACTGCATTAAGGCTCCCAAATTCTATGTTTTTAATGGAACCCCCTGAGCACAGCACATAGTGCTAATCTGACCCTGGCCTTAGCAGATTGCAGGTCCTCTTTGGATTCTTCTCAGCAATTAAAGTGAGTGGAGCAGATTTATTTTTATTTGGTTTTGAAGGGGTTAAGAGTTCCTTTGTGATCCTGCTGAAATTCCATATAGCTCTAATCCCAGCTGCTGTACCTTGCTGACACTTCCTTTCATTATTAAAGCTCGCTTCTTTCACATGTGCCAGTTGCAGTTTTTCCATGCTTATCTCCCAAAAGAAGTTGTCCTTGTGGAAGCTGTGGAGTTTCATTTGTTGCTTTATTCCTGCTTGTTTATCTCTCTCCCTGTGTTTGTCTTATTGCAGAACTAAGAATAGCATCTTGCTGCCCAGCTGACAGGTCAGGGTTAGCCCAAGCTGTGATCAGGTATTTTGGACGAAGTACCTTAATGTCCGCGCTGCTGCCAGAGAGGAAAATACACCAACGACACTGGACGTCTTAGTACTGGTAGTAGAGGTTTATTTCCAACGCGTTTCGGAGCCACGTACCGAGCTCCTTCCTCAGGGAACATCTTCCCTGAGGAAGGAGCTCGGTACGTGGCTCCGAAACGCGTTGGAAATAAACCTCTACTACCAGTACTAAGACGTCAGTGTCGTTGGTGTATTTTCCTCTCTGGCAGCAGCGGGACATTAAGGTACTTCGTCCAAAATACCTGATCACAGCACCGCACCTTGTAGAAGTACAGTCCCTGCAGCAGCTGCATTGTTCGAGCGATTACGCTGGTTGTGTGCTACACAACCTGACCAGGTGAGCAAATCTGATTTTTTCACATTTACCTGCCTATAAAGGATAAGACCCTATGTGCGCATTCTCAACCCTCTAGATATAGGGTTAGCCCAAGGTCAGCCAGAACCTAGACATATGATCACGCATGGGGGGAAGAACCTAAGGACAATAAGGAATGCACAGTACAGTCTCAGGTGAGAGATTAAGGGTCACCTCTATCCCCTCTCCCTATCATCAGGGCCTCCCTTTTACCTTTTGGATTTTCCTTCTTTTATTCTGCAAGCTGGGTGTCTCTACGCTCTGTCGTGACTGGAGTCCAGGAAGATTTTTCTGTTGGTTTGTGGGAACCGTGAGACAGCAAAGGAACAGAATAGTTGGGCCTGATGCAAATTATAGGCTAGAATTGAAGGTGTTAGTGAAAGAAGACTCAGCTTGCAAGGCAGGAGCAAAGGTACGGTGCAGAAAAGGGCTATTGGCAAAAGAGAGAATCATTTGTAACAGGATAACAGGATGGAATATCTAATTGGCTATGCCATGCAATTGACATGTTGCTCAGATGTGATGTTCCACTACATGTGTTAGCTATGTGGCCCTTTTTAATACTAAAGATTTAACTGTTAAGCCTGTTCGTCTGTTCAGTACCAATAAAAATACTAAGTATTGTATCTTTTACTAACACAAGAAGGGGAAGGGAGGAGGGAAAATGCTACAACCACCGGTGACTAACCGGACTCCCAGGCATCCAGGGCGTGGTGAATTGGCTTTCACCCAAGTAAGTGTAAAGGATTTTTCCTGGAGCCAGTTCTCATTTTTTGGTTGCTTTATTGGTGTAAAATAAATAAAATCATCATTATCCCACGCAGGGGATAATGATGATTTTATATCTTTTACTAAGGCTACATTCACACACATCGTTTTTGCTGCATTTTTTATGCGAAATGCAGTGACTCTGGGCATCCCAGCAAAGTCAATGCATTCCAAAATTTAGCATGCAGACACAACGTTTTGTGCAGATCTGTTTTTGGATCTGTCCAAAGATTGAGCATGCCAATTTTTGGGTGTTTTTCCTAATCTGCTTTTTCCATTGCCTCCATTGTCAATGTTCTCAAAAAAAACGGATCTTTACAAAATGGAGCGATAATACAGTGTGTGAATAGGTGATGTGCTTTTTGAAAAAACATTCATTTTGCAGCAGAAAAGCAAGTCCTCAAAAAACGCAACAAAAATGTGTCTGAATGTAGCCTCACTGTATACACTGTATGCTTTACCAAATCTCACAGTAAGATCAAGTTTATTTTTGCAAAATGCGCTGATACCTTCCATATCTATTCTAAAAATGTGTGGGTTACGTTGAATGAAAGATATGCATGGGTTAGTTCATACACCCTGAGGAAGGTTATTATACCATGCCTCTGCCAGTACAAACCTTACATTACTGTTGAAAATATTTTCTTTGACTTTACAGAATCTCAGGACTCATGGAATAATGGAAATTCAAAGGGTCCTCACTAGCTCAGTGCTCTTTTTGTTGACATTTTACTAACTAATTAAAAAAAAAAGTCTACATTTATTACTACAGGTAGTGACGTAAGAGGTAAGAAATATGTGACAAGTTATTTTACATCATAATCTATAAATGTCATTAGTTTTCTCTGTACTGTAAATTGAGTCCATAGAATGGTCATTAAACTGTGTAATATGTGCTGTCACCAGTCCCATGCGCTGTAGTTGTTATTTATATTTTCAGAATTATTAAGACTGAAGGTTGTGAGCACAGCCCTAGCTCATTATTTGTATATAAAAGATGTAAAATCGATGTGAGTCCTGATATGTCCATTGTTAAACATCTCCCTAAGGATATTACCTACCAGATATGTAACTTATCTGACCAGAACATCAAAACCAGAACTATTCTTAACTTCATTAGAAGGAGACTTTTCTTGTACATGTACATGAAACTATATTTCCCACTGATTCGTCTGAATGTAGCTCAATATGTCAATATTTTTTACAATATGTGGTTCTCACAAACTTCGGATATTTTGCTCATACAATAGTGGAATTAGTAGATCAGCATTTTTACTTCCAACCACATCAATACTGTGGCCTGTTGCTACTGCTGATTTTTGGGTGTGTACCAAGCACAAACTGAATTTCTTGTGTTTCCTCCCTCTCTCTAATCTTCCGAAACATAATATTGCCATTTCTGTATGTGGTTTTACCATTACTCCTCAGCAGCACGCTCGCTGTCTTGGGGTTACTTTTGACTCAGATCTCTCCTTCTCTTCCCACATCCGGTCACTCGCTCACTCATGTCACCTACACCTCAAAAAATCTCTAGAATTAGACCATTTCATACTGCTGATTCTGCAAAAACTCCCTCTTACTAAACCCTCTCCTCTTCCCAATTCATCCTCAATGCAGCAGGATCATATTCCTCTCCAACCGCTTCACTGATGCCTCTATCCTGTGCCAGTTAATGCACTGGTTGCCAATCTGCTACAGAGTACAATATAAAATTATTAGTCTGACCCACAAAGCCATCCACAGTTCTGCACCGCCCTACATCTCCTCCCTAAATCTCTGTCTATCGCCCTACACTTCCCTCTGTTCCTCAAGTGACCTAGGACTGACATCAGCTACAATCTGAACCTCCAACTCCTGTCTCCGAGACTTTTCACGAGCTGCACCAATTCTTGGAACGGGTTACCAAAAACAATTAAATTATTTTCCAATACCAATAATTTTAAGCGAGCATTAAAAATGCATCTGTTTAGACTGGCCTATCACCTCATTTCACTTGTCTAACTATCTTCTCTTTTCCAAATCTGGCCTGTGTCATCTGTCTGCACCTGCAGACTGTCTGTCTGTCTGTCCCCCATGCATAATATAGCACTTTATCTATACTTGTACAGATCCCAAGTGGTGATCACTTCATGCAGTGTTACGTGAATCCCCTATTTATTATATTGATGACTGGACCATATATGACGGTACTTTTTACCATTTACCTTTTGTGCCTCCCCTATTTCCTCATAGATTGCAAGCTTGCAAGCAGGGACCTCCCTCCTCATGTTTTTAAATTTTTGTTACTCTGTATTGTCTCATATTGTTTGTACATGCCCCCTCTGAATTGTAAAGTGTTGCCACTATAATCATTATTTCATTTTAATAAGGGAAAAATGTGTTTAAAAAAATGCTAAATTGTAAGTGACTGCCCAACAAACTGTCTATGGCTAGGGTCAAACTTGCGGCAGAATTTTTAAATCCTGATCCGTTGTGAGTTGTAAAACAGCCCAAAACCGGGTCAGGAACCGATCCCCATAGGAGCGCATCATGTTAACCGATTGCTCTACATGCAATCCGGTTACCACATCCAGATCTGCAGCCTGCACTTAAAATCATGCAGGCTACAGTTTTCAGAACGGTTTGCAAACTACAATGTGGTAACTGATTGTTCCAGATGTGTAATCTTGAGCAATGCGGTTACCGTATACTTTGTGAACAAAGTGTTAAATGTTATTAAAACATTAAATATGAACAGTAGCTGTGGGCAACATGTCTCTAGGGGGTGCCCACCCTCCCTAGATACATGCTGTCCACTCCTGTGGGCATGTGAGGGGTAAATGAGTCAGTTATACTATTGCCGGCTTTTGTCTGCTTTGTACAAATTTCTGAATGAAGCCGCGGCTCCTCCCAGTAAAGAAGATACTGTACGTATTGTACGTATAGTAACAGCCGCTGTCCTTGGTCCTGTAAGCATTAAGATTAGGTCTATGGGCAAGCGCACCACCATAGACCTAATGATAATGTTACAGGACCCTGGACAGCGGCTGATACTATACGTACATTACGTACAGTATCTCCTCTACTGTGAGGAGCCACAGCTTCATTCAGAAATTTGTACAAAGCCGACAAAAGATGGCAATAGTATAACTGACTCATTAACCCCTTATATGCCCACAGGAGTTGACAGCATGTCTCTAGGGAGGGTGGGCACCCCCCAGAGACATGTTGCCCACAGCTACTATTAAAATTTAATGTGTTGTTCATCCCTGCAGCAGCAAGGATGAACAAAGTATACGGTAACCGCACTGCTTAGGATTACACATCCGGAGCAATCCGGCTACCGCATTGCGGTTTACAGAACAAATTTTTGCTAAAAAATGTGTGTGAAGGCAATTGTGTTTACCGCTTCCAGAGTGGATGCGGTCACACATGCACTTCAATGTACCAGCTATGCATTGTTCACACAATTCTTTTTCTAGCACTCCTAAAAGCACATGCGTTTTTTTAAGAGTGCTAAAAAATGTCCCTTTGTGTCTGAAAGGATTAGAATCCTTTTTGGACTTAGTCATTTTTTGGCCAAAAACGCAGCACAAAAACGCAGGGTGCTTAACTGAGCACTTTAAAAACGCTACCGTTAACGCATGCGTTAACGCAAGTGCCTATAGGTGTCCTGCGTTAACGCATGCGTTTCCCATAGGGCCCCATGTTAAAAAAACGCATGTGTTTTTGGGAAACCACCCCTACATTTTTTTCCAACACCCAAAAAACACTGCATGCAGCGTTTTTTGGACTGGGGGAAAAAAACGCAAGTGGAGCTGAAAAATACAGCTATACTCAATAGCACCCTGCGTTAACGCACCTGCGTTTTTGAAAAACTGCAGAAAAATGCAGAGAGTGCCAAAAACGCAGGTGTGTGTGAACAAGGCCTTTGGCATTGTTCACACACAATTTGCGTTTTTTGTAGCACTCCTAAAACCACATGCGTTTTTTTAGAGTGCTAAAAAATGTCTCTTGTGTGTCTGAAAGGAAATACAGCCTTTTTGGACTTTGTCATTTTTTCCTCAAAAACGCAGGCAAAAACGCAAGCGTTAACTAACGCACGGTGCATAAATGTGCCATTTAAAAACGCAAGCGTTATCCATAGGGCCCCATGATATAGAAACGCATGCGTTTTTTTTAACATGGGGCCCTATGGGAAACGCATGCGTTAACGCAGGTGCCTATATGTGCCCTGCATTAACGCATGCGGTTCCCATAGGGCCCCATGTTAAAAAAGCGCATGCGTTTTTGGAAACAACCCCTGCGTTTTTTTCCAGCACCCAAAAAACGCTGCATGCAGCATTTTTTGGACTGGGGAAAAAAAACGCAAGTGAAGGTGAAAAACGCATATACACTCAAATGCACCCTGCGTTAACACACCTGCGTTTTTTTTAACAGCCCAAAAAATGCAGAGATGGCCAAAAAAGCTGATATGTGTGAACATGGCCTATGTCATAATCTAGAGATATTTTGTATCCTCATTTTATTACATAGATTTGACATTCATACTCATCACACCATAAACTTTTTGCAATTGTTGTTTTTTAATGTTTATCTAATAGTTTTTGGATGGTGCCCATTTGGATGGGGGAAATTATGTAAAAAAAATGCAAAAGTGGTATTAAAATGTAGCTACCGTATATACTCGTGTATAAGCCGACCCGTGTATAAGCCGATCCCCCTACTTTTGCCCCCAAAATCTGGGAAAACCTATTGACTCATGTATAAGCCGAGGGTGGACCCCAGCACAGGTATACAGCCCCCAGCAGTGTGGTATACAGGCCCCCCAAGTGGTATACAGGCCTCCCCATTGGTAGTATACAGCCCCCAGCAGTGTGGTATACAGCAGCCTCCCCAGTGGTATATACAGGCCCCAGCAGTGTGGTATACAGCAGCCCCAGTGGTAGTATACAGCAGCCCCAGTGGTAGTATAAAGCAGCCCCAGTGTTAGTATACAGCAGCCCCAGAGGTATATACAGCCCCAGTGGTAGTATACAGCAGCCCCAGAGGTATATACAGTAGCCCCAGTGGTAGTATACAGCAGCCCCAGTGGTAGTATACAGCAGCCCCAGAGGTATATACAGCAGCCCCAGTGGTAGTATATAGCAGCCCCAGTGGTAGTATACAGCAGCCCCAGTGGTAGTATACAGCAGCCCCAGAGGTATATACAGCCCCAGTGGTAGTATACAGCAGCCCCAGAGGTATATACAGCAGCCCCAGTGGTAGTATACAGCAGCCCCAGTGGTAGTATACAGCAGCCCCAGAGGTATAAACAGCCCCAGTGGTAGTATACAGCAGCCCCAGAGGTATATACAGCCCCAGTGGTAGTATACAGCAGCCCACCCTCCACCCCCATCAGTATACAGGCCCCCCATCAGTATCCAGGGCCCCCCCCTTGCTCCGCAAAACCTGCAAAGTAAAATCATTATACTTATCACTGTCCTGTCGCCACCGTCCCCGCCGCTGCCATCACGCTCCTCCGTCTTCATCCAGAGTCTTCCGGCTTCCTGTGGTCGGCGCAGGCAATGACGTCATTGCCTGCGCCGACCACAGGAAGCCGGAAGAAGACGGATGAAGCCGGGGAGCGCGATGGCAGCGGCGGGGACGGCGGTGACAGGACAGTGATAAGTATAATGATTTTACTTTGCAGGTTTTGCAGAGCTAGGGGGGGGGGCCCTGGATACTGATGGGGGGGCCTGTATACTGATGGGGGTGGCGGGCGGGCGGCTGTATACTACCACTGGGGCTGTATATGACTCGCGTATAAGCCGAGGGGGGGACTTTTCAGCCCAATTTTTGGGCTGAAAAACTCGGCTTATACGCGAGTATATACGGTATGTAACGGTCTTCCTTAAACATATGGTTGTCATCAACTATTATTTTTTTTTTTCGCTACCTGATTTATTAGTTAGGTATTACATATGTACAAGTCAAATAAATACTGCTGCTTTTTGGGGCATTTACCTACCATATCTTGGCCAGTGTTTTTTGGGGGGTAAGGGAGGAATGATGTTATAAGATCTAAATGAATAATAAAAATATGCTGAAATGTAAATGTGTGATTATTTGCCTCATAATGTGTGATAGTTACCAACTACTGATGTTTTGCAAACTCATTTTATTAGTCAAATTTAACATAAGTACAAGCCACAGCAGCAATACTGCGGCCTGTTGTCGCTGATGTTTTCTTTGGGCATTTTTTTACTATGCGTTGGACAGTTCTTTATGGCTTAGAAGGATATGAGATTCAAAACGTAAAAGTTTATTCTAGTGGTATGGTAAAAGAAAGGGTGATTTAAAATAAAAAGAATATCCCATGACACATGGCATATGGCAATAATAATGTGGGAGCCATAAGCTACAGGAGCACCGACAATACTGGCACATGCTGTCAGAAGAGGAATACTACCAAAAACAGGTCGTAATTGTTCTCATTTGTCTATGGCTAGCAAAATAGTGAGGAAAGAGTGCAGGAGGATACTACCTCTGACAGTGACATCATTAGATTCTGTCACTGTTCTTCACATTACTTCACTGCTGTAAGAGTTAATCATTTTGATTGCAAACTTTAATTGATGTCAATTACATCTCTGTATTTTCTGACCCCTTTTTCAATACACCAGTGAACTATGGATGCTTATGAACATATTTCACAACTTATTTGTGTTGAGTAGTAATAGGGTTTAAACTAGTGGAGACAACTAGTCGAGGATGATGATTGCTTGGTTGACCGGACCAGGAAACCAGAAAAGAGTCAAGATGTCATTAAATCAGATGGGTGTAGACAGAAAGTAGTGAATTATTTTATATCATGCAACAGACAAACTAGAGATTGAGTTACTTTAAAATCTGCCATTGGTGGCTGATGAAGAACATATGTCACCAACTGACCAATTGTCACCAGCCTTCAAAGATGTTAATAAATTCATCAGAAAAGCAGCAGTGGGTGGATGACTACAATGAGTTATCCCTGGTACGGGCAAGGGGCATTGTTGACAGTCTATATGAAATTGATGATGATGCCAGATATGATGGTCAGCTGTTACAACAAGGGATGAAAAAGCAGCCATTGCAGACCTTGATCATGTAGACAAGCATGACAAGCTGCATGTTCAATTGCATGAAGGCTTACAGGAGTAATATTAGGATCAAACAAAAAGATGACTATTAGATAGACATGCTTTTAGACTGTCACTAGAGAAGCAAAATGAGGGAAATGCTTCCAGCTTATGAAAGGCGATCAAAAGTGTAGTATTATCAATATAAACTGAGTTGCCTGCTCAGCAAAGCTTTTGCCAAGCAAATGCCTACCAAATGCATATCTGACCAAGAGACCACTTTCATGCCTCTGCTAACATTACAACAAATAGCCAAAGCAAAAAATATTATAGTAAATGTAATATGATGGACAAGATGGGAAGCCTTTATTTTTTCATTTGGAAACACCAAATCTGTTGCTGCTTCACAAAAATGGATAATTTTTTGACCAGTACTTTTCACAAAAACATGGCTGTGTATGCCATATGTGTATAAACATAAGCACAGCAGGCACCTGACCCCAGAAAGGGAGCATTTTCAGAATGTTCTTCTAATGTTAAAAAAACTAAAAGGTCCAAACAGTGTGTCAGTGTGTTATTAAATAGTCTGTTGGTTACTAATAGGCAACCAGCAATTTACGTATAGCTATATATGTTGAAGTCACTGATATTTCTAATGTTGCATTTGCATTAACAAACTTGAAATTGATTGAAATAACTCCAAATAGATCTCAGAATGCCATGCACATTTTATTCCTGATAATATGAGGCTTTGCCATACTTTCACTTCACTTTAAATATATTTGTTACAAATTGAAACAAAATTAAAGGGATCATTTTTCAGTATGATACTAATAGTACTCTTGAATAGTGCTTGGGCAGCTATTTCAGAATAAGTAAAAATTGTTACTGTACCTTTAGTACCTTTCTTGCTATAAGCATCTTCATACCCAGCAGGCAGCTTCAGCACTAAAAGTTATTGACTAAACTAGTGAATGTTCATTTATTATTCACCCCTCCCTGACCCCTGTTCTTTGCTTGTCTAGTTTCATGTTCATTTTGTTGTCCTGCATGGAGTTTCTGATGGACATGGAGGGAGGAAAGATGTCAGGCATATATCTGATAGCTCATCTAGGTAAGGCAATCTCTTTCAATTGTTTCGCTGAGCAAGAGCCATGCTGTCTATGCCTATGGTCACACTTGAGCCATGGATCCGCTAAAAGCATCAGTTATTCAACTTAGAATTCTTGAAAAAAACGATGGTTTTAATGGAACCATATGCTCCTATGCAAAAAACGCAGAGTCAAAATGCACTGATAAAAATATGCTATGCGTTTTTTTACTGCACCCAAAAACGCTGCTAGCGTTTTTTTTACATGGGGCCCTATAGGAAACTCATCCGTTAACGCATGGTACACATAGGTACCATGCGTTAACGCATAGTGTTAATGCATAGTGTTTTTGGGATGCAATCATGACAATCTCTAAAAACGGAATCAGGTTTGGAAAAGGCAGAAAAACGGACTGCCAAGTGTGACCCTAGCCAATGAGAGATTGTATGTGTTTATTTGAACTCTTGTTTTGCTGCATACATGTATACAGCTCCTCCCAATGTGAGTGATTTCTACTGATCTGTGCAGTGCAGTGATGTGAATATGAGACATGAATAATCATTCCTTGGGGAGTGTGCAGCAGAGAAGCAAGTGATTACTCACTGTGATTGACAAATGGAATTGATCTTTTTATGCGTAGTTTATGTGGCGCCCCTGCGGGTATTAGCCACAGTATAAGATCATAATAGTTGCACTCACTTAGAAAGCCAAGCCACTGCACTACCACCTTTGGCCAGTAGGGGGAGCTCCAGAGACACCAGAGACTTCCCTAGAGATAAAACACTGGTTTGAGGTAAATTTTCAGACAGTTGGAGCCAGGAGCTCAGAGTGACAGGAGCTGCATTGAGTTCCTGAGGACTGACTGACAATTTCCAGGGCCAAGCCATCGGTCTGAGGAGGAGAAAACTGATAAGAGAAACACTTTCAGAATCGGGTAGCATCATTATCTACCCTAGATAAAAAGCGCAGATACGGATACCGGATCCGTGGCTGCATTAGTTATATACAATACAGCAACCGGAAAAAAACGTGAGGTAACAACAAGCTTCACAGGGCCAGACACAGCAACATACTAAGAGTTCAGCAGTACTCCCGGAGGGGGTAAGCAGAGAGAGACAAAGGACTCAAGTTGCCTGTTGAGTGGGACCCAGAGAGGACAGATTTGGGCCGGCAGCGAGTTCACACACGGCAGCAGGGCCACATAGACAGCGCAAGCAGGAGGTAAAGGACCCGGTGGGGCCTGAGCAACTGAACCCCTATTGCAGACTCCGGAGACGGGACTTGTTGTATTATAGTTTGGTTGAAAGTAAACCAGTTAAACCTCATCTGTGCCTCAGCCTCTGATTTAACAGCTACCATCTATCCAGGATTGGGACCATCACCGCTGAGAGAATTTGCTGTGAATCAAGTAAGTGTCTGTGTCCTTAACATCTCCTCACCATACTTCCATCTTCATCCATCATTAACTTTAACATCACCTGTCCAGGGGACCCTACAGCCCTACCCGGAAAAGGGCTATACCATCTCAGCTGCCTCTCACCATCATCCCCTGGCCAGTACAAGGCAGCGGTGGCCATATATAGCCACATTATTCCGGGTGGCGTCACGACAATAACATCTACAAACTTTATAAATTATATAAACTTCTAAATCCCCTGTAAATACCCCCTTTTAGGAGTGTGCCAGCCTGGGGCCACGGCCTGGGTTCAGCCACCAGTGACTCCCCCAAGGAAAGGGACCCTGCGCCGGGTATCCCGGTCCCCTAAGCTGGGCGGCACATCTCCCTTTGGCGTCACGAACAGGATTCACCGTGCCTGGTTAAATCGGGTACTGTGTGCCGTGATTAATGCCGAAAATTGTGAGAAAATCCGAGAAAAATTGACTTTTTTATCAAAAAGTGATTTTCCCATTGGAAACCATTGAAATAGACTTTTCCCCATTGACTAACATTGAAACAAAATGGCCGCCAGCCTCTGAGGTAAAATTGCATCATCACTAATTACCTCATAACTGCCACAGCACGAGACTGCTATTTGAACTGTGTCATAGCCCTGAGCTCTGATCTGACTGAAAAATTTCAGATTCCGCCATTACTGAGCTCGCGGCGAGCAGAAGTAGCAGGGGGCGTGTCTTTGTGGGCGGCACCAAGCTGAGAGCTCTGACGTCGGCAAAAGGGGAAAACCAATCCTGCTGCACAGCGGAACGATTATACGCCATCCCGACGGAAGCAGAGGACCGGAAGGGTCCGGATTAACTAAGGGGGCGCAACATGTCGCAGCACGGAGACGCCGAAACACCAGGCGACACAAATGCAGCTGAAGCACAAAACAGAGCGCTCGGCAGCACAGCGGCGCAAGGTGCAGCGCCCATTATGCCGATGTTGATGCCATATACCCCAGGTGCTCCATGGCTTCCAGTGTATGAAGGTAAGCCTAATACTTTTGATGATTTTAAAGAAAAACTGCTGGCCTATTTAAACATGTTTCCAATGGCAGAAGCTCAGCGTGTCGGTTTGCTGATGGCACAGTTAAGTGGTAATGCCAAGCGAGAAGTCACAGCATGGTCCGCTGATCTAAAAGACACTGCTGAGTATATTCTAGCTGGATTAAAGGCAGTATTTGAAACTACTGCTGGTAGCAAAGCAAAGACCAAATTCTTCAATTGCAAACAAAAGGCCAATGAGAGTGTGAGAGACTTTGCCCTGAATTTACAGGAGGCCCTTAAAGCGCTTACACTGGCTGAACCAATGTTTAACACTGGCGCTGATAAATTGTTAAAAGATCAATTCATTGAGGGACTATTAACCCCTTCTCATCGAGGGCATGCGAGTATGCTGACTTTCAAGGACCCTGAAGTGACATTTGCCCAGTTAAAGGAGAGCGCTATTCGTCTCCAGCAGGCAGAGGCACCTTGGGATCAGGATCCTGAGCAATCCATTACAGAAACCCCTCAACAACAGAGAATGCCAGTGACATCAGTTAAGCCCCTGGAGGCCAGTGCTAATGATGCTTTCCAGCAAAAGCTTGACTCCCTAACAGACATTGTCACCTCAATGGCTAAAACCATGCAGGAAATGAGAGAATCACAGACTACACCCAAGATGGAGTTGGCGAACCGCAGAGAGGATATTCCCTGGATGAGACCCCAGAGATACCCAGCGTGGAGAGGACGACCCAACGACCGTTACCAGCCGGATGGACAGCCTATTTGCCGCCGTTGCCGGAAGCCAGGCCACATCGCCCGCAATTGTGATTTAAACAAGGATCCCCTGGGAATGCGGGCCGCTTCGCAGGAGTGAACTTTCAAGGCCCAACATCCTGGCACGATAAGTACGTCGGAGGACGTCCCATTATCCCCATCGTGCTGGACGGTATTCCTCTCAATGCCTTGTTGGACACTGGTTCCCAGATTTCATCTATACCACATATCCTTTATAAGAGGTACTGGGCAGATTCAGACATTGATAAAAGACCATCTAATGTTGAGCTAAGTATATATGCTAGTAATGGAAAATTGGTACCGCAAGTAGGATTTAGAGAGATGACCATTAAGATTGGTAGAGCAGAATTAAAAAATCAGGGTATCATAATTGTTGATGTTAACCGACGGGAACCTTTTGTATTGGTAGGTATGAATGTTTTAGAAAATTGTTTTTCCGAGGTTATTACTATTTTACAGCAATTTGCGGAAACTGCCCAATCCTGCCAGCAGAGAATTCTCTGGAGAGAGATAAAAGCATTGGTGCTGAAGCAACAAGTAGAGGTTGCAGGTGGAGAAATCGGCAGTGTGAGGGTAAGTGACCCAACTCCTATAGTAATACCTCCAAAAACTGAAATGCTGGTATGGTGTAGAGCAGCCATTGGTATTAAAGGACGAGATTACCAAGCCTTGGTAGAGCCTGTGTACACTGATAGTAGACCCACGATATTAACGGCTAGAGGAATAGTCGAGGTACACAGGGGAAGAGTGCCCATACGTCTTTTGAATTGTGGAGAGGAAGAGGTCACTTTACCAAGGTACGCTACAATGGCCAAGCTATACACTGTTGACAACAATGCCATCATAGCCATTGGGCCCTTGAATCCGTCATGTCAGGTGGACGACAATGGTTCAAGTGGAGAATTAGACGATTGGTGTCAGCAGTTGCATATAGGTACAGATTCAACACCTACCCACCAAAAACAAGGGGTGTACCGACTAGTAGAAGAATATGAACGGGTCTTCAGTAAACACCCATTAGACTTCGGACAGATTAAAGGGGTAGAACATACAATTCCTACCGGTAACCACCCACCAATAAAAGAGAGATATAGACCCATACCGCCCGCTCATTATCAATGTGCTAAAGACATGCTGAGGGAGATGAAACAGGCCGGGGTAATAAGAGACAGTTGTAGCCCCTGGGCAGCCCCTCTGGTAATAGTTAAAAAGAAAGACGGAACCATGAGAATGTGCGTAGACTACCGGCAGATTAATCACATTACCCATAAAGACGCCTACCCCTTACCTAGAATTGAAGAGTCATTAGCCGCTTTAAGATCTGCTAACTATTTTTCCACCTTAGACTTAACAAGTGGGTATTGGCAAGTCCCTGTGGCTGAGGAAGATAAAGAGAAGACAGCGTTTACCACCCCGATGGGTCTCTGTGAATTTAATTGTATGCCATTCGGACTCTGCAACGCACCCGGTACCTTTCAGCGATTGATGGAATGCTGTCTCGGACACAAGAACTTTGAAACCGTCCTTCTGTACCTAGATGATGTAATAGTCTACTCAAAGACTTACGAACAACATCTACAAGATCTGGCAGAAGTGTTCGAAGCCTTATCCCGGTATGGTATGAAGATCAAGCCATCAAAATGTCACCTTCTAAAGCCAAAGGTACAATACCTGGGACACGTTGTAAGTTCAGAAGGAGTAGCACCGGATCCCGAGAAAGTAACCGTAATAAGGGATTGGCCAAGACCTACCAGCGTGAAACAGGTGAGGCAATTCCTGGGACTGGTGGGCTACTATCGTAGATTCATCCAAGGGTTCACCAAGCTAGCAGCACCTCTACAAGACATCCTGGTAGGGCAGTCGAAGAAGCCTTCAAACCGCAATCCTCCTTTCCAGTGGAGTGATGAGAGGGAAGATTCCTTTGAAAAGTTGAAGAAGGCATTGACCGGAGAAGAAGTTCTGGCATACCCCGATTACCATCAACCTTTCATCCTTTACACAGATGCCAGTAATGTGGGACTGGGAGCAGTACTATCTCAGAAGCAAGGAGGCAGGGAGAAAGTCATCGCCTTTGCAAGTAGAAAGCTCCGGCCTACTGAAAGAAATCCTGAAAATTACAGCTCCTTCAAGTTAGAACTACTGGCAGTAGTCTGGGCTGTGACTGAGCGTTTCAAACACTACTTGGCAGCTGCAGAATTCACCGTCTATACTGATAACAACCCATTGACCCACCTGGATACAGCCAAGTTAGGTGCGCTGGAACAGCGATGGATAGCCCGGCTGTCTAATTACAACTTCGTGATCAAGTATAGAGCAGGCCGAAAGAATGGAAATGCAGACGCCTTATCCCGGATGCCGCACTTGAGAGACGTGGAAGAAGAACCGGTAGAACTTGAAGAAATTGAACTACCCGCCTTCCATCGTCCCAAGGTAGGACAGTATCAATCCAGTGCCTACCAGAAACATCAACAAGTGAATCTCAACCCATTAGCACACCACAGATGGGCTGACACTCAAGACAGCAATCCAGCTGTGAAGTTGATGAAAGAACTGCTGACTGAGCAAAGTGCGTATCCCAATGAAAATGCACCGAAAGAGACACATCAACTCTGGAAAGAGAGAGGCAAAATGTTTCTGTACCAAGGAAAGCTGTGCAGAAGATATACCAATCCAAAGACGCATGAGTTAGTATGGCAGATCATTGTGCCTAAACAAGATGTAAAAATGGTCCTAGAAGCTTATCACAATGGTGCTGGTCACTTCGGGTGGAAAAAGCTAGAAGTACTTTTAAGAGAAAGATTCTACTGGGTTGGAATGAGAAGATCAATTGAAGAATGGTGCAGAAACTGTGGTCCGTGCAACCTCAGAAGAAAAGATCTGAAAAACCAAAGAGCACCACTCCAGCCTATAGTTACCAAGCAACCACTTGAGCTCGTAGCAATAGACCACGTGAAATTGACACCAAGCCGGTCCGGCTATGTCTATGCTTTAACCATCGTGGACCATTACTCACGCTTCCTGGTAGTAGTGCCCGTGAAAGATCTCACTGCAAAGACAGCAGCTAAGGCGTTCCAGACATACTTTTGCAGACCTCATGGGTATCCGGAACAAGTACTCGCAGACCAAGGTACAGCATTTGAATCAGAGATCTTCAGAGAATTTTGCAATATGTATGGCTGCAAGAAGATCCGTACAACAGCCTATCATCCGCAAACAAATGGCTTATGCGAAAAAATGAACCATATTGTAATCGATCTCTTAAAGACTTTACCAGAGACAGAGAGAAACCTATGGCCAGAGAAATTGCCTGACTTGGTAGACCTCTATAACAATGTCCCGGTAAGCTCCACAAACTGTACCCCAGCTTACCTTATGCGTGCAAGACCTGGCAAGCTACCAATAGATCTAGAAATGGGTATTGTAAAACCTGACGCAGAAGTGCAGGATTCCAACTGGGACTCCCTACGCCAACAACAATATCGCCAAGTGCAAGAATGCGTAGAAAGGAATCTCCAGAAAACTAGAGAAAGACAAGAGCAATACTTCAACCAGAATGCTCTAGCAACCCCATTAAAACCTGGTGATCAAGTGCTCAAGAGAAACCGTCGCACTAATAAACTGGACAATCAGTGGGAATCCGCCCCATATACAGTTTTACCAATGAGAGTGAACAATCCTAAAATGTGTCTTATAAGCAAAGATGGTGGATTAACATCAGTACTAGTGTCAAGAGACAATCTAAAACTATGTCCAGAGACATTGAAAGAAAAAGAAGTCATTCAACCTGAACCAGAAGTTATTCAACCAGTAACGGTTCAACCTGTTAGCGAAAAAGAAGAAGATGGAGTATATCACACCTATCTAGGAGACTTTCCTAAAACCTGGCCAACCTACAATGGTGCAGTAGTAGTTCCCATGATGGCTTTCTATCAAACACCAGACCCTGTACCACAAGAAGTCCCAAGACAGGAAGAACAAATTCCTAGTAATAATAGTCCTGGACACGGTGGAATTGCCAACCCCACAAATGTGGAATTATCCCTAGCAGAACCAGAAGTACTTACTAGGTATACGTCCACTCACACCATCACATTGAGTACACCCAGTACACAAGCGTTACGCAGATCACAGCGTAGTACTCAGGGTCAATTACCAGCAAGATATGCCGACTACCAAATGTAAATAGATATTTCAACCAGAAATATCTGAAAGGAACTTGTTTAGTTGTTAATTAGTAGTTATTAGATGTAACGTTAAAAAAAAAAAAAAAAGCTCAGTACCTACAGAGACTATTCTGTATGAACTACTTGCATATTCTTGAACTCTTTTCTTCATTTATCAGCCCGGAGGCGGTAAATTAAAGCTCCGGAAAGACTGTTTTTTGAACATTCTTAAATTATTCTTAAACTTTGTTGGAAAAATGGACGCTAATTGCAGTGCCTTTCCTAACAAATAAATAGCCCTCAAGGACAGAGCTGTATTAATGGACGCTATTTGAAGTGACTTTTTACAAGACTCTATTTTTTAAACTTGAGTGGTTTTTGTAACTTTTTATTTTTTTTTTAAGACTCTGTAGATATTATCTGTTATATCTTATGTTTATTGTCCCACAGTCCCGGAGTACTGTTCTTAACTAAGGGGGAATGTGGCGCCCCTGCGGGTATTAGCCACAGTATAAGATCATAATAGTTGCACTCACTTAGAAAGCCAAGCCACTGCAATACCACCTTTGGCCAGTAGGGGGAGCTCCAGAGACACCAGAGACTTCCCTAGAGAT
This sequence comes from Allobates femoralis, assembly GCA_033576535.1. Classification (NCBI taxonomy): domain Eukaryota; kingdom Metazoa; phylum Chordata; class Amphibia; order Anura; family Aromobatidae; genus Allobates; species Allobates femoralis. Next base: position 541,417,648 of record JARQOC010000002.1, read on the forward strand.
AAAACACTGGTTTGAGGTAAATTTTCAGACAGTTGGAGCCAGGAGCTCAGAGTGACAGGAGCTGCATTGAGTTCCTGAGGACTGACTGACAATTTCCAGGGCCAAGCCATCGGTCTGAGGAGGAGAAAACTGATAAGAGAAACACTTTCAGAATCGGGTAGCATCATTATCTACTCTAGATAAAAAGCGCAGATACGGATACCGGATCCGTGGCTGCATTAGTTATATACAATACAGCAACCGGAAAAAAACGTGAGGTAACAACAAGCTTCACAGGGCCAGACACAGCAACATACTAAGAGTTCAGCAGTACTCCCGGAGGGGGTAAGCAGAGAGAGACAAAGGACTCAAGTTGCCTGTTGAGTGGGACCCAGAGAGGACAGATTTGGGCCGGCAGCGAGTTCACACACGACAGCAGGGCCACATAGACAGCGCAAGCAGGAGGTAAAGGACCCGGTGGGGCCTGAGCAACTGAACCCCTATTGCAGACTCCGGAGACGGGACTTGTTGTATTATAGTTTGGTTGAAAGTAAACCAGTTAAACCTCATCTGTGCCTCAGCCTCTGATTTAACAGCTACCATCTATCCAGGATTGGGACCATCACCGCTGAGAGAATTTGCTGTGAATCAAGTAAGTGTCTGTGTCCTTAACATCTCCTCACCATACTTCCATCTTCATCCATCATTAACTTTAACATCACCTGTCCAGGGGACCCTACAGCCCTACCCGGAAAAGGGCTATACCATCTCAGCTGCCTCTCACCATCATCCCCTGGCCAGTACAAGGCAGCGGTGGCCATATATAGTCACATTATTCCGGGTGGCGTCACGACAATAACATCTACAAACTTTATAAATTATATAAACTTCTAAATCCCCTGTAAATACCCCCTTTTAGGAGTGTGCCAGCCTAGGGCCACGGCCTGGGTTCAGCCACCAGTGACTCCCCCAAGGAAAGGGACCCTGCGCCGGGTATCCCGGTCCCCTAAGCTGGGCGGCACATTTACACAGGATAGGGGGAAGTATAAATAATAGAAATGCATGAGTAGACAGAGCTTTGAGAGAGGAATTAGAAAATTTTATTAGTTACATATGGATTTTTGACCTGACAGATTCCCTTTAAATAGTGTTAGAACTTTTTATTTTAATCATAAATTGCTGCAGGATGAAAAAAAGCAAAGTAATTGCATTGCTCATACATTTAGTAATTCAAGTTATTAATTTCCTTAATATATTATCTTATGTACCATACAATAAGTTGTTTGGAATAATTAATTTTTATAAATTAAATATAAATCTCAGTGCAGACAAGTAAACAAATGAATCAGACAACACAAATGTAGAAAGAAGACACAAGTTCCATCTTGTAAAGGTCACATCTACTTTCCCTCCTCATTACTATAGGGATCAGAGCTATGGATGTGAAAGCTGTCACATGTGGTTTTGTCTGCCATGGTATATTCAGATTGTGACACACATAATTATATTCTGTATTAAGCCTGAGTAGGATAAGCGGAGCCTCATGCAGTTCTATACATCTTGATCTCAGGATGAAAACCCAGGCCACATCATAGCAATTCTTCCAGACTTCACTTGTTAAGATGAGTAAATGAAGTCTGACATATTGCTGCAAGATAACTCAAATTACTAACACAATTTGTTTTAATGTCTAACATGTGCACGTAACAACGTCTACCAGCAGCTCAAATTAATTTTTCATTGTCTGTTCACAGATAGATTCTCGTCTCAGCCCTCAGTGTCAAGTATTAAAATGTCATATCATTGAAATGAAGAAGAAACAAATATATCAAAGCTATTGTTGTTATCTCTGGCTCTGTATGCTAATGTGATCTGAATAATATTCACCCTCGGTTTTAGCAATGAATTGTCAATCACAGCCTAAAATATATTGTCATGCCTGACATCAACAAGATAGTTTAATTAGCATAATCAGATAAAAATGTAATATTTAACAACTAGATTTGTTGTCAGAAGTAGGATTTTAAAAGACTTGTCTTGTGAAGTGACATGTAGGTCATTATATTTATTTATCCAACATGTCTTATGGGGATTTGTACTGGGAAACTTCTACCAGAGCATAAGATCAGCTGTCTCATGGGCAATGAGCTGTGACAGAAATAGTTTTTCAGATCAAGCAACAATTTTAAATGAATGGAATCTATCATAAAATCGTCATCTGCACTAACCGGTAAAACCTTTTGGAGGAACCTTGTAGTAGAGGAAAGCATGTGTGTATATTCAGCATAAATCAATGTAAATGGGTGGGTAATGTATGACATTTACATGACTTTGCATCTGGAAAGTATAGATGTTATATTGTAATATTGCAGAGTTCTTTGTGAGACAGACTCCACTGATGCTTTTATAGCTTTTATGAATTATAAGGCCGTGGTTCCATCCGCGTGTGACATACGATGCGTGAGCATTGGATGTGATATGCTAATGACCCTCAGCTCAGGCACTGCTACGAGTGGGAGCCGAGTGTCATGCAACTGTGGCGCCCCGCAACGAGTGCGTCACAAGAGGGTATTGCAGCCATAAATGCAGCCGCAATATTCTCTGACACAGCAGTGACCCAGTTAACTTTGAGATCCAACCCTGCATGCATCACCTAGAACAGAGGACCAATCCAGGGTCCTGGTGGGCGGAGTGCTAGGGAAGTGTGTAGGGAGAACAGACACTTAGATTAGTCTAGTCTAGAACACAGTCAAGAAGAGTCTAGAACTTGAACTTGGAGTAGGAGCGGGGGCTCCGCACCCCGTGCAGCCCCCGGGCCGTCACCGGTCGGGTGTCAGCACCTGAGGCCTCAACAACCGGGATCGGGCATCATTACCACGGGTTCCAAAAGACTCCCGTGCCCAAAAACTTCACAGCCGGTTCACTGGTACTGAAGCTGGCAGCAGTTCACCTCTGCTACGCGAACCAGAAGCGTGGAGGAGCAGCTTTACAGGAGCACCCCACCACCAGCCAACTTCCAGTCGTCTAACCAGCGGTGTACCCACCGAGGGATCCAAGGCTCCCCAAAACATCCACAACGTACAACTTGGATAGGGCATTGAAGCAGCCTCCCCGTACCCGATCTGGTATTCCTGGGCGACAATGGCGAAACACTTAGCTAGAATGGAGGAACACTTGCGGATCTCTGAGGGACACTATCACTGCTGAGTCCACCCGGTCTACTACCCGTAACTGTATAACATGTACTGCCTGCTGGTTACAGTAAAGACCCGTTACAGAGACTTTCTGTGTCCGTGCTTCCTTATGAACTGTCCGTCCGCACTACAAGGTAACCGCAGCTGCCGCACAACATCTTAAGCAGCTCCAGCCTCCGGGGATCACCGCTCAGCCTGTGGGGAGCGTTCCATCTTGCTGCTGTCCATCCCCCGGAGGTTCCGCAACGTCGGTAACGATTACCGAAACTACTCATAGGTGGCGTCACGAATAAATTAAAAACCCCTTTAATCTGTTCCCTACAAGACGTCTTCAACTGTTGATCTGCACTCAACCGGGCCCCACTACCGGCAGGCGCGGCCCACCCGTGACAAGGAGGAAGGAGCTTCAGCCTGTCTAAACCGGAGTCCCGGCCACGGTGAGTCACAACTATGATCCAGTTCTGCAATCAGATTACAGCTGTGGAGGAGAAGGAGAGAATAATCTCCCTATCATTGCTGGCCTCAGCGTATATCACACTACAGTTGGGTGACTTCTAACTACAGTGCAATGATTCACACTCTCTCATAGACTTGTATGGGTGCGTATGATCCAAGACAGCATGCTGAAATTTTTCCTCGGCACAATTTTGACCAAGGAAAAAATAGCAGATGGACACAGCCTGATTGATTTACAATACTTGAATCCTTTTTACTTATCATTTCTGTCTGGTGCAATCCCCATTAAGAAATGAGCTCCATAATTGACAATGCCATCCAGCGTACATCTTGCCACATGTATGCAATCCTTGAACAGCCGGTTGAGGTTGCATACTGCTGTGTGAGATGTGAGTATGTTGTGCATTTGGAAGCCCAGATACTGGATCTAAATGAACAACTGGCAACGCTGAGATCCATAGACAATATGGAAAGGAGTCTGCTGCTCACTGAACAGCTGCTCAATGGGATAGATGTGGGGGAGGATGGTAGCATGGAGCTGCAGGACAGTGAGGTAGCTAGCTGGGTGACAGTTAGAATGCGGGGTAGAGGGAAGAGTGCCAGGGATGCTAGCCCTGATCTGGCACACCCCAATAAAGTTGCTAAGAAGGCAGATGAAGGGGTGTCAGTACAAGGTTAACACTGCTGCAGCAGGGCATGTCCTCTGAAAGCCGGGGGAGTGTTAGCTCCAGTAAGGGGGAAAACAGGAGAGCAGGGCAGGCCAGGCAGGTACTGGTAGTGGGGGACTCAATTATTAGGGGAACAGATAGGGCAATCTGTCACAAAGGCAAAGATCGTCAAACAGTGTGCTGCCGACCTGGTGCTCGAGTCTGGCACATCGCTGATCAGGTTGACAGATTACTGGGAGGGGCTGGTGAGGACCCAGCGGTCATGGTGCACATTGGCACAAATGACAAAGTTAGAGGTAGGTGGAAGGTCCTTAAAGATGATTTCAGGGAATTAGGCTGCAAGCTTAAGGTAAGGACCTCCAAGGTAGTATTCTCTGAAATACTGCCTGTACCACGTGCCACACCAGAGAGGCAACGGGAGATTTGGGAGATAAATAAGTGGCTCAGGAATTGGTGTGGGAAGGAGGGGTGTGGGTTCCTGGAGAACTGGGCCGACTTCTCTATTGTCTACAGCTTCTATGCTAGGGAAGGGCTGCACCTCAATGGGGAGGGTGCAGCTGTGCTGGGGGAGAAAATGGCTAGAATGTTGGAGGAGTGTTTAAACTAGGGATTGGGGGAAGGGTATTCATTGTACAGAAGGGGAAGATAGTGTAAATAGTAACCTGGGCACAAGTAATAAAATTGGGGTGGCATGGGGGTGAGGTTAGAACAGTCAATATAGTAGGAAGGAATAGAGGTAAAGAAAGATGCATAAAGTGCATGTACGCTAATGCCAGAAGCCTCACTAACAAAATGAAGGAATTAGAATTAATTTTGTTGGAAAATAATTATGACATGGTGGGGATATCCGAGACATGGCTGGACGAGAGCTATGACTGAGCTGTTAATTTACAGGGCTATAGTCTGTTCATAAATGACCGTACAAATAAGCGAGGGGGGGTGTCTGTTTATGTGTAAAATCATCCTTAAAACCCATCCTGCGTGATAATATAGGTGAATCTAATGAAAATGTAGAGTCACTGTGGATGGAGATAAGGGGAGGGGGAAAAATAATAAATTACTGATAGGGGTTTGTTATAAGTTTCCAACAATAATGGAAGTGGAGGAGAATATCCCCATAAAGCAAATAGATGAAGCAGCAACTCAGGGAGAAGTAGTTATTATGGGGGACTTCAACTACCCTGAAATACATTGGGAAAGAGAAACCTGCAGTTCCAGCAAAGGTAATAGGTTTTTGACATCCATGAGAGACAATTATCTTTCACAACTGGTTCAGGACCCAACAAAAAGGGGGGCACTGCTGGACCTAATGTTAACCAACAGGCCGGACCGCAAATCACATTTACGGGTTGGAGATCACTTGTGTAATAGTGATCATAAAATAATAAGTTTTCAAGTATCCTTTAATAAGATGTGTAGTAGAGGGGCTACAAGGACACTAAACTTCAGGAAGGCAAATTTCCAACGGTTGAGAGATGATCTTAGTGCAATAAACTGGGACAATGTCCTGAGACAAAAAAATTACACAAAGCAAATGGGAGACATTTATTAGCATCCTGAATAGGACCGGTGCACAATATATACCCTATGGGAATAAGCATGCTAGAAATAGGAGGAAACCACTATGGCTAAATAAAGCCGTGACAAAAAGAAAGCATTTAGGGAATTAAAGCAAGTAGGTAGTGATGAAGCGTTAAATACAGAAAATTAAATAATATCTGTAAAAAGCAAATCAAGACAGCAAAGATTGAGACAGAGAGACTCATTGCCAGAGAAAGTAAAAATAATCCCAAAATATTTTTTAACTACATAAATAGTAAGAAACTAAAAAATGATTGTGTTGGACCCTTTAAAAATTATCTGGGTGAAATTGTGGATGAGGATGAGGAAAAAGATAATATGCTAAATGACTTTTTTTCAACAGTATTTACACAAGAAAATCCCATGACAGACAACATGATCAGTGATAACAAAAACTCTCAATTAAATGTCACCTGCTTAACCCAGTAGGAAGTACCGCATCGTCTAAAAATCACTAAAATTGACAAATCCCCATGCCCGGATGGGATACACCTCAGAGTGCTGCAGGAAATAAGTACTGTCATAGATAGACCATTATTTTTAATATTTAAAGATTCCATAATAACAGGGTCTGTACCACAGGACTGGCAAATAGCAAATGTGGTGCCAATATTCAAAAAGGGGTCAAAAACTGAACTTGGAAATTATAGGCCAGTAAGCTTAACCTCTACTGCGGGTAAAATCCTAGAGGGTTTTCTAAGAGATGCTATACTGGAGTATCTGCAGAAAAAACCTCATGACCCAATATTAACATGGGTTGACGAGGAACCGTTCCTGTCAAACTAATCTGATAAGCTTCTATGAAGAAGTAAGTTCTGGACTGGACCAAAGTATTGCAGTGGACGTGGTGTTTATGGACTTTTCAAAAGCTTTTGATACGGTGCCACGCAAAAGGTTGATACATAAAATGAGAGGAATAGGAGAAAATATGTGTTAGTGGGTTAAGGACTGGCTTAGTGATAGGAAACAAAGGGTGGTCATTTATGGAACACACTCAGAATGGGTCACAGTTAACAGTGGGGTACCACAGGGGTCAGTGTGGTGCCCACTTCTTTTTAACATATTTATTAATGACCTTGTAAGAGGAATACAGAGTAGAATCTCAATATTTGCAGATGACACTAAACTCTGCAGGGTAATCAATACAGAGGAGGACAATTTTATATTACAGGAGGATTTATGTAAACTAGAAGCTTGGGCTGATATATGGCAAATGAGCTTTAATGGGGATAAATGTAAGGTCATGCACTTTGGCAGAGGAAACAAAAGGTATAATTATGTGCTTAATTGTAAAACACTGGGCAAAACTATCACTGCAAAAGACCTGGGTGTATGGGTAGATGACAAACTCACATTTAGTGGCCAGTGTCAGGCAGCTGCTGCAAAGGCAAATAAAATAATGGGATGCATTAAAAGAGGCATAGATGCTCATGAGGAGAACATAATTTTACCTCTATACAAGTCACTAGTGCAACCACCCTTAGAATACTGTGTACAATTCTGGTCTCCGGTGTATAAGAAAGACATAGCTGAACTAGAGCAGTTCCAGAGAAGAGCGACCAACGTCATTAGAGGACTGAGGGGTCTGCAATACCAAGACAGGTTATTAAACTTGGGGTTATTTAGCTTGGAAAAACAAAGGCTTAGGGGTGATCTTATAATAATGTATAAATATATGAGGGGACAGTACAAAGACCTTTTTAATGATCTCTTTACTCTTAGGCCTGAGACGGGGACAAGGGGGCATCCTCTACGTCTGAAGGAAAGAAGGTTTAATCATAATCACAGACTCTTTACTGTAAGAGCAGTGAGACTGTGGAACTCTCTGCCACATGATGTTGTAATGAGTGACTCACAATTAGCATTCAAGAAGGGCCTGGATGCCTTCCTTGAAAACTATAATAATACTGGTTATATATAATAGATTCTTTGATAGGGTGTTGATCCAGGGAACTAGTCTGATTGCCGTATCTGGAGTCAGGAAGGAATTTTTTTCCCCAATGTGGAGCTTATTGTTGCCACGTGTTTTTTTTTTGCCTTCCTCTGGATCAATATGTTAGGCTATGGGGGGAACTAGATGGACTTAAAGTCTTCCTTCAACCTTAAAAACTATGTTACTATGTTATGTTACTATGTTACGTTGTGAGTGCAATCCCATTTTTATCGGATTGCACTCGTCCGTTTAAAACACAAGAGGAACCTCAGCCTAAGGTTTAATTGGAATTGGCTAAGCTACATAGATTACATTTTACAAATCTCTCAAACTTAGCAGGGAAATTGAATGTGCAACCTGCTGTATGGTTCTTGGTGCCACTTTTTTTTTGCCTTCCTTTGACCTGTATCACTCTGGAGAGGGTTATCTGTCATGAGTAGGCCTCTGGCTTCCCTGACATTGGGCACCTCTATTTATAAGTTGATCGATGCTGAGGCAGTGACCTAATAAAAACAATGTATAGAGTGGAATATTGCAGCTTTGTACATTTTTTATTTGGGAGAAACAAACACTAAAAGATTTCCAAAGCTGCTTTATTACCATCCATTTTAAAGAAAGTATAATGTCAAAAAATGCTCAATTTAGTAATGAGCAAGTAGTAAGATATTCAGGTTCGGATTGCTCTAATCAAATACATTGAACTGTTTCAGTATTCGGATTCGAGTGAGTACTCTATTGACTTGCAATTATTTGGTTACCGCTATCCAAACCCGAAGATCTTACTATTCGTTCATCACAAATGCTAAACCTTTATTTCTTGGGCATTTTATTGATAGTTAATAAACTAATAACTTCACTATGAAAAATGCAACAAGCACTTGTAGTTTTTTCAGGTACCTTATCTTACAGACTCCTTAAACAAGAACAGGTGCAGGATGTTGATTTAACATTTCAGGTTGAAGCATTCAAATTCTCTTCTCCTATTTTCCAAAAAACATTCATTTGTCAAGCTGACCGTGCTGTCTACCAGTGGATGTGATACTTCATGATTTAATGCATTACAGAGCATGAAAAATTATTTTGATTCCCAACTTTCTGGAAGAACACAGTGCATCAAATGTAGAAGTTAACCTAGGGGAAGCTACAGAAGATTTGACTGAGCTAGGAAGATTAAGTTTAAATAAATTTAATGTTATTTTTCAAGAATGCCTAGAGGACTGAGATGGAATGAATTAAGAATTAGTGTGAATGCTTCCTCTACCAATATATTTGACATGTTTGTGTTTTTTTTCAAAATGTCATGCACTTTCCAACTTTTTTGATAACTGTGATCATATTTCTTATACTTAGTTACTTAGTCCTGCTTCACAAACTGTAAAATGTGGGTTAGAACAAATTATAAAATAACCTGTGCTTCAATGCATATTCCATTGCTTTTACGTCATAATTAATAGAAAAATACACATGTCACAAATTTGCTCATTTCTAGTATTATTTAAAAAATGCCAGAATATATTAAATATAGGTATCAGTCCATTACAGTGGCGTAACTTCAGGCGATGCGAATGCTCCAATGGGGCCCCCAATTATTGCAAATCTTTAATAGTAAAAGTCTTTTTCTATAGGCCAAAGGGACTTTTGGGGCCCCCCTAGGCTGCAGGGCCCGGTGCGATCGCAACCCCTGCACCTATTGTAGTTACGCCCCTGGTCCATTATGCACACATAAAAATTATCATTATAGTCAAAATATTCTAGAAATAATGCTCATACAGCATAAAATTCAATATTAACCATATTGTTAAAAATGGTTTATTTACATTTTGAGGCTTTAGTTGCCAGGAGAATATTTGCACTTTTGATGTGTTCAAATCAAACCTAAATAACCTAATAATAAACTAATAGTAGAAGCTGGGTAAAATGTACGTCTGGTTGGAGGGAAACATTGCCTGTTGCACTTTTGCATCAACAGCCCCATTTAAAAAAAAGTACTTTAACCTCATCAGTTCCTTATCAGTTCTCGTTATGCAGGCAGGCAGATTCCTCTCCATAAGGAGAGTAGCTAGTCCCCCAGACCTTGTCTTAGCCTCTCATACAGCCAGATCAGAATTCCCACACACTGCACTGATGAGGGGCAGTTACCCCGAAATGCAGCATCTGCAGTTTGGGGTACTGATCTGGCATAAATCCTAAGTCATATTAAAAGGCTTGTTAAAGAGTCAATTATGACTTTTAGGATTGCTACCCTTATTAGGTGGCATTAGAGTTTCTCACTTCCTCACTGAAGTGACAATTTGCATATTTCCCAGAGGAACATTGCGGCTATAAGTCTCCTTATCAGGTTATCTGTCTCCTTATACCGGCAGGCAAATTCCTCTTCATATGGAGAACAGCTAGTCCCCCAGACCTCATCTTAGCCTCTCATACAGCCAGATCAGAATTCCCACACACTGCACTCATGAGGGGCAGTCCCCCCGAAACACAGCATCTAGAGTTTAGGGTTCTGATCTGGCACAAATCCTAAGTCATATTAAAAGGCTTGTTAAAGAGTTGATTATGACTTTAAGGATTGCTAACCTTATTGGGCGGCATTAGAGTTTTTTACTGCCTCACTGAAGTGACAATTTGCATATTTCCCAGCGGAGCATTGTAGCTATAAGTCTCCTTATCAGTTCTCCTTATGTCGCAGGCAAATTCCTCTTAATAAGGAGAATAGCTAGTCCCCAGACCTCGTCTTAGCCTCTCATACAGCTAGATCAGAATTCCCACACACTGCACTGATGAGGGGCAGTCACCCCAAAATGCAGCATCTGCAGTTTTGGGTTCTGATCTGGCACAAATGTTAAGTCATATTAAAAGGCTTGTTAAAGAGTTGATTATAACTTTAAGGATTGTTACCCTTATTAGGTGGCATTAGAGCTTTTCATTTCCTCACTTCAATATTGTTTAACCTTTGTACAAATTTTGTTATATCACATGTTGCACTAATACCTTAACTTTATACTACATATTCAGCTCTAGCAAAATTTAAGAGACCACTGCACAGTTTTCTAAAAATCACCATCTCTTTCTGTCTGACAGCCATTCCATTCCAGTGTACAGTCATGGCCAAAGGTTTTGAGAATATTACAAATATTAATTTTAACAAAGTCTACTGCTTCAGTTTTTCTAATGGCAATTTGCATATACTCAAGAATGTCATAAAGAGAGATCAGCTTAACAGCAATTACTTGCAAAGTCAATATTTGCCTAGAAAATGAACTTTAACCCCCAAAACACATTTCAACATCATTGCAGTCCTGCCTTAAAAGGAGCAGCTAACATCGTTTTAGTGATTGTTCCATTAACACAGGTGTGGGTGTTGATGAGGACAGGGCTGGCGATCAATCAGTCATGATTAAGCAAGAATCACACCACTGGACACTTTAAAAGGAGGCTGGTGCTTGGTATCATTGTTTCTCTTCAGTTAACCATAGTTATCTCTAAGGGCCCCTTTACACGCGGCTACATTTCTAGGGTGGCTACAGGTAACTTACTGGTTGCAGTGAAATCATGGATACATGGTTCTATCTTGTTGCTGTGTACAAATGGAATCATGTATCCATGATTTCACTGCAACCAGTAAGTTACCTGGTGACAAGCTACAAATGTAGCCGTGTGTAAAGGTACCCTAAAGAAACACGTGCAGCCATCATTGCACTGCACAAAAATGGCCTAACAGGGAAGAGTATCGCAGCTAGAAAGATTGCAGCTCAGTCAACAATCTATCGCATCATCAAGAACTTCAAGGAGAGAGCTTCCATTGTTGTCAAAAAGGCTCCAGGGCGCCCAAGAAAGACCAGCAAGCGCCAAGACCGTATCTTAAAACTGTTTCAGCTGCGGGATCGGACTACCAGCAGTGCCAAGCTTGCTCAGGAATGGCAGCAGGCTGGTGTAAGTACTTCTGCACGCTCTGTGAGGTCGAGACTCTTTGAGCAAGGCCTGGTTTCAAGGAAGGCAGCAAAGAAGCCACTTCTCTCCAGAAAAAACATCAGGGACCGACTGATATTCTGAAAAAGGTACAGAGAGTGGACTGCTGAGGACTGGGGTAAAGTCATTTTCTCTGATGAATCCCTTTTCGATTGTTTGGGACATCTGGAAAACAGCTTATTCGGAGAAGAAGAGGTGAGCGCTACCACCAGTCTTGTCTCATGCCAACTGTAAAGCATCCTGAAACCATTCATGTGTGGGGTTGCTTCTCAGCCAAGGGAAGCGGCTCACTCACAGTCTTGCCTAAAAACACATCCATGAATAAAGAATGGTACCAGAATGTCCTCCAAGAGCAACTTCTCCCAACCGTCCAAGAGCAGTTTGGCGCCCAACAATGCCTTTTCCAGCATGATAGAGCACCTTGCCATAAAGCAAAGGTGATAACTAAATGGCTCAGGGAACATGGCCTCGAAACTCCCCAGATCTTAATCCCATTGAGAACTTGTGGTCAATCATCAAGAGACGGGTGGACAAACAAAAAACAACAAATTCTGCCAAAATGCAAGCATTGATTATGCAAGAATGGACTGCTATCAGTCAGGATTTGGTCCAGAAGTTGATTGAGAGCATGCCAGGGAGAATTGCAGAGGTCCTGAAGAAGAAGGGTCAACACTGCAAATATTGACTTGCTGCATTCACTCATTCTAACTGTCAATATAACCTTTTGGTAATCATAATATGATTGCAATTATATTTCTGTATGTGATATAAACATCAGACAGACACAAATAAAGACCAGAGGGCAGCAGATCATGTGAAAATATAATTTTGGTGTCATTCTCAAAACATTTGGCTGTAAGTTGAATTCCAGCCTACTTAATGTGCTTCTGATTAGGTGATCACCTGAACCAAATCTTATTTAACGAGTGAAAGTATAAAAAACACTGCTGTGGTCTTCACAATCCTCTTGTAATAGGACAAGCTGGATGGCAAAACAAGTGCTAGGAATAGCCCAAAAATAATTCGAATGAATCAATAACTTTTAACCATGCCAAAAGAGTTTAAAAGAAAAGTCTTGAGTGGGGAAAGAAGGGCTCAATTCTGGCTTTACTAGTAGAGGGATACAATGAGCGTCATGTTGCCTCCATGCTTAAAATTTCGAAGATGGCAGTCCATTACAACAAGGTCAAGCAGCAGACATTGGGGATAACAAAGCTACAGAATGGCAAAAGGCGAAAGCAACTCTCCACTGACCGGGATGACAGTCATCTTATTCGAATGTCACTCAGCAACCGCAGAACCGCTGGATGACATCAAGTGACGTACAAAAGGAATGGCAGCTGTGGTGATGTGCATGGCAAGAACAGTTCGTAACAGGCTCCTAAAGGCAGGGCTCAAGTCATGTAAACCTAGAAAAAAAGCCTTTTATCAATGAGAAGCAAAGGAGAGCCAGGCGGAAATTTGCCAGTGACCATAAGGATTGAACCATAGAGGACTGGAGTAAGGTAATATCTCATGAGTCTAATTTTCAGGTTTGCCCAACACCTGGTCATCTAATGGTTAGACGGAGACCTGTCGAGGCATACAAGCCACAGTGTCTTGCTCCCACTGTGAAATTTGGGGAAGGATCGGTGATGATCATGGGGAGGCTTCAGCAAGGCCAGAATTGGGCAGGTTAATCTTTGCAAAGGACATATGAATCAAGCCACATACAAGGTTTGCCCTGAAAAACGCTTCCTTCTTTCTGCTGAGATAATGTTCCCCAACTTTGAGGACTGGTTTTTCTAACAAGACAATGCCCCATACCACACAGCTAGGTCAATCAATGTGTGGATGAAGGTAGACCACATCAAGACCCTGTCATGGCCAGTCCAATCTCCAGACCTGAACCCCATTGAAAACCTCTGGAATGTAATCAAAAGGAAGATGGATAGTCACAAGCCATCAAACAAAGAAGAACTGCTTACATTTTTGTGCAAGGAGTGGCATAAAGTTACCCAAAAGCAGTGTGAAAGACTGATAGAAAGCATGCCAAGACACATGAAAGCTGTGATTAAAAAATCATGGTTATTCAACCAAATATTGATTTCTAACTTTTTTCTGAGTTTAATCATCAGTATTGTTGTTTCTAAATTAATATGAAATTGCTTTCTTTGCATTATTTGAGGTCTGAAAGTACTGTTTCTTTTTTATTATTTTGATGTTTTCTCATTTGTTGCAAATAGCATTGAATTTGTTGCAAATTAGCTTTGAATTTCGGAGACATGTTGTCAGTAGTTTATAGAATAAAAGAACAATGTACATTTTACTCAAAAATATACCTATAAAGAGAAAAATCAGAGAAACTGAAACGTTTTCAGTGGTTTCTTAATTTTTTTTAGAGCTGTATATAGATGCAAGGATGGGAGTCAGTTCAGAATTATTTTCCTGAAATTGTCTCACTTGGCTAGGGTCACACATGCCAATCCGCTTTTGGAAGTGTTTTCCATGCCAAATCTGTTTTTCCTAGGCTGCATTTTGTGCCTCCTGTGCCCCTGAACGTTTTTTGGACTTAGTAATTTCTTCGAAAAAAACACATACAAAAACACATGCGTTAATGCATGGTGCCTATATGTACCATGCGTTAATGCATGTATTTCCCATAGGGCCCCATATTAAAAAAACACATGCATTTTTTAATGCACCCCAAAAACGCTGCTAGCAGCGTTTTTGGGTGCAGTGAAAAAACGCATTGGGTGGTACCCTTATGAACTTTTGGTAGGCAATAAAAGGTTGCCAACACCGGGTGATCAGGGTAAAGGAAATCATATTCCTTTTTGTCTATGATGCCCTCTTGGAGACCTCCGTCTAGAAGGACTTTGAGTTCATCTCTGAATGTTTTTGTGGGGCTACTCGCTAGGATGTCATAATTTGACCTGTCCTGTAAAATGCCATTGCACATCTTGACATACCTGTCAGTATCCATTATAACTATGTTTCCGCCCTTGTCTGATGGTTTTATAGTTATGGTCTTATCAGACTCTAGGGTGGTTAAACTAGTTATATCACTCTTTGTGAGATTGTGCTCTCTCCACCCCAGTTGACTTTTATCCAGGTTTTGGATCTCTTTTGACACCATGTTGATAAAGATATCAATAGAACTGAGGTCCCCTGTTGGACGGGGCATGCGAGTGCTCTTATTTTTAAGGTCTGTAAAAGTTGGGAAGACTCAAGTGGTAACGACAAGAGACAACCCGGTGAGACCTTTCTAATTTGGGAAGTGTGGGTTTACTGTGCTCTCGTTACATATATCTCTTTCACCTAAGGACCACAAGAGATAGTGGGACCTTGATCTAGGTAGTGAGAGATATAGGGGTATACTTCTGGTACTGTTAAATAAAAGGTGCGAGGTTGGTAACCCTATACACTATGACCCTGTGACTATACAGGGATAGTTTTATATCACTAACACTGGTGACAGTCACAGTGCTATCTTGCACTATTTGTAGTTTTTATATTTTTATTGACTCTATAGTCATTTTTATGAGATGACAAATAAAGGTTAAGTGTTAACCCCTTCAACCTTTCACCCTTTAATTTCATTATATTGTTGGGCCATTGCTTCACTTTACTGGTGTAGTAAGCCCTATACCCTGCTATCATTACTCAGGATTTTTTTAAACTCATTTCAACAATCAACGGAAACTGCTATCAGTTTCTCAAGCAAATATGTTGACAAATTGCTCAAAAAGATACCTGCATATTTTCTGGTGTCTTTTGAGCTTTTGAATTAACTTGTATTGTAAGGAGTAGAGGGTTTCAAAGCAGAAATGAAGAATGATCAGTTTATTTCTTTTCGCCATTTGCTGTCTTTGGAAACTTGAAGAGGTTAAAAATTGCTAATAAAAAACTGAACACAAACATCGTTACTTTTATTAAGAAATTTAGATGTCCATTCTTTTGAGTGTCTTTCTACATTTGTTTTCAGGTGGGTTTCAAAGCCGACCCATCTTAAAAAGATGTTGTGTGCACATATCCTCACACTGCTCCGTCTAATAGTTCCCAAATAGGACATATAAACAAGGTATTCTGTTCTAATTGGACAACAGTACCAAAATGCTTAAATTAAAGTTTATTAACAAGTTAAGCCCTTTTACATTTACACCATAAATACAGAATCAAAGTATGTTTTTTATATATTCTGAATACTCACACACAGACTATTTCCTATATATTTTATTTTCAGATGCAAAGCTCATAAGATGCTAATGATATTCATATTCTTAAATTGGAAACATTCTCCAGGCTCAGCTTTCAGCGTTCAGAGCAGATTCATAACTTTATAAACAATGAAGTGGTAAGACACCTGTCTTTCAAATGGTTTGCAATTTAATGAAGAATCTAAAACTTGTATAGAAAAACTTTCTTTTCTGTAATGGGAAGTGTGGGTTTCAGAGCAAAATCTTGTAAATTACTTTAAGTCTTATGAAGACAATAATGCATTTAGAACGGTTATTCACAACCCATCAACAAAATTACTATCATGACGTTATAAATAAAAAGTTGAAAAAAATGAAGCTGATTTATGAATGATATAGATATATTTTACGTACTTGTTTTTTATTTACTTATTGCATTTAGAATTTTTTCTTTTTAATTTGTTAGCCTTAAAAATGGGGCATGTTTAACAATTCATCAATCTTCATTCTTCAGAACCCAATCGCCTCCTCCACCCTTTCCAACACAGTTGTCATCTGCCTGTGATCCACAACCTTAACTTGCACTGATCGCTGCTGTTTAAGCATATAAGTGCCAATATCATTACTCATCTCTAGCAGTGGCATTTAAATTTCATGATTGGTGGTATCGATGGGTTGACATGGCAGCCAGGGGCCTGCAGAAGGACCACATGGCTGCTGCCTTTATCTTCTTGTGAAGAGATTTATTTTTCACATACAGCAGTACTGCAGTACATTAATTAATCACATTTGAAATACCTTAAGGTGGCTAAAAACAAAAGTAAAAAAAAATTAGTATCACCATGTCTAAAAAAGTTAGACCTATCAAGCTCTAAAATGAATTAAAATAATGCCATAAAGAGCAAAAAAAATAGAAATGCAAGAATTGCAGTTATTTCAGTCACCACACTTACAAAAAAAAATGCAAGGATAAGGCTAGTTTCACATTAGCGTTTTGGACGCATCTGCATGTGTGTAGATACACAGACGCATGTCGATACAGACAGTACTGCACGTCAATGGTGCATTGTTTATGAGGATCCGCTTGAATGAAAACTTCCATTAAAATCCACTAAATTATGATCAAGACGAGAGAGAGGGAGAGGGAGACTTTTTGCTTTTTGACACATCTGTCTACACCCGCATGCATCCAGAGGATGATGCGCCACTATAGCAGTCCATGTATGGTTTCAATGCATCAGGATGCATGCGCTTATTTCATGCAGCCTCATGGTCCCCCAAAATGCAATATGATGCATTCGGTGGACACATGAAAATGAAGCGACGAGATGCAAATGCACCCCAACGGATGTCTTCAAATGCATCCTGTATCTCCATGTTAAATACAAGGACGCAGGGTGGATCCGCAACGTTGTACACATGCCAAAGTGACACAGTGTGAAACCGGCCTTAGCTATGTAAATGTTCTATATTCCCCCAAATAGTATGGGTATGCTCACCATGCAAAATACAAAGTTGCACATGGCTCCCAAAATGAACAAAAGTGTTACAGGTCTTTAGTACGTTATATGGAAAAATTGAATCTCGTAATTCAAAACTACAACTTGTCTCATAAAAAATAACCCCTCAAACAGCTACATCAATAGGAAAAAAAAGGTTATGGCTTTTGGAAGTAGTGAAGAGAAAAATGAAAGCAGAAAAAGTGAAAACTGGTTGTGGTGCGAATGGGCTCAGCAAGACAACATAACAGTTTTGTTTTAGAAATTTTTAAGAATATGAAAAGGTTGACTTTCATTCTGACCCAAGGTTGTATCAAAAGATGTCTTCTAAAGGTCTGGCAATCAGGTCATGGCACTCAGGCCTTGCTTCTACATCACTATAAAGGGCACATCTTGATATAACCACTAGCAGCAAATTTCTTTTTTTACTTCTCTGGTATATACATACAAAATAATCTGGTTTGGATTGAGGAGCTCACTGTATACTGTTGATGTGCTGAACTCAATAATAAAACTATATGCAGAAAGTTCTTGAGCTCTCAAGAAATTTCAATTTGAAATACATTGGTTTGCATGTTATGAAATAAACATTTAACTGTGGTTTGTACATTTTTTTTATATTTTATAGTCCCCTTAAATTCCCTGCAGATTGTTCAGGAATAGACTTTCTAGTAAATCTGTTATCTGATTTGTGTGCTTCTGAGCAGTGTAATTCTGAGCTTTTCTTAAAGTCATATGTGGTTGGTGGAGGACCTAGAGCAGGGGTGGGGAACCTCAGGCCCTAGAGCCGAATGCAGCACTCGATTACTTTTTTGCGCCCCCCGGGCAGATTCCTGGGGACTGCAGTGCTCATCCTGGCAGATGCATTATGCCGACTGTCTGTCCTTTAAATAAAGTACTCCAGTGATCTCTATGCCCCAGTCTCAGCCTCCCCAGTAAGGTATATGCACCCAGCCTCTCCTGTGATGTCTAGGGCTCTAGGAAACCTGGAAAAGCAGTTGAGAAGCAGCATGACCAATTTCACTCACACCAAAGAGAAGCAGCTTCAGCTACCACAATAGGGGTAAGTTGTTCATGCTTCTGTAAGCAGATTGTGTGACCTATACTTTCATATACAGCAGTATCTCTAGAATTGTCTCCCATTGAGCATATCTGGGCCACCATAAGTAACAGCAATAGGAATTGCCAACAGTGGATCTTAATGGTTTGCGTTCTCAGGTGCATTAAGCATGGCATAATATTCCTCAGACAGTCAATTATATACTTCATTATCAGCATGTGAATGCATGTATGTGTAAATATTTCTGCACATGGCGCTGATACTCAATAGTGAATAAATAGGTTTAATTAAAATTTTTATTTTTCCTTTGCTTATCATTAACATATCTATTGAATCCTTGCTATCCACATTTTCACAACTTCTTTATATATATACGGAACAAAAGTGTAAATGCAACACTTTTGTTTTTGCTCCCATTTTTCATGAGCTGACTGCAACATCTAAAACTTTTTCTATGTACACAAAAGGCCTTTTTCAGATATTGTTAATATTGTTCACAAATTTGTCTAAACTTGTGTTAGTGATCATTTTTGTTTTTCACACCATCCGCCTCACTGGTGTGGCATATCAAGAAGCTGATTAGACAGCATGGTTATTGCACAAATGTGCCTTAGACCGGCTCCAAAAAAAGGTCACTCTAAAATGTTAGGTTTTACAGTATTGGATAGTCCAAGGGGGGTCAATAAACCGGTCAGTATTTAGTGTAGCTACCATTTGACAGTCTGCCAATTAGTCTGTACAGTTAAAATTGGGATTCATTAGTAAAGAAAACACTTCTCAAATGTTCCAGACACCATCAAATGTGAGCATTTACCCACTTACAACGGTTGCAATGACAAACAGCAATCAGGTGGAGACCCCGATGAAGATCACAAACTGTGGATGAGCTTTCTTGAGATGGTTTCTGACAGTTTGTAAAGAAATTCTTTGTTTATGCAAACCGATTGTTGCAGCAGCTACCAGGTGGCTGGTCTCAGACGATCTTGGAAGTAAAGATGATGGATGTCGAGGTCCTGGGCTGGTGTGGCTATGCATGGTTTTTCGGTTGTGAGACCGGTTGAATGTACTGTAATAGTTTCTTGTGGAAATTGCTTATGGTAGAGAAATTAAGATTTGATTCAAGGGCAACTACTCTGGTGAGCATTTCTGCAGTCAGCATGACAATTGTATACCCCTCAAAATTTGTGACATCTGTGCATTATGCTTTGTAATAAAACTGCACATTTTAGAGTGACCCTTTATTGTGGCCAGGCTAAGTCACACCTCTGCAATAATCATACTGCCTAAATAGCGCCTTGATATGCCAAACCTGTGAGGTGGATGGATAATCTCAGTCAAGGAGAATTGCTCACAAACACGGATTGAAGGAACCTGTCACCTTGAATTAAGGCCCTACACTATCACTACCTGTTCCTACACCTTCCTAGCTGCTCCCTATCAATCCCTATCTGTGCTAAAATGGCCCTATAAAAGATTAGAAAAATGAATTCTAACTTACATAAGTCCGTGAGTAAAGGGACTGAGAAGGAGGTGCCAGGCTCCATGTAGCACTTCTATATGTGGCTGTGCATGCCCCACTGGGCGGCGTTATTGTTTCTTCCTCTCTGCCCCGCTATTTGGAATCTCCCGCCCTCTGGAAGCTTGTCATGCACCAGGCGCTACGTGACTTCCGGCCCGGTGCATTATGGGGCCAATCACGTGATCAGCCTCAGTGCATTATGGGGCCGATCACATGATCGGCCCGACTCTGCGCATGCGCAATGCACTTATTGGAGCTGGGCTGATCACGTGATCGGCCCCATAATGCACTGAGGCTGATCACGTGATCGGCCCCATAATGCACCGGGCCGGAAGTCACGTAGCGCCTGGTGCATGACAAGTATCCAGAGGGCGGGAGATTCCAAATAGAGGGGCAGAGAGGAAGAAACAATAATGCCGCCCATCGGGGCATGCACAGCCGCATATAGGAGTGCTACATGGAGCCTGGCACCTCCTTCTCAGTCCCCTTACTCACGGACTTATGTAAGTTAGAATTCATTTTTCTAATCTTTTATAGGGCCATTTTAGCACAGATAGGGATCGATAGGGAGCAGCTAGGAAGGTGTAGGGACAGGTAGTGATAGTGTAGGGCCTTAATTCCAGGTGACAAGTTCCTTTAAGACATATTTATGAGCAATATTTGAGAGAAAAACGCCTTTTGAGTGCATAGAAAATGTCTTAGATCCTTGAGTAGAGCTCATGAAAAATGGGAGCAAGAACAAGTGTTGCATTAATATTTTTATGTCGTTTCTGGCTCTTTCTCTTTATATATATATACTGTATATATATATATATATATATATTATACATTCACATGCATATACATATCTTATGATATATGATTTAGCACCAATTATTCAATTTATTATATTGGCCAACAGGTTTGGCATCTATCTGTGTACTTTTAATGTCAGTAGATAATGTTGTTTGTGATTCGGAGTCAATTCCACGGACTGTGCATATAATTGGAAAGGCCATTCAATATAAAGGCTTAACCTTGTTATTCTATAGAATATTAAAGTCTCTCAGCTATGTGACATAATATAAATGCAATATAATTTCCTTGGGTCTGATTTTCCCTATTGTTGCTGTTTCAAGATACCATTGTTGACTTGGTATATTATTATTATTATTATTATTTCATACAATCTGATCTTTATGTTTCTGGAGAAAAATCTACTGAACAAATCCAATAGAAGCAGAAAAGTTAATAAACGGTACATGTAAGAAGAATAGGTACAGCTTCAATAACAGGGAAAAAAGTCACAATTAGACTCTTTTATAATTCATGGTGCTGCATCCCTGGAAATATAACAACATTATTGTCTACAGAAGAATAATACATCTATGAAAGTTTGAATGTATTGAGGTATTTAATAGAGAAAATACATTTCTGCCTCCATGTCTGCTAGCATTGATCTCTTTAATAGTTTTCCTCCGAGAGTTTAAAGTGAACTAAATCTACTAGAAGTAAATTTAAAAGCGTATAAAACAACACTGTCTTTTCCTTGATTCATAAGCAGCTCTATCTCCAAATATGTCAGTGCCTGCACAAGCTTCATTGTATTTTTTTTATTATAGGCATCTTTAGTTTTTATTAAAATAGAAAAAGAGCAATGTTGTTTATTATGTGTAATGAAAATGAACTTACTCATGCAAATTAAGGATGTAGAGACAATACATCTGAAAGTCTACAGTCTGAAGGGACCATTTTCTATTGTATCTCCATTCCACTCAACCATTCTGTTTAGGTAGAAAATATTTAGCTACTATTGACTAAAGTGTTGGCTATTAAACTTAAACTGGAGGTCAACCAAGTCTCAAAGGCTCCAATGAAGGCTGCCACCGGTAGAAATGGAGCCTTGGCAAATGGATTTAGAAAGAGCCTGCAGTAACTTGCCAACTGTCTTCTGCCACCGCAAGGGGCTCAAACAGTTATTCCTCAGAAACCGGCCTCGGGCCCCATGCAAACATGGCACACATTAGCATCACCAATCATGACCTCCTCAAAGAAGCCACCAAATGTACAGTAAGGGATGGGAATGAAAAGATTTATTGTATTTTTCACTATGAAAAGATTCTCTACAATTATGTGATTCCCTTTTCTGTTCTGGTACACAAAGTAAAATTTATCTGAATATTTATTTTGCCCTATTATATAAATATATTTATGTATAGTTCAAGTTTGCATAGCCTATCTGGAATTGCATTTTTTTTAACCAATGATATCTCTCATACAATTAACACATAGAAGAGAAATTCCCGTCCATTTATCTTTATCTCTGTCTTTCATCCTTTAAAGATGACCTGTCACTCCCCTGCTGCATGGCAATCTAAATGCAGCACTGAATGCAGCATGTCTGCTGCATTCAGGGAAGGGGTCCCCCATGTGTCAGTGTGCTGTGTACCTCGAGATATAGCCTTAGTAAAACTCACTGTTAGAAGCCATCAGGTCAGTCACTGGTGCAGGAGCCAGCTCGATTGACGGGGACCATTCCCTCCCCTGTGCCAGTCTGGGCCACTTCCTGTTTATGCTTTGTTCGACAGCAGGGCAGGAATCTGGAGCTGGAATCAGGACAAATGATTTGCATGCTGTGTGAGGCAGGATGAGTGGCAAAGAGAAGGGCAGAGCCAGCACAGCAGAAGCAGCACAGAGAGGCAGAGGAGGAGGGAATGGCCCTCATCAATCGAGCTGGCTCCTGCACCAGGGAATGCCCTCATGGTTTTTAACAGTAAGTTTTACTAAGGCTATATCTTGGCGTACACAGCACACAGAAACATGGGGTACCCCTTCCCTGAATGCAGCAGACATGCTCCCTTCAGTGCTGCATTTAGATTGTCATGCCACAGGGGGGTGACAGGTCCTCTTTAAAGCAACAGCACTTCTATGGAAGATATTATTGAGCAATACTCAGTAGTGTAGCTACAGATATGGCTACAGGAGATTAAAAAAAAACTTACTAGAAGATTATGCAGCATTTCTGTATTTTTCTGTCTCGTACTCTTCAAATTTCTTCTTTGTCCATTTTTATCTCCATAGGCTTCAAAAGGTTACAACTATTAACTGATCCCTCAGTGAGCTCATCATAACCTGTTGCTACAGTACTTATCTTCAATAATGACTGAATACTTAAGTCATCTTAAATTATGGGGAAAAGATAACAAAAATAATACCTCATCGCTTAGCTTGTGGTCCCACACACCCAGCTTCTCATTGCCTCTTTTCTTCTTCTTCAAGGCCTGTGGCATCCTCTTGTTCAATCTTCCCTCTTCACAGGCATCTCTAGCACTGAGTAGACAGCTGACATTATGACACTTGTCACCACAATGTGCGTTTCCTAAGGCAAGGCACTAAGTCTTGGGTGATGCCTGTTGTGACGTCAGAGCCCTACTCAACATTAGAAGCACTGTCACAGAGTGAAGATGAAGGAAGAGGAAACTGCATGCAATGGAAATATAAAGAAAAGGCTGGAGGGAGCTGGTCAGAGAACTGCATAGGGAATGTAGTCAGACTGGAGAGCAGCAAAGTGAGTGTTATTTTTTATTTTGTTCTCCTTTCTCATTTTCCTTTATAGGTCAGAGATCAGCAAAAAGATGACTTAAGAGAAACATTAAACATTAAAAATGTTTTTAAAACTAAATATGAAATCAATTCACCTTGAAACAATTCAGTCATCTGTGCAAAAAGAAATACAATAAAATTCCACAAGTGCTAAATTGGCATTAATTCTAAATTTTTGGACAGACATAATAAAGTAGGTAATATTCACTTATAAACAGTGGCATAACGTGAAGCTTATGGGAACCAATGTTAATGCTCCAACATGTCCCCCAATTATTGCAAATCTTTACAGGGAATCTGTCAGGTCAAATATTCATATGGAACTGCTATCATTTTCTAATTCCTCACTCTAAGCTCTCTTTATTGATGTATTTCTTTTATTTACATTTCCCTCCTATCCTCTGTAAACTTCAAATAATGAGATTCATTCCATCTGTCAATCACAGTAAATTATCCACTTAGTTCTCTGCTGTCCACTCCCCATGGGATGAATATTCATGTCACATATTCACATCACTGCACAGCAGATCAGTAGGGGGAGGTGTATCCTCCTCTCTGCTCTCTATGTTTGCAGCAACACAAGGGGTAAAAAAAAAAACAGAATCTGTCACAGCACAGTGGGATGCCTGCTTAGAGAAACAAATGGAGTAGATACCTTCTCTATATTAGGTAAGACAGACCTGCAATAGCTCTCTTCCTCCGTGTCCTCAACAGAAGCTCCTGAAAGTGAAACCTGACACAGAGCAAAAGGAGGAGGGAGGAGAGAGCTGCTGAGAAGGAGTGCATAATAAATTAACAGTTTAACACAGCTGGACTAATTATCTGTCAATATAAGGCAGCAGCTCCCTGCAGGATGTGAAAATGCTTATAACAAGGAAACTACAAATGGTACAATAATCATTTTACATGTTTTTAAAAGGTCTGCCTTGGCACTATGCAAGGGTAACGTTAGTATTACACTGAAAAATAACCTGACAATGTCCCTTTAATAGCATTAGATATTTTGGCGCTCTCTAGGCTCCAGGACCTGGGTGCGATTTCAACCTCTGCCCCTGTTGTAGTTACACCCCTGATTATAAAGGTGAATAAAATTCACAAGTTAATGTCATTCCAAAATATGTCACTGCTTTCTTTGTTTAATCGTTGGATAACACGATTCTTACCTGTCCAATGGAGGTTGAAAGTAGAGTAGCATCATAGAGGATATGAAAGACCACAAGAATTGAGAACATGGTAAAAAAAAAAGAAAAGGACATGTTAACGTTGTGTCAGAAGATAATGTCAATATTTAACATAATTTAATTTTCATACAAATTTTCAATACAATTACGGTATATCTGAATTTCCATAAATAAAAAATAATAATTTATCATGTTTGAAAAGTATGCAATAATACAAAATCTAAATATATTTGGATTTTAAGTGTTTCTAATCCTTTAGATAATGCTCTCTCCAGCTGGCATGTCCCATGGTTTCGATTCCTCCTCCTAATGAAGTTTGATTTTTGTATCTAATTAATTAGTTAATGATTTCAGGCTAGGAGAACTGTGTGTGTACTGCACATTCCAGTAAGCTCTCAGCAGCATGTAAACCAATTATGAGTTAAGTTATCTTCCATTGCTAGCAATTTTCCTTCCTCATTTTAATATTAGTTTTTAATTTCATTAGATTTAGGAACTGAATGTACATATAAGATATTAGAAACATTTTGTAGAAGAGAAATAACTGGTATCCTTGATAAAGAGAATCTTAAAGGGAAGGTTTATCATAAAGTCACCTATTTAAATCAGGTTTTTGCGTGAATGTTTTTTTTAACCTTTGCTAGTGTGTATTTTTCTATATGATAATCTGTATATAAAATAAAAATTACAAACTGCGCAATTTGGCACCCCAAACCTAACAATGAAATCTGAACTCCAATATAGTGCACCTTCCCTTATATTCTTTACACTGTGCCTCAAAAGTAGTTTTTGACCACATATGGGGGTAATTGGCAAACTTAGAAGAAATTGCGTAACAAATTCTATTTTCCGTTTTTTCCTATAACTCTTATTACTCTTACTATTACTTATTATTACTTAATTTTCAATATTAAAACTTTGGGGTCAAAGCAACATTTTAATAGCAAAAAATTTATTTTTTTTTATTTTCACAACACAATGTTATGAAATTGCATGAATCACCTCAGGGTTAAAATTTCTACAATCTTTTCCAGCCAAAATAGTGCTCCAAAAAATGTAAACATGCACTCAAACATTAGATTTCCACCACATATAGAGTATCGATGTACTCAGGAGATATTGCACAGCAAATTAAATGGTGCATTTTTTCCTGTTACTCTTGTGAAAACAATATTTTTGTGTGAAAATGTTGTTTTATTTTCTTTCACAGCTCTATATTATAAAATTCTGTAAAGCATCTGGGGGTTCAAGGTTCAACCCACACCTAGATAAATTCCTTGAGGGGTTTAATTTATAAAATGAGGTCACTTTTGGGGGATTTCCACTGTTTAGGCATACCAAGAGCTCTTCAAACGTGACATGATGTCTGCTAATGTGTCCAGCTAATTTTGGTTTGCAAAAGTCAAAGGATGCTACTTCCCTTCCGAGTTCTGTTATGCGCCGAGACATTAGTTTTATTATTATTGTTAACATTAGTATCTGCATACTCAAGAGGAATTGCGTAACAAATTCTTTGATGCATTTTTCCTGTTACCCTTGTGAAAAAGCTAAATTTGAAAGTGAAAACAACATTTTTGTGGGAAAATAATGGGTTCATAAAGTGGGTTCACTTGTTGAGGTTTCCACTGTTTAGGCACATCAGGGGCTCTCCAAACGTGACAAGAAGTCTACTATCGATTCCAGACAATTTTGTATCCCAAAATTCTAATGGCGATCCTTCGCTTCCAAGCACAGTTTTGCGCCAAACAGTAATTTTCAATCACGTATTGGATATCAGCATTGCTCAACAAATTGTATAGTTTATTCTCCTGTTACCCTTGGGCAAATGCAAAACGTGGGGCTAAAACAACATTTTGTAGGGAAAAAGTAGAATTTTAATGTTTTCCTTCCACATCACTTTTGTTCCTGTGAAGCACCTAAAGGGTTAATAAACTTCTTGAATGTGGCTTTGAAAACATTGAGAGATGCAGTTTTTAAAATAATTTCACTTTTGTGTATTTTCTGTCATATAGGAGTCTCAAATTCACTTCAAATGTGCTGTTGTTCCTAAATCACAAGGTTTTGTAAATTTTGTTGAAAAAATGAGAAATTGCTAATACATTTTTAATCTTCTAACTTCCTAAAAAAAAATAATTAAGTTCCAAAAATTATGCTGATATGTACGAGGGAGTATGGAGCTATATATTTTAGTTACAACTATAAATATGAGTCACACCTGTAATTATAACATCTGAGCACTGGATGTCATTAACACTTGCTATTGTTCTAAATTCATTAAGTATTAAAAAAAAACAAAGCTTGAATAATTTTACATATGCTGTGATGCATTTAACAAAAGAACTTTGCAGTAAAAATGCAATTTTCCTGCTGGATGGGTATAGTACTTTTAACGCATTATCGCTCTGCCATTTAAGCTGAGGAGAGAAACGAGGCTTGGGTGGTTAGGGGCAGTTGACCACCATGGAGACGGAGCAGGAGCAGAGACTAGACAGGCGTTGTTTCACTCCTGTGAAGAAGACAGAAAAAAAGGAAAGAACCTGAGTAAGCAAACCTAGTTCCCTGTGCAGTTCAGCAGGTTTGCACTCCTGTGAATGGTGACACCCAGGACAGACAATGCCTAACCCTGTTCTGTGGAGAGAGCGGGGAAGCCCTTCAGCGGGTTAGCAATGGAAGAAGTTGGCCATCTTGTGAGGAGTGATGCGGCGCCTGTAGAGGGTAAAGTACCCTGTGTTACAGTCAAGGATGAGGACCTTTTGTTCATCCACGTATATTGAATTCTATTTAATCGGTCGTCCATCAAGCTAGTTAGGGTCAGCCAGGTAATTGGACTAATCTGAATGACTTTTCTTTAATGGACATTGTCATTAAAGCACAAAAGGTCACCTTCCATTGTGAAGCTCCCAAGGCACCATCTATGCGAATTCAATATTCTGCAGTAGACTGCTGACTAAATGAAATTGCAAGCAAATATATTCCTGTGATTGGGAATGAAATATGATTGTTTTAAATGTTAGAGTTGTTATGGGAACTTGATTTTTAATTGGTCTATCTGTGCAGCTGTGATAGGTAACACTGGGATCCCGGAAAGTTAATTGGTTGAGGTAGCATTACGATTGTGAACCATATAAAAGGTCACATATCACAGCTTCTCCATAGGAGCTATCCTGTTTAGGTCCGGGCACCTTTAAGAGAGGGAGTGGCATTGTTGGCCCACTGCGACCAGGGATATGTGGACGTTCTCCTAGTAGGGTTATTGTATAGAGTTGCTGGGTGTCACGTGTTGACTGCTTTTCAGTCATTAGTGCTGCTGCTGTGTTTAAGCTGAGTTTTTTTTCTTCAGTCTATGCTGTGTGCGGCGGCTCTTCAGGTGGATGAGTGTGTCATAGCATTGAAGTGGAGGTGAGTTGAATGGGTGTGTCTTAGCATTCTGATTTCTACTCCCTCAGCCTAGAAGTTGTTCCACTTCCCTTCACCTGATGTCGCAGAAAGAGTTATTTCTCTTTTCCGCAGTGCAGTTGTGTTTGCTGGAGCTGATGCTGTTCCCTTCTATTGGAGTGGTTGTCCTTTTCCAGGTCGTGGGTGGAAATTTGGGCTCTTAGCCTAGGGCTAATCTGGAGTGAAGAGCTAGGGTGGTGATCCAGATCCTCTATGCGTACTGGGGTACCTCTTGGTCCACTAGCTCCCCTGAATGCCTTGCCCATCTTACCATCTTGCCTCCTGACTCCCTATCAGCTATACCATCCTGTGACACTGGGGTTAACATAATTGATTAGTACATTTACTGTTAGACTTAAGAAAAATAATTTACTTTTTCTTTCTCTTAAAAACAGGGGCAAGTTTGACATAATAAATGTTGTTATTATTAAACCACCAGTTTGGGAGGTTACCTTTCCTTTCAGTGGCATCACTGTATTGACACGGGTCCAGATCTCTGGCGTTGCCGGGAGTCTTAACAGATGTAAAGTAAGCATGCAGTAAATGCTATTTATTTACCATTTTGTGTAATATGACTCTCTAGTTTAAGGGCTTAAAAATTAAAAGTTGGAAAATTGCTAACTTTTTTATATTTTCCCAAATAAGTGATAAAAATATCCCAAATTTACCATTAACATGAAGAACTGTATTTCACAAAAAAATCTCAGAATCAAAGGGATCCATTGAAGCTTCTAATGTTATTACCACATAAAGTGACACTGGTCAAAATTGGAAAAATTGGCCTGGTCAGGAAAGTGACAAGAGGCTGGGTTGTGAATGAGTTAACATACCTCAGAATGAATAGCTATATACACCACTATTGTACATATCCAGCAGCTCAAGGTAGATTTACACAGTCAGGCATAGAGCAGTTGTTGAGCCTGCTGAGAAAAACAAGATGAGAGCCAGAGAACTGGATCCAAAAACCCTAGTCAGGGACAGGCCTGGCATCAGCACCCGATGCACCTGGGCAGGTGCCGGGGCCCTGAAGAAATGAGAGGGCCCACATGCTGCCTGTGAGGGAAGCAGTGGGGAGATGCTCATAGACAGTTACCCTCTCTTCTCTCCTGCTCTGCACTGATCTAGGTGATCGATACACAGCAGGAGAGAAAGCACTTGAAGCTACAGGAGGCTGAAAGACCTTTCAGTTCTAGTCATGTGACTGATCACATGACTGAAATCAAGGTCCTAGAAGATCTTGCAGCTGCTAAAGTTCTGAAGCCTCCGTGCAGCTCCCAGTGCCTCCTTTCCTGCTCTGCACCAATCAAGAACAGTTGGATGTGGTAATGTATAGTGTGTATGTGTGTGTGTGTGTGTGTGTGTGTGAGTGCGCTGTGTGTGTGCATTATATGTATTGTCCATGTAGTAGATCTGTGTGTGCATTTGTATTTGCATTATATGTATTTTACATGTAGTAGAGCTGTGTGTGTGTGTATTTGTATGTGCATTATATGTACTGTCCATATAGTAGATCTGTGTGTGTATTTGTATGTACATTTATGTATTTCCATGTAGATCTATGTGTAGTTGTATGTGCATTATATGTATTGTCCATGTAGAAGAGCTGTGTGTGTATATTAGTTTACATGTAGTGTCCATGTAGCAGAGTTATGTGTTTGTATGTGCATGTATTGTGCATGTAGAAGAGCTGCAGTATCTGTGTAGTATGCATGTACCAGAGCTATGTATGTCTGTATGTGCATGTATTGTGCATGTAGCAGAGCTGTGTATGTAGTAGGCATGTAGCAGAGCATTATGTGTCTATGTGTTAATGTAGCAGAGCTGTGTCTATATGTTCATGAAGCAGAGCTGTACTGTGTCTGCATGTGCATGTAGCAGAGCCATGTATATCAATTGGCATTTAGTAGAACTGTGTGTGTCTAATATATAATTTGCAGAAAGACACAATAGACTTATTGCCTCCGTATTCTGCCCTCGTACATTAAAATTAGCGCTAATGACCCTCCCTTTTACACCACTAGGGAAGCTTTTATTAATAGGAAGAAAGTTTTTCCTATATTCAGCTGTTTAAATTTGAAGTGCGGCTTAAGGAGCAGACGTGCAGCAGCAAGGAGGGACTGGTACAGTGTAAAAGGGGCCCACTGAGACTATTTCGCCTAGGGCCCACAAAAACCTGGGGCTGGCCCTGGTCAGGGACAAGTGTGTCAGAGTTTAGGAGGTCAAGCAGAATAAAAAGGAATAAGGTAGTCGGACAGTCCTAGGTTATACCAGGATGGTTATCCCAGGTTTGAATACAGAAGAATGGTTAAGTACAAATTTGGTCAAAAAATTAGTTTATTAATTCAATAAGTGCACCTCTAGTCAGATATAGGCAGAAGCCACATATGAGAGGTTACTTTCTTTCCCATGTATATACTATTTAGGCCTGTACTCTTAATGATATGTTACTTTGAGGTGCTTCTACTTATGTTCAGTTGTGTCTAATAACTTTCTGAATGTGGTCTTGTTCTATTTACTGAATTTACACTTTATTTAGATTATAAGAGATATTTATTTCATATCCATATCCTTATGACTTTGTCCATTTTCTTGTGAACACCTGTTGTAATATGCACACAACTCTATATATCACCCCAGTCATTTTATGTACACAATTAATCACTTGTTTTTCTATTATTAAAAATATATTGTTAGCACTATACTCCTTTGTTCTCCTGTGCTCCTAGATATTTTATGGAGTTGTTACTTTATAGCATGAGCACATATGTGTTATTCAGTATTTTTCAATTTGCTTGCTAAAGATCTTATGTTGATTAATATACATCAGTATTTGTAAGTTGAAAACCAGGAGTTGTTATAAAATACAGAAGTGGCGTACATGTTACTATTTATTAAGTCTCACATTGAGTTCTGCCGCATGTTCAGTGGTCCCGTCAGAACTTACTTGCAAAAAATGAGTTTGGACGTATGCGCCGACGGGACCATTGATTTAAATGTTGCAGACGTAGTCAACGTGTGCTCTGTTCGGCACCATTTTTGGGAGTATACATTTTCTGCAGGCGGACAGCTGAATGTATCAGACTGCGTTCAGGTGTCTGTCTGCAGAAAACGTATACTCCCAAAAATGGTGCAGCACATGTTCACTCTGTCTGCGCCATTAAAGTCAATGGCACCATCGGCGCATACGTCCAAAGCCCATTTTTAGAAGTAAACCCAGACGGGACCACTGAATGTGCGGCAGAATGCAACGTGAAAGTATCCTTATACTTTTCCTCTGATTGTTCCATTCCTGGTTTTGTTTTACAAATACTGAGGTAGAAAACTCACCAAATACTCAACATGTGCTCGAGACCTGACAAATACATAGGCTGTATGTTATAATATTGCACAAACTAGATTTGTATATTTAGTCTGAATATGCCAATATTCTGGTATTTATGGGTATGAGTTATTAGAGTAAAGACAGACCCAGAAATATTATTCATGTCATTCTTTTTGCCCAAGAAAATACTGACCAATCAAAGTGTAGGCACACTACAAAATATAGAGAAATTAAAAAAATGCTCAGTCTACAAGTATACATCTATAGTTTAAGTTTAGTAGTAAATACATGAAATGAAGCTACCAAAATCTACAGTTTGACAGATAGTTGTAAAAATAGCATATGCATCCATGACTTCTCCATTTAATGTCCTGGCATTGATCAAAATGAAGGATTCAACTAAGGCAATGATGGAGAAAACTAATTTCATGGTGAAATAATTCTAAAATGTACTGTGGGTACATTGGCACGGCTATTTTAGGAGAATTTGAATTGCACGGCATTTATGTGAATTGAAGACTGTGTTCTGGACGTCTATGACTGTTGAAGGGAAACTGTAGTATTTCTTCTATTATTCTAAGGCACGATCCTGTTCCAGAGCACTATAGCAGAAACATGTAGATTAACACAGAAAACTGGAAACCTCCAGGAAGCCAAAGATGGATTATGTGCAAGCAACTAAACTAATCTGTATGCAGCACATCCCTTTGTTTAGGTTGAAATGAAACTGGATGTGAATACAGCCCTGTCTACAGTTTAATTTTGCTCTAAATGATAAAGGTTGTGTGTTTAGTTAATAACTTTAACTAATAACAGTGACTAAAGATCTTCCTATATAGATTAAAGGATACATGTCACCTAGTTTAGAGACCCTAACCTATCATCTACCTGTCACTACCTGTTCCTGCAGCTTCCTACTACATTACTAACCATTCCTGTCTGATCAAATAGTGAATTATAAATGTGGAGAAAAGTGATTTATAAACTTACATATCCATCGTCGTGTGGGCATTCCTAGATGGCTGGCTGTTTGGTGGGCAGTCTCTCTGGGTCCACTCTCTCCCCACCTCGCCGCTGCAATCACATCCCAGTGGGTATGATCATTTATTCAGGAGCACGCCCTAATTTCAAATCCCCCTCCTTCTTCTGGTTATGAAGCACTGCCGGTCCCAGCGCGTCATTTCCGGTCCTACACAATGTGGGGATGTATTGGCGTACAAGCGGCTCTGGAGTATGTGCAGTGTGCACTCAGAAGCTGGCCTGTGCACCCAATACCCCACACAATGCACCAGACCGGAAATGAGGCACTGCAACCGGCAGCGCATCATACCTAGAAGAAGAGTGGCGGAAACTGAAATCAGGGCACACTCCTCAATGAATGATTATACCCACAGGGTGTGATTCCAGCAGCGAGGTAGGGGAGTTTCGACCTGGAGAAACTGCCCGCCAGTCCTCTAGGAATCCCCACATGTCTGTGGACATGTAAGTTTATAAATCGCTTTTCTTCATATTTATAATTCTCTAATAGACTCAGACAGGGATGGTTAGTAATGTAGTAGGAAGCTGCAGGGACAGGTATGATAGGTTAGGGAGCTCTAAACTGGTGACAGGTTCCCTTTAAAAGGAACCTGTAGTTCATTCTACCCCCTATGCTGTCACTACCTGTCCCTGCACCTTGGTATCTGATCCCTAAACAACCCTTTCTGAGCTAAACATGCCCTATAAAGGTTAAGAAAAATTATTTATAACTTACATCCAGAGACTGGAAAGGCAGGCTCCAGTGTTCCATTCTCCCCCCCCCCTTGCTGGCTTTCAGCACGCCCCGCTGGGCGTCATCAGTCGTTCTGTTGTTCACCTCTTTTTGAAATTCCGTCTCCCTGCTGCTATCATCGGCCGGCTGGAACATCATATCTGGCCTGCTGCATTGTTGGGGTTTATGACATCTACGGCTCGGCTTCAATATGCACACTGCGCATACGCAGGAGCAGGGCCGCACATGTGGTAAGCCCCTACAATGCCCCTGGGCCTCTGATTTCCATAGCAATTCCAATACTTTCTCTAGTTGTTAAATCATAACTATCATGAAAACAGTTGCTCAGTATTTTTATGGTGATAGCCTTATTTCTTTGACTTTAAAGGTTTTCAAGCTCATTTCTAAAATTCACATTGGAAATTGATGCTGTTAAAAGAATAAAAAGAAGCTACACTTATCCCAGGAATCCTTTTTCTCATGCTGCACAAATCTACTGGGGTAACCTTACTACTGCAGCCACTGATTGAAGATTGCTGGTTGGGCATTATTGTGTTCAATTGATGAATTTCAAGAGTGAGTATAGCTTTTTTCTTCTTTATTTAGCA
This sequence comes from Allobates femoralis, assembly GCA_033576535.1. Lineage (NCBI taxonomy): Eukaryota > Metazoa > Chordata > Amphibia > Anura > Aromobatidae > Allobates > Allobates femoralis. The sequence continues at coordinate 541,451,559 of JARQOC010000002.1, forward strand.
TGGCCCCCCATTGCAATTTTATAAATAGACCAAAAATACTTTTTATGTGGGCAAAAGTGCATTACTGCACCTACTTGTGGTTTTAATTTGGAACAGTTCTTTGAAAGTCCCCTAACAGCCCATTCACTTTTGTCCACTATTGTGTGTTTGTTAATGTCACATTATGTATTAACCAGGATTACAAATGATCGAATCATAATATTAATAATATCTGTATTTTGCATGATCATTGCAACAGATTAATACACAATTGAAAATCAGTTACAGTCTTGTGGCTTGGGTTTTTGACAGTAAGCACAAATATTTCTATAAGCAGCATTCAGATCAATGGGACAACCATAGGAATGTGGGTATAAAAATTGTCATATGTGATTATATCCTAGGTAGTTATATTTTTAGTCTCCTGAAACTCAGAATCTTTATCAAGATAAATTACTATTGCTATTGCACCTGTTAAATGACACTCCAAACTATAACTTTGGGGCACTGCTCCAAAGTGCATGCTATTGTATTATTATGGTGACTAGAGACGAGTGAACCTGTGGAAGTTCAAGTTCGGGGGTTCAGCTGGACTTTATAAAAGGTTCTGTTCTTGACCCAAATTTGATTAGAACCTCAGTGCATGTCACTGATTGGGCAGTTCTGCTCTCTGCCAATATACAACAGCCATAAGTAAACCACTTACGGAGGGAGGGAGGGCAGAGATTTGTCATTTTGTTTTTTTGCTCAAACTACATCTGATAACTCTGATTTTACCTCTGTGTCCAGTACAAACATCGAACTTTAAAGACCTGTTCACTAATCCTTAATGGTGATGCCCAGCCTCATTGACACTCATTGATTTGGTCATACCATGATCATTTCTTCAGCTTTTTTGGACATGGTAATTCAATGCCTCGTGGCCAATCAGATCAGAAGGTGTTGTATGAGCAAACAATGCAATATTCTAGGCCACTACTTATTGGATGCAATAGACACGCTGAAGCACATAGTATGAATATCTTGCATATAGAATAGTGAAAGATTCCTTTTATTTAAAGGGAACCTGTCCGCTAGTTTATGTCCCTCCCAGCTATCACTGTCTGTAGCTACAGCTTTATAATACTATTCTAATCATCCCTGTCTGAGCTCATGGTGTAATATTAAAGGTGAAAAGAAAGCATTTATACACTTACATTTCCTTATGTAATGACACAGTCATCACAACTTGCAGAACGAGACTGCTTGGCAGGTTAATAGTTAACATTTCAGCCTTGTGTTAGAACATGTTGGGAGACCTGATGTGGTGTCATAACAATGTGACTACAATAGGCAGAGCTAAGGTCCGCCATAGGACATAATAACGTTTGCTTGCTTAGCTCCGCCCACTATGGCCAATGATCGTTTCATCACACAGGTCCTTTAGCCATGCAAGTTAATAGTGAGTTAACTACTATCATGCCAGACAGTCTCCCTCCTAAAAGGTGTAGACTGAAAAGTAAGTGTGTAAATGCTTTTTTTCACCTTTCAACATTACACTATGAGTCTCAGACAGGGATGATTAGAATAGTATATGAAGCTGCCGGAACAGATAGTGATAGCTGGGGGGCATAAACCACCTGACAGGTTCCCTTTAACTGCACCTGATTGTAACTACTATAATTAGCTATACTGGAATATTTTTTTTAATTTGTGTACAATGCAGAGAGCAAATGCAGTAGATTTTTAAAAGTCTTAACATTTGCAGCTACATAGTTTATACAATATTTTAAATATCACAATTGAGGGGATTTTAAACATTAAGGGTGTATTAAGATGTTTTTTGGTACACATCAGAGTCTTCTAGATATGTTTTTTAGATTCATTTGGTGCCTTCAATGGTGCAGTAAGTCCTCCTGTTGAGGTCTTTTAAGGTGAAATAGAGCACAATTTAAGCATTAGAAAATTCTTTTCAGCACTACCAGGTGTTTATGTTCTGGCATAAGCTCCAAGCACTGGTCTGAATCCAAAGCCAGGTAATTTAATAAAGTGAATATTGCTGGCTTGGGCACACTTTTTGAAACTTTATAGTCACATGTTAACGGTAGGATTAAACTTCTTAGGTTAACTCACTGATTCAGAATTAAGGATGAAAGCATAACAGAAGAAAATACTCACAAAGCAGAGTCAATTAAATTGTTGTCCAATGTTCTTCTACATACTTTTTCATCAAAGCCTCTGAGAGTGTGATAACTGAACCAGCATTGGCGTGCTTTAAAAGGCGCACAAAGGCACAAAAGTAGCCCTCCTGGCATGCTGTAATTTCCTGCTTTAATTTCTTTTCCAAGAATTTGTAATGTCAAAATGCCAGCATGGTGCATGTGCAGCAGGGTTATCCATGATTAAATGCTGATCACTTTCCACATTTGGCTAATATGATGCCAACAGTAATTAACTTGTTGCATAGATCACTATTATGGCTCATTATGCAAGTTCTCTAATGTCATGGTATAAGAAAATGAAGTAAGGACAGAATACCTGAAGCTTATTGCAGCATGGTAAATCTAGAAACATAATATAGATATATTTGCTAATTTATTTTTATAGAGGTCAACAATGAATTTTTAAAATACAGAACTGTGAGTCACATGCTTCCCTTTATATTGTTGCAAAGTTAAAATGTTATTGTTTCAACAAAATTGGCAAAAAATTAATAGTTTACCCAAATATAATAAAGTTAATAATATATTTTGTTAGATATAGCCTCCTACTCAGATAAATTGCTAGCTACTTAATCTCTTCTACAGCACCTCCTGAATTTTCATTTACTCTGAAAAAAATTAACATAAAATATTTCTTCATCAAAGCAAAGTACACTGCCAACTCACTACATCAGACAATAGTTGCTTATTAGAGTCTATGGATGGGATGGGATGAGGCAAGGATGGAGTGAAAGAGAGAGACACAGAATAGAGTTGGTGCCAATTGATTTGCTGGGCCTGGTCCATTGGCCATTGGCCACATTAATAATCTATGGCTGCCAAAAGGGAGGCCTGAGAACTATTTCTTACCTGATAGGCATCCACGACTCTACTTTTGATTAGTCAGCCTGTGTCACACCATGGCGAGAAGATGCCTGGTGCTCTGTGAAACATGAGAGGTACACCAGGAAAGATGTAAAGAAAAGACCTAGTGATAAGGATAGGGGAGAGGGGTTGCCGCCTAACTCACCTGTAGCTGATCCCTGAAGTTCTTAGCCTCCCTAGTTCTCTCCCCTCTAACTGCATGCGCGATCATGTGCATAAGATCTGGCTGACCCTTGACTTGGCCTGACTAGAGCAGGTTAGCAATACACTTGTCTTACTGCTAGTATAAAGACAATTCAGAGAAGGAGATATAAATAAGGGGAACAGATATAATGAAGATAACACAAATTTTTATCTAGAGAGGTAATCAACTGCATCCACTGGACGTTAAGCACTGCTTTCTTCAGAGACAACTCCGTTCACTTGGTCAGCATAGAATGAACTAAAGAAGAGAGTTATGAGTGGGTTTACATAGGAGTGCCAGCAGCTGATATAACAAATATATGTTAATCAAGGTTAAAAAAAGAACCCTAACCCCTTCAACACCGAATGGCAATTTATAGGACTATAGTCTCGTCAGAAATGACCATACAAATAGGCAAGAGGGAGGTGTTGTTTATATGTAAAATCTTCCTTAAAACCCATCCTGTGTCATAATATTTATTAGCCAAATGAAAATGTATAGTCACTATGGGTCACTAAGGGTGGTGGAAAAATATATCAAATATACAGGTTGGGGACACTTGGGTAATAGTGATCACAAAATAATATGTTTCATGTATCCTTTAATAAGATGTGTAGTAAAGGGACTATAAGGACACTGAACTTAAGGAAGGCAAATTTCCAACAGTTGAGATGATCTTAGTACAATAAATGGGACAATATCCTGAGACATAAAACTACACAAAGCAAATAGGAGACATTTATGAGCATCCTGAATAGGATCTTTGAACAATATACAGTGATGTGCAAATTAATTGGGACAAACCAGTTTTTAAGTAAAATCGTAAGTTGGGGTTACCAGTCAGTGATTCAAACCAGTTTTAACTGCTTTAAACAGGTGTGAGTGTACAACCTTGAGTAACAAAATGTGGTTTGACTTGTTTTAGTCAGAAAATAACAGCTAGCTGCCCCCTCAGCTTCAGTTGAGAGCTTGTTTCTGTGAGGAGTGGTTTAGTGTACTTTTTCTCTCAGTGTGATTCGTGCCTGTAAAAATGGATGTTACTCCATGCAAGAGGTCTAGAATTATTACTCTTAATGAACATACAAGTCTGACTATAAGAGACATCGCTCCTACCATTGGTATTGGAAAATCTACTGTTTCAAGAATAATTCAATGAAACTGGATCGTTTTCTCCAAAACAAAAAGGGAGATGTAGAAGAAAAAGCAAAACGACACCAAGAACTGATAAAACACTTATCAGCAATAGTAAAACTAATGCAAGAGAAACAAGTAAAGACTTGCTTTGTCCCAATTAATTTGCACAGCACTGTATACCATATGGCAATAAACAAGCTAGAAATAGGAGGAAACTACTGTGGTTAAATAGAGCTGTAAGGAGCACAATAAGTGACAAAATGAAAGCATTTAGAGAATTAAAGCAAGTAGGTAGTGATGAGGCATTAAACAATTATAGAAAATTAAATAAATTCTCTAGAAAGCAAATCAAGGTAGCATAGCTTGAGACAGAGAAACTCATTGCCAGTGAATTTAAAATAATCCTAAAATATTCTTTATCTACATAAATGGTAAGAAACTGTAAAAAAAATAGTATTGGCAACCTTAAAAATAGCCTGGGTGAAATAGTGGATGAGGATGAGGGAAAAGCCAATATGTTAAATTACTTTTTTTCAACAATATTTACACAAGAAAATCCAATGACAGATAATATGATCAGTGATAGTAAAAAAACACTCCATTAAATGTCACCTGCCTAACCCAGCTGGAAGTTTGCTGCTGTCTAAAAATCACTAAAGTTGACAAATCCCCAGGCCCAGATGGGATACACCCCTGAGTACTGCAGATATTAAGTACTGTCATAGACAGACCATAAATTTTAATCTTCAAAGATACCACAATAACAGGGTCTTTACCTCAGGACTGGTGCATAGCAAATGTGGTGCCAATTTTCTAAAAGAGGACAAAAACTGGTCTTGGAAATTACAGGCAGTACATTTAACCTCTACTGTGGGTAAAATCCTTGAGGGTTTCCTAAGAAATACTATATTGTCCCGGTGCAGGAGTCAGAAGGTGAGTATGTAAGTTTATTATTTTTTAACAACTTTTATTAACTTTTAGGCTACTTTCGCAGTGTATCTATAGATACACTTCGAAAGTATTAGGACTACTCGCTACTCCCGAGCACTCATAAGTACTCGGAGAGTAGTGAGTAGCCCGAATACCGCTACTATTCGGCAAATACCGAATAGTAGCGAGTATACTCGCTCATCCCTAGTGGTAATTAATGGAACACACTCAGACCAGGTCACTGTTAACAGTGGAGTACTACAGAGTTCAGTGTAGGGGATATTTAACAACAGTGTCCTTTCTCGCGCTAGGAAAAAGCTTTTTCCTAGCGCGAGATTTCACTCAGATGCTGGCGTTTGAGCGTCGCTAGGGGCCATGTAACCATAGGTAAGCATTGGCATTGTAAACTTGGCACTACCATGGCGGTAGCACTGCCAAAACCTATGTTTTTAACTTAACTCCCCTTTAACGTTAATCTGACCCTAGCCTAAGGGACATCATAGCAGTAAGGTGTTGTACACAGACAACTGAAGATAAGAGATGATGCCTGATGAAAAATTCAGGTTATAAATCATATAATGATAAGGAATAGTGTTATTCCTCAAGCACATTTATGAATATTGAAGCCTATTGTAAAGTCACTGAAGCCACAGGTATGCTTTCAATGATTAAAAAAATTCAACAGCCTGCATCCATCTCTGGGGGAACTTAATAAAATTATTTAGAAAAACTTTTTAGTTCAAAAGGAACTTTGCAAATTTATATGCTAAAATCTCCATTGTATATGTTTTTAAACTAGCAATATCTAGGATTATTTTCGAATACAGATTTTGCACAGTGTTTCCAGTGTACAGGTAGTGTTTGTATGAAAAATCTACTATCTCGAATTGTAATTCAGAGCAAACAAGTAAGTAGAAAGAGTACTACTTCTGCATGCTAAACAAGAGGTAGTATATCCTGTTCAGACTCCATGAAGTGCATGACAATTCTGCTCAGCAGACATGACCCGGTGTAAACTTTAGCTGAGTACTAAAAGATGATGTTTAGAATGTTTAAGAGAACTCTGAATTCACATAGAGTTACGTAATTCCTGGCAGACACTGAATTCTAAAAGTTTCCTGCCTACCCCTAGTGACCAATTTTAGGTTGGCATTCTGAAAAATAAAGCAATGCTAATACTCCTGTAAATGAAATAGAAAAATTAGCCTATGATTATTATTTGCAGTGTGATGAAATTGAATAACTGATCAGGTTTTCTGTCAGTTGTTTAGTCTGTACCATAATGAATCCTAACCTCACCACCATGGAGAAACCCCTATTCACATTTGTGACTCCTAGGCTGGGTGCTCACTGTGAGTATTTTTTAGGGCTGTGTTTTTTTCAGTCACAAAAATACAGCTGTTTCAGAAATGCACCAACGCATTGCGTTTTGTGCGTTGTGCGTTTTGTGTGTTGTGCGTTTTTGCTGCTTTTTTTTAGTGCTGCTTTTTTCAGTTCATTAGAATGGTTGTCAATTGGAAAATGCAGCCGAAAAAAAGCACAAGATAATTGCAGGGACATATAAAAATACAGAAAAATTCTGCAACAAAAACGCACCCCCCAAAAACGCACATGTGGGCACAGCTTTTGGAAAATGACTTGACTTTCAATACAAAGTTTTTAAGTGCTGTTTTTTTGTGCACAAAGCCTGGGGCGTCACACTTGGTTTAGGACCCTCATTTCCAGGCATCACTAATACCGGACAGCATTAACGGCAAGCGCTGCCTGGAAATGGGGCCCCATAGAAACCTGTTGTGTACCTTAGTTACAGAAGGCAGGCATGTAGTGTTTCCTGTGCACTGAGGAAAAGCACTCCTCCTGCAGCCCTGTGTGCGGCTGTAACTAAGGTACACAAAGGGTTTCTATGGGGCCCCATTTCCAGGCAGCGCTTGCCGGTTACACTGTCCGGTATTTGCACTGCCTGGAAACATGGGTCCCAAAACAAGTCTGACCCCAGCCAAACACAGCAAACAAAAGCAGCAAAAATGCACACTGGGCACTCAACCTTAGGACTCTGAGCAATTTTCCATTATTAGTACAATTTCTGTATGGTAAAATAACAAAATTATTGGTTTGTAAGATTTATGCTTCTGTGAATAAATCCTACTCCCGTTTGCAGTTTGAAGGCTCTAACTTATTGGCATCTTATCAAACCAGCTAAATCGGCAGGGGGTTGAATACTACTTGTAGGCACTGTATGTCCCCATCATGGTATATATGTCCATCATTCTGTGATATATGTTCCTCATTCTGAGATACACAGGTGCATCTCAATGAATTAGAATATCATCAAAAAGTTATTTTTTCAGTAATTTAGTACAAAAAATGAGACGTATATAACATATAGAGTCATAACAAACAGACTGATCTATTTAAAGTGTTTATTTCTGTAAATGTTGATGATTATGGCTTACTGCCAATGTAAACCCGAAGATCATTATCTTAAAAAATTAAAGTAGGGAGGATGAAGGGTTAAAAACCTGCCATATTCCACGAGATATCAACGGGTGAATATAATATTGTTTTATTAATCAACAGGTTTAAGGACTCCCTGAAACACCCTGAAACATGGCAATATGATATTGATTTGTCCTGAGGAAAGGGCCAGGCAGCCTGGAAAAGCACTGACTAATAAATTAATATTATATTCACCTTTTGATGTCTCATGGAATACGGCAGTGCAATTTTTAACCTTTCATCTCCCCTACTCTATATGCACCATGCTGAGGACTGCAGTAGCAGTGATATGTTTTTATAGTGGTTGTGTTTCTTACAAACACACAAGGTGAAGCCTCTGATACTCATTTAGGTAATATTTTATATCTCAGACCATTCATCCTTCCTAACTTAATTTTCTGAGATAATGACCTTTGGGTTTTCATTAGCTGTAAGTTATAATCATCAACATTAACAGAAATAAAGAGTTGAAATAGATCACTCTGTAATGACTCTATATAATATATGAGTTTCACTTAATGTATTGAATTACTGAGGTAAATTGATGAAGAAGTATTGATGAAATATATTACATATATTTCTTCACTTATATAGCACTATCAATTCAATAGTGCTTTACATACATTTTTGTAACACTGTCCCTCTTGGGGCTCACAATCTAAATATCCTATCAGCAGGGGCGTAACTACAGTAGGTGCAGGGGTTGCGATCGCACCCGGGCCGTGCAGCTTAGGGGGCCCCAGAAGTCCCTTTGGCCCATAGAAAAAGACTAATACTATTAAAGATTTCCAATAATTGGGGGCCATGTTGGAGCTTTCGCATCTGGGCCCCTGAGCCTGAAGTTACGCCACTGCCTATCAGTATGTCTTTGAAATGTGAGAGGAAACCAGAGTGCCTGGAAGACACCCACACAAACACTGGGAGAATATACAAACTCCTTGCAGATGTTGTTCTTGGTGGGAATTAAACCCAGGATCTCAGCGCTGCAAGGCTGCAGTGCTAACCAGTGAGCCACCATGCCACCCAATGATATCCAAAACATTTTGTGAAATATAGGCCAATCACATGAGAAATGAGCTAAAACACCTCAGCATCACTGCCAGAAGGTCATGTTTGCAGCAGGTCACAAAAGCCAAATCGCTCTCCGCTAAGTACTGAATATGCTGGCCATGAAGAGGTTAAATAATTTTGAGACTTAAGACTGAAATAGTCATTAAAACTAGTATTTTGGGATGAATTGTGAGAATGTACTTGTTATGTTGAGCTATTTAAATTGTTCTTGTTTGATTGATTTATTGTAAAGCTCAGAAAGTTTGTAGATTTTGTGATAAACTTAATTTAAAATGAGGTTGAATGGTTTTAATCACAACTGTAATAAAAAGAATGCACTGAAGCTTCAAATGTAAGTTCTCTAAATGAAATATCAGATTGAAGGCTGAGTGTTGGAAAAAAGGCATCATAAGATTTTCTTTTTTATATCAATATATTATGCATACAACTGTTGGTGCAAAAGTGCACTAGGATTTAATATGCAGTTGAATTATTACTGAGCTATGCCTCCTTAAAGAGAGAGACTCTCAAGGATTGGAATCTTCTGCATAACATCTTAAAATGCTACCAGGTACAAACAAACTAATTATTTTTGACAATGACATTGAAGATCTTCGGCAAAGCCATGTTGTAGCAGAACAGACACTGTTTTAGTGTCTAGCGTACTGTACGTTGAAGGATATTTCCCTTTGAGCTCGCAGAGTAAGTGGTGGAAATTGATCCCAGTTGTCCCTGGTAATACATAAGATGATTAACGCAACATTATCTGCTGTGACATAGCAAATTCAAGAAAATGCTCTAGTGGAGCAGTATTCTATTTTGCTTTTGGTAAATGAAAGATTTACAAGAGCATTTACATATTCAATATAATTAGATATATATTACAACATATAAAAATGATGAATCGCCTTTTTTAGCCAGACTATTTCCCCTTTGAAATCATTATAATCCGATAATGACAATTTTATTGCTAAATGAATACAGGCACCTTTATGTGCCATGAAAGAAGACTCATATTGATTAAATTATGTTAAGCTCCAACTCATCTCCCTATTGGTGAGTATTCTGCTGGCTCAGAATATCTTTTAAGAGGAAAAGAAGTGCTTAGAATCAATGCTGTCCTACCCAATTGTTCCTCGCTGTTATCAAGGACACTTGTGTAATTAAGAAGCTATTCTATTAAAATGTCTTTGGATCCAGAGGGAATAATCTTCAGTCTCCAAAGAAATCATCTGTTTAATTTCTCAGCTTCATGTTAGAGTACTGTGTATAAAATTAGCCTAGCAACTGCAATGCAACATATCAACTCAAAGCAGTTTTCCCATTCTATGATAACTCCTAAAATCATGTGCGAAAATTCGGTATGAATATTGTGTAAAGTTTGTGGTTGCATTCCATGTCACAATACATATTCAATGTCTCTAGAAAAAAAAAATGTACATATTTTATTTCACACCATGCCAAAATGAAATTACATGCAATAGTGGTGAACCAATTGGTGGAAGACTAAGTCAATAGCGCCTCCTTCCACCAACCACCATGCGTGACTGAGACGGAAGATGCAATGACATCACTTCATCATATCTGCTAGGTGGAGTTAGTGCACCAAAGACTGGAGCAGAATGCAGTGCAGCCCTAGTGGAACAGGAGAGGGAGAATATGTATTTGTTTTCTGTATGTAAGACTTAATATAGGAAGGCTATGTGGGGGCTCCAACTGAATACTGGAAGGTTTAGGTCACTATGTGGAGGCTCAAACTGAATATAGGGAGATTATGTGAGGGCTCATATTATAAATAGGAGGGCTATGTGGGGGCTCACAAAGTAAATAGGAGAGCTATGTGGGGGTTCATACTGTATATATAGAGCTATGTGAATGTTCATACTTTATATAGGGAACTGTTTGCGAGTTTACAGTGCATTTAGGGAACTTCAAACTTATATTGAAGATCTATGTGGGGTATCATTCTGTATTTTGCAGCACAGCACCAGAGAAACAGGGATGACGTGAATATGTATTTTTTTCTGTATGTGAGACTTAATATAGGAAGGCTAAGTGACTACATGGAGCCTCATACTGTTGGAGGGCTTTTTTGTTATTATTATTAATAGTAGTGGTAGTAGTAGCATTAGAAGTAGTAGTAATAATTTATAGAGCAGTGCACCATTGATGCCATGGTGCTGTATATGAATAAAGCTCCTTCTCTACTCCCCTCTCATTTCCTCCTCTCACAACCACATACAATATTTCTCCCATGCATCCACCATACTCTGGAACTCTCTCCCCCAACATTTGCCTACCCTGGGAACCTTGAAGAGAAACCTGAAGACCCACCTCTTCCGACAAGCCTACATCTTACACTGAGACCTGGTCCACCGCATCGTCCCACGTTCAGCACCTCCCCTCTTCCCCTCCTACTGTTTCCCCACCCATCCCATGTAGACTGTGAGCAATCATGGACAGGGTTCTCTGCCCTACTGTACCTGTACGATTTTATTGTCCTTACTTAATGTACTTGTCCTCGTCTGCTCCCTGCACCGCCATGGAATCTAATGGCGCTGTATAAATAAATGCATAATAATAATAATAAGGGTTACATACATAAATGCAAATATGAATTTTAGTGAATAAACTAACAAGAACAGACTGGTATATAAAAAAGATGGCACTTCCCTTTCGGGATTACAGTCTAAAGAATAATATGGAATTAGACAGTAGGTTGTAGCTCCTGGTGAGGGTGAGAAGGCAGCAGAATTATTGCAGGCTGTAATCTTTATTGAAGAGATGGGTTTTCAAGTTCCATCTTAAAGTTCTGAGAGTGGCAGAGAAGATAGATGTAGGGCAAGATGAAGTGGTAGTGTGGAAATGGGAGGCACTAAATGTGTGGTTGGAAAAGTAAGAGTAGACCCAGGAGAGTAAAGGTCGTTGATGCCAAGGTAATCAAGGATCTCTACTAGGAGGGAGTGGTCAACTGTGTCAAAGGCAGAGGACAGTTCTAGAAGAGGGAGTATAGCAAATTGTTAGCTTTGGCAGTAGGTCATTAGTAAATTTGGTCAGGGCAGTTTCGGTGGAATGTTGAAAACGTACGCCAGATAGTAGGTTATAAAGAGTGAGTTAGATGAGAGATTGGAGGAAAATTCAGTATGGACTTATTGTTTAAGATGTTTTGAAGCAAACAGAAGCAGGAATATGGGGCGGAAGATGGAATTAAAGGTCTTGTCTGGCCTTCTTAATGCCTTCTTCAGGATAGGCATGATTGTGGTGTGTATGAAAGCAAAATGGAAGTTACCAGAAATTAAATATAGGTTGAAGATATAGGTTAGAGCTTGGATAAAGGTGGTGGTGAGCTAGGGGAAGTAATGGGATCAGATGGGGTCAAATGTACAATTGGTGAGGTGTGATTTGGAGAGGAGATGAGTAAGCTCTCCTTCAGTAATGGTGGTAAAGAAGGTTGTGGGGAAAGGATAGTGGTCTCTTATTCATGAAGGTTGTGGTGATTAAAAAATAAAGACTTGCTTTATTTGGTCAATCTTATTTTTGAAATATGCAGCAAAGTCTTCTGCAGAAATGAGTGTCGTCGGGAGAGAAGAGAGATAAAAGTGTTGGGGTTGTGGTATAAAGAGGATATGAGGGTTGTGAAATAGACCTGTTTAGGAGAGATGAGGGCTTACTTTAGTGTGAAAGTCACATCTGTGAATATGGTGGTCTTCTTATAAGTGTGTTTTCTTCCAGCGCTGCTCCTCAGATAGGGACACTTGCCAATGATTTTTAGTGAGGGTGGTATGCCAGGGTTGTCTTTTTATTTGTCACACTCTGTTATACATGACAGAGATGACTGAGTCGATAGCTAATGCAAAAGTGGCATTGTAGAAAATGGTAGCACTCTCTGTGTTGTGAAGATATAGATGGCAGCGGTAGAATAACATCAGCTGTGGGGGATTAAACTGTATATAGTATGATGTCAGAACACTTCTATCAATACTAAATGATACAAATTATATTAATATAAAATAATAATTATAGTTAATATTAATGTTGAACAAAATTAATTTCAGCCTATTTGGTTCAGCCCTCCACAACAGTCACGGTCTCTTATCTGTATGGCCCTCATGAAAATGAATTGCCCACCCCAATCTAATACTAGCTAAAAGAGGAGCTATAGTAAATACTTTAATAGATGATAGTCAACTAAGCTGCACTGTTTAGGTTTTTGAGGTGTAGAGATAGAGGTCAGAGTGCACATCTTAATTCTCAAAGAGAAAGAAAGAGGCCTAATCTGATTGTGCTGTACTACAACAGTGCTGAAACACATTGTATATAGGAGTAATAGTCTGTGAATAATAATCCAAAAATTAAAGTGATAGGGAGGTGCTATACTTGTATAGTCAATCAGAGAGACTGTGAATTGGATGTACAAAGTGAATGAAGCACAGCTCTAGTCAAACTCAAGTAAACCTTAACTTGCTATTTAAGAGTATTTTCTCATCTGCGGTACTTTCAAATCAGGTTTTTCACTGCTCATTATGAATGCTGGACGCCGGACAAAAAAACGCTTGCTAAATGTGGTTGAAAAAAGCCTGAAGGGCCTGATTTGTCCTGATCCAGCAGAAAAAAGATGAAACTGCAAGTCAGTAACGTAATTTTGCCAGTATTTTTCAAAAAAGGCAGAATTCGACCTGATTTGAAAAATGCAGATGTGAAAGTACCCTAAGGCTAGGGTCACACTTGGGAGCATGAAACCATTTACTGAATGCATTAATGGATCCACTTTTTGAAGTTTCCATTTTCATGTCATTTTTGCTTCAGTTAACGCTAGGTACCGTGCGTTAACGCATGCGTTTCACATAGGGGCCCATGTTAAAAAGCTGCATGCGTTTTTGAAAATGCACCAAAAAATGTGGCAGGCAATGTTTTTACTGGATTTGGAAAAAACCCAATCCGTTAAACGGATTGCACTTAGGCGTTGCATTTTTTGCATTGGAGTCTATGGGTGCATTACCGGATACGGTTTTCAAGATTTCACCATGTCAAAAACTGGATCCAGTTATTGGATGCATGACGCAAGTGTAGCCCTGGCCTAATACAGCACAGGTCATTGAAAATATTCCTGCATTATGATAACACAAATTTAAATTTAGTTTTATGTGTCAAGTTAATACTTGCTCCATCTTTATGTGTATATACGTGTCCACCCCTTCTGTGATATAAATAGCAAGCTTTTAAAGGTTTCACAATGATAATACATTGGTTTTCTGAGAAATTAAAGGGCTTGAGAAATGGTAAAAGAGGACACAAATGTAAAATAGTAACCTAAATGACAAAAAAGAATAGCTTCCAACTGGATGCCTTGGTTTGTGTTTGTTTTACATAACAGTCCATTTATTCTTCATATATGGCAGCTGAGAGAAGTTGGCTTTAGGTTGTTAAAAAAATCAGACCCATGCAGTTGGATGTATCTAAAAGGGAATTATTTAGTTATAAGTCTCCTTTTAACAAATCTACATCTGTGCCAGTTTGACATCATCAGGATAACTTTCTTTGGGGAAACAAATAGATTTACAATTAAATTAAAGATAGAGTCAGGATACATATTTACACATTAATCAGAAATGTGCAGCAATCCAGTTGTTATGAACCTATGTGACCTAAGTCACAAATTATCCTGCTGCAGCGCATGATGGAAGCTGTGATTTCACGACATCAGGAGTCCTGCAAGTTGCTAATCCCTGCATTGGATGCGTTACTTGGATGTCAGGCCCTGCCAAATTTTGTGTGCTCGCTTGTTGACTCTAACGTGTATGCAAGTCTTAACAGAGATGTTTAAGAACTTGAACAAAGAATATTAAAATGCTTTATTATTTTTAAAGAAAACATCATACGTTACCTAAATTAGAATTTTTTTTTTTTAACTTTTTTAATTCAACTTTTACTCTAATTTACTAAAATGATGATCCCTCTAAAAGAAAGCCCATTTGTACAGTATTCTTAGTAGATTGGTATTTGCCTACATAATATTTTATATTTTGGGGGATAATACATTTGTCATACAGTACTTTAGATAATTATTCATATAATTAATGTGACTTGAACAGAAGTTTGATTAAGTATGAGATTTTAGGAAATAAGATTGCTACCATCCTAAGTGTATCAATGCAAGTGTTACCTATGTGTATACAAACATTAATGCATATATATAGAGTTCTGAAAAACTATCAAGGGTTTTTTAAAGTGTTTTCAAGGATTAGTAAAAAAAATGGCTTCTGTCTGACAAAACCGGTGACAGGGTGTGTGTACCAGTGCAGTACAGCCTATGTAAGTAATTTCAGTGGGAGAGAGTTACAAAACCGGACACAACCTATGGACATATGAGGGGATATTTATGGAAGAAAGCATTCATTTTACTCTTGATTAACTCTTTAATACCAAAATCTTTGTAAACTCTTTAATATCGCACACATCTATTCCACCAAGTTAAACTATCAAGTAGGGATGAGCGAGTATACTCGCTACTATTTGGTATTCGCCGAATAGTAGCGGTATTCAGCTACTCGCTACTCTCTGAGTATCTAATGTGTACTCGGGAGTAGCGAATAGTCCTAATACTTTCGCAGTGTATCTACAGATACACTGCGAAACTACCCTAAAAGTGATTGAAAGTTGTTAAAAATAATAAAATTACATACTGACCTGTCCGATGCCTGCACCAGGACCGGCAAAGAAGACATCCGATCTCTGGACAAGGACCTGTGACTACCAGCCAATCAGATGGCCAGTAGCGATCTGGCCAATCAGATGGCACCACGTCACAACCACGTGATCGCTAGCGGCCACCTGATTGGCCAGTTTGCAAGGTCCTATGTGTACTGTCAGGTACCAGGAGTATCGGTACCTACTCGTTTGCGAGTACAAATATTAAGGTACTTGCTCATCCCTACTATCAAGCCCAATATATCAGGAAAGTTAGGACTAAAAGCGGAAAGTGCTAACTGTATTACCCATTAGCCATCATCCCTAATAATCGCTTTTTCTTCTGAAAAAAAGATTTCCTACTGAAGAAAGAGATTGTTAAAACATTAGTCCTGTTTTACAGTGAAATGTTGCACTCTTGGCTGGAGCCATTTAGTTTTATACCATATTCGCAGATAACCATCTTGATGAGAAACTCTGAAGAACAAGAGTTCAACAAATTAAGCAGATGGATACAGTAATTTCTGTACTGAAGGTGCTAGTCATTGCACTGGAAGATCAGAATGCAGATTTAAATCAGGAAGAAGCCTTCATTCATTAACTCCTAAAGACTAGAGATGTCACCGCCAATGCAAGAAAAGATCTATTGCTGCATTATATTTGTCCATTCCTACGAGTTCTTCTACTGTTTCCTCTGCCTCATTTATACAAACTGCCAAATACAAGCGACAGCTTTAGAATTCCCATGAGTGTGAAAAAGATATTTGTGAATGTTCCTGCAAAATAGATCTAAAAGGAAATAGAATAGAAACAAATACATTGGTACTTTGTATGTCTCATTCACCCTTATTTAACTCATGGCTTTGTCCCAAATCCGTGCATAAAAACTTCAACTAAAACAGCATGTGTGGTTCCAGTCTAAAGGCATAAATGTTTATTGCATAGAATTGCTTGCTAATAATTATCAGAGCAGATAGATGTGTCATACCGCCTATGGACAAGTCAATTTACCATAATTCTGTTGCCTCTAAAATACAGATTTTATTAAGCAGAAATATAAAATTCACAAACAGGGACAGGTGCAGCGTTGTAACCAGTGTGACCTAACTGTTGCTAAACCCTCCCAGACTCGAAATGGATTATATAATCAGACCTTATGCAGACCCCAGGAAAACTCCATTACAAATAGTAAGATCACACCAGAGTTCTATTCCAAAAAATGTACAATTTTTATTTCAACTTCTAAATGTGACAATACATTTAAAAAGACAATTGGACAAAAGAGTTACACTGTATTAGAGGTACAAAAAGAGTGAGAGCCACTGTCAAGTGGTCTCACAGTGGTGGTTTTAAGGTATCTTTACACGCCGCCACTGTACCTAGCAACAGGTATCCACCGCATGTGCACGCGCACGTTTTTAACGGTGGATACCGATCGCTAATGCCGCATATAGATGCCGCAATTGCGTTGTCCACTGAAGGTATCTGTATTCCCCGGAAGTGCCGACAGATCCTGCGACTTACTTCCTGTTGAATAACTTCCCTGATTTACACGCCGCTACCACAAAGGAATATGGGCGCACATCTTTTGCGCCGCAAGTACATAGGCGTGACAGAGTTGTGTATTCCGTGACGTTCGTACGCTGATTGGACAACGCAATAACATCATGATTGGCCAGCCTGCTCATGAATGCTGGCTAATACATGACGCCATTGTAATTGTGTAGTGTGAATGGTTAGCTCTTTAAATATGGCGCCCTGCAGGGACAGCCAATGGTAACACAGTAGCCCCCACCAATGATCGCTGATGGGGCGTGGTATCCATAACGCTGTGGCACGCCTCTCTGAAATCACTAGGCGACGCAACATCCATGCCTGTGCCCCGTTTAGACGCCACTACCATGGCAATTGTGCCTTTCCGTTGCCTTCGGTTTTTGAGCACGGCTCAGCAACAGGTATCTGAGTCAACTGCAGGACACAGGAAGGAATGTCCCTATTTACACGCCGCCATTTCGAAGCAATTTCATGGCAACAGGCATAAATATCCCCAGTGCCAGGCAGTTGCTACCTTTCAATGGTGGCGTGTACAGGGGCACTTACAGGGTTCAAAATGTATATATTACTATGGCAGGTATAAAAAAGGGATCAATCTCCAAAAGTTAATCCCCAATGTGGTACATTAGAACATAAGAACCCATGAATCTGCATATAGGATTAATCAATTTCATAAATACAGACAGGTATAGTAGTGGTCATAAGAGGTAAAGGTTATTATAGCAACCTATATATCCCCAACAGTGCCTGGTCAAACTGAGGCAAATCCACTGCTCTATTCTAAGCTAAATTTGAGTTTTAGCAGTTTAGCAGTTTTGCATCATGCATGGCTGCCTGACCTAGACCAAACCCATCTACCTCCATTTACCCTCAGTTATCATTAGCAAGGTCCATAGGTAATCAAGCTGAGCTTACCCAATGGGGGGAACCACTGTGCTGCCACCAATTCCGAGCCCACCTGCCCAACGCCCATTTTGTGTGTTCCTCAGGGTGACAGGGGACAGTGTAAATAATGAGGTGTCAGGCTTCTTATACTGTGCTGGTGGTTGAATCCCCCATGTCTTCTCGGAAGTGATGTGCACATAGGCGACAGCGGGATATCGCGCATGCCCACGGGAAACCTCCCCGGTGAAGACAATTGGGTAATCGCAGTTTCCTAACGGAAGCCGCCGGGTGTATGCGCCCGAGCTCGCGCATCGGCAGTGTGCACGGCCGGCTAGGGGAGGAGACAACTGTATGGATAGTGAAGCATCAAGAGATTTGCACATCAAAAGACCGGGAATACCCAGAAATATCGGTACATTCAATACTCCAATTTCCTTAAAGGAAGAGAAAATGGGGAACTTAATGCATCAACCCCAGAACATATAACCAAAACCTAAAAAAAGCAGGGGGAGATGATTAAAATCTACCACCCACATCATTAACACAGCCTAGACTGTAATCTGGTATCCATGGCGTATCAATGTCATAGTAGGAGCATAATGTGTAAGGGGAAGGAAAGTTACCCCATCGATAAGGATGGGATCAATGACCACAATTTATCAACACTACAATTATTAAGTATTAATCCCATAGTCTTCTTAGTTGTTACAAAGCATCTTCATCAGCTTCTTAGGGAACCGCACTAGTAGACATCACTGAGAGGAAGAACTCCAAAAGTGAACTCATGACTAAAAATAATAAAAACGCATACAATTAAAATAAAGCAAGAGCGGGGGAGATATTATCAAAAAACTCATCTACTACAGTCTCCACATGCATAGCAGCCTATGTGTTTTTGTCTCGCATCCAGAAAGATAGATTTTTCTGCCACATCGTGACTGCTAACAAGCATGTCACTCAGATTTTTGCCCCGTCATGGGGTCAGTAGGGGGGCATTTGGGATCTCTTTTGCCAATATTAGATTTGTTCTTAATATGGGCCAGTGTTTATATAACACTTCCCTCATCCGCTCCCAGCTACCATTGTAGGTGAAGATATACCTGATGTTATTGTCCTGCTGCCTCTGGGGATAGGTTCTATGTAGTAATTGATCAAATGGAGTGTTTTTGGCTCTCAAATATCCTTTTTTGATACTGTGGTTGCTTTAGTCCCTCAACCTGAATCTCCCACGAAGTTCATTGGCCCTGATTTCAAACTGCTTATTATCCGAACAAATTCTTCTTAGCATTAGAAACTGGCCTACTGGGATCGCTCTGATGGTTGAACACGTGTTAGCTGATGAAGCATGTAAAAGAGAGTTTACAGATTTTTTTTTCCTATAGATATCCGTTTGTAATGTACCATTCTCACCCACAGTCATAAGAACGTCCAGAAATGTATCCTTTCACGGTCAGCTGTATATGTAAGCCTAATGTTGTAGTTCTTATTATTCAGGTTTTGCATGAACTTATCTAACAGAGGCCTGGTACCTTGCTACAAGAGCAGCATGTCGTCAATATACCTGTACCAGCAAACAACAAGATCAGCAAGGGGCCTTGACAGTGGCTCTCACTCTTTTTGTACCTCTAATACAATGTAACTGTTTTGTCCAATTGTCTTTTTAAATGTATTGTCACATTTAGAAATTGAAATAAAAATTGTACATTTTTTGGAATAGAATTCTGGTGTGATCTAATCACTATTCTTAAGATTTTATTAACTAGTTGAATCTACTTATTCCGGCTTTTTTCTCTGCTAGCGACTGGACATTGTTATATAGATAAGTGGCCATTGCTAAATTTGTGGATCCCTGGTGGAAAGTCAAATACTGAAAATACTGGACCAGAAATAGATACAGCCTGCAAGTAATACCTGGATGCAGCTCATAGATTATAGTATTTACAAAGAAGGGGGGCAGAGTTTGTAAATTAGGTTATGACACCCACTGGGGGATTGATAACCAAGAATGAAAGGTGGCATTGGACACAGAAAAAACGCCCACGCAGTCTAGACGGTGCCTTATTAACATGGGAAAAAGTAAGGTATAAAATGCTTCTTTTCAACTGCAAAATACACTTTTAGGTCAGACAGGGATGCTAATGAATTTTTGGACCTATGCATAAATTCTAATATAGAGGAACACAGTGTGTACAATCCTCTGAGTCACAGGGCAATAGTAACTTGATATTTTGAGTACATTAATTATGCAAAATTGCCTGGGTGATGGTTTCTGCTTTTAGTGTAAATAAACATATAAAACATACTGTTTCTCCATTTTCTAATACTCTTTTTTTATTGGTCCATGCTCAAGAGTGAGGATTGATTAGGGAACTGAATTTGTGAACTTTTCATTGTTTTGGCACAGGCTTATTGTTCTTTTTAAGTCCCCCACCATTGTGTGTGTATATTCACTACCACCCCTTGTTGAAGGTGTGACTGTTTGTAAGTATTTTTCTCTTTTGTTCCTCATAATTAATGTTTTATTATATACTTGGGATGTGGTCCAGTGTTTAGGATCTGACATGTAGACATTTTGAACGATGGGTTTACATATGCTTTAATGTTGCCTGCAGACATTAATGACTAATTATTGTACAATTCTCCAGTTTTTTAGCAAACAAACAGTCCACTGATTGCTTCCGATTTATAGCTAATGGGAAATCATCAACATCTACCGATTTTAAAGGTAAGTAAGACATGTGTTTTTCATCTGCTGCACTAAGTAGCACTAAGTTTAGTTGACTGACTACTGCTTGTAGCATCCTCAGCTATGCTCATTTTTTACTGCTTCTTCAAATGCCCTTCATTAGCACATCTTGATACCCTGTAAAATCATCACCTGGGAGATAGAATAAAAGTGTAGAATCCAGTGCCACAAAATTTCTTTTTATTTTCAAAAAAATTTAAAAATCACACATCCTCCAGAGGAGCTTCTGGACGCGTTTCGTGGGTCTAGCCCAGTTATTTGTCAGTGCCACCGTGGGCTAGACCCACGAAATGCGTCCAGACACTCCTCTGGAGGATGTGTGATTTTTAAAATTTTTTGAATAAAAAGAAATTTTGTGACACCGGATTCAACACCTTTTTTCTATTGCTACTGGTGGTTGCCAAGCCACCTTCCGGTTTGCCTGGGAGTCCTGGGAATATTAGGTGGTGGAGCTAATCCTTTTCTTGAATTTTCATCACCTGGGAGAGACCTTGCTGATGCAGTATAACTACTTTGGGTCCTTCTTTTGTGCTTAGTCTTGCCATGGTGTATGATGTTTCACATAAAGCTGTCATCCAATTTATCATTGTTGTAGCAAAGTTTAACTGTTCTACAAGCATTTTTTTTCCAAACCTGCCTGAAACATTTACACAGTTCTGTATATAACATACATAATATACAGTATTTTTCAGACTATAAGTCTACCGGACTATAAGACACACCCAGATTTTAGAAGAGGAAAATGGAGAAAAAAAATAAGCAAAAAATGTGGTTATAATGCACTGTTATGGGGGAAAATGCTGCTGACACTTATGGGGTTAATGTCCCCATCCTGGGCACCTTCCAGGTAACATATGTCCCCTACCATCATGGTATATAATCCCCATCCTAGATATAGCCCCACATCCTGGGATATAGCCTCCCATCCTGCTATACAGCTCCCATCCTGGTATACAGCTCCCCATCCTGGATATGACCCCCTATCCTGGTATACAGCCCCCATCCTGGATATGGCTCCCCATCCCTGGTATAGCCCCCCATCTTGGATATAGCCCCCCATCATAGATATGGTCCCCATCCTACATATAGCCCCCATCCTGGATATGGCTCCCCATCCTGAGATATAGCCCACCATCCTGGATATGGCTCCCCATCCTGGGATATAGCCCCCCATCTGAGTATACAGCCCTCATCCTGGGATGTAGCCCCCCATCCTGGATATGGCTCCCCATATTGAGATATAGCCCCCAGCCTTGGATAAAGCCCCACAATGCTGGGATATAGCCCCCACCATTTTGGTATATTAGCCCCATCCTGGCTATAGCCCATTATTGTGGTACATGGCCCTCTCATTTTGAATATGCCCCCTCTCATCCTGGATATGGCCCTCCCCCATTGTGGTACATGAACATCTCATTTTGAATATGTTCCTAATCATGGATATGGCCCCCCATTGTGGTACATGGTCCTCTCATTTTGAATATGCCCCTCATCCCGAATATGCCCCCCATTTTGGTACATGGCTCTCTCATTTTGAATATGCCCCTGTCATCTTGGATATGGCCACCCCCAAGATGCTGCACACAAGAAAATAACAAACAATGTAAAACTCACTCTCTGGCACTTGCCTCCATCTCTCCCTGCTTTGGCACTCGCGGTCCAAGTCCTCCTACATTCCCGAGGGACCGGTCATGTGACTGGCACAGCACAATGACATCATCACAGAGCGCCCTGATCACATAACTGGCTGCCTCAAGGACACATGAGGACTCAAACAGCCAGTGCTGCAAGCAGGAAGAGACCGAGGCAAGCGCCGGAGGGTGAGTTTTACAGTGCTTGTTATTTTCTTGTGTGTGGCAGCATGGGGGGCCAAATCCAGAATGAGGGGGGCATATTAAAAATGAGAGGGCCATGTACCACAATGTTGGCGGCATATCCAGTGATAGGGAGGTGTACACTTCCTCTAATTTAATATGCCCTGCATCTGTTTGCCCATCTATTAGTGTGATTTCAGCACTGAGACAGCCTGGACAGCGGCAGGTGCAGTGCATATTAAATGAGCACAATGAGCCGCAGTTTGTAACCTCCAGCTGCCTCAACAGCCCCCTGCAGCCTCCAGCACAGCCCCACAGTCACATTGTCCGTATATTTGGACTATAAGATACACCCCTCACTTGCCCCAAATTTTGGGGATAAAAAGTGTGTCTTAGGCTGCGTTCACACAGTGCGTATTTTGACGCGTATTTTGACGCGCGTATTTTCTCCAGAAGAATGTGCATCTGTATTTCCCAGCAAAGTCAATGGACATTCACTTTTGCCATTCACACGTCGCATATTTTTACGCAGCGTAAAAATACGCGCGTAAAAAAAATGAACATGTCAATTCTTTCCAGTTTTTTACGCGCGTATTTTCCATAGGCCCCATTATAAGCACTGGAAATACGCGCGTAAAAAAACGCAGTCGCGTATTTTTACGCGCGTAAAAATACGCAACGTGTGAACGCAGCCTTATAGTCCAAAAAATATGGTAAATATTGATCCTGAAACGCAATACATGTATGTATTGCTTTTTTAGCTTAATATCAAAATGTTTATTTGTTTGTTTTGTATTTCAAGAGCATTAAAGGTGTTATGCGGGACTTTGTTTTGGTTTTTTGCTTTGGGGCTAAAAAGTACCTGCCTTTGCTATTTGTCTCCGAATACTGCTGTATCAGAGCGGTTATGTAATGCTCTTACTGGAAATTATACAGCAACATTTGACCTCTTGTCAACAAAGTACCTTTTCCTCTTCTGGTCTGCTCTGTCAATTGGGTGTCATTGCCAACATCATGTTGATTGACAGGTGGTACCCCACAATTAGATGGCAGAGAGATGGCTGTCAATCAGTATGACATATAGCTGAAATGCCTCTTCAACAGAGAAGGGCAGAAGAGAATTTGCTCTGTCATCATGCAACATGACATTAATAGAAGATGTAGAATTGCCATAAGGAGTGAGCCCTTACATGCTGTGATCCTGCATAGATCAATGTAGTTCTTAGCCCAATAGTTAAAAAAAAAATAACGCTTCTGATACTCTCTTTAATAAAAAAGCAGTAGCAATGGCAAGTCTATCATGGATGGATGAAAATACTTGCATTTGGCAAACCAAAGTAACATATTTCGGGCCTAGAGCACACTGCTCCATTTTGTCGTTTTGAGATAAATGCAATAGATTAAGTGATTTTGAGAAGCTGTCAATATTTATATAACATTATGTCAGATTCATTGTTCGATAATTCAAAATATATTTGTTTTACTCTTTTTCAGCTTTCATAAAATTGTGCCTGTAATGTTCTAACGTCGAATAGCATGTATAACTTAATTAAAATCCAGTGATCTTCTATTGTTTATTACTCTTTATAATACATATCTAATCTTCACAGGCATGCTCTGGCTAATTTTATTAATTAGATTTAAATATTCTTCACAGTTTTGTTCTTGTTTTTACATTATTTGCCTTCTGACTTTAAATGGATTTTGAAAATTACATTATCATTGCTCTTGTTAGATGTCTCCCTCAACAAAAAGCGTATTACAAAGTGGCGAAGGCCCTCTTAGCAGTTTTTGAACTTGGCAGTAGATGTTTCGTTCAACTATAGTGTCCCCAAATGGCAAAGTAAGCATTACAAAGATCCAGCTAGGATCAACGGGCTATTCATGGTGTAATGCAAGGGCTTTGCAGAATGAAAAATATTCTTTGCTCTAGCTCAGAGGTGCAGCCTGCTTTCATGCTTGTATGTAGTTTCCATATAAAAAAGAGCGGTGGTACACAGTCATTTCTGGGACCCCATAAGTCTTAAATCTCAAATATCCTTCATAATGAAATGAAAGGTTAAACACCATAAGTGCAAAAAAGAAAAATGGCAATGGCAAGAACACAATACTTATAATCATTAATTAAGCCAAGCATCCATTGCAAAGTGGGAAGTGGTACACAATGAGTATTGAATCATATTATAATAACAAAAAACCTATGTGCTACAGAATAAGGGTATGTGCGAATGTTGAGTATTTGACTGCAGACATTTCTACACCAAACCTGCATCACTAGCAGCAATGAAACACCAAAAAAGGCAACATATTTTTTAACATGTTTTTTGCATACGTTCTACATGCTTTCTAGGGTGAAAATACACAGCAGAAATGCTGCCAGAATTGACATGCTGCAGATTAATTTCTGCACCAAAGAAAAGAAAAAGCAACATGTGCACAAAACTTCAGAATTATCATTGATTTTGCACAGGGTCTAAGAATATTAAAATATAACATCGTTAATAAGGAAAAAACATAGTGCTACACTTTATTTACACCTAATTAATAGATCTAAGACCCCTTTCACATCAGCGGTAATCGGTGATCGCGGCAGTTGCGGTGAAAAAAACACAACTGTTGCGATTACCGCATAACGGCCGCACTTGCGGTTCACTTGCGGCAAGCCCCATGCAATATCTAAGGGGCTTGCGGTAAGTGTGCGGCAGGTGCGGCAAGACATTGCATGGGGCTTGCCGCAGGTGAACCGCAGGTGCGGCCGTTATGCAGTAATTACCGATTACCACTGATGTGAAAGCAGCCTAATCTAATAGGATAAAAGTGGACAATTACATATATTTAGTGTTAATTTGTAACTCAATGCTTATTTCTAGGGAACAGTTAAATGGTAACTTAAAACTAATTTCTAGGGAGTTGCAGTTTATGTATCTATCTTGATATGTTAATATCTGTATACGCTAGGTGCTGGAGACATTTTAATAAAAAAGACAGTTATTTTAATAGTAAAGATATGCTTCAAATTAATCTTGGAAAGAAAGAAAGAAAGAAAGTAAGAAAGAAAGAAAGATAGAAAGAAAGGAAGGAAGAAAGAGAAAGAAAAAAAGAAAGAAAGAGAGAAAGACAGAAAAAAAGAAAGAAAGAAAGAAAGAAAGAAGGAAAGAAAGAAAGAGAAAGAGAAAGAAAGAGAAAGAAAAAAGAAAGAGAAAGAAAGAAGGAAAGACAGAGAAAGAAAGTAAGAAAGAGAAGAAGAAATAATGAAAAAAAGAGAGAGAAAGAAAGAGAATTACACTTAAAATAAAGAGAAAATACATCTTGATTCACATAGTTCCCAGATTGGAATCTCTGGCGTCAGCATTGCCAAGCAATAATTATTACTATGGTATCACAATGCCAAACTTGAAGTTAAAAGTGGGTAAACAGATGATAAAGTAAAAATCATGGCGTCTCACAGCCTTCACAAGATCTTATACAAGCAACTCGAATTTCTCTGTAGTCTGTTCTAAAATAATGCACTACCCAATCTCATGATACATTGCGTTACACACCTTCTGCCCAAGTTTTTAGTATACACAATACACAAAAAAAAACTAGATAATTCCAAGTATATATGGAAACTATTAATATAAATGGGGTAATATTTCATTATACATTTTCAATATATTCAATATAATGCTTACCTAATTATTGTAAGCAAAATAAATAATATTCAATTAAATTTAAGACATGTGTGATGTCCATATAACACAACAACAGGAAAGTATTTAATTATGATTAAATAGGACACTGATATTATGGAGTAGTGGGACTTCTGAGGCTGTAGGATTATTCTGCAACCTTGAGAAACCAGGCGTTTTAATGCCAGTTCCAACCATGACTGGAGGAAGTCTGAATGACAGCATCATTTATCTTCAACAACAGGGGAGATAGTTTGTTCAATCCATCTAGCTTTCCCAGGAGAATCCATCCATTCTTTCATTAGAGGAACTTGATGTATTTTCTTTGCGGAAATTCTGGTTATACAAGTTTCTTACAACATTTGTGCTTTTAGTTTGAGAGATTGGCCAAATGGGTTTGCAGTAAGAAAAACAATGGCACAAAATTGTTTGTTTTTGTATAAAATAAAACAAAAATTCCTATTTGCCTAAATTTACATTTTTTTATATTATAACATTTCAAGTATAGTATTGAATCAATTTGTAGCCCACACTTTTAAAATACACTATATAGACAAAATTATAGGGACACCTACACGTTACACCTACAGGAATTTCTATGACATCATATTTGAAACCCATATACATTATCATCAAATTGATCATGCCTTTGCAGATAAAGCAGCTACACTCTTATGGGAAGGATTTCTACAAGATTTTGGAGTGTCTATGGGAATTTTTTACCTATTCATTCAGAAGAGCTTTTGGAGGTCAGACACTAATGGTTAATAAGAAGGTCTGGCTTGCAATAGCTGTACAAGTTAATCCCAAAGGTGTTATGAGGTTGAGATAGTGTGAACACAACACCAACATCTTCCACTGTCAAATATCACACCAACCAAGATCACCTTTATTTGGACATGCTTTCTGCACAAGAAGTCGTGAGAAAGGATTTCAAATTTTTTAACACATATTCTCAAAGCGGGTATGTAAGATTCTGAGATAACTAACAAGGCCTAGGCATTCCCTGAGAAGCAACCCCAGCATAGCACCATCCTTCCTCATACAAACTTTACAGTTGGCACAATGCAGTCAAAGAGGTAGTTTTTTCAGCATTCGCAAAACCAAGACTCATCTATGAGACTTCCAGATAGAGATGTGTAACTCATCATTCTGCAGAACTCATTTCTACTGCTTCAATGTCATTCTACAGAACTCATTTCCACTGCTTCAGTGTCAAAGTGCTTTACAATACAGTACTTTACGCTTGCTTTTGTGCTTGGCGATGTAAGGATTGCGACCAGGGCCGGCTCCAGGTTTTCATGGGCCCTGGGCGAAAGAGTTGCAGTGGGCCCCTTTAACACATACCATCCCCTACAGAGAACAATATAATGTTATCACTCTGAACCACAAAGCCCTTTACAGTTTCTGCACATCTTCTCTTCATCTCTGTCTGTCAACTACCCATCCTTTCCATAGTACTACACTGTCCAATATCTCCTCCTTATTTTTATCACCTACCCATCCTCTCCACAATGCTGCCCTACATCTCCTCCCTTATCTCTGACTATCGAACTACTACACACAACCTCTGTTCTGCTAATGACCTAAGACTGACATTATCTATAAACTGAACCTAACACTCCGGTCTCCAAGAGTTCCCACGAGCTGCACCAATTCTCTGGAATGTATTTCCCAAAACAATTTGATTAATTCCCAATATCCACACTTTTATGTGAGCCCTACACATGCATTTCTTTTGATTGGCCTATCACCTCAGCAATTTAACTATTTCCATTTTGCCTTTTTCCAGATCTGGCCTCTGGTGCCATCTTTCTACACCCCCATGCACATAATAGCACTATATCTGTCCTTGTACAGATCCTGGCTGGTGACTGGTTCATGCAGCATTATGGCTGGACCATATATGACGGCACTTTTTACCATTCACTTTTTCACCTCCTCTATTTCCTTATAGATTGTAGCTTGTGAGCAGGGACCTCACTCCTTATGTATCTGGTGAATATTTTGTTAGGCTATGTGCCCACAGGACATTTTTGCTGCGGTCCAGAATGCAGCATAACCTGTAGTGGTTTCAAGTATCTCAAGAGTCCTTGACAGAAGATTTGCTGCGTTCTTGACCTGCGTTTTTTTTGCACGTTTTTCTTGCGTTTTTGGACATGGTCATTCTTTCCCAACCACAGCAAAAACTGGGGGATTTGACACTTTCAGCAACTTCAAAAACCAATATGTAGATTCAGTAGTTCTGTGAAACACATTGGTTTTGCTGGAAAGCCAAAACGCTGGAACATATTAGCATACATTTGCATAAAACCATACCAAAAACGCATGAGAGCAGGAAAAACGTCCTGTGGGCACATACCTACTCTGTATTGTCTCATATTGTCTGTACCTGTTTCCTCTGAATTGGAAAGTGCTGTGGATTATGTTTGGTGCTATAGAAATAATAATTATTACTATTATATGTGACCTGGCATTAGTGAGGAGCCGGTGTCCAATCAACGGTTGGTGAAGTTGTATGAACTTGAATATGTACATATAATGATACTTCGTTCAGAGAGCATAGGGTGAAGGACATTATATTCCAGAGTATTTTACAATATAAGGACTAATTATGGTATATATGTATATAAGAGAGAATTGAGCCAGCTCTGCAAAGTCTGGGTGAAAAAGTGTAAGATCCTTTATTTCCCCCCTGGCAGCTCTTGTCATATTAACCCATCTCATGCTGGACACCTGCCTCAATAATTTTTTATAACTGTTGAATGGAGGAAGACAGCGATTGCCACTGAGGAGGATGAAGACGGCATGCACTGACGCTGAGGAACACGTCAACATGCCATTTTACATTTTTTACCTTTTTTTTCTACATGCATAATACTAGCAAAGTTAGATGGAAATGGTGGCTTCTGCATATATCAAACTGTGCAGTGCTTGTGGTACTATAGTTATATGCACAAAGATAGACAGATAGATGATTGATGGATGGGTAACTAATAGATTTAATATATTTAGAGTTGGATACATACACTGTGTGTGTTTAATGACATCTGTAGAAAGTGAAAGTATCTGTCTGCTATTAACCCTTATAAGTGCAGTGCACTGTGTGCTGGTGACCTCTCCCCCATCTAGTGCTGAGCATAAGGATATTTATGCCCAGTCTGACCCCTGACAGGACACCCAGGCTCCATACTCAGGTTTTCCAGAGCAGTTTGGTAGTAAATGACATCTCTGGGAATCTTAAGAATTGAGTTGTATTGTCCTGTTATGGCTCTTCACAGCAGTAGGTGGAGGAGGAGGAGGCCCCCAGCACAAACACCAGCAATCTGCCGCGGAGTTTATCAAGATTTACTGCTGACAAGAGAAGAGTCAGTATTAGGAGCGGCCATCCTCCTCAGTGAGCTCGGGTCACAGCACAACGGCTGACTGAGGATACCACTGCTGCTCCTGTTCTGGAGGGACCCAGCACACACTCACCTCAGGGCTCCTCACTGATCTGCTGCGGGCTAAGCATGGACGGATAATAAAGTCCCGCCCCCTGCAGCTCCCATTGGCTGCATGATCCTCCACACATAGACTGCTCCAGTTTGAGGGGGAAAATCCCAGCAGCAGCCCTCCAGCTCCTATAGCTGCTGTGAGAGATCTGCTATGACTGGCAGAAGGACACCCCTGCCTGACAGCGAATGGGCCCTCCCACCTGTCCCGGGCCCCGGCATTTGCCCGGGTGCGCCGGGTGCTGACGCCGGCCCTGCTTGCGACCATGGAAACCCATATGTGGCGCCCCACTAGTCGGGATGCCATGTGGGGGTACTGCACCCATATAAGAGTGTGTAGTATTCCTGTGACTAGGGAATTGGGATGACCCTCACAACACTCATTCACACACACACTAGAGTAGGGAACCATTGGTTGGACCCTCTGTAGGGAGGATCCAGTCCCCTGGGAGGAGTGACAGGTTAGAAAAATGTGTGGGTGAGAGGAGAGTTAGGTTAGTCTGAGGAGAGCTCCATTGGGGAGTGAGGAGTGCAGGACGTCAGAGAAGCCATCAGGACAGAACGAGATCCTAAGGGCACCAGTTAGTGCGGTGCACCTTAATCCGGACCCAGAAAGTCTACTGACTGGAGGGATCTGTCCTGGAACAGAGGACTGGCTCTAAACATGGTGCGGTAGTCTATCCCTGAGCCATCAAACTGGAGGCCCAAGCTTCTTGAGGAAGTCGCGACCGAATGCCCGGCGCATCCATAAAAAGGCACTGTATAGGGTCTGGGGGACCCGGAGAGGAGTCCTCCACAGATAGATCCATGGGAGCTGGCTGGAGGCTCTGCGCGCGGGAGCGCTGAAGGAGATATGGAAGGGCGCGGTGAGGGACTTGACAGGAACGGCATGCATGCCACCGAGGGTATTGAGTAAAGCATCCTGGTTCCCCAGTGACTACCCAGGCCAGGCAGACCCGAAAAGACTGTGCTGTTTGTCAACCTGCTTTAAAGAACTGCCAGCAAACCCGCACAAAGTAAAAAGACTATGTGGCGTACTTTATTATCTCCACCTGATGAGCTGCCTGCTATAGCAGGGAGAGGACAAGTGGCAAGGCCTGGTGTAAACTGCATCCCTGGGTGAAATCATTAACTTCCACTACTGCCCTGGGGATCCCACTCCACCTATGTGGAGCATAACCATTTTGTTGCTCCACCATCACTCCAGAGGTCTGTCCTGCAGCACCAGTAACATTATCGGAACCATAGGTGACATCACGAAACACTTTTTTTTATTTTTAATTGACTCTTTTCAGCAACCACCAGGCCATGGGACCGGGCACAGGCCCCAGTGACATCCCAGTGAACTACAACACCCAGAATTGGGTACCCCACGGCCCTGGGGTGGGTCACATGCATGAAAGCTCCCAATGTACAGTTTCTGTGTAAATGTTAATGCAGCTGATGATGGATAATCTAAAGTTATTAAGCAAATACTAAACCAGCAGCATGTTGGTGTCTTCTATATGCTAAGTGCCTTAACACTTGTTGACCCTAAAATTAAATTTTACTTGGTTTGCTACTTTATGACCAAGTTGCTCCTAAAATCTGCCATCTTTAATAATACTATTTGCAATTGATCGTGGAACATTAAAGATTAAATACATTTCACCAACTTCGGTAACTTCTTACAATGGTAACATCATATTTCAGTAGAACACTAAAATTCACTGAGCTCTATAGAATGATATAATCTCTTGCATTTGTTTATTTGGGTAGGCTAAATGGCTGGAAAGTAAACATTATAAATTTGCAGCAAGGGGACTGAACCAGAAACGCAAATTTATTAACTATGTGTTTCTCAATAGTTTTGTCCATATAGTGTATGTGTCTAGGTACGATAACCTCACAACATTAGTTTCTATGACTATGTTACTTTTAGTCAAGTATAATTTCTTTCATCAGTAAAATGCATGTTCTAAACTTTCTGTTTTATAAAACAAGTACTTTTGCACAATTTTTTTCTAACAGCGGATAAAGACGTTGTTCAGGTTACTGCAAAATGTCAACAATGCAACAGGTTATTCCATAATAAATCAATTACAAGAGCTGTAGAAGTGCAAAAGCATAAATATCAAGTCGTTCTTCATTTAAATTCCAAGCAAAGTATTAGCTGAAAAACTCAATTACTCATCGAGTCTGCCCATTTAATAATCCGTCAACTAAAGGGATTAGCGGGCCTTATGTTTATGGAATTATGGGGCAGCTCTGTCACAGTCTGAATCAAAGAACTATTAGTGAACACGTTCTTAGCATGTATTAACATTTCTGAGCTGTCATCGGATAATATATCACTGAGACATTGAGAAAAAAGTCACGTCAAGAAAAAGTTAGGCGCTGCTGTAAAGTATGATGTAACTAATTACTTGGAATATAGCTATTTTGACCTGCAATGTTTTTTTCTCTTTAAGAAATGAATTAATGATGAATCGGTAGTAGTAGTTGCTCCTTTTTATATAATAGATATTTTTTTTAAATAAAAGTAGAACTTGTCAAAATATCTAATGGCGTACGCGAAAGCAGGTAATACTACAAATGGCCTTGAGGCCGAAATGTAATTTTGTACTTTCCATTTAAAAGGTGTATTATTCATGTACAAAGAACCAATACATCTCTTTCCTCTATTAATAGTGGGCATGCTGTATTGTACTTTAGCAATTCAATCTGCAGGACAAGAAATAATGCCTGCACATTACTGCTATCTCTGACTCTTCTTGAAATAAAGAAGTAATCAATCTGTAAATCAATAGAATTCATAACCATAGAACAGTATTTTGTATAGCAAAGAGAGTCTGTCTTATAATTACTGAATGGTTCTAATCTTAACTCTTTCCCGGTTGGGCCTTCTTTCATTTCTGCACTTTCATTGTTTACTCCCTTTATCCATGAGGCTTTTTTTCTATTGTCATAGCCATATGAGGGCTTGACTTGTTTTTTAGGGGACGAGTTGTAGTTTTGAACAAAACTAATAACTTTACTTTATAATCTACTGATCAATGGGAAGAAAAGTACTAGCGGGGTAAAATGGTGAAAAAATAGGAAATTCTTAGGTTTTTGAGGTTTCATTATAATGGCGTTCAATGATCAACATGATTCTGTTCCAAACTTTTAGAGTTTTTTTATGGTTTTTTTTTTTAAATCAAATATATTTTATTAAATCATCGAGTAAAATACAAATAGTACATTCATAACATAGTATTCAATGAAAAGATGATTATTGTTTGTAATATACAACACCCGTCCCATTATCAGGAACATAGGAACATACCCTCCCTCCTTCCAACACCCCCAACACCCCCATCCCTCCCCCCCACTCCTTGAACAGATTCCATATACCATCAATATTTATATCAAATAGGAGGTTTTTTTTATGTTTAATAGATTTTTAAAAACGCAGTACTTTGCAACAAACAATTACCGTATTTTGCGTATTGTAAAATGTGCTGGATTATAAAACGTATAAGAAAAAGAAATTGAGAAGAAAAAAAGTATTTTTAATTTAAAAGTCCTATAATGTTAGGTCCATCTTATAAGAAGTGTAGTTTACTCGGGGCATGGGGGAAAGTGGGGTCACAGGAGGCATGGTTAGGGTGGTGGCAGTTGATGGCAGCATGGGGAAATGCTGCGGGGGGCCCGAGTATGGGTGGCTGGAGTGTCCCGGCAGCTGTTATCCCCAGGTGTTCTTCATCTTTCAACAGAGGATGCAATGAGAGAAAAGAGGCTGTGCAAGTGCAGACTGAGATCTCAGCTGTCCGAGATCTCAATCTGAGCATGTGCCATTTCTGCAGTCTTTTTCCTGAAGGGTCGGAAGCAGCACATACAACAGATTGAGATTTCAGCTGTCAGAGATCTCAATGTGTGCATGCGCTGCCTCTGAAGCCATTTTAGTTTTGGCCACCACGTCCACTGCTGGGAGAATAATGGCATCTGCTGAGCAACTGCCGGACACTCCATCCACACAGACTAGTCCCACAGCATTGCCCCATTGTGCCGCTGCCGTCATCCCCCACCGCCATGACCCTGCCTCCTGTGACCTTGCTCTACCACCACTGTGACTTTGCACACCACGAAAAGCTGTTTACTATGTTCGGATTATAAAATGCATCCCAATCCTCCCCCCTATTTTGGGGGAAAAAAAGTGCGTTTTGTAATCTGAAAAATTAACGAAAGTTTGTGTCACGAGTCCAAAACTTTTCTATTGTGCCATGGAGATGTATAAGGGCTTGTTTTTATGTAGTGAACTATATTTATAGGCTCTTTCTTTGGGATTAATATGACATTTTGATTTCTTTTTATTAAATTTTTTAGGAGCAGGGCAGTGACAGAAAAATTGTTTTATGCTTTAATAGGCATAACTGTTTTTGGACTAAATATGCTTTTTTCATCTATGTTTGTAGATTTAGCAAGCTTGGTCATTTTCATATATTCTTTAGTGATTTTTAACTGTGATTTTGAAACTAATTCTGTCCCATAATCCTTAGAAGAAAACGATTCAAATAAGATTATTTTTAAATAGAAAAAAGCTTATAATGCACATACCACTATTTTTATATGTAGAAACCAAAGCAACATATCTATTCTTGAGGCATTTCTGCTTGAAAAGAACTCTGCAAATTTGACTAGTGAATACTTGGAAGCAGAAATATCATCCCATAATCCCTCCCACCAAAAATAAATACAGTTTAGAAACTTGGCAAAAATTTACTAATTTTTAAGCATCACTTTTTGCATGAATTTTTCAACCTGAAAAAATCCAGCTCAAAAACTCCTTCTGAACAACCCCTTCAAGCCAATTTTCCCATATCATTTCAAATCAACTTCTTCACACCATGGCCTTTTTACATTTTTTTTGTTTGTTTTTTCCTTACCTTCTTTCATGAGTTATAACTTTTTTTAATTTTCTGTCAATATAGATGTATCGGGACTTGTATTTGATGAGACAAGTTGTACTTTTACAGTACACTATTCATTTTATCATGTAGTGTACTGAAAAAAATGAAAAAAAATCCCAGAAAAAGTGCAGTTCCTCAATAGTTTTTTTTTTCATTTACTATTTACTAAGTTCACATTATGATAAGTGACCTGGCAATATGATTCTCCAGGATAGTACAAGAACTTAGATGCCAAACATATACCGTATTTTTCACTTCATAAGATGCACCGGATTATAAGACGCACCCCAAGGAAAAGAGAAATTTTTTTTTTAATTTTAAATAGGGTCCAACTTATAATGCCAGTGTCCGTCTTACAATCAATATATGTATATATATATACATATATATATATATATATATATCTACCCCTCATCCTGGTATATATATATATATATATATATATATATATATACAGTTAGGGCCAGAAATATTTGGACAGTGACACAATTTTCGCGAGTTGGGCTCTGCATGCCACCACATTGGATTTGAAATGAAACCTCTACAACAGAATTCAAGTGCAGATTGTAACATTTAATTTGAAGGGTTGAACAAAAATATCTGATAGAAAATGTAGGAATTGTACACATTTCTTTACAAACACTCAACATTTTAGGAGGTCAAAAGTAATTGGACAAATAAACATAACCCAAACAAAATATTTTTATTTTCAATATTTTGTTGCGAATCCTTTGGAGGCAATCACTGCCTTAAGTCTGAAACCCATGGACATCACCAAACGCTGGGTTTCCTCCTTCTTAATGCTTTGCCAGGCCTTTACAGCCACAGCCTTCAGGTCTTGCTTGTTTGTGGGTCTTTCCGTCTTAAGTCTGGATTTCAGCAAGTGAAATGCATGCTCAATTGGGTTAAGATCTGGTGATTGACTTGGCCATTGCAGAATGTTCCACTTTTTTGCACTCATGAACTCCTGGGTAGCTTTGGCTGTATGCTTGGGGTCATTGTCCATCTGTACTATGAAGCGCCGTCCAATCAACTTTGCAGCATTTGGCTGAATCTGGGCTGAAAGTATATCCCGGTACACTTCAGAATTCATCCGGCTACTCTTGTCTGCTGTTATGTCATCAATAAACACAAGTGACCCAGTGCCATTGAAAGCCATGCATGCCCATGCCATCACGTTGCCTCCACCATGTTTTACAGAGGATGTGGTGTGCCTTGGATCATGTGATGTTCCCTTTCTTCTCCAAACATTTTTCTTCCCATCATTCTGGTACAGGTTGACCTTTGTCTCATCTGTCCATAGAATACTTTTCCAGAACTGAGCTGGCTTCTTGAGGTGTTTTTCTGCAAATTTAACTCTGGCCTGTCTATTTTTGGAATTGATGAATGGTTTGCATCTAGATGTGAACCCTTTGTATTTACTGTCATGAAGTCTTCTCTTTACTGTTGACTTAGAGACAGATACACCTACTTCACTGAGAGTGTTCTGGACTTCAGTTGATGTTGTGAACGGGTTCTTCTTCACCAAATAAAGTATGCGGCGATCATCCACCACTGTTGTCATCCGTGGACGCCCAGGCCTTTTAGAGTTCCCAAGCTCACCAGTCAATTCCTTTTTTCTCAGAATGTACCCAACTGTTGATTTTGCTACTCCAAGCATGTCTGCTACCTCTCTGATGGATTTTTTCTTTTTTTTCAGCCTCAGGATGTTCTGCTTCACCTCAATTGAGAGTTCCTTTGACCGCATGTTGTCTGGTCACAGCAACAGCTTCCAAATGCAAAACCACACACCTGGAATCCACCCCTGACCTTTTAACTACTTCATTGATTACAGGTTAATGAGGGAGACGCCTTCAGAGTTAATTGCAGCCTTAGAGTCCATTGTCCAATTACTTTTGGTCCCTTGAAAAAGAGGAGGATATGCATTACAGAGCTATGATTCCTAAACCCTTTCTCCGATTTGGATGTGGAAACTCTCATATTGCAGCTGGGAGTGTGCACTTTCAGCCCATATTATATATATAATTGTATTTCTGAACATGTTTTTGTAAACAGCTAAAATAACAAAACTTGTGTCACTGTCCAAATATTTCTGGCCCTAACTGTATATATATATATGTATATATATATATACATATATCCCCATCATGGTAGATAGCCCCCCCTTCCTGGTACATGGGCCCCCATCCTGGGATATAGCCCCCCATCCTGGATATGGGCCACCCATCCTGAATATAGCCCTCTTATCCTAGATATGACCCACAATAATGGCACATCTCCCCTCATCCTGGATGTGGCTCCCATCCTGGATATGGCCACCTTATCCTGGTACATTGCCCCCATTTTGTATATGGCCCCCCACCCTGCATGTGGCCACCTTATTCTGGTACATGCCGCCATCCTAGATATGGTCCCTCCATCCTGGATATGGCCCCCTCATCCTGGTATATGGCTCAATCCTGCATATGCCCCCCATCTTGCATATGCATCCTGCATACGCCCCCTATCCTGCATATGCATCCTGTATATGGCCTCCTTATCTTAGTACATGGCCCCCATCCTGCATATACCCCCCATCCGGCATATGACCCCCTTATCCTAGTACATGGCCCCCATCTTGCATATGGCCTCCATCCTACATATGGACCCCCATACTGTATATTGCCCCCTTATCCTGGTACCTGCCCCCCTATCCTGCATATGGCCCTTCTAACCTGGATATGGCCCACTGTCACTCTATATGCCCCCTGTTGGCATGCACACTAAAATAATAAATGCTGTTAACTCAATCCCAATTGCTCCCTGCTCCCAGCTCAGCGGTGCCCTTCCTGTGTCTGTGCCCGACATTAAATCATGTGACCAGGGTACACAGAGATGACGTCACAATGCTATACTAATCACATGATCAGATGCTGGGCATAGACACAGGGAGACACTGCTGAGCTGGGAGCAGGGAGCAAAGGAGGGTAAGTTAACAACATTTATTATTTAGTGTGTGCACCAGCAGGTGGGCATATAGAGTGATGGAGGGCCATATCCAGGGTGGGGGAGTGAGTGCAGGCTCCACCCCACCCACCTAATAGCCACAGTTTCAGCGCTGAGGTGATGGACAGGGGGATGCAGTACATATTACATGAGCCTAATAAGCGGTGCTTTGTGATCATGGACCACAGCTGCAGCCTGTGCCAGCCTCCTCCAGCCCTTGTACACCGCTCAAAATCTGCCCACCCAACCTACAGCACAGTATGTAGGTACGGATTATAAACGCACCCCCCACTTTCCCTCAAAATTTGTGTGAGCAAAAGTGTATCTTATAATCCGAAAAATACGGTATAAGGTTTTATTTATTTAAGTGGTAAAAAAAAAATCAGAAATTCATAAGAAAAAAAAATAGCTTCTGTTGCCATTTTCTAAGACCCATAGTTTTATTTTTGGGATCTGGGGCTGCATGAGAGCTTATTTTTTTGTGCTCTAAACTGTTGTTTTTTCTGATACCATTTTTGAGCAGATACTGTGTTTTGATCGCATCTTATAGCATTTTATTATAATGTTGTGGTGGCCAAAAAGAATGTAATTCTGGAATTCAGAATTTTTTTTCATTACAATGCTTATAGATCATAATAATTTATTTTATATTTTGATACATCGGACATTTCTGGACATAGCGATATTGAATATGTGTTTTTTAAATTTTTGTTTTAACCTGCCTACCGGTATTCCCGAGTGTAACTCAGGATTAACTTTAGCTGACAGAAGCGGCAACCCTGAGTCACGCTCGGGTTTACGGGCGGGACGTTTTGCAGATGCTGCTTGAGGAGCGTGGGTGCT
The DNA here is from genome assembly GCA_033576535.1 of Allobates femoralis. NCBI lineage: Eukaryota > Metazoa > Chordata > Amphibia > Anura > Aromobatidae > Allobates > Allobates femoralis. The sequence continues at coordinate 541,490,007 of JARQOC010000002.1, forward strand.
GTCAGCTAACAGCCCCCCACCCCTGCAGCCTTAGATGAGGAGCGGGGGGGGGTGTCCTGTCAGCTTTCAGCGGCAGCCCCTGCAGCCTTAGGTGAGGCCCTGGGGGGGCTGTCAGCTCCGCTTCTCCGCACCGCCGCCCTGAGGGACTTACCCACTGGAGCTGGCGGCGGTGCCCATCACACAGGAAGGAGGCCAGAGTGTGATGCTGGCGCCGTCCCCTTCTACACTGCTGCTCCCCCTGGCTGCTGCCGCTTGGTCCTCAGGGCTGGGTGCTATCAACTGCAGTGGGGGGGGTATTACTATCAGCTGCAGCTGTGGAGCGGGGGGGAATTGCTGAATTGCTATCAGCTGCAGCTGTGGAGATCGAGGGGGTGCTATCAGCTGCAGCTCTGGAGCAAGGGGGTGCTGTCAGCTGCAGCTGTGGAGCAGGGGGTGCTGGCAGCTGCCACTGCGGAGCGGGGGTGCTGGCAGCTGCGGAGCGGTTGTGGTGTCAGCTGCAGCTGTGGAGCGGGGGGGTGCTGTCAGCTGCGGGGCGGGGGTGCTGTCAGCAGTAGCTGTAGAACAGGGGGTGCTATCAGCTGTGGAGCTACAGCTGTAGAGCAAGAGGGGGTGCTGTCAGCAGTAGCTGCAGAGCAGGGGGTGCTATCAGCTGCAGAACGGGGGGGGGCTTTGGGGTGCTGTCAGCTCCACCGCCCCGCCACTGCTGCCCTGCACTGTATCAGCGGGCCTTACCCACTGGAGCTGGGGGGGGCCTTTGGGGTGCTGGTAGCTATACTGGCGGGTGCCCTGTTGCAGCTCTAGGTGAAGAGCAGGGGGTAGAGTTTGGCTGGTGGGGGGGTGCTAGCAGACATAGCTGAGGAGTGGGGGGGTGCTACCGCCTGAGGCTGGGAGGTCTGGGAGCTGGGGCTGCAGAGGAGGGGGCTCCCTACTGATGCTTGAGAGGCCCCCTACCTAGTCAGGGCCTCTGACGCTCGAGGTAAATGGCAGCGGAGTCTCCTTACATTCTCCTGGTGATCCAGCGATGTCCCCACTGTGATCGCCGGTGAGAGCCCCTTCGGATGCCTCCATATGACTTCCTGGTTCCGTCTCTGTGAGCCGCAGCGGCTCATTGGAGCCGGAACTGGGCGGGAAATACAAATGTATAAAATTTCTGCCCATAAAAGAAATTTTTTAACAAAAAAATGGTACCGCTTTTAATACAAAATTCCTGACATAATCATACTGCCAGGGAGGTTAAGGGGTGATTTGAACTTTTGTCTTTTTTTTAATTTGTAAAAAAATGTTTTCACTTATTATCAAAATAAATAGTTTCATTAAATTTGAAGGTCTAAAGGTATAATCATCCAAGTGCATGTTCTATACAGAGCCATGCATTAGCACGGCTCTGTATAGGAGAAATCACAATCTCCTATCCATAGGAGGATCATAAAGACAGGCTAATTTACATGGTTAAATTATTCATTATGTGTTGGAAAATCATCAAAGGAAAAGACATGACACATGATGTAATGTTACTTCATATGCCATGAAGGGGTTAAGAATATTTCAGTACAATAAAATAGACAATTTGCATTCATTTTGGACCATTCTGCATCATAAACTGTTTTACATTTAGCCATTTCTTATTATTAAATTGGAAAGATTAAAAGTGGTTGTCTATAAAAACCTACAGCCTATTGCAATAGTTAATAAGACATGTCTGCTCAGCATTTGACCAAATAATTTAATGCTATTATAAGAAGCATTATAACATGCCAATTGCAATGCTTATGTGTATATACAGTCCCTGACAAAAGTTATGTCGCTTATCCAAGTTATGTAAATAAAAGCTTATAACATGACGTTAAATTCATCCATTGGTTTTATAAATTAGTCTTTTGAAAGCTGAAACCCTCACAAATGTGGTTTAGGTTAAGAAAATAAATTGGCATCAATGCTGAAATATTGATCATTTAATGAACACAGAATGGTCAGATTTTTGCAAGACAAAAGTTTTGTTGCCTGGTCATATAATGCACCCAATCCTAGTTTACATCCTCACCTGTGCTCCGTATATGATTGGTTAATTAGTGGGTGTGTATAAATAGAAAACCAGCACCCCAGACCTTCACTTGAACTACAACTTGAGCTCTGACAACATGCCAAAAATCCTCCCTGTGACAAAAGCCTTGATTATTTTGATGTGTCTCAGCGTCAAGTATAAAGTATTAAAAAAAGATATGAAGAGATTGGAGATGTGTTTGACAAGCCCAGGTCCGGCAGACCCCGCAAGACAACTGCTCAGGAGGAAAGTTTGTTGGTTAGAAAATCCAAAGCAAGCCCCTCTTCCACTGCAGCAGAGCTCCAACAGGCCTGGTCACCTCAGGTCCCTGTGTCAACTAGAACAGTTTGTAGGATTCTGTCTCGAAATGGCCTCCATGGCCGAATCAGTGCCCAGAAGCCATCACTAAACAAAAGGCAAATAAAAAAAACATGTGGAATTTACAAAGTCCCACAGCCTGCTAAACAGATGGACACTGGAAAAGTGACAGAAGGTGGATTTCTCTGATGAATCATCAGTAGAATTACACCACAGCTGCTGCAAATACTGCAGGAGACCTACTGGAGCCTGTATGGATCCAAATTTGGTGGTGGAAAGATCATGGTTTGGGGTTACATTCAGTATGGGGGTGTGCGAAACATTTGCAAGGTGGAAAGCAATATCAATAGCCTAAAATATCAAGAAGTATTAGCTACCTCTTACATTCCAAATCATAAAAGGGGTAAAATTCTGCAGCAGGATGGTGCTCCATCTCATACATCCATCTATACAACAAAGTTCCTCCAGCCAAAAAAGATCAAGGTGCTCAAGGACTGGCCAGTCCAGTCACCAGAGATGAACATCATTGAGCATGTTTGGGATAGGATGAAAAAGGAAGCTTGGAAGACAAAACAAAAGAATCTAGATGAACTCTGAGAGGCATGTAAGGCTGCATTCTTTGCTATTCCTGATGACTTCATTAATAAATTGTAAGAATCATTGTTGATCAGCATGGATGCAGTGCTTCAAGCTCATGGAAGTCACACAAAATATTAAATATGACTCTAATTGCACCACAACTTCATTCACCAATATTATGCAACATGTATTTGTATTTTAAGTTAATTGTTTTCTTGAATATCACATTACTTTCTGTGGGCGACAAATCTTTTATCTTGCCAAAATATGACCTTTCTGTGTTCATTAAATGATCAATATTTCAGCAATGATGCCAATTTATTTTCTTAACCTAAACCATTTCGGAGGGTTTCAGCTTTCAAAAGAGTAATTTATACAACCAATGGATGAATTTAACGTCAGGTTATAAGCTTTTATTTACATAACATGGATAAGCGACATAACTTTTGTCAGGCACTGTATACTATATATACAGTGAATCATTTGTATCATGTACTGTAATATACCATTTATAGAACATCAGTAATATAAAGAAGTAAGGCTTCTGCTATCCAAATCCATTTACCTTAGGGTAGTTTATGCTACGAGAAAAGAAATGCAAACACAATTAAACATCCAAAGTGGTCAATGAGGCATTAGGCCCTATTGACTAACTTACACATTGTCATTGATCTAAGTTAATTGCAAATTGGTTGCCTTGGGTAACAGCACATTTTAATAGAAAGCAAACTCAATGCATTTCTCCTGTGCTAGGACATACCAATGTCTCCAGCAATTCCCTCTTAAAATATAAAGACTTTTCATAACCTCTGGAAATAGTGCCACAGCTCAAGGTTTTCTAGGATTTTCACTTGCAACAGTCTCTGTAATAGGACAGGTTGTGTACATTCCTATAACCTGAGTATTTATCAATAATAAAATAAAGTATGACGATTTGACATTTATGATGAAAAACACATAAGTATTAAGTAAGCAATAAGGCTAAGAAGAGCTCATTTTGAAAAGCTGGGTCTAAGGCAATCACGGACGATTGAAAGGGTTTCCCGACCATTTTTATATCAGAACCAGGGCAACTATGATCTGTATATTAAAAAAAAATCTTTATTCTCCTGCAACTGCTCCCAAAGTGCTTCCCGAGTCCCTAATTGGTCTCTTTGATTTCTTTCCTGGAAGGAATGTAACTGTTACAGCCAGTTCAACTATTATCACTATTATGGCTTTGTATATCATGTTCTGGTTGCACAGTTAGATGACACATGTACATAATCACTAGATGTAACAGTAGAAAATAAAAGAAGGGGGAGCGCATATAGGGTTTTATTGTTCAATGTAAAATCCCAATACCCCCAATCAGTATGACTCACCTGGAACAGTTGTGAGAGTCACAAAAAATTGGGAAAAAAATTTAAGATGTATGGCCACTGCTGGTGCCCCGCTGGAACATAGCAAAAATACAAGGAGAGAAAATGGAGCCGGGCTTATCAAACCGCGCTGACAATAAACAAGCATCCACAGAAGAATGGTCTCAAGTCTTCTTTATTAGCCTACGCGATGCCCTGATGAAGTGACGGTTTTATGCCATGAAATGCATAGGCTAATAAAGAAGACTTGAGACCATTCTTCCTTGGATGCTTGTATATGGTCAGCGCGGTTTGACAAGCAGGCTCCATTTTCTCTCCTTGGATTTTTAGATGTAACAGTAACACAAAGGTCAAGGCTGCAGTACTCCCCATTGGAAGAGTAAGCAAGGAGCCCAGTGGGGTATATGGTCAGCACTACTAAGGAGTGGCAGGTGATTGATAGTTCATGACATTGTTTAGATTATAATCTAAATTAGATTTAAATTTATATAATCTAAATTATTTTTCTTTTTACGCTATGATACACCTATTTTTAGGAAAAGGCTCAACACCTATCTGATATTTAGAAATGATTGGTTCTAGTATTTAATTCCTATGTTACACTACATTAACTTCTTGCATTAAATTTAGCATAATATTGTACTTGCAAAGCCACAGAGTGTAAAAACTGACCATACGCTATAGACCTGAAGACCTATCTTTTCACATATACAATATGCTCATTATGAGAAAAATGGCCAAAGTGGCGTCAAGTCACTTTTGATAGTGGATATCTCCAGTGAGGAAAAAAGAATCAGACGTGTTAAAATCCAATATGCCTGACTTAACTTTCTCCTGACATCTGCCATCAGGAAGATTCAAGACAATACCCATACACACTGGTAAGCATCAACGTTGACAGGCTCAGCCAACATTAAAATAATGTCTATAGCCAAGAAAAGGCTAAAGTTTAGTTGAAGAATCTGTGACAAAAATATTGCCATTTGTTGCTAAATCGAACGTTGTAACTAATTCTACAACCAACTTACAAGAGGAATAAGGGCTACTTACAAGAGGAATAAGGGCTACGTAACTGGCATAATAAACATAACAAAAAGTGACTGAAAAATAAGCACAGTGGAGGCCTCACACTTTCAGATATCGGTTATAAGAGTAAGTTAATCATTGGGTCTGTATTGTTGTAAAAACTGACCTGGAGTTCAAAAATATTGTGTGAAACTAGGGATAGGTACCGTATTTTTCGCTTTATAAGACGCACCTGTTTATAAGACACACCCCCAATTTTGGTAAAAAAAAAGAGAAAAAAAATAATTTTTAATGTTAAATGGGGTCCGTCTTATAATGCCAGTGTCCGTCTAACAAATCATATAGGGTTTATGTCCCACATAGCCCCCTCATCCTATTACATGGTCCTTCATCCTATGATATAGCCCCCCATCCTAGAATTAGCCCCCTTAATCTGGATATGGCACCCTTATATTGGATATAGCCCCCTTGTGCTGGCACACGTCCCCCAGTGATGGCAGATGTCCCTCATTGATGGCACACATCCCCCAGTGCTGGCACGCAACCCCCGAGCTGGCGCACAACCCCCAGACCTGGCACACATCCCCTAATGCAGGCACACGTCTCCTTTTGCAGGCACACATCCCCTATTGCAGGCACACGTCCCCCATAGATGGCACACATCCCCCATGAATGGCACACGTCCCCCATGGATGGCACATGTCCCCATTTGCGGGCACATGTCCCCTATTGCAGGCACACGTCCCCTAGTGCAGGCACACATCCCCTATTGAAGGTACACGTCCCCTATTAAAGGCACACGTCCCCTATTGAAGGCACACGTCCCCTATTGAAGCCACACGTCCCCTATTGAAGCCACACATCCCCCATGGATGGCACACGTCCCCCATGGATGGCACACGTCCCCATGGATGGCACACGTCCCCCATGGATGGCACACATCCCCGATTACAGGTACACGTCCCCTAGTGCAGGCACACGTCCCCTATTGAAGGTACATGTCCCCTATTAAAGGTACATGTCCCCTATTGAAGGCACACGTCCCCTATTGAAGCCACACGTCCCCCATGGATGGCACACATCCCCCATGGATGGCACACGTCCCCCATTGATGGCACACGTCCCCCATTGATGGCACATGTCCCCTTGTGCTGGCACACGTCCCCCATTGATGGCACACGTCCCCCATTGTTGGCACACGTCCCCCATTGCAGGCACACGTCCCCTTGTGCTGGCACACGTCCACTTGTGCTGGCACACGTCCCCTATTGATGGCACATGTCCCCTTGTGCTGGCACACGTCCCCCATTGCAGGCACACGTCCCCTTGTGCTGGCACACGTCCCCTTGTGCTGGCACACGTCCCCTTGTGCTGGCACACATCCCCTACTACAGGCACACGTCCCCTATTGATGGGACATGTACCCTATTACAGACATGTATTCCCATGTCCTGCATACCGCCGCCCCACATAATACACCCACCCCCTCCACATGCTGAGCCCCAAACTCCCCCCCCCCGTAATATGCTGCTTCCCCCTCCATTAAGATGGTCCCTCGCCCTGCACTCCCCCAGTCATTAATATGCCCCCCACGCTGGCCAGCAGCAAATAAAATAAAAAAAGCCTCCTTCCTCACCCTCTGGCGATAAGCGACAAGCTCACAGCGTCAGCGCTGACTCCCGGTCTCCATGGTGCTTGGCTTCTTCCGCTCATGTGATCGGGCATACAGCGATGACATCATCGCCCGATCACATGAGCGGAAGAAGCCAAGCACCATGGAGACCGGGAGTCAGCGCTGACGCTGTGAGCTTGTCGCTTATCGCCAGAGGGTGAGGAAGGAGGCTTTTTTCATTTTATTTGCTGCTGGCCAGCGTGGGGGGCATATTAATGACTGGGGGGTGCAGGGCCAGGGACGATCTTCTTAATGGAGGGGGAAGCAGCATATTACGGGGGGGGGGGGGGAGGGTTTGGGGCTCACCATATGGAGGGGGTGGGTGTATTATGTGGAGCGGCGGTATGCAGGACATGGGGGGCATATGGAGGGGCTGCAGAGAGAGCGGGAGATCTCTTGCTCCCGCTCATTTAATATGCACTGCTCCCCCCGTCAGTCTCTCAGTGCAACTTCAGCACTGAGAGGTGGACAGCGGCAGTGCATATTAAATGAGCGGGAGCAGGAGATCTCCCGCTCTCTCTGCAGCCCCGCAGCCAGCCCACTCCAGCCCCGGACACTCTCAATTGCTGCCCCCAGCCTCCCCTGCAGTGTATTTGTATAATCCGTATTCGGATTATAAGACGCACCCCCCACTTTCCCCAAAAATTTTGGGGAACAAAAGTGCGTCTTATAAACCGAAAAATACGGTAGTTGATTGTGTCTGAGTATGTACATTAGTTTTATGGGTGAAATTAAAACTATGAATTAGGCTACGCTCATACTTTGATGTCTAGTTTTATATTTGTGTAAAACTGACCATTCATTATTTCCTCTGTCAACATTAATGGCCAGATCAGATCTGCAAAATAGGTGAAAATGGGACCCACACATGGATGTGATTTTAATCTGCTTCACCACCGGGCAATTTTACATTTTTCATTTTTGTTTTTTCCTCCCCTTCTTCAAAGAGCCATTTTTCCATCAATATAGACATATGAGGGCTTATTTTTTGCAGGACGAGTTGTACTTTTGATTGACATAATTTATTTCACCATATAGTGTGATGGAAAACGGGAAAACAATTCCAAGTTCAGTGAAATTGCAAAATAGGTGTAATTTCACAATCCCCTTGGGGGTTTTACTTACCATTTTAACTATATGGTACAACTGAACTGTCAGTCTGTTTTCCCTGGTCGGTTCAAGTACATACAGTATATACAAAATATGTATACTTTTATCTGTGGTGAAAAAAATTCAGAAGTTTGTAAAAAATATAACATTTCACTTTTGTAGTCATGTTTTGAGAACTATAGTGTTCTCATTTTTTGGGACCTGGGCTGTGTGATGGCTTATTTTTTGCATCTTGAGCTGATGCTTTAATGATACCATTTTTGGGTAGATGCACTGTTTTATCACTTGTTATTGCATTTTATTACAATGTTGTGGCATACCTCAAAAATTAATTTGGGTGTTTTGACTTTTTTCATTACACTGTTATTTATCAGATTAATTTTATATTTTGATAGATTTGGCATTTTTCAATTTATAGGTTTGTCCTAAATCATAAACGTACTGAAACATGTATGTATGAATCAATGAAACTCTATGGGTCAGTAAGTGAAAATATTGTTAAGGTTTGACAAGAACAATTGGGCATGTATCTATTGTACATTAAAGAAGCATTCATACCTGTATGAAAGTATGTGTAGTGTAGGTGTATTAATGTATTTACTGATCCTTGTCTTCTCCAGTGTTCAGCACTGCTGTTGTCCTCTTCTGTGTCACTTAACTAAGGTTCTGACTCTCCAGATTATACAGGACTCCAGAGCAAAAAGTTGATTTTATTTTGTAAGGCTGCAGGACATTACAAAGAAGCTCTATAGACCTATGTTGTAATAGAGACATCTGGATCACACATAATCACCAGTATGAGACAGCAAGTCGGAATGGTCATCATGTAACCCACAAGGGGACTGAAACAGTACTGGAAATGAATAAGATGGTGAAGCACCTCAAGTTTATGTTCCCGATTTGAACCTGTCACTGAAGAAGTTACCCAACTCCTTGCTTCTTCTCATCCAAACACCTGCACCAATGAATCTATTTCCTCACAACAACTTTAGAGTCTCTTCATGACTGTCACTTACTAAAATATTTAACCTCTCTCTTTCTTCTGATATCTTTCCCTCCACAGTTAATCATGCCATCATAACCCCTTTAATAAAATGAAATCCCTTGTCTAGAACTAGTCTAATAAACTACAGATGTCTCTAATCTCCTTTTATCAATAAACTCCATGTGTTATTGGCTGGCTCTTATTCCTCTCTGCATTCCCTGTCAGTGTTTCGCAAGGTTCAGTCCAAGGCCCTTTCTCTTCTGTATATATACTGCCCCTATAGGATAAACTATCATCAGATTTTGTTACCACTATCATCTCTATGCTGAGGACATCCCATTCTACAGATCTTCTCCTGACATCACCCCACCTCAATATGAAATTCCAGGGATTGTTTGTCTGCTGTTTTAACAAAATTTCTTGCCTCTTTCTCAAACTTCTGTTTCCACTCTCTACTAACCTACCTTTAACCAATATTGATATTGACTTGTGTGGTTCATCCAGAACTCACAGGCAGCTCGCTTGCTGTCTTGAGATTGTATTTGACACAGAGCTTTCCAATCACTCATGCACTCATGTTACCTGTATCTTAAATACAGCTTCAGAATCCAATTATTTCACACTTTTGAAACTGAAAAATCTCTTACCATTGCTTATATTTATTATCCTCTGGACTACTTCAACTCTCTACTCATCAGTTGGCCTCTTATCAAACTTCCTCCAATCCATCCAGAATTTGGTAGTCAGGATAATATTTTTCTCCAGCAGCTACATAGATGCCTCCACCTTGTGCCAGTCATTGTACTGTTAACACAGTTGCTACAGAGTACAATATAAACATATCGCTCTCACCGCAAAGCTCTTCACACTTCTGCACCACCATACATCTCCTCTCTCATCTGTTTCTCACCATACCCAAGCTCTTTGTTCTTCAACTGATCTAAGACTAAGGCTAGGGTCACACTTGGGTTGTGGCATCCGCTTGAAAGATGCGTTAAAGGATGCATTGTTTTGTCCTTTACATAAACGTGTGCATTTATGTTGCCTAAATTTGCAGATGCGTTAATACATGGTGCATGTATGTACCATGCAATTAACGCATCCATTAACACATAGTACATACATGTACCATGCGTTAACGGATGCGTTTGCCATAAACTCCCATGTTAAAAAAATGCATCCGTTTTCCATAACAGGCCCAAAAATGCTGCAGACCACGTTTTTATGTGTGCTTCAAAAAAAGCATAGCACCAAACGCATTGCACTTTAGCAATGCATTTTTTGCATTGGAGTCTATGGGTGCATAAACGCATGCGTTTTTACACATATGCACATGAAAAAATGCATCCTTTAGGGGGATGCATGGCGCGAGTCTGCCTGCCTAACATCTTCAAGCAGACCTCACACTCTGTCTCAAGTCTTCTCTCGTGCTACACCAGTTTTATGGAATACATTAGCTCAGATCATCCAATTAATACCTAACTCCCACATTTTTAAGCAGGCTACACATCTCTTTAGACAGGACTATCACCTCACTTCACTATTTTAACTCTTCCCTTTTCACCCTTTCTAATTTTTCCTACAAATTTGGTCCTTGCAATTAATTTGTCTAAACATACTCCATGCACCTAATAAAACTTGTAATTGTACTTAGGCAGATATGGCTGATGACAAGCTCAGAGAGCTTTACATCATAACTTCTAGTTACTATTAATGATAATGATGGTTGGGCCATACCTGAGAAGTACTTTCTAACTATTGTTTAATCCCCTATTTCCTTATAGATTGTAAGCTTGCAGCAGAACCCTCACTCCTCCTGTCTCAGTTGAACATTTGTCTGTAAATGCCCACTCAATTGTAAAGTGCTGCGGAACAAGTTGGTGCTATATAATAAAAATTATTATTATTGTTATTGATACACTACATTAACATACATAGGTTTAGCCCATAAAAATGGGTGTTTCTTTAGTTTGCCAAATACTTAAAACCAAGTCACTGCTTCCTTTTAGGTCTGTCTGACATTCACATGACATTATCCCTCTCATATTAATTTTTCATTAAGCAGTATAGTCAAAATTAAATGATTGTAGAACACTATAATTAAAAATGATTGGGCTTAAACGTAGTTACAATCATGACCACAATACGCATATTTATTGTTTGTCACAAATAACCCCCAAGATGTACAAAGTGAATAAAAATGTATCATTTTTATTGATTTACTCGTGTCGTTTTTATGTATTCATCATTAAAGATGTCAACTCCTCTCCATCTGGTATACTAACTGAAGATAAATTATCCTACACAATGGGATCAAAATCTTTCTTTTATGTACCATATGGTTTTCATATGATAACTAATTACAGTTGAAGTGAAATATTCACATTAAAATATTGAAATCACAAAAAAAGATAAAACTAAATAAGTGAAAACGCTAAAAAAATTTATATATATTTATATAAAGGGTGGGCCATTTATATGGATGCACCTAAATAAAATGGCAATGTTTGGTTATATCAATTAATGTTTGTGGCACATTAGTATATGTGAGGGGGAAAACTTTTACAGATGGGTGGTGACCATGGTGGCCATTTTGAAGTCAGCCGTTTTGGATCCAACTTTATTTTTTCAATGGGAAGAGGGTCATGTGACACATCAAACGTATTGAGAATTTCATAAGAAAAACAATGGTGTGCTTGGTTTTAACATACCTTTATTCTTTCATGAGTTATTCACAAGTTTATGACCACTTATAAAATGTGTTCAATGTGCTGCCCATTGTGTTGGATTGTCAATGCAACCCTCTTCTTCCACTCTTGACACACTGATAGCCACACAGCAAAAGAAATGCGAGCACAGGCTTCCAGTATACGTTGATTGAGATGCTGCACATCTCGTATCTTCAAAGCATAGACAATTGCCTTCAGATGAGTGATGAGGCAAACGTTTTTGTGTATGGTGAAGTTAACAAACAAACCCCCCCTATTGGTCTGACACTAACCCACAGTGGATAGATCCCTCCAAGACTGTTGGAACTCAAAAATTGATGGTATGGTGTGGTATATGGGATACAAAGATAGTGGGGCCATTCTTCATCAATGGAAACCTCAATGCCACTGGATATCTGAATTTGCTAAATGATTCAGATATCCAGTGGCATTGATATTTCCATTGATCAAGAATGGCCCCACTATCTTTGTACCCCATATACCACACCATACCATCCCCTTTTGTGTTCCAACAGTCTTGGAGGGATCTATCCACTGTGGGATAGTGTCAGACCAATAGCGGTGATTTTGTTTATTAACTTCACCAATCACAATAAAGTTTGCCTCATCACTCATCTGATGGCAATTGTCTGTGCTGTGAAGATACAAGATGTGCAGCATCTGAAACAACCAGTGGCGTAACTAGAGTCCGAAGGTTCCCGGTGCGAAATTTGGACCTGGGCCCCCCTTCCCCTGCATGCCCCCATTGATCAGATGTATGGGCCCCATGTAACATTTTAAATCCTATAAAGACTCACGAATTGACCCCTCTCCCCTTCATAATGTATTAATGTCCCTCATCCTGCTATATAAGGTCCTCCTCCTGGAATAAGCCCTTATCCTGGAATATATGGTTCCCATCATAGTAAAATGCAGCCTCACAGCCCTCCATATAGTATACTGCAGCCTCACAGCCCTCTACATAGTATTATGCAACCTCACAGCCCTCCACATAGTATAATGCAGCCTCACACCCCTCCATATTGTATAATGCAGCCTCACAGCCCTCAATATAGTAAAATGCAGCCTCATACCCTTCCACATAGAATAATGCAGCCTCATAGCCATCCATATAATAAAATGCAACCTTAAAACCTGTCATATAATATAAGGCAGACTCATAGCCCTACAGAAAATATAATGCAGTTTCATAGCCTCCAGATAACATAATGCAGCATCACAGCCCTCCAGATTATATAATGCAGTGTCACAGCCCTCCAAATAATATAATGCAGTGTCACAACCCTTCATATAATATAATGCAGCATCACATCCCTTCATATAGTATAATGTAGCCTCACAGCCCTCCAAATATAATGCAGCGTCACACCCCTCCCAATAATATAATGCAACATCACAGCCCTCCATATAATATAACGCAGCATCATAGCTCTCCAGATAATAAAATGCAGTGTCACAACACTCCAGATAATATAATGCAGCATCATAGCCCTCCAGATAATACAATGCAGTGTCACAGGCCTCCAGATAACATAATGCAGCGTCCCCCCTTCATATAGTATAACGCAATAATGCAGCCTCATAGCCCTCTATATAGCATACATCCTCCCCACACAGACACACTGCCCTCTGTAAAGCCCCCTCCACACAAAAACAGACACACTGCCCCCTGTACAGCCCTCCCCCCCACACACAGACCCACACACTCCCCCCATCTCCGCACACACAGACACACACACTCCCCCATCCCCACACACTCCCCCCTTTCCTCCCTCCCTCTCCAGAAGCGGCTCCTGAATGGAGCCTCTCACTCACTGATCCCCCATCCCCACACACACAGACACACACTCCCCCCTCACCTCTCTCCCTCTCCAGAAACTGCTCCTGAATGGAGCCTCTCACTCACTGCTCCCGGCGGCCACTGCGTCTGACTCCTGGTTGCAGCGTGATGACCTAATTACAGTGCAGCACACTGGGCCATGACAGTTTAAAAGTATAGTGCCAGTCAGTCCTCCGGCACCTGTGATCAGCAGCCTGGGGACCGGCCTGGCAGACCGCCGCACATTGACATGGATGTGCTTCCTCAGGGACGCACATCCATGTAAAGCCGGTGCAGCCCAGGGTCGGTGGGCGCTGGACCCCTGTACCTCCAGGCCCGGTCACACTTGTGACCCCTGTGACCGCGGTTGTTACGCCACTGGAAACAACAGGTACCGGAAGCCTGTGCTAGCATTTCTTCTGCAGTGTTTCTATCAGTGTGTCAAGAGTGGGAGAAGAGGGTTGGATTGACAATACAACACAATGGGCAGCACTTTGAACAAATTTTATAAATGGTCATAAAGTTGTAAATAACTCATGAGAGAATCAAGGTATGTTAAGACCAAGAACACCATTGTTTTTTTATGAAATTCTTAATATGTTTCACATGACCCTCTTCCCATTGAATAAAATAAAGTTGGATCCAAAATGGCAAACTTCAAAATGGCCGCCATGGTCACCACCCATCTGGAAATGTTTTTCCCCTCCCATATACTAATGTGCCACAAACAGTAAATTGATATAATCAACAATTTCCATTTTATTTAGGTGCAGCCATATAAGTGGCGCACCCTGTATTATATATATTCTGAACAAAAAATACAAATGCAACACTTCTGCTTTTCCTCTCATTTTTCATGAACTGAACTCAAAGATTCAAGACTTTTTCTATGCGACAAAAGCCCTTTTTCTCTCAAATATTGTTCACAAATGTGTCTACATTTGTGTCAGTGAGCACTTCTCCTAGGCTGAGATAATGCATCCATGTCACAGGTGTGGCATATCAAGATTCTTATTAGGCAGAATGAATCCTAATTTTCACTGTACAGGGCAGATGGTATACTGGCAAATGGTAGTTACACAGATATTGACTGTTTTTTTGACCCCCTTGGACCATGCCAAAAATGTAAAAATGCACCTTTTAGAGTGATAATTTAGTGGCCAAGAGTTTCTTTTACTGTCACCAGCCTAAAATTTCACCTGTGCAAAGATGTTGTCTAATCCATTGAGGTAGATGGATTATCTCAGGAAAGGAAAAGTCCTCATTAAAACAGATTGAGACAAATTTGTGAACAATATTTAAACCGCAAAAGGCATAGCTCCTTGAGTTCAGCTCATGAAAAATGAGGGCAAAAACAAGTGTATATAAGTGTAAGTGAAATATACCAGAAATATACCTATATCTACCATCTACAATAAATCATTGTCTATCATTGATCATTTAAATTATATGCTAAATAAAAATGTAGCATATCATCGATAGAACTCACATTTTCTGGCGCAGAATTCCCTGAAAAAATAGATATGGGTCTTAACAAAGAAGTTAATAAAATTTAGGGCGTCTTCAGCCAATGTTAGAAAAAGTGTATCAAATTATCACGTATTACAACATCATAAATATTGAAATGAATAATAAAAAGCAAATGCTCCCTTCGGTGATAGCTACAAGTATCAAAATTTTATAGTTTAACTCATTGGCTATGTACGGAGTTAGGAATCAGAAATTCTGGATTACAAGGTCTGTAAAATGCAGTACTTTAGGAAATTAATCAGTACAGAATATTTTACCTGACAAGTAGGGTTTATATTTGGAAATTAATGACATGGTCATTTTTAATATATGTGATTCTGGTATAGCTGCCCAGGTGTATAATATATAAGGGGGTAGTACTTACATGTCAACTGTACTATTTATATGTAAAATTAACACTGTTTCATTAAAATGAAGAAAAGAAAAAAACATTTATAGTGGTATCAATATGCAATGCATTTAAAAAACTATGTTCTGTTTTGCCATGTAACAGGATGACAATTCATTTAATTAGGGTATTGAGGTCAATGTACATAGATTGCAATATTTTTTGCACCTATTAGAGTTAATTTCTGTAAAAAAAATTTTACATTGCATAGTATGGAACGAAATAAATGTAGGCAAAGATCAGTTAATACGATCACAAAACATAATGCAAATTATTTCTACACTGTGTAACACAGTCTACTGATAAATCCCGTCTATTGATCTCTGAGTCATTTAGCACATATCATTCCTTAAGTCTCTCACTGCCCAGCTTTTTTAAGGAGTATTATAAATATAATTTTCAGACTAATTGTGATGTGTTCACGTCTCTCACAAAATTTGGTCAAATTTTGTTTCTTATATTTTTTACAAATTAATCACAAAATGTTATACTGCAATTCTTATCACGCAGGATGGAAACAGAAGGGCAAAAAGACACCCTCTATCCCAGCAGCGCAGCGTTTTGCCCTCTCTGTCTCCGTCCTTTATGATTTGCTTACCGAGATGCTGGAGCAGCCATGGATCTGTATCAGTCAGCAAATGAAATTTACAAGTTGAAACAAAATTTGCTAAATTGTCCTTCTTTCTTTCTAATAAATTAACCTAAAACATGGGGTGCACGCCTGGTAAGTTAAGACCACACCAAATTTCTGTGGCCACTGTTCAAAAAGGATGAGTGCTGTTAAATAGTTGTACAGATTTGAATATTTTGCAACTTTCAAAGGCACAATTAGAGCATAGTAGAGAATGGCAACACTACACTGCTCTACCTCCATTTGCACATACTGTGCCTATCTACTATACCAGGCCTAAACATCAGTATTGACAAAAAAAATAAATAAATCATCTAAAGGTACCGTCACGCGCGGCAATATTGCTAGGCAATTTCACTGGCAATTTGCTGGTTGCAGTGAAATCATGGATACATTGTTCCATTTGTACACGGCAACAAAATAGAACAATGTGTCCATGATTTCACTGCAACCAGCAAATTGCCAGTGTGTGACGGTACCTTTAACTATTAACACAGAATCCACCGATTCTATTAGCAACTAGCACACTATAAATTCGGCTCTAGGATAAAATACAGAATGTGATTCGCATGTAGGATTCAGTTTAGGCTAGTACATTTCTAACCAGTATATTCATAGAATAGTAGCTTTGGAAGGAATCTCCAGGGTCATCATGTCCAACCCCCTGCTAATGCAAGATTCACTAAACCATAAAGGACATTTGGGGATTGTTTCACAATTTAGATTTTTAGGTCGATGGAGCCGTGTGATAGGTTATTAATATTTTTATTGATACCATTTTGGGATACATATGATGTTTTCATTACTTGTTACAGCATTTTTTGTGCTATTGCAGCGACCAATAAAACTTAACTTTGGAGTTTTGGAAATTATTTTTGTTTGCAGTGTTTACCAAATGTGTTAATTATTTTTATATTATGCGTAGATCAGAGATTTCTGAAAATGGAGATAACACATAGTTATAAATATTTTTACATTTTATTCTTTATCTTCCCTTTGGAAATACACTGAGCTGTAGGCTGACTTTCTGCTAAGGAAAAAAAAAATCTTAGTTGTTAGCGAGTGTGACCGCGAGCATCGTGTGACTGGGAGCGTAAGTGCAGACGGAAGTAAGTGTGTGTGACTTTGGATTCAGGGAGTTTGGAAAGGAGGACTTGCTGAATTGCTGGTTGTATTTTATTAATACTTTACATTTCTTTTTACTTATCATTTCTGTCTGGTGCAATCCCCATTTGGAAATGAGCTCCATAATTGACAATGACATCCAGTGTACATCTTGCCACATGTATGCATTCCTTGAACAGCCGGTCGAGGGTGCATACTGCTGTGTGAGATGTGAGTATGTTGTACATTTGGAAGCCCAGATACTGGATCTAAATGAACAACTGACAACGCTGAGATCCATAGACAATATGGAAAGGAGTCTGCTGCTCACTGAACAGCTGCTCAATAGGATAGATGTGGGGGAGGATGGTAGCATGGAGCTGCAGGACAGTGAGGTAGCCAGCTGGGTGACAGTTAGAAGGCGGGGTAGAGGGAAGAGTGCCAGGGAGGCTAGTCCTGATCTGGCACACCCCAATAAATTTGCTAAGTTGGCAGATGAGGGGGGTGCGAGTTCAGGGATAGCACTGCTGCAGCAGGGCATGACCTCTGAAAGCAGAGGAGTGTCTGCTCCAGTAAGGGGGAAAACAGGAGAGCAGGACAGGACAGACAGGTGCTGGTAGTGGGGGACTCAATTATTAGGGGAACAGATAGTGCAATCTGTCACAAAGACAGGGATCGTCAAACAGTGTGCTGCCTACCTGGCGCTCGTGTCTGGCACATCGTTAATCGGGTTGACAGATTACTGGGAGGGGCTGGTGAGGACCAAGCGGTCATGGTGCACATTGGCACACATGACAAAGTTAGAGGTAGGTGGAAGGTCCTTAAAGATGATTTCAGGGAATTAGGCTGCAAGCTTAAGGCAAGGACCTCCAAGGTAGTATTCTCTGAAATACTGCCTGTACCACGCGCCACACCAGAGAGGCAACAGGAGATTAGGGAGATAAATAAGTGGCTCAGGAATTGGTGTAAGAAGGAGGAGTTTGGGTTCCTGGAGAACTGGGCCGACTTCTCTGTTGGCTACAGGTTCTATGCTAGGGACAGGCTGCACCTCAATGGGGAGGGTGCAACTGTGCTGGGGGAGAAAATGGCTAGAAGGTTGGAGAAGTGTTTAAACTAGGGATTGGGGGGAAGGTATTCATAGTACAGGAGGGGAAGATAGTGTATGTAGTAACCTGGGCACAAGTAATAAAATTGGGGGTGGCATGGGGGTGGGGTTAGAACAGTCAATATAGTAGGAAGGAATAGAGGTAAAGAGAGATGCATAAAGTGCATGTACACTAATGCCAGAAGCCTCACCAACAAAATGGAGGAATTAGAACTGATTTTGTTGGAAAATAATTATGACATGGTGGGGATATCGGAGACATGGCTGGATGAGAGCCATGACTGGGCTGTTAATTTACAGGGCTATAGTCTGTTCAGAAATGACCGTACAAGTAAGCGAGGGGGAGGTGTATGTTTATACGTAAAATCATCCTTAAAACCCACCCTGCGTGATAATATAGGTGAATCTAATGGAAATGAAGAGTCTCTTGTGGGTGGAGATAAGGGGAGGGGGAAAAATAATAAATTACTGATAAGGGTTTGTTATAAGTCCCCAACAATAATGGAAGTGGAGGTGAATATCCTCATAAAGCAAATAGATGAAGCAGCGACTCAGGGAGAAGTCATTATTATGGGGACTTCAACTACCCTGAAATACATTGGGGAACAAAAACCTGCAGCTCCAGCAAAGGTAATAGGTTTTTGACAACTATGAGAGACAATTACCTTTCACAACTGGTTCAGGACCCAACAAGAAGGGGGGCACTGCTGGACCTAATATTAACCAACAGGCCAGACCGCATATCAAATATACAGGTTGGAGATCACTTGGGTAATAGTGATCATAAAATAATAAGTTTTCAAATATCCTTTACTAAGATGTGTAGTAGAGGGGCTGCAAGGACACTAAACTTCAGGAAGGCAAATTTCCAACGGTTGAGAGATGATCTTAGTGCAATAAACTGGGACGATATCCTGAGACATAAAAGTACACAAAGCAAGTGGGAAACGTTTATTAGCATCCTGAATAGGGCCTGTGCACAATATATACCCTATGGGAATAAGCATGCTAGAAATAGGAGGAAACCACTATGGCTAAATAAGGCTGTAAGGGGCGCAATAAATGACAAAAAGACAGCATTTAGGGAATTAAAGCAAGTAGGTAGTGATGAGGCATTAAATAAATACAGAAAATTAAATAACATCTGTAAAAAGCAAATCAAGGCAGCAAAGATTGAGACAGAGAGACTCATTGCCAGAGAAAGTAAAATAATCCAAAATATTTTTAACTACATAATAGTAAGAAACTGAAAAATGATGTTGTTGGCCCTTTAAAAATAATCTGGGTAAAATGGTGGATGAGGTGAGGAAAAAGCCAATATGCTAAATGACTTTTTTTCAACAGTATTTACACAAGAAAATCCATGACAGACAATATGATCAGTGATAACAAAAACTGTCAATTAAATGTCACCTGCTTAACCCAGCAGGAAGTATGGCATCGTCTAAAAATCACTAAATTGACAAATCCCTGGACCCGGATGGATAACCCCAGAGTGCTGCAGAATTAAGTACTGTCATAGATAGACCATTATTTTTAATCTTTAAAGATTCCATAATAACAGGGTCTGTACCACAGGACTGGCGTATAGCAAATGTGGTGCCAATATTCAAAAAGGGATCAAAAACTGAACTTGGAAATTATAGGCCAGTAAGCTTAACCTCTACTGTGGGTAAAATCCTAGAGGGTTTTCTAAGGGATGCTATACTGGAGTATCTGAAGAAAAATAACCTCATGACCCAATATCAACATGGTTTTACTAGGGACCGTTCCTGTCAAACTAATCTGATAAGCTTCTATGAAGAAGTAAGTTCTGGACTGGACCAAAGAAATGCAGTTGATGTGGTGTATATGGACTTTTCAAAAGCTTTTGATACGGTGCCACACAAAAGGTTGATACATAAAATGAGAGCAATGGGATAGGGGAAAATATGTGTAAGTGGTAAGAACTGGCTTAATGGTAGGAAACAAAGGGTGGTCATTAATGGAACACACTCAGAATGGGTCACAGTTAACAGTGGGTACCACAGGGGTCAGTGTTGGGCTCGCTTCTTTTTAATATATTTATTAATGACCTTGTAGGGCATACAGAGTGGAATCTCAATATTTGCAGATGACACTAAACTCTGCAGGGTAATCAATACAGAGGAGGACAATTTTATATTACAGGAGGATTCATGTAAACTAGAGGCTTGGGCTGATAAATGGCAAATGAGCTTTAATGGGGATAAATGTAAGGTCATGCACTTGGACAGAGGAAACAAAAGGTATAATTATTTGCTTAATTGTAAAACAATGTGCAAAACTGTCACTGAAAAAGACCTGGGTGTATGGGTAGATGACAAACTCACATTTAGTGGCCAGTGTCAGGCAGCTGCTGCAAAGGCAAATAAAATAATGGGATGCATTAAAAGAGGCATAGATGCTCATGAGGAGAACATAATTTTAACTCTATACAAGTCACTAGTGCGACCACACTTAGAATACTGTGTACAATTCTGGTCTCCGGTGAATAAGAAAGACATAGCTGAACTAGAGTGGGTCCAGAGAAGAGCGACCAAGGTTATTAGAGGACTGAGGGGTCTGCAATACCAAGACAGGTTATTAAACTTGAGGTTATTTAGCTTGGAAAAACGAAGGCTTAGCGGTGATCTTATAATAATGCATAAATATATGAGGGGACAGTACAGAGAACTTTCTAATGATCTCTTTACTCTTAGGCCTGAGACAGGGACAAGGGGGCATCCTCTACATCTGGAGGAAAGAAGGTTTAATCATAATCACAGACGTGGATTCTTTACTGTAAGAGCAGTGAGACTATGGAACTCTCTGCCACATGATGTTGTAAATGAGTGACTCACTACTAACATTTAAGAAGGGCCTGGATGCCTTTCTTGAAAACTATAATATTATCAGTTATACATACTGATTCCTTTGATAGGGCGTTGATCCAGGGAATTAGTCTGATTGCCGTATCTGGAGTCAGGAAGGAATTTTTTCCCCAATGTGGAGCTTAGTGTTGCCACATGGAGTTTTTTTGCCTTCCTCTGGATCAACATGTTAGGCTATGGGTTGAACTAGATGGACTTAAAGTCTTCCTTCAACCTTAAAAACTATGTACTATGTTACTATGTTACTATGTTTAATGTGTGAAAAGGAGGGTTATTTGAACTTTTATGTTTTTTTATTTTTTTTACTTTTTATTGTTCCTATTAGCTCCCTTAGAGGACTTGAAGCTATGATCGTCTGATCAATTGTGCTATATACAGCAATGCCATAGCGTAGCTGCATATAGTAAAATCACGGTCTCTTTTGATGCCCGGTCACAGATAGAATTTCAAAAGGAGCACTGCTACTCCAAGCATGGATGTATTGATCAGTCCCCCTGCTGTTATAGCAACCCATTGGCGACCGGAAAACACGTCATTGCACGCCAATGCAGGGGCGGACCTACCGTGGTGCAGCTGGTTCAGCTGTACCAGGGCCCCGACTGGCTAAGGGGCCCCTCAAGCCTGCAGGGGGGCCCCCAGCCGACCCGTAACCTGATGTCAGAGGAGAGGAGGGTCAGGCAAGGGAAGCAGGAAGCTTCCTGCTTCCCTTGCCTGATCCCACCCCACCTCTTCTCTGCTCCAATGCCGTCCCAGCTCCCAGGAATGCATGCGGCTCAGCATAGGTAGGAGAAGACCTCCAGCACCCCCCTTCTCCCCCTGCTCCTCACCATAGCTGCACTAGGGCCCTCTGGGCTCAAGGTCCGCCACTGTGCCAATGGCCACTTAAAAGGGGGTGCCCCAAATCCCATCATCAGAGTGTGACAGCAGAATTGAACAGGTTGAAAATTGATTATTATAAGTCCTTTGTTTAATTCAGAACCATTACCTGCTCAGTATGCTCACCCACTTCCAACTGTCACCATACATATATGGCTATGGTGAATGTTGTGAAGGGGTTAATATTTGTAATAACATTATTGGCTTTAATGAAGATCCTTATGCTGTAATTCCTTCTTTTTCTCTTCATTTCCCTTGTGGCACCACATGTTTCCATGCCATGGATCCTCTCATGAGTGAGCTGACTTTTTCCTTACATATATTTTTCATTTAATAATGGAATGGTAACGAAAGAAACAACAGTGGATGTAATAACCATATAATTAGAAGTGATGTCAATTTTATAGGCACTAAACATGTAATGTTACAACATATTTTTAATTAAATAACTAAGACATACACAGCGCTAACATAGTGTGAGATCATTTGATATTACTGCTTAAAAATGTGTATATGTCTCTGGTAAAGATATGTTTTTGCTAAGTGCTCTTCACAAATAAAAATAGAGAAGGGAGAATAGAAGAACGTTTTGATTATTAAGGTATAAATATTTCAAAGTCTCTTTGTCCTCAGATTATTCTCTTGAATAAAGACAAATTGAAGACATTCTTACCAGCTTAGATCTAGAGCTTCCCAATCCTAATGTCAAGACTGAGAATTAGTCTTTTATGTACATTTATACATGTATTATCTAATATAATTTAGAAGCAATAGAAACATATATAAGTAAATAAGTTTGGAAAAACAATTGGGGAAATGTCTAATATGGCAGCACTGAATTTTGTATACTGATTAGAGATGAGCGAACCTTTAGAAATTAAAGTTTGGCTCGGTTCGCTGAAAAGGCATATGTTTGCCAGATAGATTGGCGAACAGTTTGCCGAACTTCTGAACCCCATTCAAATCAATAGGAGGAAAAGTCAGGGGTCTAGAAAACACCTTTAAAGGAGCTCAAAAGCTGCCAAACACAGCTCAAACTGTTTTATAGTGTAGCAGTGGTGTCAGTCCTCGTAACACTAGCTGTCTTGTGAAAGCTGCGATATCGCACAAGTTGTAGTAGATATATCTTGCTGGCATCGTGAGACAGTGCGTCTGAGGGGTGATGACATCAGAGAGTGCAGTGCAGTTCAAACATGTGCGATAGCTCCACTGTGACCCCTCAAGTCTGAACTGCAGAAGTGTGCACCGCTTGTCACAATCTCACCAGTGCCTGCGTGCCTGCTCTCACAGCATATGGGGTATGTTTTCTGTGAACGTGACCCCACCATATTGTTGTAAGGCCCCCTTCCCACATTACATTGTTTGATGCCTCTTTTGAAGCAGAATTTGAGAATCTGCATCAAAATCTGCATGTCTATCCTGAAGCCAGCAAACTCTATGAGAGTTCAACAGTGCTGTGTCAATGTGTTTTTGTCCTTGCAGATTTTGTGCAGATTTTGGGGCAGAAAAAAGAAATCTAAACCACATATACAAGGGAAAAAAAGCAACATGGGCACAGGATCTCTGACCTCTCATAGACTTTGCTGGCCTCAGAAGAGTCATGAAGATTTTGATGCAGGTTCTCAAGATCTCTGTCAAAAAAGCATCAATAGATGCACCGTGTGTACAGAGCCTAAGAGAGTTTAGGGAGAGCCGCAGTTGTGGAGAAAAGGCTTGAGGATTACTCTTGCCCACTACCTACCTCCACAGAGTTTTCTAGGGCAGGGTTGGCCAACTACAGTCCCCAAGGTCTAAAAACAGTGCAAGTTTTCAGGATTTCCTTAGCATTGTACAGATGCTAATTTCATCACCTGCAGAGATGATGATCCCAGCACCTTGTGAAATACTAAGAAAATCCTGAAAACATGCACTGACTGTTTGCGGCCCTTGAGGACTGCTCTTGGCCAACCATGTTGTAAAGGAGTGTGTGTAATGTCTTGCATTTATATACCTTAAACAGTCAGGCCAGAGGCCTACAACTTGTTTGGCAGACTCTGTAGAGCAGTATCAAAGCATGCCTTTGCAGAATATGTTCACAAACAAGGAGTGAATTAAAAAACTACTGTAGCACATACTATAATAAATCTCAGACACTTATATTAATATAAACATTATATATAAGGAATGTCCCTCAGCAATCAGAATACTCCATTACAATGGTGTAAAGTCAATTAAGGGCAGAGTTTATTAAAGGCTTCGAGGTTTAGTCCAAAGACTGCAGTCCTCCAGGGGGAAGTGCAACAGGCACTAAACTTGGGAAAGGGAAAAAGAAAAAAGCAGTCCCCGCTCTTCAAAGAGCTCAAAAACAACTGAATAAAGTCCTTCTCTGGGCAAAATGTCAACTAATGAATGGGTCAACGACCCAACAACCTGGCTTTTTTATGGAAGCAAAAAATCCATTGCAGGTTTCTTGGTGCTGCCCAGGATGGAGGTTGCAATTCATCATGGTACTCTACTGTCATACAGTGTTGGCCAAAAGTATTGACACCCCTGCAATTCTGTCAGATAATACTCAGTTTCTTCCTGAAAATGATTGCAATCACAAATTGTTTGGTATTATCATCTTCATTTAATTTGTCTTCAATGAAAAAAACACAAAAAGAATTGTCCTAAAGCCAATTTGGATATAGTTCCACACCAAACATAAAAAAGGGGGTGGATAAAAGTATTGGCACTGTTAGAGAAATCATGTGATGCTTCTCTAATTTGTGTAATTAACAGCACCTGTAACTTACCTGTGGCACCTAACAGGTGTTGGCAATAACTAAATCACACTTGCAGCCAGTTGACATGGATTAAAGTTGACTCAACCTCTGTCCTGTGTCCTTGTGTGTACCACATTGAGCATGGAGAAAAGAAAGAAGACCAAAGAACTGTCTGAGAACTTGAGAGACCAAATTGTGAGGAAGCATGAGCAATCTCAAGGCTACAAGTCCATCTCAAAAGACCTGAATGTTTCTGTGTCTACCGTCATCAAGAAGTTTAAAGCCCATGGCACTGTGGCTAACCTCCCTAGATGTGGACGGAAAATAAAAATTGACAAGAGATTTCAACGCAAGATTGTGGGGATGGTGTATAAAGAACCTTGACTTACATCCAAACAAGTTCAAGCTGCCCTGCAGTCCGAGGGTACAGCAGTGTCAACCCGTACTATCCGTCGGCTTCTGAATGAAAAGGGACTGTATGGTAGGAGACCCAGGAAGACCCCACTTTTTACCCCGAGACATAAAAAAGTCAGGCTGGAGTTTGCCAAAACTTACCTGAGAAAGCCTAAAACGTTTTGGAAGAATGTTCTCTCTTTTTGGGCAAAGGCATCAACATAGAGTTTACAGGAGAAAAAAAGAGGCATTCAAAGAAAAGAACACGGTCCCTACAGTCAAACATGGTGGAGGTTCCCTGATGTTTTGGGGTTGCCTTGCTGCCTCTGGCACTGGACTGCTTGACCGTGTGCATGGCATTATGAAGTCTGAAAATTACCAACAAATTTTGCAGCATAATGTAGGGCCCAGTGTGAGAAAGCTGGGTCTCCCTCAGAGGTCATGGGTCTTCCAGCAGAGCATTGTAAGAAACTCATTGATGGTTACCAAAACTGGTTGATCACAGTTTTTTTGGCTAAAAGTTGTGCAACCAAGTATTAGGCTGAGGGTGCCAATACTTTTGTCTGGACCACTTATGGAGGTTTGTGTGAAATGATCAATGTTTTGCTTTTTGCTTCATTCTCTTTTGTGTTTTTTCATTGAAGACAAATTAAATGAAGATAATAATACCAAAGAATTTGTCATTGTAATCATTTTCAGGAAGAAACTGAGTATTATGTGACAGAATTGCAGGGGTGTCAATACTTTTGGCCAACACTGTATCATCTCGGAGGTTTGCAGGGACTACTCCTCCTGAGGCATTCTCCACTACCACCTGCCTCCAGCACATCCCGTTATGGCCACCACTGGATAAGAGAACAGAGGAATTAGGGTACAACCACCCCCTCTAGGAGGGATGGGAGCAACTTGGGCAACAACAATAGGCCCTTCCAAGATCAATGACCGCTGTGGGTTTGGGGGCTGTTGATTGGCTGACAAAGAGAGGCCTAACCTACATCCAATGCATAATTCTCTCCAGTTTAGCCTGCAACTGCCACTTTTCAAACTCGTTGGTGGTGACAACCCGAATTATGCCAACCACGAACCAACCTTTGCTGCCCATCTCCTCCTTGAAGGTAGCCTCCTCCCCAACATAAATTGGGCAGAGTCTTTTGGGAAGATGGTCAAGCAGCAGGGTGTAGCAGCTGATGTAGTACAAATGACCAGTACCTTCTTTGGCTATGAAGCCAAACTCCCTCTCCTTAATGAATGCCACCACTTTTCCTCAGGCACATTGGTAATCAAAGTCATTGGCCTTAGGCCTATGAAACCACGCTCAAGCGATGACATCCATGAGCCAAATCTCCTCATGAAAGTAGAAGGACACAGCGGTATATGCCATATTGGATAGTTGTTTGAAGGGAGTAGGAGTCCCCTCTGGCGGGGTTGCTATACAAGGCTGGGAACAGAGCCTTCTGCCTCTACTACCTCCTCTTCTTCCCTATCCTCCTTGTCCTCCTTATCATGCTCCTGGTCCTGGATTTTCCAATCCAGCAGCGGCGGCACTGGCTGCAGATGTAATAATTCCAGGCATGTTGCAAGATCCTCCAGAGTGTGACATCTGCTGCTTCTGGCTGGCATGGCTAACAGCTCACTTTCTGACTGTGGTCCTCTTCTGGCATCCAATCCTAGTGCTGGATCCTAACCTTGCTGCACAAGAGGCCCAATGTAGGTAGTGCAGAGTAGCTCCTGGTGACATGTGTCCTGTGTGAGCGCTGTTCCATTCTGCTGCTGAAGAACCCTCTGCCTCTGGGGTGGTGAGGATGATGACATCCTCCAGAGTTGGCTTATCTTGAGGTGGATCCATCATTAATATTACTCACTGGCTGGCTGTGTACTGCAGCAACACAGTAACAAAGTGTGGCACAGTGTAGCTGCATTGTACTGCACTGCAATGATGTCGCCTGGTCCCACAGTGACATCTCTTTGCTTTGTCTAGGGACTACCACTTCCATTTCCAGGACAGAATCACAGGATGTTATTGTTTGCACAATCTTGTTATCTTGTTGCCCAGCTCTCTAAATGTGTATGCCCACATACAACTCTAGGAGTGTTCTATATACTATATTGTACATTTTGGGGTCTTGCTATGATAACTGATATTTTATGGCATAGTTATGTTTGTTTTAGTATTCCAGCCTGCTCTGGCTAACCTCTTACTGCTCTTTGCAATCATAATTGTGTTACTGTAATATAATTTCGTGAATAAGACCTGATAAGCAGTATGCTGAACACACGATCATGGGAAACAAGGCCCACCATATTTAATATGTGACTTTTAAAATCGTCTTCAGTCAAAAAATCCTAACTACCGTATATACTCGCATATAAGCCGAGTTTTTCAGCCCAAAATTTGGGCTGAAAAGTCCCCCCTCGGCTTATACGCGAGTATACAGTATATATACATATATATACATCATATATGTATATATACAGCAGCAGCCCCGGAGGTATACAGGCCCCCCCATCAAGCTCCAGGGCCCCCCCTTGCGCGGCAGCCTGTAAAGTAAAATCATACTTGCCAGTGTCCTGTCGCGCCGTCCGCAGCTGCCGACACGCGATCCCCGGCTTTATTCCGCGTCTTCCGCATTTCCTGTAGTCGCGGGCAATGACGTCATTGCCGCGACCACAGGAAGTCGGAAGCCGGAAGACGCGGATTGAAGCCCGGGATCGCGTGTCGGCAGCTGCGGACGGCGCGACAGGACACTGGCAAGTATGATTTTACTTTACAGGCTGCCGCGCAAGGGGGGGGGCCCTGGAGCTTGATGGGGGGGCCTGTATACCTCCGGGGCTGCGGCTGTATACAGCCCTGGGCTGCGGCTGTATACAGCCCTGGGGCTGCGGCTGTATACAGCCCTGGGCTGCGACTGTATACAGCCCTGGGGCTGCTGCTGTATACAGCCCTGGGGCTGCTGCTGTATACAGCACTGGGGCTGCTGCTGTATACAGCACTGGGGCTGCTGTATACTACCTAAGGGCTGCTGTATACTACCACTGGGGCTGCTGTATATTACCTCTGGGGCTGCATATACCTCTGGGGCTGCATATGGGCTGCATATACCTCTGGGCTGCATATACCCTGGGCTGCATATGGGCTGCATATTACCCCTGGGGCTGCATATACATCTGGGGCTGCATATACCTCTGGGCTGCATATGGGGCTGCATATACCTCTGGGCTGCATATGGGGCTGCATATACCTCTGGGGCTGCATATACCTCTGGGGCTGCATATGGGGCTGCATATACCTCTGGGCTGCATATACCTCTGGGGCTGCATATACCTCTGGGCTGCATATGGGCTGCATATACCTCTGGGCTGCATATACCTCTGGGGCTGCATATACCTCTGGGGCTGCTGTATACTACCACTGGGGCTGCTGCTGTATACTACCACTGGGAAGGCTGCTGTATACCTCACTGCTGGGGTTGTATACCTGTGCTGGAGTCCACCTCGGCTTATACGCGAGTCAATAAGTTTTCCCAGTTTTGGGGGCAAAAGTAGGTGGTCGGCTTATACACGGGTCGGCTTATACTCGAGTATATACGGTAATATCAGCAACAACATATTACTGTGATGATCCATCCTCTTGTTCAGAAAGACCTTTTCGCATCAACAATTGTATTAAAAATGCTAAATCAAAGCAATATAGCTTCTTCCAAACTTGTTACTCTAGGTTAAGTGGATTGCATAATAGCATTAGAAGTTGCATAGGTTAAAAAAACGTGTAACTACTTTTTAACTAACTATTCATTTAAATACTTGTTCCAAACATTTTTACTTATTTATTTAATTTACATTCACATTTGACATGGAATAGTGAACAGTAAAATGGCATATGTTTTGCTTGAGGCAAAATGCAAAGCGGCACATTAATGTATAATCACATTAATCAACATTCAATGACCTCTAGGTTTCCACTAATTTAGAAACTATACAGCTTATCGACAGATTGAGCATATTCAGAAATGTAATTGTGGCTTATTCCAAATATCCTCACCATATGCGCATAATATAGCCATAGGAACATGTCTTCTAATACGTCCATGTACTGTAAACAAGTTCCTAGGGGTACTTAATTTGATAATAAGAAATGTTTCTGCATAGAGACCATCCTGCTCTGTATAGATAAAGCAGCTTTTCTAGGTCAAGTTGTGAAATCAATGCAGATTCTCGTTTTATTCCAACTTCCCTACTAAAGTTGTTCTTGAAAGTTTGTGAACCCCTCAGAAATTTTCAGATTTTTGCATAACTTTGACCTAAATATACATCAGGTTTTCACACAACTCCTAAATGTAGATAAAAGAACCAAACAAATCAAATAGAAATGTATCCAATATCACATGACACCACCACTGTATGCTTTTGAAAATCTAATTTTTTTATTTATTGTCTGTAAACTTTGACAATTTTCCGGTAATTTTTTTACTGGTTGTATTGGAAAGTAGGTAGTCATCACCTCCCAGCTCTGGATAACTATGACAGTAAAGTTCCACATCAATAATTCTCTCATTGTCTCATGATATATGTCATCAGACTTAAGGCTCATAAAATCTCATCTTCATTGACAACTAATGTTTGGTAGCCATTGTATTTTTTGTTTGCTCTATTCGAAGGACCTTACCTTATTTCCACTTGCTTCCATGCTTCAGTTAATTTCTCCCTCATATTTTCTTTATTTCTAAAGCTTTGATTGCACCTCCTTATAGCTGATGATTTTCTTAGGTCATGAAAGCCAATATAAAAATGGAAACTGTTTTCTTTACTATTTATCCTCAAAAAAATCATATCTAAAGTGACTGTAGATAACTCGATTCACATTATTTTTGCATTATTACTGTATGATTTTTTTAAAATCTTTATATGATACATGTGTGGCACCCCTATGGGACAGTTGCCACATGAACACCTTGTACAGGGAGGGATTTCCACATCAGGTAAACTTACATGCAACACTTTCCACCACAGACCTGAAGGGGGAGCTCTACTTGCCGACTTCAGGCAAGGTCCCCTATAAATTCAGGCCTGGGGCAGGAGTTAGGCAGTGCAGTTCCAGGGAGGACTGTGAAGACATCCTGGTGAATGGAGCCACACTAGGCCCGTACCAGAGGGAAGCCTAGCCAGTGTAAGGGACCCAAGAGTGAGGGTCAGAGGCAAGGCGAGGAACAGAGAGTGGGGGCAGAGGAACCATACCGGTTCAACCCAGGAAAACACCAAAGTAACCCGGATGCCGAGTCTGAGTCTGCATGGGTCCAGTTAGTCCAGCAGAGAGCACTGGAGGACCAGGGAGACTTCAGTCCCCTGACAGCACTTGTAGTACAGCATCACACAGAACCAGGTACCGCAGAGGAGACAGCAGTGCCCAAGCGAAGGTTCACCTTGCCTGCTATACAAGTGAGGAACACAAGGGAGGTCCGGTCAGGATTCAGACAGGACAAGATACACACACAGCACTGAGGAGGTCTCATTCGTCTATGAAATCTACACAGGCAGAACAGGGCCCATGAGCCTGAAGTTATGCAACTATCTGTAAGAATTGAATATTTACCATTAGTTGATTGTTGGAATTTCAGCAGCGGAAGAGATTGGTTAATATCTAACCAAAAATGTCTATCTGAAGCAGACAACAATTTTAAGTACTTTAATTTCCTGTAAGAACATTTTTCTACATACAATCACAAGTTCAAGCTATCATTGTTTAGTTTAATATCTCTTTGGACTTTATTTTTGTCACATACTTCGAGTCATAAAAGTCTCACATGGTTGTCTATCGACAAGAGTAGCTTTTTAAGAAGAATTCCATACATATTTATATATTTGATAAAATGTGAATATTTATCTCTTTTGAAAAGAGTTGAGTTGACTAAAATGGCACAACAGGGATTCATGCCGAGAACATATAAAGCAATATTCTGCCGTTACGATTATTACAGCGGATGTTGATTTAGCTTTTAGTGTTAATCTACTTCTGACAACACTTGCAGAGACCGAATGACTTGCCGTCAATGCTCATAATAATTGTTATAAAATTCAAGATTCAGGAATTGACTGTGAACACTTCAGTGAATTGCTATCAACGGGGATCATTTTGTAACATTTTACAAAGCAGGTTTTCTTTAACGGTTTTGCTTTAGAAAATCAGGCGTATATAGTACAGTGTATCCGTGGTCTGTGGAACGTTCTACTGTTTAACTTTCAGAGCTCCATACACCTGCCACACAAATGCTAATCTCTCACAGTCCACCGTAACGCTCTTATAGCTTGACACATGCTACACTTGAAATGTTCAACTGGTTTAGTAAAAAAAAAACTAACTTTTTTTGTACTTTTCTAAAGCTACACAGCAGAGTCTATCCATCATTCTGTTATAATCTGAATTTAATAACATGGAAAAATAAAATAACTTTACTATTTTTTGTCTTATCACATTTAAAGGGGGCTGAAACGTGTGCTTTACAGAAACATTCCTTATTCCGATGTATTATTGAAATAATGGTCTCTTATTATAACTGTTCACAATTTGCTTTGTAAACAGAAATACAACATATTGCAGGTCCACTGTGTAATATCCTGTTACCGAAGCACAAATAACCAATGTTGTTCAGAAAACTAATAATAATTATTTTATTAATATAATGCCAACATATTCCTCAGTCCTTTACAATTTAGCAGCCACATGTACAGACAAGAAATACAATGCAATGTAACACATAGTTCAACAGATAAAGGAGTAGTTAGGACCCTACTCACAAGCTTACAAGGTATGAGGGGGGACACAATAAGTAAAAAGTGCTTGTCCTGTATAGTCCAGCTATTATTATAATAAATAGGGGTTTTAATATGAAACTACATGATCATCATCAGCCAGTATCTAAGTACAGTTACTAAGTGCTATTGAGTGCATGGAGGATGTGGAGACAAATGGATAGGAGGGACCAAATTCTGAGGATAATTTAGAAAGAGGGAACAGGGAACAGTTAAATTAGTGAAGTGAGTCGTGTCTTAAGACATGTTTTTAAAACACACTTAAAAATGTCAGGGCAAGTTATTAGTTGGATTGTCTAAAGGCCACGTCACACGCATCAATCTTATGAGCGATATCGCTTAAGCGATCTGCTTTTTTGATCGCTTAAGCGATATCGTCTGTGCGTCGCTGCGCAATGTAAAATCGCTTGATTGATTGATTGCAGATTTGTGAGCCGGAGCTCAAATCAAGCGATAAACGCTTGATCAATCTGCAGCATCGTGGTGTGTGACACCACGATGAACGATCTCCCAGCGGCAGAGCCTATGCTTGGAGATGGTATCTATGGTAAACGTCGGGTTACTAAGCGCCGCTCACCAGCGATGTGAGCGATATTGTTAGCGATCGTGCGTGCACGTGATCGCTAACAATATCGCTCATAAGATTGATGCGTGTGACGTGGCCTTAAGGTAGGGCATTTCAGAAAACTGGCACAGCTAGACAGAAGTCTTGAAGACATAGGTGCAAAGTTCGGAAAATGGTGAGTGGTGATCTTACATCAGTTGCTCAACAGACAACATGGAATGGTGATAGACATGGACAAGGGAATATATACACTGAGGAGCAAAAGGGTAACAATGTTTTGAAGTATTGACCTTCATGTTGTATATTTCACCATCCACTACAGCTTTACGTGTGAGACAACCACATTTTATAGACAGTAATCTTGGCTATCTCATACATAAATTTGATGTGCGACTATTTAGCATATGATGAATAGTGATGCAGACATTTGTCATGTGAATCTTTTTATTATTTTGTTAATATTTTGTAAATTCACTTTTGTTTTTTAACACTACATTATTCTTTCTGGGCATGCTCTCAATCAGATTCAAGCATGTCTCTACGCAAATCTGATCCAAAGTTTCTTCTATACTTTTCAAATGTTGATGTGTATACAACTCATATATTGTTAACTCATTTGGGTAATGTATATAGCTTTTTCTTCAACTCTACCCACAGGTATTTGGTTCGGTTGATGTTTGGGGACTGTGGGGGCCAATCCAGCACCTCTACTTCATTGTCATTAAACCATTCTAACAATATTAAAGTCAAGACTTCTTCTCCTTTTTTGGGCCACAACTCCAAACATGTGTAATGTGCATCACATGGTGCTTTCATGGATATCTGTGATCTCACTATACCAAAGCACTACTTCCGTGTTTGTTGAGCCCTAACTGATAGACCTTGTGATGAGCTAAATTGTTGACTCCGATATTTAGCCTGGAAATGCACCTTTTGGCTTTTTCTATTCTTCCAACTATCATGGAACTTACTTGATGAAGCTGGGCAACTTTTTTAGCCAAGAGACCGCTATAGATGAGCTGGATAATGCTGTTTCTCTTTTCAATGGAAATTTTCATAGCTGCTCCTCAATTCAAACCAGTGATCTTTCACTTGGGAATTACCTAATAACATTCTGAGCTATTAGGGAATTTGAGGACAGGTTGTAATTTGTAGTATACAGGAAGAAAAGATTTTTCAAACACCAGGAGCAAAACAGTGATAATGCAGTGAAAATGCATGAATATGCATAGCTACTCATATGCTAAATAGTTGCAAATCAAATTTATTTATGATATAGCCAAGATTATTGTCTTTAAAATGAATGTAGTCTCCGCTAAAAGCTGTAGTGCGTGGTGAGATAAAGAGCCTGAAAGGCAAAAGTTCAACATATTATTAAGCTTTTGCTTGTAAGTGTATAGGGTGGTGCAGAACTGTGGAGTGCTATGAGGGATAGAGATATTTGTATTGTATTCTGCAGAAAATAAGCATCAACTGCAATGTCTGGCACAAGATAGAGGTATTTGTGGAGCACCTGGACAATAATACGACCCTAGCTATCACATTCAGGGAGGATTGGAGAGGAGAAAAGTTGGTTAGAGACTGAAAAGTAGAGAGTTGCAGTAGTTCCGATGAGAGTGAATAAGAGCAACATTAAGAGCTTTTGAAGTTTTAAAGTTGAGAAAGGTTATGTTCTGCACATGTTTTTAAGAAACAATAAAATTAGCAAGTAAGTGATTGGATATAGGGAATAAAGGTAAGTTCTGTGTCAAATATTACCCCAAGACAAAATGCATGCTGCTTGGGTTGAACCAGAAAAAGCAATTGCAATATCGAGTATAGGTAAGTTAGTAGAGGTAGGAAACATGAAAAGTTCAGTTCTAGAGAGATTCAGTTTCAGGCAGAGGGAGGACATGATGTCAGAGAAAACAGACAGATAATTCCATAATTTTTTTTTGTTAAGGTGGTGGTGGTGTCAGAAGATGATATGCCATCAGCATAAAGATGATACTTGAAAACAAATCTGATGATGTTTTGTCCAAATGTGGTGGTGTATAGAAAGAAGAGCCAGGGTTATAGAAATAAGCCTTGAGGAACCCTGAGAGTAAGGGGAAGATTACAGGAGTAAGAGCCAGCAAAAGATACTGTGAAGGAGTCATCAAAGAGGTAGGAGCGGAACCAACAGAGAACTGTATTATTGATGCAGATAGAGCAGACTATAGTGATAAAGAAGTGGTGAAGATTAGAGGTGAGCAAACTGTTCATCAACAAAAAAGCTGCCAAACTGCTGATGTACAGACAAAAAGTGCGAGCAAGCTTACGAGTCTCCTACTGCTTGCTTCCAGGGCTGCTCATTAGGCTTCATAAATATTAGGGATGAGCGAGTATGCTCGGCACTACTCGTTACTCGCACGAATATCCCGGTACTTGGGATGCTCAGCGAGCACCGAGTACCACCGAGATGCTCGGACTCCTCGGTAATAATTATCAATCTGACACAAATACACTGCTCCCTTCAGTGCACACAGTGAGCTGGCACCTCAGAGAGAGTAGATTGATTGTTAGGATCCCTCTGGGGTCACAGTAAGGTGTTGTGATGCTGCAGCGATTTGAAAAAGCCCACCCTCCCACCCTTTCCCAGAAACACTCGTTTTATAACCAGAAGTCTGTGGGCGGAGCCTGTAACTAATTGACTTACATTGGGCTCGGTGCTCTGGCCAAGTACACGAGTATCTTGGGATGCTCGGCCAGAGCT
Organism: Allobates femoralis; assembly: GCA_033576535.1. Taxonomy (NCBI): domain Eukaryota; kingdom Metazoa; phylum Chordata; class Amphibia; order Anura; family Aromobatidae; genus Allobates; species Allobates femoralis. The sequence continues at coordinate 541,525,412 of JARQOC010000002.1, forward strand.
TCGAGCATTTTAGTACTCTCTCATCTCTAACAAATATTCACTGCACTGACTGGAAGTGGGTAATCACAGATACTCACTTGCTGTGAGAGCGTCTGTGATTGGCTGTTGCACTCAGACTGCGATCCTAAAAACAGTACCGTGTCTGTACTTAGTTGCTATACCCAATAGTGTATGGCAACCAACCTGCCATCATAGTGTGTAAAATAAAAAAATAATGGAAAAAAAGCGTAGTGCTTCACTGTATTTTTCATTCTCAGCACAGATAAAGTGGACAGCTGTGAGCCACCACCCTCAGCGGCCTAGTTTTACCTTGGCTGGCAAAAAAAATGTGTGGGCTTTGCCCTATTTTTTATTGCCATCCAAGGTAAAACTAGGCAGCTAGGGGCTGGTATTCTCTGGGTGGTGGGGGCCCATAGTTATTGGGGCCCCCGTGCTATAGAATAGCAGCCCGCAGCCACCCCAGAATTTGGCGCATTCATTAGAAGCGCCAAATCCTGGTGCTTTAGTCAGCTTTTCCCAAGGCCCTGGTGTGGTAGCATTGTAGTAGATCAGAAGCAATGATAATAGGTGTGACAGAGCCAAATAACAGTAATATCAAAAATCTCAAGAAATATCAAGGCCTTAAATAATAACTGGAGAAGATGTGGAAGATGAAGGCAACATTGATTTCAGTGTTGATAGGAGCACTTGGAGCAGTGAACCCTAAATAGGAAAAATGTCTAGAACAGATTCCGGGAACAACATCTGAACTATCTGTCCAGAAAAGTGCACTGTTGGGAACAATTAAGATCCTGCCCAGAATCCTCAGACTTCCAGGTTGCAGAGGATCCGAGAATGAGGAAGGACCTAAAAACCACCCCACATGGGGTGAGAACATAGTATATACAGGGTGAGCCATCTATATGGAAATACCGAAATAAAATGTGAATGGTTGGTGATATCAACTTCATGTTTGAGGCACATTAGTAAATGTGAAAGGGAAAACTTTTCCAGATAGGTGGTGACCATGGCGGCCATTTTGAAGTCAGACATTTTGTATCCAACTTTATTTTTTTCAATGGGAAGAGGGTCATGTGACACATCAAACCAATTGAGAATTTCATAAGAAAAACAAAGGTGTGCTTTGTTTTAACATATTTTTATTCTTTCAGGAGTTATTTCAAGTTGATATCACCATTCATTCCCATTTTATTTAGGTATATCCATATAAACGGCCCAATTGCCCGGGTGGGCTATTTATATGGATGTTAGAACCAAGCACACCATTGTTTTTCAATAAATGTGATGTATCACATGACCCTCTTCCCACTGAAAAAAATAAAATTGGATCCAAAATGGCCAACTTCAAAATGGCCGCCACGGTCACCACCCATCTGGAAAAGTTTCCCCCTCCCATATACTAATCTGCCACTAACAGGAAGTTGACATCACCAATCATTCCCATTTTATTTAGGTGCATCCATATAGATGGCCCACCCTGTGTATATATATATATATATATATATATATATATATATATATACTGCATCTCAATGAATTAGAATATCATAAAAAATCCATTTAATATTGCCATGTTTCTGGGAGTCCTGAAACACGTTGATTAACAAATTAATATTATATTCACCTTTAGATGTCTTGTGGAATACGGCAGCGTGGTTTTTAACCCTTCATCCTCCCTACTTTTATTTTCTGAGATAATGACCTTTGGGTTTTCATTGGCTGTAAGCCATAATCATCAACATTTACAGAAATAAACACTTGAAATAGATCACTCTGTTTGTAATGACTATATAATATATATGTTTCGTATTGAATTACTGAAATCAATTAACTTTTAGATGATAATCTAATTCATTGAGATGCACCTGTATATGCGGACTTGGACTTGCTTACTCTAACTTTCATTTCAGGAAATCTGTATACAGCAAAAGTAAAAGGCAATAAAATGATCTTCAGAACAATACGTTCCATTTCACAGATCTTGGGTACTTTATTGTACAGAGCTAATCATTTTTTGACAATTAGGCACCAAATGAAGCATTTGGTAATGTTAATATGAGCAGTTAGGAAGATGAAATCAGTTAATTTAATTTTAACAAATCTGACTAGTCCAACTAATGATGAAATATCCGCTGCCAATAAGTAGCACATATTTTTAAGAAAATAAAAATAGAAAATGTAACTATTAAAAGTATTACACGGTAAGATGAGTGTGATTGCACCTTTATACTGCTGCCTTATTTTTTGTTTGTTTTGCAATACTTTCTTATGAATCTTCCTCTGAGACCTGCAACTTTTTCTCTGGATGACATAGACTTTCTAAAGATTGTTTTAATTGAGACGATTTGGAGTTTGGAGTGCCAACATTTAGTTTACAGATTAAAGTACTCATGCTTAAAAATTGGAGGAAAGCTATTTTTTTTAAATGGAATTCAGAAAAAGTGTACCGTATATACTCGCGTATAAGCCGAGTTTTTCAGCCCAAAAATTGGGCTGAAAAGTACCCCCCTCGACTTATACGCGAGTCAGTGCTGTATACCGATGTATACATCGGTACATACCGATGTATACATCGGTATACAGCAGCCCCCGCATCCCCAGTAATGCAGGGCCCCCCCAGCGTCTCTCCGGTCACCTGTAAAGGAAGCTATACTTATCACAGTGCTCTGTCCGCGCCTGCTCGCACCCGCTCACAGCAGCCGACCGCGATCCTCCATCTTGCGTCTTCTTTCTTCCTGTTTCTGTGGTCATCGCGGGCAATGACGTCATTCCCTGCGACGAGCACAGGAAACAGGAAGAAAGAAGACGCAAGATGGAGGATCGCGGTCGGCTGCTGAGAGCGGGTGCGAGCGGGCGCGGACAGAGCACTGTGATAAGTATAGCTTCCTTTACAGGTGACCGGAGAGACGCTGGGGGGGCCCTGCATTACTGGGGATGCCTGTATACTACCGCTGGGGCTGCTATATACCTCTGGGGCCCTGTATACTACCTCTGGGGCCCTGTATACTACCACTGGGGCTGTATATACTACCACTGGGGCTGTATAAACCACTGGGGCTGTATATACTGCTGGGGCCCTGTATACTACCACTGGGGCTGTATATACTACCACTGGGGCTGTATATACTACCACTGGGGCAGTATATACCTCTGGGGCCCTGTATACTACCACTGGGGCTGTATAAACCACTGGGGCTGTATATACTGCTGGGGCCCTGTATATACTACCACTGGGGCTGTATATACCTCTGGGGCCCTGTATACTACCACTGGGGCTGTGTATACTACCACTGGGGCTGTATATACTACTAGGGCTGCGTCTATACTACCACTGGAGCTGTATATACCACTGGGGCTGTATATACTACTGGGGCTGCGTGTATACTACCACTGGGGCTGCTGTATCGACCTCTGGGACTGGTGTATACCACACTGCTGGGGGCTGTATACTTGTGCTAGGGTCCACCCTCGGCTTATACACGAGTCAATAGATTTTCCCAGGTTTTGGGGGCAAAAGTAGGGGGGTCGGCTTATACACGGGTCGGCTTATACACGAGTATATACGGTAATTCTGTAATAATGTTGCTAGTATTATTTTATATATTTTAATGTTGGTTCTTTATTGATTTGTGTTGGCAAGTTCTGAGAACCATAAGAGTGAGTGCCCAAGATCAGGCTCAGCAGCGTTTTGGATGCAGTGTGTTTTCGCTGTGTCTAACTAAAATGCTGTGTTGTACAGTACCAGCATGGATTTGTAGAAGCCCCAAGCCCACTGTGCTTCTTTTCTTGTTGCAGTATAAACTGATATGCTGTGCGGCCTCTCGAGTTGCATCATGTTAATTTATGCTTGGAGACCTGAGTGTTCTCTGCAAGGGAAAACAGAAATAATGTGCTGTACCCAGCATCCTGATCGTGGACAACACTCACTTCTCCGCAAGAAGAATGATGTTGCATTTTTTATTGATGAAACTGTGTGACTATTTGCTTTTTGTGGGGTTAACTGTACTATGTGATTGATTTTTGTTCTTCTGGGGGCCAGAACCTATAATGTGTTACAAAATGTTGAATCTGTTATGAAACCATTTGTCAGGGCTTCCTAGAAATACAAATGTTGAGCCCCAGGCCCTGGGGTACGCGAGTATCAGGCTCGGTGGGGTGCTTGGGATGTCACATGTGACGCCACCTGTACTACCTGGTGATGGGTCACCAGCGCCGCCACAGTCCTCCGGAGGTAGATGGTAGTGCCACTGAGTTGGCAGAGCTACCTACAGGTAGAGCTGGTCCCCGGGCAGCGTTCATGAAAACAAGCAGGATGATGGAAAAAAAACACACACAAGCAAAGTCACTTTCTCCCGGGGACTTTACTGTCAATCTTTAGCAGCGTCATACCAAGTTCACAGTTCTGCATCAGATGGTAAATAACAGGTAGCTCTACGGATGGCTGCAAGTGGATCCCAGGTGGTATGGTGGAACCCGTGGTGTACGTTAGTTGACGAACCCATGTCCTTTTTTCCCCGCCTAGGATGGGCCTATACCAATGGCTCCTTTTAGGTAGTATTGGGGGTCCTCTCCTTCTTGTTGAGGAAGCAGACAGACCACTCCATCTGGCAGGGTGCTCTGGTGATATATACCGACCACAGCAGCCGGTTGCCGACTGCAAAGATGGACTTTGGCCAGATACTCGGCCTGGCGTTCCTGTGGTGGACTAGAGAATCCCCTAGAGTATGGTCGCTCCATGCTGGGGTTCCCCCTTTTTCTCTAGGGCCTCAACTCTGCTTGTCGGGCGCCCTCTTTCAGGATCTCCTCAAGACCCTTTTTCCTTCCCTCTGGATCAGCTGGAAACTGTCCGGGTAACCCTTCCACCTCGTTCCACACTCTTTCAACTTTCCTCCTTCTCTGACTGTTCCGACCCCCTCTCTCTCTCACTCACTAGAGAGAGACTACTCTTTCTCCTAGCTGGCCATTTCTGCTGAAGACTGACCTTTGTTCCCCCTAGAGGTGAATATAAGGGAGTCTATTGCAGGCGAGAAATTCTTATGGCGAACCAGCCTAAGGGGCCTGGATAGCGTTCAAAGGTAACCTGCTCACCTCAGTATAAGTCTTGATCCGGGTGTCCTCGCCACAGGTACGATTCTACATCTCGTCGTGCAAAAAAAGATATCGTCTTGAAGTACGACTTCTCGTAGAAATCCCCATCCTTTTGTCCAAACGCGTCCCTCCGATAGTCGGCATCCCCCTCTAGTGTTAAGAGGGACGCCGCTGCCGGGTCTCCTTGTGCGGCTCTGGCCTGCTCCTCGACCTCGCGCACGATATCTCTCCAATGGGTTGCCGCCATGCTACCGGGTATAAAGGAGTCTTGGTTGTTCTGTCCTTCTCTTCCGGTTTGTCTCTTATTGGCAGCCACTCCCGGAGAACTTCCTGTGGGCCGCCCCCCTGATTGATGGCAATCGGAGCGCCACACTTTTTGGCGCCTCTGTCTTGGCCCTCCTTCTTCTAGGGGATGAGGCACACCCCGGGCCTGCACATGGTGTTTCGTACATGGCTACAGCGCCATCTTGGGTCCTCCTGCAGTGATGGCGGGAACCCATTTTTGGCGCCAAGCAATGGCCGTAAAAGTTCTTTTCAATTGTCCAAGGTGCACAGTACCCAGTAGTATCGGCACAAGATCCTGTTCATGAGCGCCAGAAGGATATGTCGAGCCCCAGGCCCTGGAGTACTTGGATATCAGGCTCGGTGGGGTGCTTGGGATGTCATGGGTGACAGCGCCTGAGCCCGTGGCCTGGGTGACACTTCAAAAAGGGTGTATTTACAGGGGATAAGAGTTATTGTCACGTGATGCTGCCTGTATTACCTGGTGATGGGTCACCAGCACCACCACAGTCCTCCGGAGGTAGATGGCAGTGCGGCTGAGTTGGCAAAGCTCAGGCCCAGCGTTCCCATGGTGGGCTGGAGAATCCCCTGGAGTATGGATGCTAAACGCTGGGGTTCCCCCTTTCTATCTAGGGCCTCGACTCCGCTCGTCTGGTGCCCTCATTCAGGATCTCCTCAAGACCCCTTCTCCTTCCCTCCGGATCAGCTTGAAACAGTCCGAGTAACCCTTCCGCCTCTTTCCACACTCTTTCCAACTTTCCTCTTTCTCCGACTGTTCCGACCCTCTCTCTCTCTCACTCACTAGAGAGAGACTACTCTTTCTCCTAGCCATTTCTGCTTTTTTCCCCCTAGAGGTGAATATATGCCCTCCTGGGTAACCTCCCACCGCTCAGCTAATGTGGGAGTGTAGGAATAGGTCCCACTCACCAACCTAGGGTCCACTTGCAGCTGGGGAAATTACACCTCTTTTACGGTTGCAATACCCCTCTGTGACGCCTGACTACGTGAGGCGCCACACAGACAAGCAGATGTGGAAAAATGGAGTGATTAAGGCTTTTATATTTAAATTTGCAGTTTACTGAAAATGTAGCAATCTGCAATGAAGCCCCAAGGCAGGGCTTCATAGGAGCAGAAACATGGCAGACATTGGGGCCTATTAGGTGCTAAAGTGATTATTTCACAAGGGGGCTATGTTGTGGCAAAAAAGAATACCTTGATGTCACAGTTGTTATTACTAGCAACTGTGATTGCTGCAGTTACAAACAAAAGCCATCTGTATAAAACCCATGTTTGCCTGCAGACTTAGGAATTCAACATGGGAGGTACATTTATGTAAATGTTGGAATGGGTTTCATACTTGCATGTCTAGTATTTGTTTTTTTAATTAAATGTATTTTTAATGATTATTTGAGATTCATGACTTCTCCCTTGCTTACTGGTAATCCCCTAGCTGGGGTTTGGTACCCCGGTGTGAATCCTCTGTGGCAGTGAGTGATGACCTCATATGTGAAAGCTTCACACATCCACAGGAGACACTGGACGGATGGACCTGATTGGTGAAGTAGAGGAACCATGGCTATCAACCTCTTAGGAGACCTGGTAGAAGATCTAAGGACCTGCTTCTAGTGTGGGGCTGTACATACAAAACACTGGACATATGAAATGATTCGCTCTGTGACACAGCTCGACCAAGGAGACCTAGTGAGAGATCTGAGGACCAAATCCTGAAAGGGAGCTGCAGATATGTGAGTGATTCATCAATTATTGTTGAGCTTTTCTGGCTTGAGGGTAGTAGGTGTCTGTGATGTGAGAGCACTTATGTGATATTTCTCTTCGTGAGACTGAATACCATGTTCAGGGCTGCTTGTGGGCCTCATTTCCCTCCAGATTCTTCATTTTTATGGGAAATCAAAGCCAATGTATAGACAGGAATGTCACATAAACAAGCATTTAGAAAAAAAGTGAAAATAGCACAAAGTGCCAGATAAAGGTAAAGCTTCAATATGTATTTGTCTCCAAATGAAAACCCCAGACATGGGATAAAAATATCTTAGGGCCCTTTCACATCAGCGTTTTTCGTAATTCGCGGCAGATGCGGTGAAAAAACCGCATCTGCCGCATTTGCCGCATAACGGTTCCACTTGCGGCACGGTTGCGATTTTTTCCATAGGAAGTATAGGGGGACTTGCGGCAGATGCGGCAAGTGCGGTTTTGCACTTGCGGCAGGTGCGGCAGCGAAAAAAACCGCGGCTGACCGCGGTTTTTTTCGCTGCCGCACCTGCCGCAAGTGCAAAACCGCACTTGCCGCATCTGCCGCAAGTCCCCCTATACTTCCTATGGAAAAAACCGCAACCGTGCCGCAAGTGGAACCGTTATGCGGCAAACGCGGCAGATGCGTTTTTTTCACCGCATCTGCCGCGAATTACGAAAAACGCTGATGTGAAAGCACCCTTACACATTTTGAGCGCAACACTGCGCTCTTAGATGAAAATGATTGTCAAATAAACAGACTTATATACATGTTACTAACATAGAATCCCTCCTATTGTTCTCACCTTACAGTTGCTATGTGTTCAATCTAATAATCCAAAACGCCTCTCTTGAAACGATTTTTCTGCCTACTAACTCCCCATTTTGGCAGACAGACTTTCTCTACCCCAATGAAAACCTTAGACAATTTTGCTTTTCCAAAAATTGCTTAGTGACTCCATAATAACCAGCATTATTTGTGTTAATATTATATAGATGTTCAGCCATTCTTTTCTTTGGTTTGCTACTTGGGCACCCAATATATTTATTGCAGCATGATAGACATTCCACACAATAAATGATATTTGTACTATTGCAATGTATTTAATATTGTATATTTCATATATTTTTTTTTAGTACTAAAAGTGAGTAAATTATTGCTAGAAGCATTTTTTCTCACTATATAGTGTTTTGTCTGGTATAGACGCTATGTGGATGACACCCTTGTAGTCAGGGGTGAACCTAGCCTCTCTGCTGCCTGAGGCAAACTGCAAAACGGCGCCCGGTGCCCCCTTCCCCCCGCTAGTTAATTTTTTTAATTGATAAAAATAAATCTGGTTCATACAGATTTATATTTATCCTGCAAAAACGAGCAAAATAGTGGACATTTTAGTTTACAGAAACAGAAAAAAAGATGTCCACACAAGGATGTCAGCGGCATCACACACACATACAAGAACCACCCAGAAGAAGAATGAACAAGGATCATTAATGGCAATGACAGCTTGGCACAAGCATATAGACACATAATGACGACTGTCAGAGCTGTGGTCCTGTAGGCAGACACAGTCCTGCATCCTTATAGCTCAGGAGGCAGCACTGATTGCCATCCTCTGACACACGCCTACAAAACTCTGGACCGCTGCCTGGCACCGAATATTCAGACAAGTCACCATGCCGCACCGTCCACACAGCACAGGTAAAGACCTGAAGTCTGAGCATCAAAAAGTCGCCACTGCACTAAGCTGGTAAAATGGCGCTTCTCCTCCATCCAACAGACCACACTTACTCCCGAATTGCTTAGCCAATCACAAGCGCCGCACATGGGGCTGTTTGGAATTAATAACAGGGTACTTCCTATTGGGTTGAGCAAAGGATGTGGGAGCGGGAAGGGGGAAGAGCACCACCGACCAACCGCTGCTCAGGAGAAACATGGCTGGATGCCTGAAATTACCGAGGGGCAGCAATGGACCTGGTGTGTAAGGGTGGTTTCACATTTGCGTTCGGAACGCAAGCGTAACAGAAAGCAGCCAAACGCTTGCGCACTGCGTTCCTATGTTTAACATGGGAACACATAGTAGCTGCATTTGGCTGTGTTTGATTGCGGTTCCGTTTGGAAGCGCAAAATTTATGCGTCCTCCTCCACCCTCCAAATGCAACATGTTGCATTTTTTGTGCGTTCTCAGGCGCTTGTTTGATCAGCAAGTGCCCGCAAGCGGACAAACAATGCATGGATCTCAATGGATCTGCAGTGTCCTCCACATGGCAGCGCAGGAGAACGCTGCAGTTCACATTGAAATTTCGTCGTCGGCGGCCAGGAGGAGGAGGTTCTCCGCCTCTCGACCGCCGTCTAGATCGCTGATTGGCTGGCCGGGCACCATACTGATGTGAACGCATGCGGAGAATCTCCGCTGCGTTCACATCAGTATGGCAGCGTTTGCCCTGCATTTGCATTTGCATGCCCTGCGCATGCAGACACAAACGTGAATCTGAATCCAGCCTAAGTTATGGCCAATCAGTCCTGCAGCAGAGGGACAATACATCCTGCATCATAGAAATCATGGAGCCCCAGAGCAGCAGTTCTAATTGGGCACCCCCCAACAAAAACAATATTTGGCTGGGTGACATTGGTACATCTCTCACAACATGTCAGCCTTTAAAAAGTAATTGTACTCCTACTGAAGCCCCTAGATTCCCCTTCCATTCCCCCCGTAAAGTGTGATGCCAACAAAAGTGCCCCACAAACACTGTATGATCCCCCACAGTGCATTCCTCCACACGCACAGTATGATGACCCTACTGTACCTCCTTCAACTACCACAGTACAGTATGATCCCCAATTATGACCCCCACCCAGCTCTCCATGTAGTAAAATGGACCTATATACAGTATAATGGCCCCCAACACAGTCCTCAAATAGCCCTTCATAAAGTATAAAGGCTCCCTCGTAGCCTTCCCAGTATTATCATGTCTCTCACAGAGCCCTCCAAATATTATAATGGCTTCCATATAGTATAATTTGCTCAATCTATTATATAATCACGAATGGATTTCGCGCAACCTTTTGAGTCCACACTCGCTGCGATTCAGCGTGGTCATGTGGATACGAACGAAGCATTGGCCGCGCAGCGGCCATTGCGAGCAGCTCTAAGGCGACTCGCTATGCCGCGCAGCGGCATGGCGAGTCGCCTTAGCAGCGCGAAGCATTGGCCGCGAAGCGGCCATTGCGAGTCAGAGACTCGCTCTGCTAGAATCCCGATGCATTGTGCATCGGCACCCATCTAGTATAATATAATACACCCCTATAGTATTCCACATAGTATACCGCACCCCCAAATCCCTACATATATTATGCACCCCCATAGTCTTCTATAAAATATAATGCACCCCCACAGTCCTCGATATAGAAAAACGCACCCCCCACAGTCCTCCATATAGTATATTGCACCCTGTGGTCCTCCAAATAGCATATTGCACCCCCACAGACCTCCATAAAGAACAATTCCCCCCCACAGTCCTCGATATAAAATAATGCACCCCCACATGCCTCCATGTAGTATAATGCACCCCACAGTCCTCTATATAGAATAGTGCACCTCACAGTCCTCCATATAGAATAATGCACCCCACAGTCCTCCATATAGCATGTTGCACCTCCACAGTCCTCCATATAGAATAATGAACCCCCACAGTCCTCCATATAGCATAATGCACCCCCATATAGCATACTGCACCCCCATAGTTCTCCATACAGCATATTGGACCCCCATAGTCCTCCATATAGTATAATGCATCATCCCTCATAGTCCTCCATATAGTATAATGCATCCCCTATAGCCTTACTTATAGTATAATGCACCTCCATAGTCTTCCATATAATATAATGGGCCACAATAGTTCTCCATATAGGATATTGCACCCCCATTGTCCTCCTATATTGTACTTTACATATGTTCCCATCAGTGTACTGACTAAAAAAACTATTAAAAAAATAAAAAGTAAATACCTCTTCTCCTCAGCATCTCCTCTGCCGCTCTGCACGTCTCAGCACAGCGGCGCTAAGTGATGACATCATTGTTCCCAGCCGTGCTGAGCTGCAGAGGGGTGGACAGCAGCGGCCAGGACTCGGGAGAAGAATGCTGCTGGCAGAGGCGGCCGAGACTATAGGAGCAGCATGCTTGGGAGGCCACCACTGGTACACACATGGATCCGCTCCGTACACCTAGTGCACACTCAGCTCCGTACACCACGTACGCCTCGCACACAAGCGGCTCTGCTCCGTACACCTCGTACACACGTGTTTCCGCTCCGTAGACCTCATACATACGTGTCTCCTCTCCGAACACCTCCTACACACGTGTCTCCGCTCCGTACACCTCATACACACACGGCTCTGCTCTGTATGACTCGTACACAAGTGTCTCTGCTCCGTACACTTTGTACACACGTTGCTCCGCTCTACACACCTCATAAACACATGGCTCCGCTCTGTACACCTCGTACACATGTTGCTCCGCTCCGTACACCTCGTACACACTCGGCTCTGCTCCGTACACCTCGTACACTCTCAGCTCCGCTCTGTACACCTCATACACACTCGGCTCCGCTCCATACACCTTGTACACACGGCTCCACTCCATACACCTCGTACACACACGGCTCCGTACACCTTGTACACTCTCAACTCCGATCTGTACACCTCGTACACACACGGCTCCACTCCATACACCTCGTACACACACAGCTTTGCTCCGTACACCTTATACACACTCAGCTCCCTAAGTACACCTCGTACACACACGGCTCCACTCCGTACACCTCGTACACACATGGCTCTGCTCCGTACACCTTGTACACTCTCAGCTCCGATCTGTACACCTTGTACACACACACGGCTCCACTCCATACACCTCGTACACACACAGCTTCGCTCCGTACACCTCGTACACACACGACTCCACTCTGTGCACCTCGTACACACTTGGCTCTGCTCCGTACACCTTGTACACTCTCAGCTCCGATCTGTACACCTCGTACACAGTTGGCTCCGCTCCATACACCTCGTACACACTCGGCTCCGCTCCATACACCTCGTACACACTCGGCTTCGCTCCATACACCTCATACACACTCGGCTCTGCTCCACACACCTCATATACACATGGCTCTGCTCCACACACCGCGTACATACACAGCTCCACTCCATACACCTCGTACACATGCACCTCCGCTCCATACACCTCGTACACTCAGCTCCACTCCATTTACCTCATACATACACAGCTCTGCTACATTCATTTACACTGTAAATCCCTAAGCCCCACACACTTCACCTCATCAAGCACCACGGTGGAGTCCTGGCTGCATACTGAGGAGCTGATCATGTGACCCCTGACTCCTCCCCTCCTTTGACATCATCACAGGTCCTGTCAGCGCAGGGCACTTTGAAGCATGAAGCCGGCTCACACAGCCGGCTGACACTGCCTATGGGGGGGGAGCTTTGGAGACCACGGGCAATGCAGCAGGAGTCTGCTGCGCCTGGGGAGATGGCATGCCCCGCCAGCAGCCCTAGATATGCCAAGCCTCCTAGTCGCAGCGTTGGCGGCCAGGACTATAGGAGCGGGGGTGGCATCAACAGGGGCCACACTATCACCAGGCGCTCCTTAGGATGCCGCCCCCTGTCTACCAGCAGGGCTCACCGCCTGAGGCTGACACTTCATGTCGCCTCGTGGATGCTGTGGCCCTGCTTGTAGTGTAGTCTTGTTGCGTATCGACCATACCACACTTCATTGATTATGGCTGGGGTCACATTTGGGCAGGCAATTACGTTCACCACGTCCAAATCCAGATGTGGTGAACGCAATTGCCTTCACACACATTTTGCTACCAAAATGTGTGCTGTGAACCGCAATACAGTAACTGGATTGCTCCGGATGTGTAATCCGGAGCAATGCGGTTACCGTATACCTTGCTCATCCCTGCTACCGCAGGGATAAGCAAAGTGTTAAATGTGTATTAACACATTAAATATGAATATTAGCTGTGGGCAACATGTCTCTAGGGGGTGCCCACCCCCCTAGAGACATGCTGTGCACTCCACTCAGCATATTAGGGGATAATAAGGCATTTAAAGTAAGCCGGCTATTGTCGGCTTTATACTAATTTATGAATGAAGCCACAGCTCCCCTGACAGTAGAGCAGATACTGTATGTAATGTACGTGTAGTATCTGCCGCTGTCCTTGGTCCTGTAACCATTAACATTAGGTCTATGGCAGCGCACCCCCACAGACCTAATGTTAATGTTTACAGGACCCTGGACAGCGGCTGATACTATACGTACATTACATACAGTATCTGCTCTACTATCAGGGGAGCTGTGGCTTCATTCATAAATTAGTATAAAGCCGACAATAGCCAGCTTAATGTAAATGCCTTACTAACCCCTAACATACTGAGTGGAGTGGACAGCATGTCTCTAGGGGGGGTGGGCACCCCCTAGAGACATGTTGCCCACAGCTAATATTAATGATTAATGTGTTAATACACATTTAACACTTTGCTTATCCCTGCGGCAGCAGGGATGAGCAAAGTTTATGGTAACCGCATTGCTCAGGATTACACATCATGAGTAATCCGGTTACCGCATTGCGGTTGCCAGAATCGCTCCGGAAACTGCAGCCTGCATGATTTTTAGCGCAGGCTGCAGATCCAGAGGCGGTTTCCGGATTGCATGTAAAGCAATCTGGTTACCATAAAGGGCTCCTATGGGGAGCGTTTCCTGATGCGGTTTTCAGCTTTCAAAAAGCTCAAAACCGGATCAGGATTTAAAAATCCTGCCGCATGTGTGACCCCAGCCTATCTCAATGCAAATAACATCAATCTGCAATTTACTTTCATGGTCCCACTTACAGCATTTAATTAATTCTTGGACTTTTTTTGAGTGGCAATCTTATCACTAGAAATGTTGATTTTTCTGATTTCAGGAAACCTATCAGCTGCAATACCATTCTGCACACTGACACTTGTCATCCTGTCCATACTGTCTCTTCAGTTCCATATGGTGAGTTCATTAGAGCTAAACATATTTGTTCTACTGACTTTATTTTTTTCTAACAAATGTGTTAATATCAATTATAGACTACCATATATACTCGAGTATAAGCCGAGTTTTTCAGCACAATTTATGTTCTGAAAAGTGCCCCCCTCGGCTTATACTCGAGTCACTATGTATTTGCTGGGGGGAACTGTGACTGGGAGCTGAAGGAGGCAGGAAAGGGCTGCAGTGACAGGGGGCAGTCATGTGGGCCGCTCATTAGTGTAATGAATATGCACTGCATCCCCCTGTCCATCAGCGACAGTGGAGCGGTACATATTGCACTACACTAAATGTACTCAACCCCCCCATAATAGTATCTGGCCTCCAAGGCTGCGGCACATATTAAAACAACAAACCATTTATACATTACCTTCACTGCCCCCCAGCAGTTCTATATCCCCTTGCTGGCACATGTCCCCAAGCACTTTCTATCCCCCCCATGCTGGCACACGCCCATCAATGTGACCACCAACCCATCATAGACTGGCCCCAAGGCTGCGACACCCTGTTAAAACACCAAAACATTTATACAATACTTTCTGGCGTTCCTTGCAGGCACCACCGTCCTCCAGTCTTCTGCACTCTGGTGTATGTGACACAGCAGAAACTGAGATGCAGGGTGCCTGCAAGGAATCGCCAGAAAATTGTATAAATGGTTGTTGTTTTAACATGTGTCGCAGCTTGGGGGCCAGATACTATGATGGTTGGTGAGTACACATTGATGGGGCGATGCCAGCATGGGGGATAAAGAAAGTGCTTGGGGACATGTGCCAGCATGGGGGGACTATAGAACATGCTGGGGGGCATGTGCCAGCATGCGGGGATATAGAAAGTGCTGGGGGGCATGTGCCAGCATAGGGGGCTATAGAAAGTGCTGGGGGGCATGTGCCAGCATGGGGAGGCTATAGAAAGTGCTGGGGGGCATGTGCCAGCATGGGGGCTATAGAAAGTGCTAGGGGGGACATGTGCCAGCATGGAAGGCTAAAGAAAGTGGTTTTGGGAAAATAGATACCGCTAAAATAATATCAGTGTAAACCCAAAACTATGTTGGAATTGTGTCATTTAGAATTACAACTTTGAATGAAAAAAATAAAAACTAAATATGGCTATGTTTGGGGAAAATAAAGAGGAAAAAACAAAAAACAAAAAAAAGAGACATAGCCTGTCATAAGATGGTTAAACATATTTTGTCAAATGCTTAGGGATACTGAAAAATAGATAGGTTTGACGAAAGAGATTGACTGTTTACTATAAAACATTCTGGCACTGCTGCCTGCGGAGATGATTTCTGAAAACATATACACAGGGCACATGACATGTTTCCACTTACATGTATTTAATTTATTGTCTCAATTTTAACTGATATATAGAAGAATAGACAGAGAGTAATTGTCATTTTACCTTCGATTCTCCATGTAATAACACAAAGCATAAGCTCTTGTTAAGGCTAATTACAGCCATTACGTGGGTAGCTGTGCCTACTATTTTAAAATAGCGCGACACATTGCAATTGTGACACATTGATAAGACTTCTATATTGTCACTTACCTGATTTCAGTGTTCAGCAATCAGCTATGCTAAACTGTAATTAATGTCAGTTGTAAAAGTGTTGCTTTTGCAGTGTGTAGAGTGTTTTAGCACAAAACAGATTGTTGCTCACATATTGAAATATATAAGAAAGAACCAGTGTGATATTGTTTGCCTATTATTAGCAGCTTAGAAAATAAAGCAAAATGTAATTAAGGACTCAAGTTTATTCAAATTTACAAAAAAGTTATCTTTGTTTTCACTCTATCATATAATGTTTTTATGGTATGTACTGGTAGGCAGTTTATTCCCCCATACAGGTGCATCTCAATGAATTAGAATATCATCAACAAGTTATTTTTTTTCAGTAATTCAATACATAAAGTGAAATGCATGTATTATATAGAGTCATTACAAACAGAGTGATCTATTTTAATTGTTTATTTCTGTAAATGTTGATGATTATGGCTTACAGGCAATGAAAACCCAAAGGTCATTATCTCAGAAAATTAAAGTAGGGATGAAGAAGGGTCTGAGAGATAAAATATTACCTAAATAGTTATCAGAGGCTCACCTTGTGTGGTTGTGAGAGTCACAACCACTATAAAAGCATATCATGGATGCTGAAGTCCCCGGTGTGGTGCATATAGAGTAGGAGGGAATGAAGTATTAAAAACCGCGCCACCGTATTCCATGAGACATCAAAGGGTTAATGTTATATTGATTTATTAGTCATGGCATTTCAGGACTCCCTGAAACATCCTGAAACATGATATTAATTTGTCCTGAGGAAGGGCCAGGGAGCCCTGAAACACGTCACTCACATAGGAGCGTCTGCAGAGTTATCAGCTTTAGACTGGACATCCCCTTTAATAAATGCACCAGAGGGATGAACTGCAGACACCCAGTATATGCCATAAAAACAACTACGGTATATCTATTCATAGTGTAGCTATTCTGAATAGTAATATAACACTGCATGTCATAATTATTCACTTAGGAGCTCAATCATTGAATTTTCAATCTTTCCAACTTTGGTCTATGTCTGACTACCTTTGGGTGTAAAAATAACTACAAGTGAATAATATCAATACATATACTATGGCTGGACTTAAGCTATGGGCTTTGAATTTCAAAGGGTATTTTCCCTTGCTACATAGAAATTTAAATTGGCATAATAAAAGGTGTATTTAATTTTAAACTAGTATTATATGGTAATTGGTCATTAAAGTTCATTATATTAGGGACTACCTAGTTTTTCATTATGACTATACTATTTTGTTATTAATAAATTACAGTCTTTTCATTCTCTACTTTATTGCAGTCCCTACTACTACAATGGATATCCATGCGATAAATACACATTGTCAGGGGGGCTTACATTCCTCCATATTTCTTATGTTTATGTTTGTAGGGAAGATTAGATGTCATTGGATCATCATTTGTTTTATTGCTAATATAGCACCTTTAATTCTGCAGCACTTCAGCGAGATTATCATCACTATCCCCACTGGGATTCACAGTCTGTGTTCTCTATCAGTTTGTCTTTGGAGTGTTTGAGGAAACTGAAGAACCGAAAGGAAACCAACACAACCACAGGGAGAACATACAAACTCCTTGTGAATGTTGTCTTTGGTGTGTTGCATTATGCATTGTTTGTGTATTGTGTGTGTATCCTGCATAATGTGTGTATTGTATATTATGTGTATATCATGCATTATGTACAGGTCTGTGGAGTCAATAAGCCAAACCACCAAGTTTGACTCCTCAATTTCCCTAACTCCAACTCCGACTCCATGACTACGACTCCCTCATAGGCTAGGGCCCCACTAAACAGTGCACCCACGTTAACCAGATTCAGTAACTGCAAAGTCTAGCCTGCTGTAACGCACACCGTTAACATCGGGTGCTTCCTGTGAATGCTGCTCCATAGTAACATGATGTTTATATGGTGCCCCACTGGTCAATGCGCCACAGTAGAGGTACTGCACCCATAGCTGAGTGTGCATTATTCCAGTCATTGGGGAGTGTAAGGTTAACCTCATCCCAGCATCTCTACACCTAAAATAGGGGACCAATTGGCCACCCGTTATCAGGGTAACCAGTCCCGGTGGGAGGAGTGTTAGGGTGGAAGGAGCGGGAACCACACAGAGAGTTAGTGAGTCGGAGTAGTCTAGTCTGAGGAACAAGTCCTACAGGAACACCGCAGGGAGGGTGCCTAAAAAGAGCGGCGACCCAGACAGAAGAATGAAACCCGGTCCCGGACTTTAGCACAGTCCGGGCCTAGTCCACAACAGGGGACCGGCTCCGAGTCACAGTGCAGGCGAGTCTAACCCTGAGCCGACAATACCGGTAGGTCGCAGGTCTGCCCGAGGCATCCCCGACCAGGTCCAGAATGCGCAGCCCTGTCAGAAGCACTAAACTGGGTTGAGCCCCTTAGAGAAGAAGGGTATCTCATAGCACCCAACGGGCCTGGTAGAAAAGTGGGTTGTGCAGGACAGTGCAAGTAAGTAAGGAGGCACAAGTAAAGACACAGAGGACAGTGAAGGTACTAAGGAAGGAACACTCTGGGAGCCTCAAAGAGACTTTAATCTCCTCAGTGACTACCCGGCCAGCTACCCGCAAAGACTGTGTAACTGTGTACCTGAACAACAAAGAACTTTTGCCAGTAAAGTACCCGTACAGAGTCAGCAAGCCTTCGGTGTCTTATTCTATTAAGCTAATCCATAGAGCTGTTACCATGACAACCAGCACAGCGGGTACACTGCCTCGGGGACCCCGCTCCACCTGCAGGGAGCGTTATCAACTGGCTGCAATATCAACATCCCTGGCGGTCTGACCGTGGCGCTGGTGAGATCACCAGAATCTGTAGGTGGCGTCATGAGATATTTATTTCTTTTATTATTTTTCCCCTTTTCCAAGTGACCCCAGGGTACGGGTCTGGGCGGGCAAACAGTGACAACCCCTTTCAGTAAACGCCCGGATACTGAGTTCCCATAGACCCCTGGGCGGGTCATCTACCATGGATGCAGCTTCACAGGAAGGCCCAGGCAGTGTGCTTTTGCAGGACGCACAGGAAAACATTGCTGACAACATTTTCCTGTGCGATCTGCGAAAGTGTACTGCCTGGGGCTTCCTGTGAAGCTGCATGCATGGTAAGCATCGAGTTACATCGAGCAGCGCTCACAGGAAGCACCCGACGTTAGCGGTATGCATTACAGCAGGCTGGGCTCTGCTGTAACAGCATCCGGTTAACATGGGTGCATTGTTCAGTGTGGCTCTAGCCATACATGGCTCATGTTTAAGTGATACATTTAGTGGAGTATAATGTAAACATCAGGCTGCTAATCATTATTATGATACAATAATCAAGATATTATGACAATAATAATATTACATTATAATAATGTTCAGCACATTCTGCATTGAACTACTGTAGCTGTGGCACCCCTGCTGGGGATTGCCACAGGACCCACCGATGCAAGAAGAGACATACACCTTGGTACACACAGCACACAACATTTTCCACCCTAGACCTGGAGGGGGAGCTCTACTTGCTGCCTTAAGCAAGTTCCCCTATAAGAATACAGGCGTGAGGGGAGGAGTCAGTTAGTCTGCCCTGAGCAGTGAAGGGAGCAGTTAGTTCCAGTCAGAGAGCCAAGGGGAAGGGACTGGAAGGAGCTGGTTGCTGGGATCAAGCCGGGCCTAGAACCAGGGAGCACTACCCAGCTGTGCAGCACCCTAGGGAGAGGGACGGAGGCCAGTGCAGGAAGTAGGAAAAAAGAAGAAGAGAACATTCCTGGCTTCCCTTTAGCCCACCCGGACACCGGAGTCCGATTCTGCTAATAATCTATTGTAGCAGGAAAAGCCCAGACAGACCAGGAAGATCTAGTCCCCCTGAAGCTACAGCAAGTGAGACACCAAAACCTGACTAAGCATAGGACCAGGGGCCCAAGAGGAAAATAGGGATCCCTCCCACAGCAAGGTCCTCATTGTCGGTTATGGAGTAGTACCCTGAAAGGGAGAAAGAGCAGCAAGTTCAGTTACAGGCAGAGCTTACCCCAACCACCGCACACAGTGACAGAGGAGGCCTCACAACTCTCCAAGGTGAAAGTCCCAAATTGCACCGAGAACCTGGTTACTTTTCTGGACCGTACCTGTTACCGGACATCAGTAAAAAGGTACCGAAACAGAGACTATTGTGTGTGTGCCTACTTGACCGCCGCAGCCTGCAGAATTCACCGCCGAACTGCCACTACCACTCTCCTCATCCACCCCACTGCCCTGAGGTAAAGCTCCACTTGTGGGGAGCTGTACTACTCTGAGCTGCACCTCCATCACCTCAGCGGCCGGCCACGGCACTGGTATCCACATTACCAGGTACCACAGGTAGCATCACGTTATCATTCCCCCATCCATCATCATCACCCCCGCCATTGAGGGTCCAGGTCATGGAATCGGGAACCGACCAGCCGTGATCCCCCATCAAAGTGACCATCTGTCCCGGTATCCGAGTACCCCCTACCCTGTCGACCGACTCATAGCTATTATATATTATGTATTTTAGGAGTTGGAGTCGGTCCATTTTATACCGATTCGAACTCTGAGTTTACCAAAATGGAGACTGACTCCGACTCGACGACTCAGATTCTGACTCCACAGCCCTGATTATGTGTATGTATCATGCATTGTATGTGTATCATGCATTGTATGTATCTTGTATTGTGCATGATGCATTGTTTGTGTACCATATATTGTGTATTTAACTTATGTGTATCATACATTGTCTATATTTTTCATCCTCCTTCACTATGGATTGTGGTTTCCACCATGCCTTCACAACACATATTGTGACCTTATATTGTGCATCATCTGAGGCCTAGTCAGCTGCAGTGTCACCACATGTAGTAATGCAGAGGCCTAATCACATCAGAAGCCCCAACTCAGAGTGAAGAAAATGATGTGTGTGCGATGGGAAAAAGCAAAGAATAGATGTGCATAGGACCATAGTGTGGGCTTTATGAGTGTCAGGACAGATGAGCCAAAAACATTCCATAAACACATGGCTTGCTGACTTTGCTGTAAAGTCTATGCTTCCACTAGGGTCACAACTCTACAGATGACTGCCAACAACAGGATACTTAGCAAAATAAATCAATGTTATAAAACTCTCTGGATTTACACTAAGTCAGTTGCTATTTTTTTTCCTTTTGTTCTAAGATTTTTTTTTTCTGTTCTTTTGAAAGTAGCAACCTTAGAAAAAGAGCTGAATCGACTCAGAATGACAGCTCCATTATAGAAGAGAATATGTGCTTTAATGACTTTCTACATATTCAAAGTCAAACTTGCGACTTTTGAGTGTGTTAAACTTTTTTATGCGTACAAGCTGCAACAATGGAAAAAAGTTAAATATTATTTTGCATAACTGGAAAATGACAGCTTTGTCTATACACTGAAAGTCCACTTGTGCTATCATTGTGTATTGTGGTTTTCTTTATTTTTTAATGTAGTAGTTATGCTGCTATCCTTTATTTTTATTTGTTTCACTCTAAATCCCAGAGTGGTAATGTCTAGCCAATTTAGCAGACATGAACCTCATGCTTAGTGTCAGGTAATCCTGAACACTCACTGAATATTTATCATGGTGGATGCAGGGAGCGTCCGGAAACAGTGCATGACAGTGGACACATGGACCAATGATGTCCTACAACAAATGGGGAGACACCGGGGGGTGCAAATACAGTGGGGAGCCCTGCTCATAGGGAACACGGGAGAGGTGACCTCCTGCACTTACCTTTGGCTGTGCCCTGAACTCCCTACCATTCCTATAGGAGTTCTTTCAACTCGTCACTGAGTAGGATACCTAGGTCCTCGCTGGCCCTGATGTTAGGGCTCAATAGATAATGGCCGGCGGACGCGCTAGTCCCAACCACTACAATAAAGAAGACAAGAGGGAAGGTGAGACAGACAGAGAACAACAAAAACAACTTTATGCCTACTGCCACTTCTCCTGGGCAGCAGACGGCTTGGCAATGGTCAGGTTTTCCAGAAAGTTTCCTCCTCAGGAAGCCAGACCAGGTATGAGGTTCAATCTACAGCAAAGCATGCTGGAACCAGGGTGCACCAAGCCCCACTGCCGCCTGAGCCGCGGCACCGATTACGGGGGGGGGTGCTAGTGGAGACCAGCACTGCCGCCCCTTCTGCCTCGCTACCCGCCGCCTGTGCCGCGGCAGTGTTTGCCGGCCGCGGGCGTGAGTAACGGGGGGGGGTGCTGTTGAAGCCCGGGGTGCTGCCGCCCCTACTGTGACTCTCCCCCGGCGGTCGCCGCTTACCTGCGGTGCGCGCGGGGTGAGCGGCCGGCGCCATGACAGGGGGAGGCTGTGTGCATGAGGCGCCGCCCCCTTCTGCACTGCCGCTCCCCCTGCCGGCTGCCGCCTAAATGACAGGGCTCACACTGTCCAATGGACGGTGCGGCCCTGGCTGGAACCATGTGACTATATAAAGGGGAAGGAGTAATCACAGAGTGGTCACACCTGGACAAGAACTAGCTAGCTTGCTGGCAGGAGAGACTGATATTAGCTCAACTGCCAAAGGAAAGAAACCCGTTTAATATGAAGTCTCAACACAAACATGAGTCAGAGGACCCAAACCCGTCACATGTCTCCCAGGTAAGAGAGACCATCGTGAAAATATTGTAACTTTTCTCCCTACAACAAATTGTGGGTTACAGCAATGAACTGTATATGTTGAGGATGATATCTAACTTCATCACTAATTCAATAAATCTTTTACAAATCTGTTCGCCTGTACAAGTCTCAACAACCTTCCACTCAGTTTTAATATTCAATAGCCATATAATCCTAGACTTAGGCCTGTGATATACTTTACTCCACTTGCTAAACACTTTAAAGGGTTGTTTCAAGCTATTTAGAAATCTCTCTACAGCCAGAAACACTGATGAAATAGCCTATAAATGTATGCCCACCCATTTATCTCTACAGTGATGTCTCATAAACCTCAAGTGACCACTGCAACCATTCACTGGTCTCAGCAGTCCCACGACATAGTCTGAGTCGAGTAATTAAAGGTAGCAGTCGTGTGTCGTCTATATGGGACTACACTAGATAAATATAAATTACATTAGATTACATTTGTCACTTTTCTAAATAACTCATTAGCAAAAGGTCTCTAATGTTACCCTAAGGGTACCTTTACACGCTGCACCTTTTCTAGGAATTTCACTGGCAATTTGCTGGTTGCAGTGAAATCATGGACACATTGCTCTATCTTGTTGCTGTGTACAAATGGAACAATGTCTCCATTATTTCACTGCAGCCAGTAAGTTGCCAGTGAAATTCCTAGAAAAGGTGCCACGTGTAAAGGTACCCTAAGGGACTTCATTTCATAGAAAAAGTTAGATGCAAACTTCCAGGCTATGGAATCCTAACATACCAAGCGAGACCCCACAACAATCCACCACCTTCCAAGAATGAGATTTCACGTGTCATCACAAGATCAAGAATTTGTCAGCAGGTTTTTGTTATGTATTCTGTGGGCAGCATAAAGTAAGAGTTAAAACATAGATTTCAGTTATGTGTCGCTTATCAAACTGTGTGCTGTTAGTTACTTGCAATGATTGTTTTAGCACCAGGAGCTTCTCATTGCTGGACTGCATCAGCTACACTAGCGTGTGTCTGTTAGATCAATTATTCCCTCTCCTGAGAATAGCAGGTGCATAATTTGTAAACTACAGGTTCCGAGTTGATCAGAGGTGTAGGCTTAATGGTTACATGTTTCAGCACATATATTTTAGATCGTCCTTCATTTACATTCATTAGCTGTCGTTTCCCCTTCATCTTTCCAGCTAGTCATTTGCCTTCCTTTTACCTGTCTACCTCTCTGTGTCAGTATCACTGAAGTTGTATCCTTCGCTTCTCCTAGACGTCTGTTGTGGTTCAAGGTCTTACCAGCAGTACTCCAGTTTCTCAGCCACATACTAGTAACATGTTAAATTTAGCTATCCCCACCTTTCCTCATTACACACACCCTGGTGCGACCTTGTTCTCAGTTCCTTATTTTTCTCTTTAACTCTCGATTCCCAACTGAACTGTAACAAGAACGAGGGGTTGGTCTATAAACTGAATGCCTCCCTTTCTTCCAGATTTTTATTCATATTTAAATAATGGCCCCTTCCTCAGGACAAATCAATATCAGAGCAATTCAGGGAGGCCTGAACGCATTGACTAAAAAAATCAATATTATATTCTCCCTTTGATGTTTCGTAGACTACGACAGTACAGTTTTTAACCCTTTATCCTCCCTACTTTTATTTTCTCTAAGCCATAATCATCAACATTTACAGAAATAAACACGTGAAATAGATCACTCTGTTTGTAATGACTCTGTATAGTAATGCGTTTCACTTTGTGTATTGAATGACTCATAAAAATTAACTTTTTGATGATATTCGAATTCATTGAGATGCACCTGTGTAACTTCAGATGTGATAGGTAGATAAATCGACAATTTACAAAATAAAATATGTGCTATCCTAGTATACAAAAACATCCTTAGAAATATGATTTATTTTGGTCTAGGTGCCAAAAAAGAACTCTTCCAACACCAAATCTAAGTTGCAGTCCTTGACAAGCTGATAACATTTCATATCATCCTATCTTTAAAAAAACAGAAATTCCTGCAACTCGCCAAGCGTCGTCTTCTCGATAGAGCTGCCAACATAGTGATAAGAGAATGAGGATATTTATAGGACTGTTTTTCTTATCTAGCAGCTAAAAATTTTACTCATATTTAGCATCTCAGTTCTCAGGCAGATTCTTATTTAATTTATATTAAATATTACAATTATGAGAAAAATTTGAAGAGGCAAGGTAACACCTGTCATGAAGTTTAAGCCGACAATGAAATATGTAGCATGAATTTACCACAATATAATCTGTTGAATCTATATTTTATTATTTTTATTCACGGTTTTATTTTCTGAAAATATTGTGGAGTTATATCGACCTGCTTAAAAAAAATCATCGATATGTAATATGAAAACATCTACATACATTACAATAAAATATTAAATAGTCGTCTTTTTTATTACAGCAACTATTATCTTGTTCTCTGTCGTCCCAAGACTTTTTATAATAAAACTTTTTTAGAGTTGAATGAATCAATATTTAAAAAATTTGGTAAAGCTGGAGCATTTGGTTTTCATATTGTTCTATTTTAACCACTTAACGCCATATGACAAACATATCGGTCAAGGACCGTTCATGTGTGTGCTGGGTTGCCAACCATCCAATAAAGATCCAGGACAGTCCTGCCCATAAAAAAATGCAAGGTATCCGTGATATTTTGAAGCTGAAGAAACATAGACAGTTTAGTTGACTTTAACCCCTTCCCTCCCTTACTTTAATGTGAGCTCCAGCAGTGAACTCACATCATTTCCCCAACATCTCAGCTGATTCCATCAGCTGAGATGGGGGCTAACAGCACCGAACAAAGCCGCAATCTGATCGGTACTGTTAACCCTTTGGATCGCGCTGTCATTCACTGACAGTGTGATTCCAAAGCGCCACGGCGGGGGACTGACCGCGCCACGGCGGGGGACTGACCGCTCCCCACCAGATCGGAGATCCTGCGACAACATTGTGGCATCTCTGTGCATTACCTGATAGCCCGGGGTCCTTCAGTTACCACGGATGCTATCAAGGATAACTTCCTGTGAGTGATTAGCAAGCACGGCCAACCACAGAAAGTGATCATTTGTGCTACGTCCCCATGTGCTGCAGCTCATCAAGACATAACACAAGCAATTGGACTGTGCAGCACTGTGGCACCCTATAGGCTACTGTAAAATAAAGAATACATTAAAAAATAAATTTTTAAGAATGTGAAAAAAAACACAAAAGTTCAAATCACCTCCCTTTTTGCCCCATTCAAAATAAGAGTATTAAAACAAATAAAAAAATACACATGTTTGGTATTGCATGCGTTCAGAAATGCCCGTTCTATCAAGATATTAAATCAATTAATCAGAGCTGTAAACTGCGTAATGGAAAAAAAGGTCCAAACGCCAAAAGTACATTATTTTGGTCACTGCAACATTGTAATAAAATGCAGTAATGGGCGATCAAAACAGCGCATCCACAAGAAAATAATATCATTAGAAATTACAGCTCAAGATGCAAAAAATAAGCCATCACACAGTTCCAGATCCTGAAAAATGACAGTGCTACGGGTCAGGGAACATGGCGCAAAAAGTGCTATTTTAATTTTTTTTTTCAAACTTCTGAATTTTTTTTCACCACTTAGATAACAGTAAAAGTATACAAGTTTCGTATTTACATACGCGTACCAACGTGAGGCATCATACTGTTACATTAGTTTTACCATATAGTGAACATGATGAGCAAAAAACCCAAAAAACAAACATCTAAGTGCATTTTTTTGCAATTTCACCGCACTTGGAATATTTTTCCCATTCACTTTATACTATATGGCGAAATAAATGATTTAATCTGAAAGTATAACTCGTCCTGTAAAAAACCAAGCCCTCATATGTCTGTATTGATGGAAAAATAAAAATGTTATCACTCTTGGAAGAAGGGGAGGTAAAAATTAACACTAAAAATCGTCAGGTGGTGAAGGGTTAATTATCATCATTTTATAGTTTACTGTAAATGCAACTAACGGCTCCATATAGTATTACTTGTAATCAATGATTTACGCAATAACTACAGCCCTCTATTTGGCTGCCCCCTCTTATACAACAAAACTCGCACAAACAGGCAACCCTGGCACACCAGCCTCGCTAAAGAACTGAGACAGGCATCCAGGGTTGCTGAGCAAAGATGGAAGAGATCCCACTCCACTGAACACTTCGCTGTATACAAGCAGTCCCTCACTAACTTCAAGTCCGCACTCACTGCCGCAAAATAGGCCTACTTCTCATCTCTAATAACCTCCCTGTCTCACAATCCTAAACAGCTATTCAAAACTTTCAATTCTTTACTCCGTCCAACAGCACCTCCTCCCTCTCCTCTTATCTCTGCTGAAGACGTTGCCTCTTTTTTCAAGCAGAAGATTGATAACATCAGAGAAAGCTTTGATCGACTATCCCCAGAGCCCCCCTCATAACTTCACAGCCCTCCTCTTCCAAAACCAGCTTTTCCACCACGACAGAAGATCAGCTCTCCTCCCTTTTGTCAAGATCACACCTCACCACCAGTGCCCTTGACCCGCTCCCATCCCACCTCATTCCCAACCTCACCACAGTCTTCATCCCAACCCTAACCCATCTCTTCAACTTATTACTAACTACTGGTGTCTTCCCCTCATCCTTCAAAAATGCCTTGATCACACCCACCCTCAAAAAGCCCTCCTTATTGAAGCCCCATAGCTGCCACCTTGGTGGTCCTGTGAAGCCCTGTTTCAGAGTGTCACAGGAGACCACTACTTACAATATATACTGCAACATGTGTCTATTGCAACATATAGAATAAGAAATTATATGTTCAGGTTCCCTGTGGGGACTATAATATGGTTAAAAAAATATTAAACATGAACACACAAATATATATATAAGCATATACGCATTACATAACACAATAATGTACATATTGCTTTTTAGGATGTGCTCCCTAAAGTCCCTTGGTTCTCTTTATTGCCCTATAGTAACTTGTATATGGAAGTCAAATCTTGGAGTAATATCAAACACAAAGAGATGAAAATATTTCCATGAAATTTTATGTTGCACTCTTTGAGTTTTCCTTACAAACATTGATGCAAAATAGTACGGTAAAATGTAACAGTATATATTCTAATGCCGCCGAATGCTGTTTTTCAAATCTGTTACTCTTCACTTCAGTATCTGATCTCAAGGAATAATTGCTCAGAACTCCCTCCCAGGTGCACAGGTCAGTAAACCGCCACATGTCTTTTCCTGTGCTGAGCCTTTCCAAGCAGAAAGACTGCAGGAGTCCTTGTAAGAAGGCCAAAAAGATAACGTTTGGGGGACAAATTGAAATGTATCCAAAAATATCTGGATAGAAAATATAAAGAAAAATATGAAATTAGACTGCATTACTAATGTACTAATGTACTAATAAGAATTCACTGAGTCCATAATAGAGTTAGTATGAGCACAGGTTACAGCTTTTGTCTATTCCAATAACATAGTAATTCTTTGCTTGCGTTATTTTATCTATATCTTGAGTTATATACTACATGCACAGCCACAACCTCCTGCAACTGTTTGTACGACACTGAAATTGCAGCCCACATTGTAACATTAGATATAATGCTTTCCTCTGGTGTTACCTTACATGCAACAGAACAAGAGAAGGATGTATATGTTTCCAGATATGCTTGAATTGGTTGCTAATCCCAAGTCGCACGTAAGACACCCTTGCCATAGACTCCAATGTTAGTCACACATGATATGTGATTTCTTAGCATCTGCATCTTGGCTATTTTTAGATACAGCAATATCTAAGCTCTAAAATAGGCACATGACATCAAGTCACAGACAAGTTGCTTAAATGTTCTTGGTCATGCAACTTGTCAGAGTTATGTATCCTCACCAAGAGGATGACTGACCATGCTCTCCTCCTCCTCCTCCCTGTTCTCAGGCCAACCACGCTGAACAGACGGTATAACAGTTGTGCAGGTAGTACTGTCTATAGCGCATGTGACACGCCCACTCCAGGGCCAGGGTACTCGGAAACCGGGCAGCTTGTTGTTCTTCTCGGTTCTTTCGACGGGGAGAGATGGGGGCCGAGACCCAGTCCCGTGATAAAGGAGGATTGATGGGGAAGACAGGGAAAAGGGATATTTGTGACGCCACCTACGGTACATCTGGGACGGAGACCGGCATCTTGGATGGTTTCGCTCCCTGCAGGTGGAGCGCGTTCCCCAGTGCAGCAGGAAGGAGGATTCAGTTGTAACTTGGCAAGTGTTCATTAGGTCATCAGCAGCCAGGTGTTTCATGCAGCCTCTGCAGCCAGTGGTCATCGCTAAAAAAAGTCTCACACACCACAGCTGGAGTTCCATAACTTTTACTTAGTTATTTCAGCATGGCCATGGGTGCTTCCCCTTTTCCAACCTCTGGTTCAGCATTGTCTCCAGAACCAGGAGAGCGCAGTCGAGCATTTTTCGGTGTTCCTGTCTCTCTTATTGGGTGTCTCTTTATCTGGTCGTCCCTCAGTGCTATAAGTTAGTCTCTCCACTCCTCTCGGTGCCTCTGCACACAGAGATCAGGTACCGACAGCCATGGGTGCTCAGTTGTACCACTCCCCGGTACTGCTCCCGAGTTCGGACGCCTTCTCCAAGTTGTCCCTGGTGTCTGGCCGCAGCTCCTGTTAGGAACTCGGGGCCTCCAGTTTCAACTGTTCAGGCTTACAGCATTTGTGCCATGTTCCGTGCCGTTCCCTGTGTCATCCACCAGCCCCTCTGTACTCTCTCAGATATGGGCATATGGGGATCTACATCTCGTTCCGTACCCCAAGGACTCTGTCTTTCCTCCACACACGCTGGTCTTTCCCTCCCCGGGTGAGCATGGTGGTGCTCAAACCCACCGAGTCAACACCACTTGCTCCTCACTCTCACTCCTTCCTCTCTCTTTCCTACTACTCCTCTACTACTACTTTTTTCCTTCCCGGCTACACTTGGTCCTCCATCTGGGTCCACCACTGTCCCGACATCCCTAAGTGTTGTGTGTGTGTGAAGCTCAACTGCATCATCACAGCACCTGGAGAGCAGAGGCACAACCCCCCTCTGATGGAGGAGTGCAGTACCTCTGGTGGCGGCCTCACGGTGGAGCGCCACATTCCCCTTAGGCAATGGTTAGCTCATCCCCAAGCAACTCGGTAACACAGAAACTCACAAAATGTTTTTTTTTTTATTAAATAACAATAACAATATGCATCATTTTTCTTCTTTTCCGGGAGGAACCTTTCTTGAACATTACTATAACAAAGTGCTCGAGTCTCTTAGTTGTCATAGGAAAACACAGAATGCTCATAAAAAGGTAGAAAAATATAAAATGAAAATAACATATAGTCCACAGTCTGTCGAGTGATTTCCCCTACCGGGGTTCAAACAGTTCTTTGTCAGAAGTCCTTCGCTGAACTACACAGTGCTCATGGCGGGTTAACTATACACATTGTACATTTTTATAATTCCCGGTACCTAACTAACTAACCAACTATATACAATTTTTACACGTTTCAACTGTCTAAATACTATTTACACTGACTTTCCAGGTCTTACTTTATGGGTAAGGGCGCTTGCCGCACACCGTCCTTCCCATTTGAAAGTCCAGCTGGTTCTGCATAGGGGGCTTGAGGCTGCAGGATCTTGTACATCAGCAATGCGTACCAGCCTCGTTGTCCCATACACTGGGTGTAACCGACCTCTATTCCGGGGTAGTCATCCCAACCTGGTTGTCCCTTCGGGAGATATGACTCGAAGTCCCGTCTTCTGACAAAGACCTCTTGCTCCAAGCCGTAATCCTTTATGAACCCCCAGCCGTTCCAAAGGTTGAAGTCCACAACAACTCCTCGTACTAGAGTCTTTCGTGCGTAGGCTTTCTCCTCCAGGTTAGCCTCCTCCTGCTGCTGCCAACGGTCTTAGCGTTGCTGTCACTCTTCTTCTTCAACAGCTTGCTTCATGCCAAAAGTCACCATCATATCTGCTTTCTACTTGCTCACCTTCTGGGCTGCAATCGGGCACCCCTCGGTTAGACTCTCATAGGATGCCCAATGTGCCCTCCCGTTCTCGACCTCCAGGGTATCAGCTGTGCTCACACTGTGTTCCAGCTTAGCGGCATCACCCTCTGACTTCGGCACCGTTCAGGTGGGTCTGGTGTGGCAGCTGGTGGCAATTCTGTTGGCTCCGGGGTCACTGGCCAGGCTCTGGTTTGTTGGATCTACCCTGGTGCTGCTTCTGGTGGAGGAGTGCAGTACCTCTGGTATCGGCCTGCCCTGGTGGGGCGCCACACATGAAACTAGCTTGTGTCCTTCCTTCTCCTCCTCATTGACCCTAAACAACATTGGCATGAGATGAGGCTGGGCTGTGTGTAATCACCATGTATGGTTCATTGAACCATCCTCATCGTGCTCCACCTGCAATGCATCCTCTTTGATTTTGAGCAGAGAGCATTTCAGAAGACAGAGAAGCGGGATGGTGACACTAATAATGGCATCATCGCCGCTCACCATCTTGCTGGAGTCCTCAAAGTTTTGGAGAATGGTACATATGTCGGACATCCATGTCCACTCCTGAGGTCTTATGTGTGGAGTTTGAATTGAATACCAACAGCCTAGTTGATGCTGGTAGTCAACAACTACCCTCTTCTCCTCACAAATCCTGACCAACATCTGCAGTATCAGATTACAACGTGTGGGGACATCACACACCAATCTGTGAGCTGAAAGCTGCAAAAAGCCTGCCTTCTGTCTTCGGCCACCACACTGCTTCTTCCTGCCGTTGGGGTGCTTTGCCTCCCTCCCCCTGTGCACTGCTATCCTCGTTCTGCATGTCCTCGTGCCAGGTTGGGTCAGTTACTACATCATCCACCACGTCGTCTTCCACTTCCACACCCTGGTCCTACTCTGACCTTCTGCCAATTGTGTCTCATCATCGTCCACCTTTTGTGACACTTTCCCACCTTCACCTTCATGTGACCGTGGCTGCTCAAATATTTGGGCATCGCTACATGCGATCTCTTCTTGTCCCCCTTCAAGTGGAGCGCTCGAGAGGCCCGAATCTATAAATGGTAAAAGTGAACAGCTCTTCAGAGTGTCCAAGTGTCCAGATGTGGGATCAGTTTTGACTCTCAGCAGGGTGAGAGGAAGGAGGATCAATGGGGAGGAATATGGGTCCAGACTACTGAAACTTGACTGTGTGGAAGACAGGGTGGTTGTTGTGGTCGTGGCAAACTGACTGGAAGCATTATTCGCTATCCAACCAACAACCTTTTGACACTGCTCTGTGTTTAATAGTGATGTGCGGCGGTCCCCTAGGAATTAAGACAAGAAGGTCGGGCGAGAAGATGTGGGTGTTTGTTGTGGCACAATTGTAGCTTGCCCTCGGCCACGGCATTCACCATCATGTCCAGGTCCTTGCCACGTGCCTTGCACATTGTAAATGGAGGGCAATATCTTCCACGCTCAGTAGAAATGGCTGAATTTAGAGCAAAGTAATAAGTGATCTGTGTGACGGACAAACCACAGTTTTAAGTAGCTTGTTTTTTTTAGAGATGGATAATATATGTGTAACAGGCTACACCAGCCCCAGATGTGACAGGAATGAAGCCTCCTGTGCTATATGCACCATACTCTGCTATATACCCTGCCTATATACACTGTCTGTATACAGCTGGATTAATCCTGAAATCAGTTTTTTTTAGAGATGGATAATATATGTAACAGGCTACACCAGCCCCAGACATGACTGGAATGGAGACTCCTGTGCTATACGCACCTCACTCTGTTATATACCATGCCTGCCTGCCTACATATACTGGCAGTATACAGCTGGATTAGTCCTGAAAAGGACTATTTGTTTAAATGGATTGTGTACTCTACACTACCTAAAACACACACTAAATCTGTTCCCTAGCTCAGTAGCACCTCTCCCTACACTAACTGACTGTAGAGCAGAGTGACGATCACAGTGCCTTCAGGTCTTATATAGACTTTATGATGCTGTGCGGCCAGCCAATCACTGTAAAGCCACAACCAACATGGCTGTGGCATTACAGTGTGCGGCAGCCAATCCCTGCATGTGGGCTGGCTCTGTAATGAGCGCCAACATGCAGGGAGGTGGAGCCGAGCATCTCGCCATTTCTTGGTGAGCGCCGAGCATCTCGAGTACTAAGATACTCGGGCGAGCACCGAGTACCGTCGAGCATGCTCATCTATCCGTAGTATTTGTGAAATAAATGGATGTAACTTATACCAGTAACACTGACATGTCAAGGGTGCCTTATATGTAAACTTGTACTGCTGAGGTCACGTTACAAATATTCCTAATTTAACCATACCATGTAATTTTATTTTGTATAAAACACACTGAAAAAATAAATAAATAACCAATTGCAATCCAAGCAGCATGTTTTGGCATAACCTGATGTAACATACTTGATAATACCAACCACTGTGAAAATGAAAGAGAGAAAGTGGGTTTTAGCGAGAATATAGAATGCGTTATGAAAGATCATTTTTGGAAGCTAACTGAAGGCATTGAAGTGCTGTAAATCTGACAAGAAGCTAAAACATTTTTACCCAAAAAATAACATAAATCTGAGATTTCAAACACATTAGAGAGAAAAAATGTGATTCTATCATTCTGAAACGCAATAAGATGACATATTGAACAAGCGGAACAGCTAATCATGTCTTTTGAAGTAGCAGAGAAGAATGTTCTTTTCTAAGAAGACTGCATACATTTTAATATTTGAACACATGAATGAGAAAACAAATAAATTCTAGATCATTTTCACACTGTAAAATGCATAATGGTTCTTGTCACCGGTGTAACAAAGGTATTTAGAAATATTACAACATGCAAATCACTTTGTTTATAATGTAAGCAAGTCATGATATTGCACCATCACATAAAAATCTCTGCCACATTTTAATAATATTAATGACATGGAAATATCAAAGTCACTCTAATAGCCCTCGCTTTTTAAACTCTGTAAGGCTAGGGTCACACGTGCAGATTTTACATACGTTTTTGAGACTTGCTTTTTGTGAAAACGCATACAAAAACGCATCCATAGGCCCCCATGCAAAAACCGCATGCCCAAATAGCAAAAACGCATGTCTGAATGTACCATGCATTTTTGGTACAAAAAATACTGCATGATGCATTTTCTGGTGCTTTTTCAAAAACGCATGCGGTTTTTTAACATGGGGCTCTATGGGAAACGCATGCGTTTTTATATGACACTAAATGGTACCATGCGTTTCCACATGCGTTTTTGCATGCGTTTTTGTATCAGCAAAAGCCCATGGACTTTGGCTGTTTCTATAGAGAGAGAAGAGAAGCCCACTGATCAGTGGAACAGTCAAGTTATCCTAGGACAGATGGAAGTGGACCTGACCCCCTTCGCTTCAGAGCAAGCCCAGGCCATAGAAGACTTCATCTGGGAGAATCAAGCCACGTTCTCCCGTCATGCAGAAGACTTCGGCTGTACTGACAAGATTCAGCATGAAATACCCACAGGGGATGCACCACCAATCAGAGAAAGGTACAGACAAATACCCCCAAAATATTACCAAGAGGTGAAAGAGCTCTTGGCACAGATGCTGAAGAGCGGGGTGATAAGAGAGAGTCATAGTCCATGGGCTGCCCCAATCGTGCTGGTCAATCAAATGATGGGTCTACTCGCTTCTGTGTTGACTACCGCAAGCTTAATGGATGCACTGTTCGTGATTCCTATCCCCTGCCCCGGATAGAGGAGTCCCTGTCTGCACTGGGAAAGGCACGCTACATCTCCTCCCTTGATCTAGCAAGCGGATATTGGCAGGTCCCTGTGGCAGAGAAAGACAAGGCCAAGACCGCATTCATTGTGCCCATGGGACTCTTCGAGTTCAATCGCATGCCGTTTGGGCTAAATAATGCCCCAGGAACTTTTCAGCGCCTCATGGAGAGTTGCCTTGGAGACATGAACTTCGAAGCCACGTTGATTTATCTGGATGACATCGTAGTGTACTCTGCAACCTTTGAAAAACATCTCGAACAACTGGGTCAAGTGTTTCAACGGTTACGGGACCATGGGCTTAAACTGAAACCAAAAAAATGCCGGATCTTTCAAAAAGAGATTGAATATCTCGGGCACAAGGTGACGGAGGCTGGCGTGCAGCCGTCCGATGGGAAAGTGAAAGCAGTGCTACAATGGCCCACACCCAGCACAGTGAGAGAAGTTCGAGCTTTCCTGGGACTGGCCGGATACTACCGTCGCTTTATCAAGGGCTTCGCGAAGGAGGCAGAACCTTTGCATGAATTGCTCTGAGGAACTGCGAAAGGACCAAAGGCACAGAAAATTTGCTGGGGACCAAGACAAGCAGAAGCCTTACACTGACTGAAAGAGGCCTTGGTCAGCGCCCCTGTGCTTGCCTATGCAGACTACAACCTCCCCTTTCGGTTATATACAGACGCGAGCCTCTACAGTCTGGGTGCAGTACTGGCCCAGGTACAGGACGGTATTGAACGGGTGATTGCATATGGAAGTCGGACGTTGCGAGAAGCCGAACGCAACCCTGAGAATTACAGTTCTTTTCGTCTGGAGTTACTGGCACTAGTATGGGCAATAACCGAAAGGTTCTCTGAATATCTCACGGGAGCTCAGATTGAAGTCTATACGGATAATAATCCACTGGCTCACATCTTCACCGCCAAACTGGGGGCAATGGAACAGAGGTGGTTGGCACGACTCTCCAGATATAGTTATCATGTGCAGTACCGTTCCAGGCTTGAAAATCAGAATGCGGATGCCCTCTCTCGTGTTACCACAGAAGCCCCAGTGGGGGAAAGAGATGAGCAGTTAGAGGAAGACGAAATTCCGGACTTCAGTAAATTCACCGCCCAAGTGGTGGAGGCTTGTATACTGGAGATTACGTCGGGCACAACATCGCGCCTGCTCGGCCAAACCAGAGAGGAATGGGTGAAGATCCAGTCATCTGATCCAGAACTGCTTCAAGTGAAAGAGTGGGTGATCCGGCAGTGTAAGCCTAGGAAAGAAATACGGGCCATGCTGTCACACGCGGCCCTACAGATTCTCAGCTAGTGGGACAAGCTATCGGTACAAGAAGGGATGCTGTATCGGAGGGTGCACCTAGCTACGGAGCTGGAAGTACGGTGGCAAGTGGTGATACCCCAGAAGATGGCAGTACCATTGGCCCGAGAAGCGCACGAGAGAGGAGCCCATTTTGGGCCGGACAAGACTTACCAGTGGTTGCAAAGAATAGTGTACTGTCCTCAGATGCTTCGGTCAGTGGAGAAGGCCTGTAAACTGTGTCGTTCCTGCGAGTTAAATAAAGCTCTCCCACAGCGAGCACCAGTACAGACCATTGTCACCAAAGAGCCGTTGGAAGTACTTATGATAGATTACCTGAAGATTGGCCACTCCCACCGGGGCTATCAGTTCTGCCTTGTGATGACAGACCACTTCTCAAAATTTGCGGTGGTGACGCCCACCAGAGATCAGACGGCTGAATCGGCTGCTCGAGCCATCAGTGATGACTTTATCCGGGTATACGGCTGCCCTAAAAGGATACACTCTGATCAAGGGGCCTGCTTTCAGGGCAGTGTCATGAGAGAGCTGCAAAGGATCTACTGGATGCAAAAGTCAAGAACCACGCCTTATCATCCACAGGGCAACGGAGCCTGCGAGAGGTTTAACCGGACCCTCCTACAAATGCTACGCACATTGGAAGATGATCGTAAGAGTCACTGGCCCAGTTATCTCGCAGAACTTGTATGGGCATACAATAACCGTGTCCACCCCACCACTGGGTACGCCCCATACGTGCTATTGTTCGGAAGAGCTGGAAGAGGCATTGAAGAACTAAACCTGGCTCCACCAGAGATCAGTCAAAGTCAGAGTGTAGGGTCTTGGGTTGACTGTCACCGTCGACGGCTGGAGACTATCCATCGAATTGTCACTAAGCGGTTGCAAAAAAAGATATACCCCCGGCAGGAACCTGTACATGAGGCCCCGTTCTTACCAGGAGACAGAGTGCTAGTTGCAGAGAAACACCCGAGACACAAGTTGAGTGAGCGCTGGAAACCAGAGCCGTACATTGTGACCAGAAGAGTCTCTCCCAACGGGCCAGTGTACGAAGTGAGAAGTGAGCGGGGAGGCGGCACCCTCATCCTGCATCGTAACATGCTGAGGCCCTGCTATTCAGAAGACAGGACTGGACAAAGTGACTCGGGGACTGTACCCGTGCCCGTTCCTGCTACTCTCGAGGAGGGCTCTGACGATAAAGAATGGTGGCGGGCCCCGTCCAATCCAACAGACTGGGGAAGGTCGAACCCCCCATCCGTTCAAGATGCAGGTGCCACCCCTGTAGAGCATGAGCCACCAATCTCCAGAGATGACGACGAAGATATTGTACTTCCTGCTACTGCACCAGCGTCTGGTGAATTAGCCGTAGCTCCACGTAGGAATGAACGGGCTAATGCTGGTATTCCCCCTGATCGGTACTTGCCAGATGAATTTGTGTATTCTGTCACTGGAGTCGGTTGTAAGACATTGGCTCCCAGGCAGCAGGTTGTAAAGCACGCCAGAGGTTGCCATCGTGTGTTCCTGTGCAGAGGGCCCCAGGAGAGTATCGGCCGGGACGGCCGATGTTAAAGAGGGGGGGAAATGTAAGACCTGTTAACATTTATATATATGGTTAAAGGACTGTTTTGTGGACTCTTCCTTGCCACCTGCTGCCAAAAAGGAAAGGATAGCAGAGAAAACCCCCTGCTGCTGAGAGTGACATGGAACAGTCCAGGAGGTGGATGAGTGGGGTCTCCAGAAGGAGAAGAGAGACAACTTCCATGTGTGTTGCAGAGACAGAGACAGACCTAAAGAGACTGGATGTGGAGTGAGGTGCCAGACTGCACGATCAAGGCAGAGATCCCAGACAAGGACTGCACTCGAGAGACGCCCGTCAGCGAATTACAGGCCCCCCACGGCAGCGAGGTACCTCGCAGTAAAACTTGCAGTAAAGTGTGCACACTGTTTTAGTTAGGGACAGATAGGAAAGGACTCTGCAGTTCGATATACAAGTTATAGAAAGAAAACGAACACTCTGCATCTCGCTTGATAAAGACTTTGCATTTCTTTATTTAAAGACATTCAGAGACCTTGCATTCTCGGCAAACTAGTCACAGTGGTTATATGTATTGTATTTACTTTTGCACACCTTCCCGCTCCTTCCCCTTCTTTCCCGCACTTTTCCCCCAGTTGTATTAAAAGTGCATTTGTTTAACACTCTGTGTTCCGTGCAGTCTTTGCGTATCCCATTACCCGTGGGCTATTACAGTCTCAAGCAGAGTTTGTGGATTCATCTTCCAAGGTATTAGACTTGGCAGATGACTAGTTAATGTTCTCAAAGAATACAAGTTCTATTGTTGGCCTTTATTTTTTTTTAACAATCTTTGGCTTGACCACGAACCATGACAACTTGATGGATGAACAATCTGTAGGAAGATAGATTTTGTACAAGTCTTGTTAGGTTGGCCAGGGTCTTCTCTGCTATTTCTGATGCCAGGTTTCCTTTTTGCTTTGTTCCTTCTATTCTCCAACCATTGTCTTTCTCCAGTGCTTGCTCTCTTCGTATGATGTGTCCAAAGTAGGCAAGTCATAGTTTTGTGATCCTTGCATCAAATGACCTTTCTGACTTGTTTATTGCCAAAATAGTTTTGTTTGTTCTTTTTGTCATCCATGGTATTGATAACATCCTTCTCTAGCACCAAATTTTAAAGGACTCAATTCGTCTCCTCGATACACTATAAAGGAAAGAGAGTGCAAACAGGGTCTTATCTCAATACAATACAAAGCTCCCAATTGTTAATTGCTCAAATGGGAGGGTTGTGTAGCACACAACCAGCATATATGCAAATAGATGGCTGCTGCAGGGTCCACACATTGACAATAAACCGTGATCTAGAGTGAGGATATGGACTGTGTTATACGGACCTGCACTGCTTCACAAAGGACACGGTCAGAGGATGTACATCACAAATGGCTTCTTTATTTTCTGACAGGTTTCGGAGTCAAACCCGACTCCTTCTTCAGGGAGCCAACAATGTTTGGCAACGCCTTGCCTCCCTTGTCTGTTCATCCCTACGGCAGCGCGGATCATACCAGCACTAAAGCCTCTTTGGATTTCTGGATACAACACCACTATGCACATGGAAGTGCAGATATAGCAGCAGCTTTCTATGCGAATATACTAATTGTGGGTCATCACAACCTAACCAGGTGAGCACATACACTCACGGGAGAGTCATCTTATCTAAACGATAAGACCCATTTGCGCCTTTTTGTATCTCCTCTTTAATCTAGATGTTTTTTATTGTCCAAGTTTCACATCCATATGTTATCACAGAAAAGACCAAAGTACGCATGAACTGTATCTTCGCTGCAGTAAAATATTTTTGGATTTGAAGACCTTGTACAGTGACTTCATTGTTGATTTGCACAGCGGTAGTCTATTCCCTTTTATTCATTTATATAGCACTATTAATTCCATAGTGCTTTACATACATTAGTAATGCTGTCTCTCTTGGGAGATCACAATCTAAACATCCTATCAATGTGGGAGGAAACTGGAGTGCTCGGAGGAAACCCATGCAAACACGGGGAGAACATACAAACTCCTTGCAGATGTTGTCCTTAGTGTCCTTGGTGGGAATTGAACCCAGGACCACAAGAGCCTAGTGCTGCAAAGGCTACAGTGCTAACCACTTGAGCCACCGTGCTGCCCATTTTAAAATGGCTTATAATTTCAAGCTCTTCCGAGTGGAAATAGTCTATGTTCACATAACTTTTACACTTTCATTTATAATTAGCCTATATATTAAGCATCCTTATGGAAACATTTCTTATGTGTAACATATTCTAATGAAATTAAATGTCCTTATTTTCCAAAATTGTTCACTAATTCATAAAGATTAAATTACCTTGTTTATATAATGGGTTTTCAACAACAAATATATTATCCTGAGGTGTTCCTTGGAACAGTTCATCAATATCAGGTTAGTCAGTGTCTGACTCTTCCCCCAAGGTAGAGCCATTTCGAGCAGAAGACGGATGAAAACAGTGTATGGAATGGAAAATCATCATTGCATCACACAGTTTGGTTGCCTCCTGGTTCTACATATCAGTTTCTATTCATTTGAATAGGAACTGATATGCAGGACCAGGGACCAGAGAGTAGCCACAGTGTATGAGTATTCCACATCATTCATCAGTCACTGTAAAAACCAACCTCTGCTAGACTAGTTGATCAATGGAGCTGATTAGTGTGCCCAACCAATCTGATAAAGATGACAGTAGGTCATTGACAATAGGTCAATGAAGACAATAGGTCATTAATAGATTTGTAGTGTTAAATCTCTTTAATGGTAGTGACACGCCCCTCCACGGCCTTAGGATACTCGAAAGTGGGCTTCTTTGAGGCTTCACCACGGGGCTCACAGGGACTGAGACCCAGCTCTGTGACCCTGACGGTGCCATTAAAAGTTCGGTGTGGGTGGCTCACTCTCTTAGGGAAGGGCATCGGGCATGGAGGGTTCATACTGGAAGGAATAACTTGACCTGGGGATACTTGTTAATTTTACATGACGCCACCCACAGGTCGTGGCTATAGATGGCCGCTGCTGCAGGACAGTTCTCCTAAGGGCTGATGGTTGGGAGGCAGCAATGTTCTTAGCCCTCTAGGTAGCTGAAGGTACCTGAGTGA
Source organism: Allobates femoralis (assembly GCA_033576535.1). NCBI lineage: Eukaryota > Metazoa > Chordata > Amphibia > Anura > Aromobatidae > Allobates > Allobates femoralis. The sequence continues at coordinate 541,565,637 of JARQOC010000002.1, forward strand.
GTTGATAGCAGTGTTTCTGGTGCTTTTGACACATTAAGACATTTCACAAACACAGCGGGTTGCAGTCTTCAGTTCTTTTGCTCCCAGTCTTTGTGTAACAGCCCTCTGAGCACTGAGTTCTCAGAGGCAGGGATCCAGCTACTCCAAGTAAGAGGATGACACATAACCAGAACCCCTTCTCTGTCCTTTCACAGCCTCTTTACACTGCGCTTGCCTCACCCTCCTGCCTTGCACCTCACCACACAGAGCTCTGAGCCAATGACTGTGGGCTTTTCCTAGGGGTAAACCTACAGTATCTCCCCTTAGCCCTATGGTTGCCACCTTTTCAGCAGAAGTTTTCGGAAGTTGACTGTGTTCTCATGGAAGTACCACAGCCTCCAGGTTGCTAGTTGAGCCTGGTCTGTGCTCTCCACTAGGCTTGGGGTTCCCGATGTCCCTGTCCTTCAGCCTGGTCCCTCCACTGCCTTGCGCTTAACAATGAATTCGAGCCCCACAGGTGGATCGCTCACTTCCCGTGTCTCTGGGACCCCTTCCTTCCCCTATAACCCCTTGAGTGTTGTTTCTTCCCTCAGTCTGGCTTTAGGGCGAGCTCCCACTTGCTCCATTCCTCTGGCCACTTAAGTTCTTTCTTTCTGTGACAGGCTTTCTTGCTCTAGCTTCCCTCCAGCTCGACTCTAGCAGCTTCACTCTCCTCTCTGCTGTTTAGCTGTTTCTCCTTCTACTGAATAACTGTCCCTCCTGTGTTCTAGATCTTTCCCACTCTATTTGTACCCTCTGTCACGTATCCCACGTCCTCTACGTGTGTGCTTTCTAACTTCACTTCTCCCATGTGCTCCCTTTAACTACATCCTTCCCCACCGATCCCCACTACAAAGGTTCCTAGTGTGTGATCTGGATGTCCCGGAACCGGTCTGTGCCTCTCCATGAGTGGGATACTACACCCTAACACGGTTGCAGCATCTCTGTGGCGACTGGATCTGCAGGGGTGCCACAATAGAAGAAAGCATTTTACTTAGATAAAGATGTCATAGAAATGACTTTTACATTTTTTACTTCTTTTTGTCTTATGTTTTAAACCTTGGGAAATTAAAACATTGAGTTCAATGAATGACATTGAGACATCTCAGACAATAGCAAAAGTGACTGAGGCTCCCAATGAATGCTGGAATAAGCGAAAGACAACAAATCCATGCATCTTAAGGGGAGTTATAGTGCAAGAAAATAATGAACAAGGATCATTAAATAATTTGTTTCACTGTAATCATTCAGTGGAAACAGAATACAGATTACCCAATGCACAAGTACAATGCGTCTTCCTTGGTTAAAATGTTCTATTTTTGCAGCACAATAAAATGTTTTGGGTGTTCTTGGAGTGCCAATGCTCAGTGCAAACAGGACTTGTGCTGTCAGGTCTAAGGCAGCCAATCCACACTGAGTAGTATAGATCGCTCTGAGCGCATTGTTTACTTTTCTGTCTGTGTATCATGGTGGTCTTTATAAATGCACTTTAAAACACAGGCATGACTTGCATCTAAAAAGACAAGTGGAACAAGTCCCAAGGAAAAATGTTTTGTCCATGAAACCATCAAAATATATTGATGATAACATAAAACAACTATTACAAAACTATAGGCTAAAATATTTCTGTATAATAAAAACTGACATAGTTGCATTAGAAACAATCTTTGGGTGCATTAACCTAGTCACACAATAATAAGCCCCCCACATAAACATTAATGCAATATTATTGTATTTATCGAAGTTAAGTAATGATGCACCAGCTAAGTAATACTACTGATGCGCGAGTATAATCGTTACTATTCGGTACTCCCCGAATAGTAACGATATTCGGGCTACTCGCTACTCCGCGAGTTTCTTGCGATTACTCGTTAGGAGTAGCGAGTAGTCCATTCACTTTCACAGTGTATCTATATACTCTGTGAAAGTGTAATAAAAGTGAATAAAAGTTGTTAAAAATAAAAAAATATCATACTCACCCATCCGACGGCTGTCCCGGGACCCGAAAAGAAGACATCCTATGTACAGCTAGGACCTGTCAGTCTGATAGCCAATCAGATGGCTGGTAGCGATGTGGCCAATCAGATGGCCTGACGTCACAAACAACATGATCGCTACCAGCCACCTGATTGGCCAGATTGCCAGGTCTTGAACGTGCATCAATAACCTTGCAATCTGGCCAATCAGGTGGCTGGAAGCGATCATGTGGTTTGTGACGTCAGGCCATCTGATTGGTCCAGATTGCTACCAGCCGTCTGATTGGCTATCAGACTGACAGGTCCTAGCCGTACATGGGATATCTTCTTTTTGGGTCCCCTGTGCAGCCGTCGGATGGGTGAGTATGATATTTTTTTATTTTTAACAACTTTTATTCACTTTTATTCCACTTTTGCAGTGTATATATAGATACACTGCGAAAGTACTCGGTTCTATATTCACTTTCATTAGACTCGCTACATTCGCAATGAGTTCCGAGTATCGGGACCTACTTGTTATGAGTATAGCCAGTCCGAATATTGCAGTACTCGCTCATCCCCAACTACAATTTAAAGTCAAAATAATATGTCTTCATCATGGCCACGTATGATGTATCAACCACAAATACAAATATAACCAAAATAACATTACGATACAGTAAACAGTCTAGCCTAAATAGTCACAAGGATCACTATACTTGTACAGACTAACTACAATATAGTTGTACCCAGTGACCATCACAAAAGAAAATTTCTTTCAGCAGCATAATGCCCCATGTCCATGTAAACAATTCCTGAACTGGCCAGAGCAATGGCAGCCTGATGCCAGATCTATGACAGAACATTCAGAGCATATAAGGAGTGAAATCGCCCTGTGGAAACAGGCAGTTAAACAACCTCTGATTAGCAAACAAATTGTTGACTTGCAGTCATGTAGTGCAGATGGTCATTAGGCTTGCATGCACTATAATTATTTGAGTCTTAGTAATCCAAGTGCAATACACAGTATTAGGTGCCTCGTAGAGCCCCCCTAGGATTCATGCCTATTTCATGTTCCACAAAGGAGCTATTCTCCTGAGTGCTCCCACATAATAATGCAAACTCCTATACATTAGTGCTGTCTTTTAGTTGCTACAAAGTAACAATGCACCCATACAGTAAAAATTAAATTACATGTTTATATTATTATACAATTTAAAAAAGCACACCCATCCTTTTTTATCCTCCTAATATATTGCAATTATCATATCATATAGGCTTATGAACTTACAGCTGCTCATTTTGCCTTTCTACCAGTTTATTATTCAGTTTTCTGTTAGTTCTAGAACATCACCTGATTACAAACAGACTACTTGAATCCTTCTAAGCTCTATGTAGAAATAGAAAGTCTTTTTTCCAGGTAAGAGGAATCATTAGAACTACAAAGTGTTTCAGTGACCTAGATTTGTTGTTATAATGTTGAATCCTGCAGGCAAAAGAGACTTCCTGTTTTTACATAGAGCTTAGATAGATTCAGCAAGTCTGATTTTAATCAAGTGATGTCATAGACCTAAGAAAAAGAGAAGAATTAACTGGGTTGAAGGGAAAAATGAGCAATTGTAAGCACATAGTGCTCTATAATTATTATTATTATTATTATTATTATTTAATTATTATAGTCCATTTATCACTGGCGCTTTACATGTGAAAAGAGGCATACATAGACAAATACAATAAACATGAGCAATAGAAAGCACACACAAGTACAGAAGGAGAGAGGACCCTGCCCGCAAGGGCTCACAGTCTACAAGGGATGGGTGAGGATACACTAAGATAGTAATAGGCTGAGGATCATTGCAGGTTGTAGGCATGTTGGAAGAGATCAGTCTTCAGGTTCCTTTTGAAGGTTTCCACGTTGTGCGAGAGTCTGATGTGTTAGGGCACAGAGTTTCCAGAGTATGGGGAAGCACGGGAGAAATCTTGTATGCGGTTTTGGGAAGAAGATATAAGAGGGGAGTAGAGAAGGAGATCTTGGGAGGATCGAAGGTTGAATGTAGGTAAGTATTAGGAGACCATGTCACAGATGTAGGGCGGAGACAAGTTGTGGATGGCTTTGTATGTCATAGTTAGGGTTTTGAACTGGAGCCTCTGGACAATAAGAAGCCAGTGAAGGGATTGGCAGAGAGGAGAGGCTGGGGAATAACAAGGAGACAGGTGGATTCGTCAGGCAGCAGAGTTTAGGATAGATTGAAGTGGTGCAAGAGTGCTAGAGGGGAGGCCACAGAGTAGGAGGTTGCAATAGTCGAGGCGGGAGATGATTAGAGCATGCACGAGTTTTTGCAGTTTCTTGGTCAAGAAATGTACAGATCCGAGAAATATTTTTGCGTTTGAGTCGGCAGGAGGTGGCAAGGGCTTGAATATGTGGCTTGAAAGAGAGGGCAGATTCAAGAATCACCCCGAGGCACCGAGCAGGCGGGACTGGGGAAAGTGAGCAACCATTGACTTTGATGGATAGGTCTGGTGGAGGGGTAGAGTGAGATGGGGAAAAGATGATTAATTCTGGTTTGTCCATGTTCAGTTTTAGAAAGTGAGCAGAAAAGAAAGATGAAATAGCGGACAGACATTGTGGGATTTTGGTCATTAAGGAGGTGATGTCAGGTACAGAGAAGTAGATCTGCGTGTCATCAGTGTAGAGATGATACTGCAAACCATGGGATTCTATGAGCTGACCCCGGCTGAAGTTGTAGATGGAAAAGTATGGTATAAGCAAATGTATTTTCATTTGATGTTATTTCAGGTGTCTGTTTACTTTATTGAACTCAGGTTGAACAGCTAATATTATATGCACCACTTGAACAGGTTTTCTTCAACCTGCCATATATAATTAATTCAGGCATGTGTGCTTGATAGTGATTAGAAAATTAAAGAGGGGTATAGTGGGCCTCATGTGTCAATGGGATACAACATTCAATACAATTTAAACGACGACCAACTTAGTATTCAGTATACCAATTTAAAAAACGGAAGGATACCAAAGTTCTCGTGCAAAAATATAAATAATTTAATACACAATCATCACATGAAACAGGGGATCCGACACATTATTTACAAAAATCACAAGGTTAGGTTTAGGCAATGTGGGGAGACAGAGACACAGAGGGTGCAGGTTAAACCATATTACAGCCATAGGGTTAGATTACACTGGCATGGTACATTCACAGTAAATATACAGTGGGATAATAGAAAGCATGATTTGCTTAGTGCAGGACAAACAACTCATGTCCAGGTGTACCACAATCAAATATAATGGACAGAGGGTCCCTCCCGCACATAAACACAGTAGCTCAGCATAATCTCTATTCCTGCAGTGAAGGACCGTAAAGGGTTACAATATCATACCCAAGTGCTGTATGGCGGCACCCACAGTGACACTGACACTGTGGGTGCCGCCATACAGCACTTGGGTATGATATTGTAGAAAAAGGATGCTATCCGAAACATGCCCAGCAGTGTTGGACTGCATTCCCTCTACACTGTAGTTTTATGTTGTTCAAGCACAAATAAACTTAAGAAATGAAGACTTGAGTCCGCTGCTGGATCCTTTCAAATTCTATAGATGGAGAAGAGTAGGGGTCCTAGAACTGAGCCTTGGGGAACACTGACTGATAGGGACGAGGTGAGGGGGGTGGTGAGAGAGAGGGAGATGCTGAATAATATAATGATTGCAATATATTAAAAGAATAAGAACTTTGATGGGAGTGTTTCCTTAAAGGGGAACTCCTGTGAAAGAAAACTATTTAGTACAGTTCCTGCCTGCTACATGATGAAGCAGAGCTGTACACTGCAGTTCTATGATCTATAGATCTCTTATAAATCAATAAAATCATACTGCTCCTCTGCTCTGGCCCACACCTCAGGGAACCTAAATCTCTGCACACTCCCTGCCATGCCCCCTCACTAAACAGAAATGTGAGGGAGCGTGAATGTAGGATGATGCTGAAGCTCCCAGCATCCACACCCCTAACACACCTCCTTTTCTCTGCTCCTAGATGAAGCTGACATGCGGAAATCTAGGCTTTCATGAGGGAGGGGGAAGATCAAAGAGCAGGTATGATTTTATCTATTTAGAAGTGATCTATAGATCCTAAAACTCTTTTTCATCATGTAGGAGGGCAGGGACTGTACTAAAAAGTTTTCACTCACTGGAGTTCCCCTTTAAGTACAAAGGGTCTAATTCATCATTTGTGTTTTATAACGCACTTTTCTCTTTTTTTCTTTTCTCTTTTTATATTTTTGCATCCATTGATTTTTTCCTCCTAATGTCTTTAAAATGGTGCACTTGGTTGATGAATTTTGTGCAAAATCAGAATTACTCTTTATTTTATTTTTGTCATATCTTTTTGCACCTTTCATACAGAAAAGCCAGATGTAGAGATTAGGCCCCTTTCACATAGGCGTTTTTGAAAAAATGCGGCAGATTTACTGCATCTGCCGCATTAGCTGCCTAACGGCTGCACTTACGTTGGGCCCCATGCATTGTCTATGGGGCTTGCGGTCAGGTGCAGCAAGTGAGGTTTTGCCGATTGCAGCAGATGTGGCACTTGCGGCCGGCGAAAAAAAAACGTAGTCAGCAGCGCTTGCAAACACACTTGCCGCACCTGCCACAAGCCCCATAGACAATGCATGGGACTGGCCGCAAGTGAGCCACAAGTGCGGCTGTTAGGCAGCAAATGCGACAGATGCGGTAAATCTGCCTTATCTGCCACATTTTTTCAAAAACGCCTATGTGAAAGGGGCCTTGGTTGAACTTTTGTAATTTGATTTTGCAAGATTGCTGAACTTTCCCTAAGAATTCATTTCAGCAAGTTACGGAAGGAGAGGACAGAGTAATCGTGCGGTGCAGTTGAGAAACTGTAGGTAGAAGTGGTCTCCTATTTTGTTGATCTTGTAACAAAATAATGGCAAAGTCGTCACTTGAGATGAGGATGTTGGAGGGGACAACAGAGGCCAGATTTGGTTGTTCAAAATGTTAATGAATTGTTTACGATTATAAGACAGAAAAGAAATGACGTAGTGAAATGGTTCATTTAGCAGAAGTCAATGTACAGTAGACTGTTCATAAGAATTGTCTTCTTTGGAGTTGGTTTGCTTCCTATTCTGCTCATGACTAGAATTGTGCCTGATTTTCTTTCCTCATATTGATGTCCCAGTGATGCTTACTTATTTGTCTACTTCTATTGCGTAAGAGGATGTTGAAGAGGTAAAGTGAGGGAATACAAGTAGATTCTGGTCAGATGGTAGGAGAGGTGAGCTTGAGATGTTAAAAGGGAAAATGGTTGGGTAAAGATAACGTCTTTATTATTATGCCAGCTTACAAGAGATGTAGCTCTCTGTACATTGAGATACATCCCAGTTTTCAGCTATTTGAAGTGCCAGTCAGGTAGTCCTCCTGACATATACTTCCAACATAGGCTTAAAATGTAATGTGTATAGAACCTTATGCTGAATATGTTTTAGCATAAATTTGTTATTCATGTGTTACCATAACTCACCCAACCTCTTTTAATTTTACTTTTTATACAATAGAAAAATGGCAATAAACAGAATAAACATTTCTATATTTTTTTACTTGTATTTAAATTTTATTAATGTAAACAAAAATGTCAGGGATTTTTTTTAAATGCTCCTTGTGTACAACCAAACCAAATATGTATAGTTTGTTTAGCCTAAACCAGAGGTCCCCAACTCCAGGCCTCATGGCCGCCAACAGTGTAGGTTTTCAGGATTTCCTTAGTATTGCACAGGTGCTAATGTGATCATCTGCACAGGTAATGATTCAACTCCTGTGCAATACTAAGGCAATCCTGCACTGTTGGCGGCCCTTGAGGCCTGGATTTGGGGACCTCTGGCCTAAACCATCATTTATATGCCTGACACAAAGATTTCCATATATATTCTTGTGTGTCTCCTCTAGCAATACTCTAAGCTTTTCGTCCCTGTCACTTCTGTAGAATCAGATTGTCACAGTACTGGCCCAATCTCTTTTCTAGCTGAGCATTATGCATTGAAGAAAGAGATTTACTTCCAACATCTTAGCAGAATTGTGCATCTCCAAATAGAATATACATGCAAACTATATGTAGTCCTCAACATTGCTTGGGTTGGTAACTAATTGTTGTAAGCTATAACAAAATGGAATGGGTTAATGAAGTGTTGCTTCTCTCTACTGAGATACACAGGCTGAAAATCTAATATGTGGGGCACAGGCTCTAATATACAGGCTATGTGAGGCTTCAAATGTAATACAGAGGCTATGTGTGGGCACAGGCTGTAATACAGAGAGCTATGTGTGAGCTCAAGCTCTGATACAGGGGTCTATATGTGAGCTCCTGGTGTAATACAGAAACTATGTGAGGACTCCTGTTGTAATACTGGGGACATTGTGTGACCTCCTGCTGTAATAGTGGCCCCCCAGGCTGTGTGTGGCCTCCTTCTGTATACTGAGGACTATGTGCGGCCTCCTGCTTAATAATACTGTGGACTGTGTGTGGCCTTCAGTTGTATACTGGTGGCTGTGTGCAACTTCCTGCTATAATACCGGGGGCTGTGTATGGCCTCCTGCTGTATATAGGGGGCTATGTGTGGCCTCCTGCTGTATACTGGGGACTGTGTGTGGCCTCTCGCTGTATATTGAGGGCTGCAGATTCCTTTAGTGGACACATACACAAACTCTCAACTTTATATATTAGATGATTGAAGACAGTGTGAAATATGAATCCCCAAAAGTAATACATACAGGAGGTAAAATGTTTTGCATATATTTTAGATGTTCACCTTGCAATAGCCAAAATTAATTTATATTAAGAATTGTCGAAACATGAAACTTTAATGGAGCTGGGATATCTAAAAGAAATATACAGTTCAGCAAGTTATAAAGAGGCTAAGAATATTTTGGGATTCATTACTCCATATACCAGGAGTCATTAATCATATTCCTTTTCCTATGTGGGGCATGGACTTGGGCACCAGTCCACTCATCAAAACTGAAATGAATAACTTAGATATATACAAGGTCATTGTAGAGAAAACGAAAGTTTCATAGTAGAAACCATGTAGATTGCTGACAGTTATCAATGGAACAGTAGGAAAAATGAGTACTCATATACAATTTACTGAGTTCAACAAAGCAGCAAGAAGTTTTAATATACAAACAATAGTAACATCCTATATATTATTATTAAATTAGATTATATGATTTTATAGGTTCTTAATATGACTCTGGGTTAGGAAAGTGTTATGCTTGTTTTAACATTCTGACAGAGGCCATTATATGTTTGCCAATCAGTTATAAGCAAGTTATTCGGAGGTCAATTTTTGGTCAGTTTAGACAGCCTGACACTACAGAATGATGGTTAAGACGATATGGTCCCTTTCACATCAGTGTTTTTTTGAATTTGCGGCAGATCCAGCAGATTTACTGCATGTGCCGCCTAACGACCCCATGCATTGTCTATGGGGCTTGTGGTTGGGTGCTGCAAGTGTGGTTCTGCTGGATGTGGTAGATCCGCCACTTGTGGCGGTGAAATAAAAATGCTGGCTAACTGCTTTTTTTTTTTTTTTTTGCAGCAACAACTGCCAGATTTGCCGGATTGTGGCAAAAGCGCAATTGCCGCACTTGCCACAAGACCCCTAGAGAATGAATGGGGGCTTGCCACAAGTGCGGCCGTTAAGATGCGGCAAATCTGCATGATCCAGACAGAACCGCTGATGTGAAAGGGGCCTATGATCCCTAATACAATCGTTCTGTGACTATAGGACAGCACTTTATTTGCAGCACATGTCCTGTTTACACAGGAAGAACTGCTGCTAGGAATGATGCTTTTTAAGTCATCATGTCACTCATTGAACGAGCGTTCTCTTGTGATTGTCAGCTTGTTTATAGAGGCTGATATTCAAGAAAAAAAATCTGTAAGGCTACTTTCACATTTGCATTCCCCTCCGCTGCGCTCACATTGCGGCTCCCCTCCGCAAAATGCTGCAGAGGGGAACGCAAATGTGAAAGCACACTTAACGAGTGACTGGCCTGTCTGAATGAAACCTTAATTATTGCAGTAAGTAAATATTGCTCTTTATATTATTGATGTAACTACCGTATATACTCGTGTATAAGCCGACCCGTGTATAAGCCGACCCCCCTACTTTTGCCCCCAAAACCTGGGAAAATCTATTGACTCGTGTATAAGCCGAGGGTGGACCCTAGCACAAGTATACAGCCCCCAGCAGTGTGGTATACACCAGTCCCAGAGGTAGATACAGCAGCCCCAGTGGTAGTATACACGCAGCCCCAGTAGTATATACAGCCCCAGTGGTAGTATATACAGCCCCAGTGGTAGTATACAGGGCCCCAGAGGTATATACAGCCCCAGTGGTAGTATATACAGCCCCAGTGGTAGTATATACAGCCCCAGTGTTAGTATACAGGGCCCCAGAGGTATATAGCATCCCCAGTGGTAGTATACAGGGCCCAGAGGTATATAGCAGCCCCAGTGGTAGTATACAGGGCCCCAGAGGTATATACAGCCCCAGTGGTAGTATATACAGCCCCAGTGTTAGTATACAGGGCCCCAGAGGTATATAGCAGCCCCAGTGGTAGTATACAGGGCCCCAGAGGTATATAGCAGCCCCAGTGGTAGTATACAGGGCCCCAGAGGTATATAGCAGCCCCAGTGGTAGTATACAGGGCCCCAGAGGTATATACAGCCCCAGTGGTAGTATATACAGCCCCAGTGTTAGTATACACTATATATACTCGTGTATAAGCCGACCCGTGTATAAGCCGACCCCCCTACTTTTGCCCCCAAAACCTGGGAAAATCTATTGACTCGTGTATAAGCCGAGGGTGGACCCTAGCACAAGTATACAGCCCCCAGCAGTGTGGTATACACCAGTCCCAGAGGTAGATACAGCAGCCCCAGTGGTAGTATACACGCAGCCCCAGTAGTATATACAGCCCCAGTGGTAGTATATACAGCCCCAGTGGTAGTATACAGGGCCCCAGAGGTATATACAGCCCCAGTGGTAGTATATACAGCCCCAGTGGTAGTATATACAGCCCCAGTGTTAGTATACAGGGCCCCAGAAGTATATATCAGCCCAGTGGTAGTATACAGGGCCCCAGAGGTATATAGCAGCCCCAGTGGTAGTATACAGGGCCCCAGAGGTATATAGCAGCCCCAGTGGTAGTATACAGGGCCCCAGAGGTATATACAGCCCCAGTGGTAGTATATACAGCCCCAGTGTTAGTATACAGGGCCCCAGAGGTATATAGCAGCCCCAGTGGTAGTATACAGGGCCCCAGAGGTATATAGCAGCCCCAGTGGTAGTATACAGGGCCCCAGAGGTATATAGCAGCCCCAGTGGTAGTATACAGGGCCCCAGAGGTATATATAGCCCCAGTGGTAGTATATACAGCCCCAGTGGTAGTATACAGGGCCCCAGAGGTATATAGCAGCCCCAGTGTTAGTATACAGGGCCCCAGAGGTATATAGCAGCCCAAGTGGTAGTATACAGGGCCCCAAAGGTATATAGCAGCCCCAGTGGTAGTATACAGGGCCCCAGAGGTATATAGCAGCCCCAGTGGTAGTATACAGGGCCCCAGAGGTATATACAGCCCCAGTGGTAGTATATACAGCCCCAGTGTTAGTATACAGGGCCCCAGAGGTATATAGTAGCCCCAGCGGTAGTATACAGGCAGCCCCAGTAATGCAGGGCCCCCCCAGCCTGACTCCGGTCACCTGTAAAGCAAACTATACTTATCAGTGTCCCGCTGTCCGCGCCCGCCGCTGCCGACATTGCGATCCTCCATCTTCATGCGACTCCTTCCTGTTTCCTGTGCGCGTCGCAGGGAATGACGTCATTGCCGGCGACGCGCACAGAAACAGGAAGGAGTCGCATGAAGATGGAGGATCGCGGATGTCGGCAGCGGCGGGTGCGAGCGGGACACTGATAAGTATAGTTTGCTTTACAGGTGACCGGAGAGACGCTGGGGGTGCCCTTAATTACTGGGGATGCGGGGGCTGCTGTATACCGATGTATACATCGGTATACAGCACTGACTCGCGTATAAGCCGCGGGGGGTACTTTTCAGCCCAATGTTTCCGCTGAAAAACTCGGCTTATACGCGAGTATATACGGTAATATTCTACTTCTTTTTTTTCTCCTAAAAAGAATTTAACCAGTTTAGGTCCAGGTACTTTAGACTTTCTGGACAGTCACATTTTAGTCTTTTAAATGGATGTTAGGGCACGCCGCCAGTACACATTCTAAAATAGTTTGGATAAAAAACAAGTGAATGTTCCATGTATTCCATGTATAGACACTGGCTCTCTTCCAAAATCTAGTTAAATTGTGAAATTGTGAGAAAAAAAATCTGATATGTAAGAGAAGCTTTTTCTTCAAAGTAAATCTGATACAGTAATTGCTGACAGAATTCCAACATCTCATTAAAGCAGGTAGACTTTTATTTTATATCTATGAAATAAATGGCAGGTAAACACACTAAGGTTGTAATATGCACAAACATATCAACTTGCAACATTTTCCAGAAGTCTGTGTTGTAACCATTTTTTTTTTCATTTCATCATTATTGCCACAGTCATTAACATCTATCTAATGATTTCTATGTCTAGTATATAATCAGAATAATACAACGCTACTCTTTTTGGCATTTTTCAATCATTAACTTTACTACATAACAAAATAAAACTGGTTATAAGGGATTCTTAGACCACAGGAAAAACAGTACAACAAACATCTAGGCCTGTCCTACAGACCTGTTCACTTTGTGCTTTGGCTAAGTTGCAAGTATCCATTTAGTCTCTTGTTATGCAAAATAGGGCATGCCCCACCCCTTCCTTACTGAGCCAAAAAGTGCTGTCTGCTGCACTGTGTCCATATTGGACTCTGGCCCTTCTGCATCCTGCATCCATGAGGTATGTGTACATAGGATCAGGTTTTAAATAAGTTAGATTAGAGATTGTTCTGATATGGATCACCTTAAAGGTACCTTTACATGCCGCAATCTCGCCAGGCAATCTTAAAGGCGACACATCGCCCTGAACCGATCGCCGTGAAATCGCCCCACAGTTGCGGTGTGTGATTGGGGAATTTGGCGGCAATAAAACACCTCTCGCCTGTTGCCTGATTACTGAGCACTGCTCTGAAATCAGACGCAATTATGGAGGAGAGATTTCCAGGTTTTGGCGTGTGATCGGGCGATAGTGATCTATTGATCTCCCGTAGGCATGCCACAGCGTGCTGTAGTCCGCGCCCCGTCTGCGATGATTGGTGGTGGGTACTGTGATCCCAATGGATGTCAGTTGACAGGGTGCCATATTTGAAGAGCTGTCTGTTCAGCACCACACACATCTTCACCTACACAACAGTACGCAAACACAGTTCATGAATTAGCGGCATAGATGCATGCAAGCTATGTCATCCGCATGTATTCATCAGCGCTGTGTCGAGTATAGTGCCACATGCTATGTCAGATGTTGCCCTACACATCGTACATGGGTGGCATGGGTCACGCACTAAAATCACCCTACACAGTGTAAATTAGGTGACACAGATGGGTACATTATCCTGCTCTCACTCCGCAGGCGTGTACCTTGTTATTGTCATTGTCCAATGATCGTGTTTGGGGCGTGGTGAAATGCACTGTGGCACGCCCATGTCCTCGCCGCGCTGAACATGTATGTCCACATTACCTTTGGGATTGCGGCGTGTGATGCGGCGACGGAAGTCGAGCGGATTGGTTACACTGTAGGTGAGGCAATTTCCGGTACGACACATCGCCTTTCTTTCAGGGCGAGATTGCAGCGTGTAATAGTGCCATCGGCTTGTTAGATCGCCTCATATCGCCAGGAGAGATTGCGGCGTGTAAAGGTACCCTTACAGCGGTAGAACAGCTTTGTACATTTTTTGCAGGAAACGTATTAACTAAGACCCCTGTTATTAACACTGTTTATTATTATCTATTATTACAGAGTATTTCTAGACATTTGTTATAGGCTAGGGTCACATTTGCGGTAGCAAATGCAGATCATGATCCGGTTTTGAGCACGCAAAATGCTCAAAACTGGATCAGGATACGCAGCCCATAGAAGCCCATTTTAAAACTGGATTGCACTAGATGCAATCCGGTTACCACTTCCGGATTTGCAGCCTGCATTAAAAATCATGCAGGCTGCAAGTTTTGGAGCGGTTTGCAAACCGCAGCAGGCTTGCTATAATGGGCTCCTAATAGATGTGGGCACCATGTCTCTAGGGAGTGCCCACCCTCCCTAGAGACATGTTGTCCACAGAGATCGGCATATCAAGGGTTAATTCTTTATTTTACATGATCGCCGCTATTGTCGGCTTTTTCTATACTTTACAATGACAGCCGCCGACTCCTGGGTTTGAAGGAGTACACTAGTACCAGGAACAGGACAGCATCCTTTATAAGGAGTTGTCCCTGGTGCTTATGGTGCTTATGCCATTTGCGTAGTCTAGAGGCTGCTGTCCTGGGTGCTTATATCATTTACAGTAGTTCTATGGGCACCGCACCGCCATAGAACTACTGTAAATGATTTCTGCACCCAGGATAGCAGTCTCTAGACTACACAAATGGTGTAAGCACCAGGGACAACTCCTTATAAAGGATGCTGTCCTGTCCCTGGTGCCTACGCAAAGTACGTAGTGTACTCCTGCAAACCCAGGAGCTGGCAGCTGTAAAGTATAGGAAAAGCAGACAATAGCGGCGATCATGTAAAATAAAGAATTAACCCTTGATATGCCGATCTCTGTGGACAACATGTCTCTAGGAGGGTGGGCACTCCCTAGAGACATGGTGCCCACATCTATTAGGAGCCCATTATAGCAAGCCTGCTGCAGGAGTACACTACGTACTTTGCGTAGGCACCAGGGACAGGACAGCATCCTTTATAAGGAGTTGTCCCTGGTGCTTACACCATTTGTGTAGTCTAGAGACTGCTATCCTGGGTGCAGAAATCATTTACAGTAGTTCTATGGCGGTGCGGTGCCCATAGAACTACTGTAAATGATATAAGCACCCAGGACAGCAGCCTCTAGACTACGCAAATGGCATAAGCACCATAAGCACCAGGGACAACTCCTTATAAAGGATGCTGTCCTGTTCCTGGTACTAGTGTACTCCTTCAAACCCAGGAGTCGGCGGCTGTCATTGTAAAGTATAGAAAAAGCCGACAATAGCGGCGATCATGTAAAATAAAGAATTAACCCTTGGCATGCCAAACTCTGTGGACAACATCGTCTCTAGGGAAGGTGGACACTCCCTAGAGACAAATTGCCCACATCTATTAGTAACATTACCCCTTGGTTCATCCCTGTGGCAGCAGGGATGAACAAAGTATATGGTAACCAGATTGCTCCGGATTACACATTATGAGCAATCCGGTTACCGTATGCGGGGTTAGGGACACATTTTTGGTGAAAAATGTGTCTGAAGGCACTTGCAATTACCACATCCGGATTTGGATGCGGTAATCGCAATATGCCTTGCAAATGTGACCCTAGCCATACTGTTTTTTCTGTGGTCTAGCTTTTGGGTGGTGTGAACATGGTCCTACAGACCTGTTCACTTTGTGCTTTGGCTCAGCTGTAACTATTCACTTATAAGGGATTCTTCTAAGAAATTGTGATTTTTTTTAAGTTCCAAGAGCTTCAGAGGTTTAGACCGACCACTATTATTTCTCAATTCTGTGATGGATAAATGACATTTGAAATGTAACTTGGATGCAATATAAAAAAAGTATATTTTATATGAGATATCTGGGATTTAGAATAAAGCAGATCTGTCACCAAATGTCAAAATGTTAACAGGATATAATATTAAAGAGAACCTGTCACCTACTTTTAGGGCTTGCTCATATAAGTGAATAACACGGCTGAGTTCTATCCGATGTTTTATCAGATAGCACTCAGTCCAGTAGTATACTATATAGCGGTGCAGATCTGTGATTTTATTTTCATGCTGATTCAGCATAAGAAAAAAATCACAGCATGCTGTGATTGACTCTGATATTCGGATCATGCGCACCCATACAAGTCTATGGGCTTGTTTAAAACATAAAACTGCACTCACATGACATTCGTATGTAGTCCGATTAACACATGAGAGGATCAGGGCACAGTAAATGACACCCAGCTCACACTAAGGGCAGAGTTTAAGCTGAGTGTGATTGCATAATGCATCCAATTCTATCACATGAGAGATTCATCACTAGTGTAAGCGGGTCTGTAAAACCAATTGATTTTTATGTAACTATTATCACTACAAACTGTCATTCTGGTCCCCAAAAACAGTGTTATAGTATGCTGTGTCTTCACAAACTGGATGAGAATGTCTCCTATGCTGCATGTGAAATAAGAGATTGCTAGATATTCTAACCTAGAGCTGAGTCTGGCATTTAGTTTCCCTTCACATTCAATTAACAGCAGTTGGGCCCCAGACACCTTACTGGAATCATACAATATCACATAGACATATGACCAGTGTTAACCAGTGTTGTAGAACTTTTCTGGTCGAAATGGTTGACTCTCATACATACTACCCCTCTTCATGTTGCAGTGTTGTCTAGGGCATCTCTTTCTATTTTTGTATTGATTTTAAGAAAGTTTTTCATAACAAAGGGAAAGAAAAATGTTTTAATCACCCTGGTGTGCTGAGCTGGATCCATTTTTCTCCTCTTTAATAAATAACATTTCCCACATATCTACTTTACATCAGCACAATTTTTGAAACACCATTTTTTGTGTTAGGAAGTGAGAAGGGTTGAATGTTTATCAGCAATTTCTCATTTTTCAATTTATAAACCATTTTTTAGGGACCACATCATATTTGAAGTGACTTTGAGAGACCTATATGACAGAAAACACCCAAACGTGAAACCATTCCAATAACTGCACCACTCAAACTGCTCAAAACCACATTCAAGACATCTTTTAAGTCTTCAGGTGCTTCACAGTAATGAAAGCAATGTGGAAGGAAAATAAAATTCATTTTTTTCCAACACAAATGTTACTTTAGCCTCAAATATTGTATTCTTACAAGGGTAAAAGGAGAGATTGCACCATAGTGTTTGTTGTCCAATGTCTCCTGAGTATGCCGATACCCTATATGTGGTGGAAAACTACTCTTTGGGTGCACGGCAGGGTTCAGAAGGGAGAGATCGTCATTTGACTTTTTTAACTCAAAATTGTCTGGAATCATTAGCTGACTTCTTGTCGCATTTGGAGAGCCCCTGGTGTGCCTAAACAGTGGAAACCACCACAACTAACCCTATTTTGGTAAATAAACCCATTAAGGAATTTATCTAGATGATTGGTGATCACCTTGAACCCCGAGGTGCCTCACAGAATTTCATAATGTTGAGCCATGAAAGTGAAAAAGAATAAATAGATTTTTAACCACAAAAATGTTGCTTTAATGCAAACGTTTTCAAATTTACTAGGGTAACAGGAGATAAAGGATCATACAATGTGTTTTGCAATTTTTCCTGAGTATGCAAATACCTCATATGTGATCAAAAACTGCTTTTGAGGTGCAGCACAAAGTGGAAAAGGGAAGGAGTGCCATATTTGAGTTCAGATTTATTTGGAATGGTTTGTTGGTGTCATTTTTATTGGCAGAGCCCCTGAGTTGCTATAACAGCAGACGTCCACACAAGTGACTCCATTTTAAAACTGCACCTCACATCAAATTTATCCTGGGGTGCAGTGAGCATATTGACACTAAATGTATGTTACAAAATTTTATATTGAACAAAATATCATTACATTTTTACCACTAAAATGTTGTTTTAACCCAAGTTTTGCAATTTTAATAAGAGGAATATGTTGAAATAATGCCCCATAATGTATTACACAATTTTTCCTGAATGTGGCAATACCACAATATGCAACTGCAAAGTACTATTTAGACTTACGTCAGGGCTCGAGAGGGAAGGTGCGCCATTTGATTTTTGGAGCACATATTTTCATAGAATATTTTGCGGACTCCATTTGCAGAGCCCTTGAGTGCCAGACGAAATCCCATCGAGTGACCAAAATTTGGACATTACACTGCTCTGGGAATTCTATGGGTGTAATGATGATTAAGTCTCTGGAAAACAATCATAGTATCAAACGTAACAAATGTTGCAGAATTAAAAATAGCAAATACACTACAGCTCAAAAGTTTGGGGTCACCCAGAAAATTTAGTGTTTTCCATGAAAACTCATACTTTATTTATCAAATGAGTTGCAAAATGAGTAGAAAATATGGTCCCACCATTGACAAGGTTAAAATAGTGATTTTTATTTTAAATAATAATTTTCCCCTTTAAACTTTGCTTTGCTCAAAGAATGCTCCTTTGCAGCAATGACAGCATTGCAGACCTTTGGCGGGTACTATTTAATGAAGCTGCCAGTTGAGGAGCTGTGAGGTGTCGATTTCTCAAACTAGAGACTCTAATGTACTTGTCTTGTTGCTCAGTTGTGCAGCGGGGCATCCTACTTCTCTTTCTACTCTGGTAAGAGCCTGTTTGTGCTCTCCTCTGCAGGGAGTAGTACACACCATTGTAGGAAATCTTTGGTTTCTTGGCAATCTCTCACATGGAATAACCTTCATTTCTAAGAACAAGAATAGACTGTCGAGTTTCACATGAAAGTTTTGTTTTTCTGGCCTTTTGAGAGTTTCATAGAACAAACAAATGTAATGCTCCAGATTCTCATCTACTGTAGCTCAAAGGAAGGTCAATTTTACAGCTTCTTTAATCAGCCAAACCATTTTCAGCTGTGCTAACATATTTGTGCAAGGGTTTTCTATGGTTTCTAAACTTCCATTAGCTTTCTTAAACAGTTAGCAAACACAATGTACTATTAAAACACTGGAGTGGTGGTTGTTGGAAATGGTCCTCTATACGCCTACAGTATGTAGATATTGCATTAAAAACCAGACGTTTGCAGCTAAAATAGTCATTTACCACATTAACAATGTATAGAGTATATTTCTGATTCATGTAATGTTAGCTTCATTGAAAAAAATGTGATTTTCATTAAAAAATAAGGAAGTTTCTAACTGACCCCAAACTTTTGAACGGTAGTGTAAGTCCTTGTCATGCCTAGTACATTGAAATGCCCAAACATTGTGCCTAGCTTGTGCTTCTGGAAACCTACACTCAATAAATTAGGCGGGCTTCCTCACTATAGAAATGCCAAAATTATGGACATTAATTGTTGTTTAGTGACATTGTGGTTCTCAGAAGAGAGGGAGTATTTGGACTTTGGATTGCAGATTTTGCTGTTTTTTTTTTTTAGAGTGGTACCCATAGCATTTTTCCAGAGTCTTTATGCCACTAGTAACGCGGAAGCCCCTTTTAACTCCATTAACAGATGATGGATCTAAATGGGGACTTGTGTTTTTGTAGGTTGATTCCAATGCTATTTGGTGGCAATTTGGGCACAGAACATTTTGCATCAGTCCATATTTATCCTGTGCTCTATGCTGAGCAATTGCATTCAGTCTTTCAATCTACATTAAAATACATGATTCAGGTGAAATGGATCCATTTACTATAATGAGGCAGCAGAATTACTCCAGACTCTGTTTGGCCTTGTTTCAGCCATGTCTGTCTTTTCAAATGTGAACAAAACTGTTCATGATCGCACTTTACTGCGATCTTTGGGAGGTAGAGTGAACAAGTCAACAGCATCTGAAACATTACTGTATTTTTTGGATTATAAAACACTCTTTTGTTCCCCAAATTATTGGGGAGAGTGGAGGGAGGGGCATTTCTTATAATCTGACTCTACTACTACCCAAATCTGCCATGCTGTAAGGGAGGGGGGAGTGGCTCTGGAGGAGACTGGAGGAGGATGGCTACTGGCTGCACAGTCAGCCAGCGGTCATGTGACCCCACTCATTATGCTCATGTACTATGCACTGCACCCACTGTACATCAACTCAGTGCTGAAGCCGATGCTGACAGGTGGGCTGGGAGAGCAGCGCATATTACATGTGCCTGCACTCAACCCTCTTTCTGGATATGGCCCCCTCATCCCAGTATATTCCCCCTGCAGGCATGCACACACTAAAATATTAAATATTTTTGTCTTACCCTCCATCGCTCCTTGCTCCCAGCTTAGCGGTGGCTCGTCCTGTGTCTGAGCCCAAAATCAGATCATGTGACCGGATCAGCACAGTGATGTCATCACTAAGCACTCCGGTCACATGATCCGATGTGCAGAAATGAAGAAAAGGGAGGCGCTCCTTGTGTAGGATCCGGTGTTATTAAGGGGAGAAAGGGTTTATAATCTTTTGCTGCTCACCTGGTGTGGTTATGCTGCTGGCATAACCACAGATCAGCGCCTTGCTGCGTAGGTGCAGCCGCCAAAGTCCTCCGTTCCGGGGTTTCCCCCAATCACGTGACCTGTCAGCTGGGCTCCACGTCACCGCAGGTTCTCGCCGCTCCAGGAATTGAACAGCATAACGAACTTTGCTAAAAAGTCCTGCAACCAGCAGCACCGCTCCGCTCAATAGGACAAGGATCAAAACAAAACAAAGGAACAGCGGATGTAGCGGGCGCTTAGACAGGACTGCAGGAGACGTAATTAATACTCCAAGGATTTAATAAAAATGCAATAAAAATACTGGTTATTTCCACAACATGTTTCGGCGATTTGCGCCTTCCTCAGGTGATCACCTGAGGAAGGCGCAAATCGCCGAAACATGTTGTGGAAATAACCAGTATTTTTATTGCATTTTTATTAAATCCTTGGAGTATTAATTATGTCTCCTGCAGTCCTGTCTAAGCGTCCGCTACATCCGCTGTTCCTTTGTTTTGTTTTGATCCATGATCCGATGTGCGGAACAGACACAGGAAGTCACCACTGAGCTCAGAGTTATTATTTTAGTGTGTGTGCGCTGGCAGGGGGCATATACTGTGATGAGGAGGCCATATCCAGGATGGGGGGGTGCATATCCAGGACAAAGGGCTATGTGCCAGCACAGGGGGGGCTATGTGACAGCACAAGGGGGGCTATATGCCAGTACAAGGGGGGCTATGTGCCAGTACAAGGGGGGCTATGTGCCAGTACAAAGGGGGCTACGTGCCAGTACAAGGAGGGCTATGTGCCAGCACAAAGGGGCTATGTCACATTAAAAACATATTTTTGTAATAAAATAAAGGTTTTTTGCATCACTGAGTTTTGAAGGCCATAATGTTTTCTGCTGACAGTCATGTGAGGGCTTTTTTGCAGAATTAGTTAGAGTTTTCATTTGTTCAGAATATTTTTTGATCACTTTCTATTCCATTTTTTGTGAGGCAGAATCAAGAAGAAACAGCAATGCAGGAATTTTTTTTTAAGCGCTGGTCACTATGTTGTAAAAGTGATAGGAATGCGTTATTCTTAGGGTCAGTATGATTACAGTGGAACAATTTTTACTTATATATGAATTTTTCATTGCATTTTATTCCATCTATTTATTTTTTTGATACAAATAGGTTGATTTTGCTAGGTTTTTTTTGTCCAGTATTTACTAAAGGGTTAACTAGTGTAAAAGTTTTGTAGATTGAGAAGATACTGACTCGACAATTCCAAATAAGTGTGTCTTTTTTTGCATGAATATAACTATTTATTGACTTTTTTTTAAACATTTTGTGCTTTCTTTTGTTTGTTTTTTAATGTTTTTACATTTTTTCCCTGTATTACTTAGTCCCTATATGGGACATTACCTCTCACTACTCTGATCAAAGCTGCACTGTATTGCTATACTAAATCATTGCATTAAAGTACAGCTCTCAGAGCTGCACTATCAGCAACTTCAGGGATCAAGCTGCAGGCATGAGCACTGAGGTTTCCCATAGTCTGGTGACCCGGACGTGATGATCGGACCCTCAGGATTGCATTGAAGTGGTACCAATCAGAGGAGAGAGAGCGTGATCTCTCTCCCAATTCCCTAAGTGCCATCATTGATATTAATCGCACCTTTTAGGGGCTTAAAATGTCATGGAGGGCTCGGGGACTGTCATAAAAGCCGATTGGTCAAGGCAAGCTCCTGTGCCCCCACAATTACCAAGATGTGCCTATACATCCAAGGTCGGGAACCCCTTCCAGCTAGGATGTAAAGATACATATAGGTGAATTAAAACATTGATTTTTTTCCAGTCATGGTGAAAGAGATTGCCTAAGTAAAGATGTGAGTGACATATTTCAGAAAGAAACATGAACATATAAAGAGTTTGGGGAGATGGACAATGTTTACAGACTTTGGTTATTTCTGTAAGTTTTTACCTTGACCCATGCTAAATATCGTCTAAATATTTTTGTTGCTTCTAGCAGCCAAACACAAAGCAGCTTACATTTTGTCTTCTCCAACCACAAAGCAGCTTACATTTTGTATTCTCCAAACACAAAGCAGCTTACATTTTGTATTCTCCAAACACAAAGCAGCTTACATTTTGTATTCTTCAAACACAAAGCAGCTTACATTTTGTCTTCTCCAGACACAAAGCAGCTTACATTTTGTCTTCTCCAACCACAAAGCAGCTTACATTTTGTCTTCTCCAAACACAAAGCAGCTTACATTTTGTCTTCTCCAACTACAAAGCAGCTTACATTTTGTCTTCTCCAACCACAAAGCAGCTTACATTTTGTCTTCTCCAAACACAAAGCAGCTAACATTTTGTCTTCTCCAACTACAAAGCAGCTATTTGTCTCTCCAAAACAAGCAGCTTACATTTTGTCTTCTCCAACAACAAAGCAGCTTACATTTTGTCTTCTCCAAACACAAAGCAGCTTACATTTTGTCTTCTCCAAACACAAAGCAGCTTACATTTTGTCTTTACAACAACAAAGCAGCTTACATTTGTTTCTACGGTTAAAAAAAATTAATTTATACTATGATTGGTTACTTTGGGCAACAAAAACATTTCTTTTACACATTTGCCCCAATATCTTATATTGCCAGCAACGAAATTCTCTGGGCAATACTAAGGTAGTTTGGTCACTCTATAAATTCCATTCATTCTGTACATCAATGATGACAGCAAAATGATTTTCTCATATGGATCTATGACAAAAGAGAAAATTCTTGTGATAGGATGTCCCCTTTAAATAACCATTGTGTTCAGTTGTATATTTATTTTTATATTATTTATCTGGAGAAAAAATCACTAGAAACCTCAGACCTTGATCTTTTGTACAATTGCTCAGGACCAAACTCAAGTTCCAATGCAAATGTTTTGCTCCATTAGCAATATGCAGCTTTTTTGATTTATATTCCATATTAAATTACTTGTATACAGAAAAGGCTTCCATTAAAAAAGTAATTATAATATAGTTAAGGAGATTAATGCAGTAAGAAGGAATAATGTGGTTAATGAAAATGATTGCATATTATAGTTACTGTTGTATGTCAAAGTCATTGTTAGCCATCAATGATACCGAAAAGCACGAATTGCACTCGCTCATTTGCAAGTAATATTGTGCATAATTGGAATATATTTTAGAGCAGTTTTTAATAATATGCATTTCTTAGAAAGCCTAATTTCTATAGAAAAAAACCATGGCAAACATCCTGTACTACTTTTAAAGGTAGACTCAGCGCTACCCTTTTTTCTTCATGGCTTATTTCTACAAATGAGAACACTACGCAGTCTTAGTAACTATGCTTCCGGTGTTTATTCTGTAATCACAAACAATTATTTACAAATGTATTATATAAAAAATCATTAAAAACTTTTAAAATTCATAAATCTAACGGATATCGGTATTATTACATATAGTTGTACATATTACATTATTATGGCTGCTTGTATTTGTCCCTCTAATTGTCAGAGGAGTGTTGAAGGTGATTATAACCTCCTGCTGTTAAACTCTTATTATTATGAAGGAATAGGTCCCTGGGGTATTCAGCTGTTACATCATGGTCTGTAAATACAAATTGAGTTTTTACAATATATGCTTCCCAATCTTCGTGGGTATTAGGTGCGGTTACTAAAGATCCTTACCCTCACACCTGTTGCTGCACCAGGTTGTTACGGTTCTTTTAATATTCTGCCCAATTTTCTGAAAAATATATAGTTCTCTTATTAATTATGATGATGGTGTACCAGTATATCTTTCTTTACTGTTTAAATAAGTTGTTTATCTACCTGGTGGCTGCTGGTGCAGGTCCATCCATTCACCTGAAAATTACAGTAGGGCTTATTGGTGGATTGGTGCTATTGGTTTGGTAGTCTATGGACCTTTCTGTGGACTAAATGAAAATATTTAAATTTATCATTGGTTATCTAAGAATATATATGCTGTTTTTAACAGTACTTGGTAGAATAAGCTTCTTTGTTACCACCAAGGTGTATGTATAAAAATGATTGCAGCAATCTTGGATTTCTTTGAAAATTCTGTTGTTAATGCTGGCATAGGCTTCCCATAGGTGTATACAGTAACACCTTAACAATTAGCTTTGTTGCTATGTTTCATAAGTGAAAAGTGCACAATTGACAATTTTTAGCGTATATGGATCTTAACTTAATATTACTAATTTTTGATATGGGAAAATTGATGATTTTGCAATATCATTTAAATTATTTTATTTTTGAGATGTGATATTTAACGACCAGATAATGTAGTACTTTGATATATACTATTTCCCATATATCAAAGGTCAGTTATTATGTGCAGAAATACCAAAGCATGTGGCAATACAGCCCATCAATCACACAGGTTTGTAGGACAAGATCAAGGTTAGTTCTGGAAGTGCAGAAGTTACTTCATTTACTGATCTCTCATGTGGTAGAAACATGATGTTAAAATTAAATAAAAAAAAAATGTCTACACAGTTATCAGACTTAAACTCATATCTCTGAGCTGAAATTAAGCTATGACCACACTTTAAAGGGATCCTGTCACCTACAAAACGCCACCTAAGCTAGCAAAACATGTCCCTGCAGCATCCTATCACTAATCTCACACTCCTGTTGTCTCCTAAAAGCATCCTGTGAAAGTGCATAAAAACATTTTAATACTCACTCATTAGCAATGTTAATTAGCAGGAGCTATATTCTTTTGCCCTTAGGACGTGTTTGTTTTGCAGCCTGAATGATCCACCTTCTCTCTGTCTGTGCTGCTGTGATGTGGAGCTGAAGGCAGGACTAATGATTTGCATTCTGTGAGTGATAGAGAGGGGCAAGGGTAAAGCCTACACAAGTAGAGCACAAGCAAAGCAAACAGACAGAGAGAGAATTGAACCTGGAGCCTTCAAAACAGCCAGCCCTGGTGACTAAAGAATATAGCCCCTGCTAATTATAATCACTAATGAGTAAGTATTAAAACGTTTTTATGCACTTTCACAGGATGCTTTCAGGAGACAAAAGGAGTTTGAGATTAGTGAATGGATGCTGCAGGGACATGTTTTGCTAGCTTAGGAGGCGTTTTGGAGGTGACAGTATCCCTTTAAGGTACCTTTACATGCAGCAACTTTTCTAGGAATTTCACTGGCAACTTACTGGCTGCAGTGAAATCATGGAGACATTGTTCCATTTGTACACAGCAACAAGATAGAACAATGTGTCCATGATTTCACTGCAACCAGTAAGTTGCCAGTGAAATTCCTAGAAAAGTTGCCATGTGTAAAGATAGCCTAAGAGGGTAGTCAGTCACCTAAAATGTATTTTCCATTCTTACCCTTTAACTACTTTAGTAATTATCTTTAATATACAATTCCCTAACCTTCTTTCTATCTATCTAATCCCTAATGGTACCTTTACACGCCGCCACGGCAGGCTGGATACATCCTGCTACTTCACGTGCACGAGCACGCTCAAACGGCTACAAACGGTCAACGCACCCTCTTTACACGCCGCCACAAGGTTCGCTACGCCACGCTACATCTATAGCTAGCTACATCGCCGGGTGTCTCAAGTAGCCAGCTGTTGCTCATTTACACACCGCTACAACCAGCTACTATGGGCGGACCTGGTGCAGCAGGGACAGCACATAGGCGTGCTCCAATTGTGGATTGCAAGACTTCCGTACGCTGATAGGACGAAGCAATAACATCCTGATTGGGCAGGCATCGCAGGAGGCTGAGTAATACAGCACGCTCGAGCGATTGTGTAGTGTGACTCGTCAGCTCCTTAAATATGCCTCCCTATGCAGCGACTACCAATCGTCATGCAGCAGCTTCCACCAATGATCGCACATGGGGCGCGGTAACATGGAGCCGAGGTCACGCCTTAGCTACATTGCAGCTACAGCCCCGGGTGTCCAGAGTTCCCTTCCGTTGCTTCTTTACACGCCGATACAGCTCGCTACCATCGGCGATATAGCCATCTGTTTTCGAGCAGAGCCCATAAACAGATGTATCTGTCGCCGGCTGTAGCGTCGCGTCTTCAGACGCCGCTACGACGGGCTACATTGACGCTACAAGCTACATTTGTAGCCTGTAGCGTGATGTATCCAGCCTGCCGTGGCGGCGTGTAAAGGTACCATAAAGGTGTTTTTACTGCACTACTTGTGATGTTTAGTTTGAGAGGAGTCTTAAACTTTACATCACAGGAGGCTGGAGCTACACTTATTCGCAATAGCGTCCATAACTCTTTAAGGATGTTCCTGACCCTGAACGATGGTTGATGGATGCTATGGCTGAAGTTAGTGGAGCACCAGCATGCTACTTCTCTCTGCCACCACTTCAGTTGCTTGTATAAAAGATGTTGGCAGGGGGCGTGAAGCAGTATGTAACACTTGTGCCACACCACAGCTTCTAGTACTGCATCATCAGGGAGTGGCACTGGTGTTACTTCTTAAAATGCCTTCTTATGACAATTAATTTTAGGGCAGTGATTGAAGCAGTAAGGCTAGGGTCAGATTCGCGCTAATCGCTATGCACAGGGGGTTTCCATTACAAGCATAGGTTTTGGCAGCCTTAATGCAGTGTTACCGCTGCCAATGTTTCCCTATCGTGACATGGCCCCTAGCACCGCTCAAAGCGCCGTAGTACCGGAGTTTGAAATCTCACGCTTTTTCTATCGCGTCAAATGACGCTTCAGAGTGCGTCATGTGATGCGCTAGGAAAAGGCAAGAGATTTAAAAGACCGGGACTCAGATGCCGGCGTTCGAGCTGCGCTCTGGGCTCCGACACCATAGATATAAATTGGCAGCGCTGATGCCGCATTACTATGGCGGTAACTCTGCGTCAAGGCTCCCAAATTCTATGTTTTTAACGGAACGCCCTGAGAGCAGCTAATAGCGCTACTCTGACCCTAGCCTAAGTGACACCTGCACCAGCCCCTGATGACTCTTCATTTGATGATGTTGCTAGAAGCTGTGGTGTACTGCTGGTTTCCTCATTCCATCTAGCACTAACCCCTGTATGACATCTTTCACACAAGCAATGGAAGTGGGAGCATAAAGAGCAGTTGCATGCCAGTGCTCCAATAACCTCGGCCACAGCATCCATCACACAAAACCTATGATCTAGGACATCTTCAGAGAGGGTGGAGGTGCAGAAAAACTGAAAGTAACTGCCATATCATCCCATCTTGACGTTCAGTTTAAGGTGGAGTGACGGCCACTGCAGAGAGTAAATGCAGCCCCAACCTACTGTGATTGCACAGATGCTCGGGATCAACGGGTTTGCACGGTCTTTTTGTAAAGTCCGAGCTCAGGGCTGAACATTACATGAACTTGCGTCCGAACCCTGAGCTTGGACTTTACAGTTATGGGATGGGGTGGGAAGAGCTGTAAAAGAAAGCATATAGTTAATAATAAACATTGTCATTATCCTTACCACTCCCTTTGACATGTCCTGCCATCCTGCTGTCCCGCGCTGGCTCTCATAACTCACATGCTTATTCAATCGGCAGTTTCCATCTGGCTGCCGACACCAGCTGAAAACTGCCGACGTTTTTGCGGTGACGTCAGAGTTCACTTGAGTTCATGGTTCAGCCATGAACCCGTTTGAACTCTGACTGTCACTGTCAGTGTCAGCCTGGTTCTCGCTCTGTACAGACGCTTGTTTATACAGAGCGATGAAGCAGAGCTGACATTGCTCTTGTCCTGTGGACTACGTTGGACTGAAGATTTTTTTTAATAAAGATGTCTCTAAATGTGTTTTTTTTTTATTTTTAATAACACAATTTTCTTGACTTGTGTTTTTTTATTGTTTACTAGAAATTCATGGTGGCCATGTCTAATTTGGCGTGACACCATGGATTTTGGGTTTAGTACCATTTGAGAATACAAAGCTAGTATTAACCCCATTATTACCCAGCATGCTACCCCCACCAGTGCCGCTGGACAAGCGCCTGGAAATGGCGCTACGATTAATGTGTCATATCCAGGGGTGGCTGCAGGCAGTGGATTTCAGCGGGGGAACAAGCACGCTTAGGACATACCATGCTGAGAATCCTACACCAGATGGATGGTTTTACCTGGCTGGCAATCGAAATATGCTGGGAGCCCAAGGAAGTTGTTTTCACTTACTTTTTTAAATACATAAAAAAATTAATGGGCTTCCCTTTATTTTTATTGCCAGTGAAGGTAAAACCAGGCAGCTGGGGGTGCAGCCCATAACTGAGAATCAAAAATACAGCGGAGCACTGCGTCATTTTTAAAATTTATTTATTTTTACAGTACTGTATTGTCAGTTAATCTGTGAAGGGCCCAACAGCCAATCACAGACGTTGTCACTGAGTGGGTGCCTGTGATTAACTGTTGGGTCCCTCACACATATAGCAGTGTAAAAATAAATAAATAATTTAAAAAAATGACGTAGCACTCCGCAGTATTTTTGATTCTTAGCGCAGATAAAGCGGACAGCTGTGGGATGCCACCCCCAGCTGCCTGGCTTTATCTTAGCTGGCAATCAAAATACAGGGAAGCCCATTCATTTTTTTTTCATTATTTAAAAAAATTTTTTTTTCTTTAATTTCTGGGCTCCAGCAGTATTTTAATTGCCAGCCAAGTAAAACCAGGCAGCTGGGGCTGAGATTTTCAGCCTGGTAAGACCCAAGTGTTCTGGGCCCCCCACGCTGAAAACTACAGCACACAGCCGCCCCTGAAAATGGTGCATTAATCGTAGTGCCATTTCCAGGGCTTTATCCGGCTCTTGCAGTGGTCCTGGTGGGGGTGGCACACTGGGTAATAATGGGGTTAATACCAGCTTTGTTTTCTCAGCTGGTACTAAGCCCAAAATTCATTTTTTTGTCCGGATTGGCCGGATCTGGACAAAACGCTGATGTGAAAGGCCCCTTAATGAGGACTTTTCACCAATTTTGCAATGTTGAGCTGTACACAACCTGTAATAGTGGCTGCAAACCTAAAAAGATATCATATAATCATTATAGAGTAAGTCCCCTCATTAGATGGTAGAGTAAGTCCCCTAATCAGGCTCCTTTCTTTTGAGTCAGAGCAGCGATCTACTGTAGAAAGTGTGGCACCCCACTGGTCATGCGCCATGGAGGGTTACTGCACCCAGACCAGAGTGTGTAGTATCCCTGTTATCAGGGGACTGGGATGTTTATATGGGACCCTCACCACACGCATCCACACACCTTAGACTAGGGGACCAATAGGTTAATCCGTTGCTAGGGAAACAGTCCTGGTGGAGGAGCTTAAGTGGTAAATTGGAGAGCAGGAGAGTCAGTCAGGAGGAGTTGGAGAAGGTTGTTGGAGGGGAACCCTGTGTGTAGTGCAGTGGAGGGCACCTCAGGAGAGATGGCCCGGGAATTGAAGGAACCCTAGGTGCCCCAGGATTGGGGTGCACCCGAATCTGGACCCGGTAATACCGACCAGGAGGGTTAGTCCGACACCGGAGAGCTGACTCCGAGGCGGTGTGGGTGTTCATCCACGAGCCACAGAAACCAGACAGCATGCACCTCCTTAGAGGTCGCGGCAACCCCGGCATAATTCCCCTAAGGCCCCCATGTAGGATCGAGGAGGCCTGGAGAGCAATAGACTCCAGGAGGGGGCCCAGTGGCAAAGACTCCAAGAGGAGGCCCAGAGGTGACGACTCCACACCGGAGGCTCAAGGGGCACTAGACTCCGTAAGGATCCGTGGGGATCGGCGGTAGGCTCTGTGCACGGGACTGTAAAGACAGATGAAAGGCAGAGAAGGCACATTACAGAGAGTCCCCTGTGATACATCCTAAACCTCTGGTGACTACCCAGGCCAGCAGCACCCGTACTGTTTGTGTAAAGCCTTTTAAGCTGCTTGAGTCACCAGTAAAGCTTGCTTCAGAGACTAAAGCTGTGTGGTGTGTTTATTGCCTGTGCTGGAGGAGCCATATTGCTGCTCTCAGAGATGGTCAGTCAGCATCTCTACCTGAGATGACTCCGCTCCACCTATGGGGAGCGTCACCACCTAGCTGTCCCATCCATAATCCTCGGAGGTCTGCAGCAGCACTGGTGTCATCACTGGACAACGTAGAAGACTCTTTATGTTTCTTTAACCCCCTTTTTCAGCGACCACCAGGGCGACGGGCCCGAGCACAGGCTGCCTGTGACTACCCCTTTTTTATTAATGCCCTAGCCGGGTACCCCAAGGCCCTGGGGTGCGTCAAAAGCATTTCTCTTCTCCGGTAGACATGGTAGGAATGTAATACTGTATTGTGACTTGCACGTCTGGCTTCATAGGACTGTATAGACAGCTGCCATAACTATGTATGACTATACCATAAATTTGCATGTGGTCCTTCATAGGATAACTTACAGCATTATTACTTATCCATTCAGGTCCACTGCATATATCAAGAAGCTGTTGGCAACTGCAGATACAATTTTGTACTAGTGAAAGCATGCGATAGAAGTGATAGAACTTTCCACTTTAGCACAAATGAAAACCATGTACTGTAATATTGAAACTAATTTGAATGGTAGACGCTAAGTTATAGCATATAAATCTGCTAGATGGAGATTTTGCATTATAACTGAAGTTAACAGAAATCCTTAAAATTAATTTGTGCAACTGGAAATCTTGCTTATGTTATATATTGTTATGTTATATATACAGTATATTTGTTTTTAACTAAATATATTTTTTATTTCAGCTCTTTACATTTATTGTAAATGTAGTAATGAAACTTGACTTAGGCTACTTTCACATTACGATTTTTTAAAATCCGATGCTGTCCGATATAAATCGGACAGCATCGGATTCCTCTGATGCCTGGAATCGGATGCCAAATAGGCATCCGATTCCGACAGAAAATAGGATGCCCGCCCTCCTGTCAGATCGCTCCCTAGCTGTCATTGTCTGTCCCCCGGTCCTCTCCTCTTGGCCCCTGGTCCTCCTCTCTGCGCCCCCGGTCCTCCTCTCTGCACCCCCGGTCCTCCTCTCTGCACCCCCGGTCCTCCCCTCTTGGCCCCCGGTCCTCCTCTCTGCACCCCCGGTCCTCCTCTCTGCACCCCCGGTCCTCTCCTCTTGGCCCCCGGTCCTCCTCTCTGCACCCCCGGTCCTCCCCTCTTGGCCCCCGGTCCTCCTCTCTGCACCCCCGGTCCTCCTCTCTGCACCCCCGGTCCTCTCCTCTTAGCCCCCGGTCCTCCTCTCTGCACCCCGGTCCTCCCCTCTTGGCCCCCGGTCCTCCTCTCTGCACCCCCGGTCCTTCTCTCTGCACCCCCGGTCCTCCTCTCTGCACCCCCGGTCCTCCCCTCTTGGCCCCCGGTTCCCCCATGTGTCCTCCGGTTCCCCCCATGTGTCCTCCCCCTCTCCAATCTTTTCTCACCTGTCCACGACTCCTGCACGGTCCCGCGCTCTCCCGGTATCTTGCTGTTCTGTATTCTGTGCTGCTAGGACCTCTCGTGATGTCACAATCACATGACTGCCAGTAACCAATAGCAGGCAGTCATGTGATTGTGACATCACGGCAGGTCCTGGCAGCACAGAATACAGAACAACAAGATACCGGAAGACACCTGGAGACACCGGAGACGCCGGGGGCCTCGTGGACAGGTGAGTATAGATTTTTTTTATTTTTTTAACCCTTTGTTTCACTTTTAGGAGCTATTTTAGTGTACTGAGCATGCTCAGTACACTAAAATAGGGTCCGAGGAGACATCAGATGTTTCCTCTGACCCTTCTCCATAGGGCCCCATGTTATAGGGATCGGGTCAGATCGGATGTGCACTAAATGCCATCCGATTTGGTCCGATCCGAGTCTGTCAGATTTTATTATCGGTGCAAAAATCGGTGCAGGCTCCGATTTTTGCACCGATAATAAAATCGGACAGAATCGGATCGGACCAAATTGGATGGCATTTAGTGCACATCCGATTCGGTCCGATCCCCATAGGGATGCATGGGATCCGAAAATCGATCCGATGCTGTCCGATTTTTTTCGGACAGCATCGGAAATGCAAAAATCGTAGTGTGAAAGCACCCTTATTCCACTAGATCTTGGAATGCAGGCTAGCAGCTTTTGTTCAGTTTTCTTCTTCTACAGTGGTTTAAATCACACAACAAAATCGTACCCTAGAAAATCAACACAATATAATGCCAGAATCTTTTCTCTTCTATTCTGTCTAAAGGACATATTGTTAGTACATTTAGGCTACTTTCACATAACAATATTGTCAAATCCGATGTTGTCCAATATAAATCGGACAGCATCGGATCTAAACTGATCCCTGCAATCGGATGCCAAATAGGCATCCGATCTGACATTCTGCAGGATCAGTTTGCCGGCTCCTCCTTTCACCTGTCACAGCTGTTCTCCCCTGGGTTTCCCCCTCTTCTCCCCTGTGTGTCCCCCTCATCACCCCTGTGTGTACCCCCATCTCCCCTGGTGCTCCCCCTCTTCTCCCTTCTGTTTCCCCCTCTTTTTCCCCCTCTTTACCCCTGTGTGTCCCCCCCTCTTCTCCCCTGTGCGGCCCCCTAATGTCCCCCAGTACTCCCCCTCCTTTCCCCTCTCCTCCGGAATAAAAAATAAAAAAATTTTTATTCTTACCTGTCCACAAATCCCGCGGCGCTTCCAGCTATCTTCTTCTGATCCTAGGACCTGATGTGACTGTGACATCACGGCAGGTCCTAGAGGCAGGATGTGCTGGAGACGCCGGGGGATCGTGGACAGGTGAGCATAGATAGTTTAATATTTTTAACCCCTGCCTTACTTAATTTTACTTCTGCAATGTATGTATATACATTGCGTAAGTAAAATTAGATGTTTAGGAGCAGTTTTACTGTACTGACCATGCTCAGTACAGTAAAATCGGGTCCGAGGACACATCAGATGTTTCCTCGGACCCTGCTCCATAGGGCCCCATGTTAAATTGATCAGACTGAATCGGATGTGCACTAAATGCCATCCGATTTGGTCCTATCCGATTTTGTCCGATTTTATTTTAGGTGC
Organism: Allobates femoralis; assembly: GCA_033576535.1. Taxonomy (NCBI): domain Eukaryota; kingdom Metazoa; phylum Chordata; class Amphibia; order Anura; family Aromobatidae; genus Allobates; species Allobates femoralis. The sequence continues at coordinate 541,599,022 of JARQOC010000002.1, forward strand.
AAAAATAGAAGCATGCTCCGATTTTTGCACCGATAAAAAAATCGGACAGAATCGGATCGGACCAAATCGGATGGCATTTAGTGCACATCCGATTTGGTCCGATGCCCATAGGGCTGCATGGGGGCCAGAATCGTTCCAATGCTGTCCAATTTTTATCGGACAGCATCGGAAATAAAAATTCCGTAATGTGAAACCAGCCTTAGCTGTAGAAATTACCAGTGTTTCATATCAGGATGCAGCTGCACAGTTTTATAGCTATTTTAGTTCATTATCAATTGATTGTAATATTATGTAGAGAAACTTAAGATCAATTAAAATATGACCTGCGTTATATGTAAATAAGGAGCATTTTAAATACAATGAAATATGTATATTAAATTGTATTTGTTTTGCTTTTTAATTGAAAACATGTAACCCTCATCTCCTGTGCTTAGCAGGCAACTTTACTAGACTTAAAGTGTAACTGCTGTTTAAATTTTTATTTACTAACAATATAGAGAAATTGATTTTAATACACTTTCAAATATACTTTATAAGAGAAATCTGGTGGATAACCATTCATAAACCTTCCGCAAGGTGTCCCCACTACACTGTGTCTGAAGCAGACATATGTTCATTCTCTGTCAGATCCGTATTCACACTGAATACAACCACCTATCCATATAAGGGAAAGAGGGTGTGGCCTACAATGTGTGCGAGCTCCTGACTGCAGCTGGTGAGGGAACAATGTATCAAATCAGAATGTCAGGATCACTGAAACCTCCTCTTTCCTTGGTACAAGCTTCTGATCTGTCATCTGGCTCCACACAGCTCAGTCAGGATCTCTGTTAACCCCTTCTCTGCTGGCACATCACACTGCGCCCTATCAGTCTGCTCTCAGGAGCTGTGGAAATACACACTCAGTGCTGGAAGATGCTGGCCACACCCACACAGCCATAAATTGCAGTTTTTAAAAGAGCACATAAAAATGTGAGAAAATTAGTCATATGGCACAAAAAAGCATTATCTTAGCTGCTATGTGACCCATCACTAACAACCAGTGCAGTATTGTGGGTCTTTTTTTTAATAAAATGAAATTTACACTTTAAGTAAGTTTGGATAAAATCTTCAAAATATTTGAGAGACATTTTTAAGGATTGTCTGCAACTTTTTGTAGGTCTGTTTTCAATATTTTGAAACAAAAGGATTAACGGGAAATTATTTTTTATCAAAGTCTCAAGTAGACATGCCTCAGTATAATAGGTACCACACAGAGTACAAGGATAATAATGCACAGTGGGCATGTGGTTAGGGGTAATGATTCAAGCAAGGAAGATAAAAACTAATATCAGGAATGTCTGATTCTTGAGATTGTCACAATGCCACACAAACATTGTAACCATTAGGAAGAATTGTAGGGGTGGTATAAGAGGAAATCAGAATGGGAATGGGTAAATATCTTACTTTTTCTGCTTGTGTGAGTCAGGGAAATCTTGGTACCAGTGGCATAACTTCAGGCTCAGTGCCCTGATGTGAAAGCTCCAACGGGGCCCCTAATTATTGGAAATCTTTAATAGTATTAGTCTTTTTCTATAGGCCAATGGAACTTTTGGGGCCCCCTAGGCTGCAGGGCCTGGGTGCAACCCCTGCACCTATTGTAGTTACGCCCCTGCTTGGTACATAGTAGGTGAAGAGGCATATGCTATGTTGTTGAGCATGAAAATTATATAACTGTACAGAATTTAAAAAGAAAATGAAGTGTAGACAGTTACTGCTGTATATCCTGGTGAAAATTATTAATTAGATTTGCTAGATTTTAAATTGGATAGAATGATGTTGATCATTGTGAAATCTGCCTCCTGGTGTTGTACAGATAATAGTATTTGCAACTTTTCAAGGCATGCCATTATTAAAAGTCCAATAGAATGGTACTAGACATAACTGTACAAAGTACAGAGAAAGTGAGGTTGGCCTTGAATTGTGTGAATGCACTAAGTTAGGAAAAATTTTGTTGCCTCAAGGAAACAGGGAAACTCTTGTCTGTATTGTAAGCCTTGACTATCAATAATTAATATGGAACAAAATAATAAATACATTTCTCCTGTACATAGCAATACACCTGGAGTAGCACACAGAAACTTTCTTACACCTTTTCAAACTAAACTTTAATGGCTTTGTCATTCCCTTTTTACATCCAGCCGGAGTCGGAAATGAAAGCCCCTTATTCTATCCATGGGACAGGTCATCAAATCATACAGCAAGAAAACCCTTCTAAGCACATTACAACTTCAATTCAAAATGTTTTTACCTTTTAAGGACATAATATTTTATCTTTCTGTTCCTTATAGCATACCTTAAAGGGAACCGTCACCCAAAATAACCTTTCTATACTTGTTAATACCTGTCCCTGCAGCCTTACAATACTTTCTAAACCATCCCTATCTGACCTATGTTAGTAATCTATGAGTACAATAAAGTAGTTAGCAAACTTACAAAATTCATGACAGCGGGGCTCATCCTGTGTTTGTGACAGGTAGGCGGGTCCCCTTGTGCTGCCTATCCCCCCTCCCGATCTATTATGCCCTAATGGGCGTCATTACACACTGCAGATCTCGGGCACGATTTAAATATCGAGCCCCAACGTCACCACTGCGACTCGGTTACGTGACGCCGGGATCACGTCACTTCCGGACGCCGCAATTCTCAAACAGGCAGAGTTCGCGCATGCGCAGATTGCATGCTGAAGTCTGCATGTGTGCGACCGAAATGACGCGATCCCGGCGTCACATGACCGCGTCCAGCGATGACGTTGCGGGTGCGATATTTAAATTGTGCCCGAGCTCTGCAGTGTGTAATTACGCCCATTAGGGTGTAATAGATCGGCGAGGCGGGGTAGCACGGCACAAGGGACTCACCTATCCTCACAAACGCAGCGAGGAACGCCCGCTGTCATGAATTTTGTAAGTTTACTAACTACTTTATTGTACTCATGGATTACTAACATAGGTCAGATAGGGATGGTTTAGAGAGTATTGTAAGGCTGCATGTACAGGTATTAACAAGTTAGGAAGGTTACTTTGGGTGACAGGTTCCCTTTAATGGGTTATCTAAACAATAAATCTAAATATGTGATAGAAGTCTATGCAGTCTTCCATCGGTGGAACAATGGTTCCACCAATGTATTTCAATCTCACATTACCTTTGCATGTAGTAATGTATTTGCAATGCTTGAATGCACTTAACTAATAAGTAATTATCGCCTGTTAATACAGTGTTTAACATAGGTATCTATTTTCCAACATTACCAATTTAGGTTTATGTCTCATATCTCCTGTGCTTACTTACTTGGACTATGCCTTGGAGAAATGAAGGAATCAATTTTTGCAGCTTGCAGTATTAAACTTAAAAGATGTATTCTCTTGAAAGGCATCTCAGAATTATGCAGACTTTATGTTAGAAATCACTTGGTTCTCCAGAGGGTCATTGACTTACAGCATACCATAACTCAGTAAATTAGTATAGATAGTCTACGAGGCTTTGTGCTGAGCACTGCCTAAACAACTAATAGTAATGAAACCTGTTTGTTGTTCCTAAACTCCATGACCTTGATAAGGATATTCCATTTGTGTCTGTCTTTAGGTCATTATAATTCTTACTGATCTTCTCCTGAGGACAGCTTTATTATAATTAAGCATAGTGCTAAAGGGTTAATTATGAGCTATGGCTTAATTTTAATGATGTATGTTTATATCTATGTAACTTACTATTACTACAAACAGGCTCTTTGGAAAATCTTTTTATAACACTCTCCGCATATCCAATGACAGGCTCTGCAGGGTGCAAGACGGCCCGCAGGACTACAATGGCGCCAGCTGACCTTTGTAGTGTTTGTTGTAGTTTCATTGCAGAACAAATCCCATAGATGAAGAAGCTTTGTTGGTTCCCAAAGTGCTGGTTTCAGAATACATAACATGGAAAGAGTTGCGGCACCCAACATATAATAATTTGCATTTATGCACTCGAATATATGGACAGCAATGATTCAACCAAACTGTATCTTTTTGAAGTCTTCTGTAATAAAAAGGGTTTCTTATTTTATCTCTGCCAGCCTCTTTTTGAACTCCTCAAAAAAAAACAAAAAACAATAGCAATAAATTCCTGAACACTCTCATTGTTTACGGTTATTTTTCCTCCCCATCTTCCAAAAGCGATGGTTTTTATTTTTCCATCAACATACCCATTTAAGGGTATTCTTTGAGAAATAAATTGTAGTTTTGTATGACATCATTCATTTTACCTTTTAAAGTACTGTTAAGGAGAGCCTTAGGATCAAATACTTAATTAACCTTTAAGACATAAGGGCATGGGAGAAATGATATATAGAGTGTATTATTTTACATTGTATAAGTTGTGATTTAAACATGGCTGTCATTTCCTGCCACATCACACCATGTGCTGAGAGCAAGATGGAGTCCAAAGAAGACTGACCAATCACCGAAGCTGGAGGTCAGGGAAGACTGACCAATCACAGAATAACATACTCGATCAAGACCACACCCCTTGATGACCTCATGGATCCGCCCATGGACTAACCCACTGACCAATGAATACATCTGAGTTAGGGCTGACCGAGCCCCTTATTGAACAAAATGTCCAGTCTATTGTAATAAACAGGCACTCGGAGCTTGGTCTGACCAAGGAAGGGTGTACATCTGACTGTGTGTCTGGTGTCTACTACTTTTCAATGCCGGTGCTTGGTCTATATGAATTAGGACAGGAGCAGCAACTTGTTGATAATATTATTATGAAAATATTACCTTTACAGTACTAAAAAAACTTTAAAAAGAGTTGTGAAAATTAAAGAAAGAATAGCATTTCCAACTTTTTTTAGAGGCTTGTTTTTATAGTGTTTGCTTTCTACAGATCAGTATCGATTGTGCGGATACAAAATTTACGTACCTTGTTTTTGTATTAGTACATTAGTGCAAAAAAAATTGGCTTTAACCATCAAATTTGAGAGCCATAACTTTTCTTTACTTAAAGGGAACCTGTCAGGTGGTTTATGCTCCCCCAGCTATCACTATCTGTAGATGCAGCTTCATATTCCTATTCTAATCATCCCTGTCTGAGCTCATAGTGTAATGTGAAAGGTGAAAAAAAGCATTTATACACTTTCATTTCAGTCTACACATTGGAGGAGGGGGACTGTCTGGCAGGTTAATAGTTAACTCACTATTAACTTGCATGGCTAAAGGACCTGTGTGATGTAATAATCATGTGACTATAGCAGGCGGAGCTAAGCGAGCAAACTCATATTATGTTATAAGAACTTAGCTCTGCCTACTGTAGTCACATGGTTATGACAAGACATCAGCGCTCCCAAGATGTTCTAACATAAGACTGAAATGTTAACTATTAACCTGCCAGTTTCCGTCCTCCAAGCTGGAGACTGACTGCCTCATTACATAAGGAAATGTAAGTATATAAATGCTTTTCTTTCACCTTTAACATTACACTATGAGCTGAGACAGAGATGATTAGACTGGTATTATAAAGCTGCAGCTACAGACAGTGATAGCTGGGGAGGCATAAACTAGCCAACAGGTTCCCTTTAAAGGGATCCTGTCACCCCCAAAACACCTCAAAACCTATTAAAAGCTGTCCCTACAGCATAGTAACGCTTACCCTACACTCCTTTTACCTCCTAAAAGCACCAAGTGAAATAGGAGAAAAATGTTATTATAGTACCTCATAATGGATGATAATGAGTGACTATGCTATTCATAGTCACTCATCCAGGCTCTCCCACTGCATGATATCACGCCTCCATAGGCGTGATCTTGGAATCTGATTAAAATGCGCACCTCCCCGCCGCTCTCCTGTGTCTCGGCCGGCCTGTAGTGGGGCTTGGTGACGCGATACGCGTCATTTCCGCCGCCGGGTGACGTATTTACACCCGCGCCCCTGTTGGCTTCAAGACCCGCACTGCGCATGCGCATGCGCATGCGCAGTGCGCGTTTTGAAGCTAACAGAGAGGCGCGGGTGTATACGTCACCCGGCGGCGGAAATGACGCGTATCGCGTCACCAAGCCCCACTACAGGCCGGCCAAGACACAGGAGAGCGGCGGGGAGGCGCGCATTTTAATCAGATTCCAAGATCACGCCTATGGAGGCGTGATATCATGCAGTGGGAGCGCCTGCCAGGGTGACTATGAATAGCATAGTCACTCATTATCATCCATAATGAGGTACTATAATAACATTTTTCTCCTATTTCACTTGGTGCTTTTAGGAGGTAAAAGGAGTGTAGGGTAAGCGTTACTATGCTGTAGGGACAGCTTTTAATAGGTTTTGAGGTGTTTTGGGGTGACAGGATCCCTTTAAAAGAATTTAATAAGGGTGAGGCTTTTCTTTGTGAAGTTCTGTAACAATTATTGATATCATTGGTATTTATTGGTGTTTATACGACTTCCTTATTTCTTCTTTTCCATTTTTTTGGAGGGGAGAAGCTGACATTGGAAAGAGATACTCAGGGTAGAGACACACTATGCCAGCTGCATGTGAGTGTCTCGCATGGATCTTGTATGAGTCCCCTGGCCCGGCTGCGGGCTCTCTGGACGGGAGTACGGAGCTCAAAAGAAACCCAATCAGCTCCATGCTCTCGTTCAGAGAGCCCACGGCCAGATGATGCATGCGAGATGCATATGATACTCACATGCAACTCACATAAGTGTGTCTCTGCCCTTACTCTTTTAAATGCCACTGTCATGATTAACAGCAGCATCTTAGGCCCCTTTCACATCAGCATTTTTTGCTGATTGCAGCAGATCCGGCAGATTTATCGCATCTGCCGCCTAACGGTCGCACTTGCAGTACACTTGTGGCAAGCCCAATGCATCGTCTATGGGGCTGCTGAGAACATTTTTTTTCGTGGCCGCAACTGGCGCAAGTGCAAAATTGCGGCAATACCGCACTTGCCGCACCTGCCGCTTGCCCGATAGACAATGCATGGGGCTTGCCGCAAGTGTGCTGCAAGTGCGACTGTTAGGGCCCTTTCACATCAGCGTTTTTTTCAAATCGCGGCAGATGCGGTGAAAAAAACCGCATCTGCCGCGATTACTGCATACCGGCTGCACTTGCAGCGCGGTTGCGGCGCGGTTGCGGTAAACGCCATACTATGTATAGGCGGACTTGCGGCACGTGCGGCAAGTGCGGTTTTGGCACTTGCGGCAGGTGCGGCTGCGAAAAAAAACGCGGCTGACAGTATTTTTTTTAAAGTGGTGCTTTAAATCGAAGTCCCCTGCCCCTGGCCTTATTTTACCCCTCCGGCATCTTCCCCTTTTTCCGACGTCACTCCAGTCCTGTGGCTCCATCTTGCGACTGTAACCTCTGACTGGTTGGAAGTCAGACGTTACATCACATCATAAGTGCTCAATACTTTTCTACAAGAACTAGAATGAGGCTTTCAGAGTTGTATTGAAAAGTGAAGGTGGCGCCCTCCATCGAACACTGGAGTTACCGGCAGGTCACAATTTGCCAAAGATGGAATGGAGCGTTGGTGATAGCAGAAGATGTTGGCAGGTGAATATAAGACAGGGGTCGAGGGACTTAGATTTAAATCACTATTTCAGCTGTGAAATAAAAGTCTAGCGATGCTTTAAATAGAAACAAAAATCACTGTGAACCTTGAACTATGAAGTTTTCTCAAAATGTGAAATGGGACATTTATAACAAATAGACGAAAGTCGGTATTGACTTTTAACATTGCTACTTACAATAGGTGGCATTAGAACTTATGTCCTCTTTGAGGAGGCAGTTTGAATATTTAACGAAGTTTAATAGTATATTTTTGGTGAAAAACATCTTTTAAGTATACATTTACCTGCAGTGTTTTTTCTAACAATTCCGTTGTAGTCTTGTTAAAACATTGTTTTGTGCCAAAGCCAGAAGCATATCTAGCGATATGGAGAATAATGTATTTTCCTTATATTTCCCTTCTTTGTTAATCGCTTATGATTTTGATTTATAAAAGAGAAAAAGCAATGTTTTTCCCAAAAAAGAACTCACTAAGTGAAACCAGCTTTAAGCAATTTGGTGCAGTATTTAAAGGATACATCCAGTATTTTGTACCAAGCACTAACAGGCAGGTATTTACTACCTATCCACCTGCTGTATCTAAAGCCATTCTTCACCGGCACAGAGAAGTCACAGACATCTCCTGTGAATGATTCAGCTGCTTCAATTGATGTCACGTTAATAGAGCTTTGACTTCTTTCCCGCTGTGCTCTGTTGACAAGGCAAGTGTTACGTCTGAGGCTACTAGCACAAAAAGGCTATCTCAGACAGACTAGGCACAAGCCGCTCTGTTAGGCAAAACTCTGAGAAAATCTGATCTTCTTTAACCATTGTATAGGGATCTGGATTTACAATAGGATCAAGGTAATTGCTGCCGAGACAGGAAAGTCACCAAGCAGGATCAAAGTCGGGAGGTAAGGAAAAGGACAAAATTAGGATCCATTAGAGTAATCAGGGAGCCAGGTCAAAATCAAAATGGCACAAAGTACAAAATAATGGGGCAGGAGAAGCATCCAAAAAACAGGCTGAGGTAACACAGGAAATACACCAATACAAGCAGGAGAGTAGCCAGGGGAGCCAAAAGCTATTTTTGGCAAGTTCCAACAGAAAGCTGAAGGTATTAGAAGGTTGGGGTGCTTTCCAATAGGCTGAAGCTTACAGTTAATGACTTCAGTTGGGAAGCACACACACACATGCCAGCCACTTTGTCAGACTGCGAAGCAAGGTTCCAGCCACTCTATCTTTAGTAGATGGCCTGAGTCTACCCGTTCCAGATATTCTGATTCTAACTTCTTTACCACCAGGATTACTTAGAGTGTGAATACGGCAGTACCTGGTGCAGAAACAGATGTTGCAGCAGCAGGCTCTGGTGGGAATGTGCCAGTGGGACTGCTGATGTCATGCTGATTGTCAGTTGGCTCCCCCAGCATGCAGCGGAGAGCTGGCTGTCAATGATCGTGACGTCGGTAGTCCCGCCCTGTCAACAGAGAAAAGCGAAAAGGAAGACACCGCTCTGTAGATGAAGCAGCTGAATTGCTAGCAGGAGTGTATATGACCACTCTGGGCCATTGAAGAGGAGAACCAGGTAGCAACTATCTGTTAGCATGTTTTTTTTCTCACACAGTCCTTTAAATGACACTAGCATTTAGAAAATGATCCGATGTTATCCGTGTGCTGTCCGTTTTCTGTCCGTGTGCTGTCTGTATGCAATCAGTTTTTTTTCTCAGCATCTATTATTTGTTTTAAATCATTTACAGGGTCCTAAGCTACAGAATGGTAATGCATGCATGAAAAACAAATGACACTAGGATGGTCCATGTGGCATCCAATTTTTTCTCACACCCATAGAGGTGAGCCTCATCTGGTTTATATATCCACTCACATGCTGCAATTTTTTCCTCACGCCAAATAAAGCTGAAAAAAAATTCAGGTCTGCACTGCCTCATTGAATAACATTGGTCCAAGTGAAATATCTTTTTTTTTTTCCATTGCACGCATCCAAGTTATCTGCTAGTGTGCGTGCACCCTTATACTATGTTCACAGGTTGTGTTTTTTGCTGTTTTTTTTTTCATCAAGCTGTGTTCTACTGTACCAGCAAAAACGATGAGATTGCAAAAATGTCATGCACACACAGCTTTTTCCTGACTAAATTGTAAAATGGGTGTACTTTTAAAAATTGCAGCATGTCAATTCATTCATTGGCTTTACAGCATTTTTCCACCCATAGAAAACAATGTTATAGTGGAAAAATGCTGCCATCAGTATTTGCACAGTTTTTGGTGAAAAAAAATGCAGGTACAGGAGGATGTGAAACACATTTATTTTAGTGATTTTTCAAAGTATACACCATAAAGTCTTTTCCTGACTTCAAGTACAGTTTAACAAAGTTAGTGTTGTGTTAAAGTAAGCAATGCCTGTCCAACTCAATGCCCTACCAACATGTGAGAGTAAACAATGCCCTACCAATGGGCTAGTTAATCAGTGCCCTACCAACGTATTATGGCCACTTTACACACATCAACTTATCTGTCCAACTTCTGACCAACTTACTGGTTGCAGTGAAATCATGGACACATTGTTACATTTGTACACAGCCACAAAATGGAGCAATGTGTCCATGATTTCACTGCAACCAGTAAGTTGGTCAGAACTTGGACAGATACGTTGGTGTGTGTAAAGTGGCCCTTAGATATTCAATACACTACCAATATGTTAAGTACCCAATGTGATATCAATGTGTTAAGCGCACAATTCCCTATCAATGTGGTAAGTACACAATACCCTTTGCTTGCAAAATAGAAGCAAAGCTTTAGATTGGAGTCCTTAAAAAAGCAGCAAGAAAAAAGCAGCAAGAAAAACAGCAAATAAAGTAAGAAGACCTGTGTTTTGGCTGCAGCTTTTTTACAGCAAAGTAATCAGGTTTTGGCTGCAGAAATAAAAGCAGCAAGAAAAGCAATACGTGACCATAACCTTATTGTAATTTTTTCATCCAAAACAATGAGTATTAGATTTAAAGGGAACCTGTCACCCTCCCAGGGCCTATTAAACGAAAAGGGCCACCTTCAGCAGCACCTATGCTGTATTTTGTGGAAGGTGGCTCTTGTAATTCTACCCCCTCGGGACACCAAAATAAGCACTTTATTAGAAATTAGTTTAGGTCTGGGAGTTATACTCTCCTCCCAGGACCTTAACCCTTGCTGCTGTTACCCCACCTCCTCTAATGTCCAAGATCCGTCTCCTGTGTTACTTATGAGCGGCGTCAGAGCCTGCGCACATCTCTCAGCTCTTGGGCATCTCCGTGAGCTCTGCTCTAGAGGTGAGGTGCCATGATGTCTGGACACTGCACTTGCATATAAGGCAGGAACCCGATCCCGCCCTATGTGGCCTTATGCTTAATGCAGGCTGCAGGGCTGGGAACATGGAGGAGGAAACAGAATGATTGCACCTGTTCCCTCGTACAGATTTCCAGCCTTGCAGTCTGCATTAAGCACAAGGCCAGTTGGGGCACTTCTGAGAAAGAAAGGGGTACAACTCTCCCTATATTTAAGGTGAACATAATATCATCCACAGGTGCACATGTCAGCTGGCACTGTATAACGATTATGTTCAGAGATTGACTCCTTGCATTGTTAACCCTTATGTTCCTCTGATAGGGGTATACTACAATCCACACATTATAAGTATGGTCTCTTTTACTTTGGGCTTTAAGTAACAACTTCTTAAGGGTACTTTGTTAGTTATATCTTTGTACTATCATCTTATAGCGGCTCCTATATTCCCTTTTTTGCATTATATCCCCTACAGATACCTTGAGGGTACATCTTATGATATAGGTACATTAATTCTTTGGTATATAGTACAGGTAACACAGTAACATTTTATTACGTAGTAGATAACAGAAGGATTAGATTATATATCTGGCACGGTCTTTTACATTTGATATCTTATTCTACAGTTAACTATAACAGGTTCAGCACATATAACTACTAGCTGATACATAGGAATCCCCTGATGGATGATACACCTATCCACTGGCATAGCTCTTACCGCATATGCATTGGGTAAGCCTGTGCCTCCATATAGTTATTAGCCCAGTTTCATTGTATTCTCATGTTTATTGCAATCAATCTGTAGTTTATATCTAGACTCTAGTGACTCATAACTCTGTACGTTTAATTTCATATATACATGGAAGTTTATTTCATGGTAGGACAAGCGATTATGTGGGAATAATTGTTTGTTTCTATACACAGATTTTTTCACTGGTTCCTACTAGCGACCTGTTCTGCAGTACTTGCTATTCACCATATGTACAATTTACCTATAAAAGGATATCTTTTTTCAAGCAGGTTGACTGTAATTTTTTATTTTTCTTACAAACAAGTTATGTATGTAATAATATCTGTATCATGTACTTGTTGTGACTTTCTGTTTTTTGTTATTATTCATTAATGTAGAATGCTCAGTTTGTCTGATGAAGGTGAGAAACGCCAAAACGTTACTTTAAACTGAAAATTTAACACTGTGCTTTACTGCAAGAAAATAAAGAATACGGAAAACCAGTCTACACCGTTTACGTGTGCTTCTCATTTATACCAATTTCACCTTTGTGTTCCGGGGTTTCTCCTTTATATTATGCTTAATGCAGGCTGCAGGGCTGGGAATATGGAGGAGGAAACAGCATGATTGCACCTGTTTCCTCCTCCAGATTTCCAGCCCCGCAGCCTGCATTAAGCATAAGGTCACACAGGGCGGGATCTGGTGCCTGCCCTATATGCAGGCACAGTGTCCCAACATCATGTGACTTCAGCTCTCGGGCAGAGCTCACAAAGATGCCCAAGAGCTGAGAGATGTGAGCAGGTTCCGATGCCACTCGTAAGGAACATAGGAGGCGGGTCCGGGACATTAGAGGAGGAGGGGTAATATCAGCAAGGGGTTTAGGTCCTGGTACACGAATTTGCCTCCCGGACCTTAAGTAATTTCTAATAAAGTGTTTATTTTGGTGTCCCAAGGGTGTAGGATTATAAGAGCCACCTTCACAAAATGCAGCATAGGTGCTGCTGAAGGTGGCTCTTTTAGTTTAATAAGGCCTGGGGGGGTGATAGGTTCCCTTTAAAATAAATAAGACATATAAATCAAGGACTGATACGTTCCCTTCCTCAATTATTAACTTCTGGCTTCTAGGTTTTGCTTAATAAGCTGCATCATAAACTGAACAATCAACCAGGAACTATAGCATTGTCACAATGACCACTAAATACTACTTGTTATCACTTTTATGGCAGGATTATATATTTTCAATGATATTTGAACACTGGTGCTATGTGTCACAAATATCTCCATTTTATTAATGCTCAATTTCTGTGACAGGTTTATATAGCTTTACTTATGTTCTCCTTGCGATCTATGGATTTAATTATCACCATATATTACCTATGTGTCAATTTACTTGTTTATTGCTTCTTTAACTGTAAAGCACTGCAGAATATACTGGTGTTTTATACATGTAATCTCCAACAGACCCATTTGAAATTGCAATAGAATATGTAGTTTAAGAACTCTAGTTTGAAATAATATTAACATAGCAAAAAAGGGCAACAGTATTTAGGTCACAAAAACTAATGCACTAGCAGAATGAAGCAGCCCACTTTGATAAAGATGGTGGCAACACAGGTGCAAACCATTCACAACCTACCAATTCATGGATGGAGTGGTTGCTTAGTATTAGGCTGGAAACACACTATCCTACTTACATGTGAGTCTCTCGAACGAGTCTCGGATCAGTCACCCTGAACGACCTCTCCCTCTCTGGACGGGAGTGTCAGCTGCACAAAAACACAAGCAGCTGACACTCCCATCCAAAGAGGGAGAGGCCACTCAGGGTGACTGATCCGAGTCTTGTCCGAGAGACTCACATGTAAGTAGGATAGTGTCTTTCCACCCTTAGAATTTCACATGGATAAAGCTTGTATAGGGAGCTAGTCACACTCATGGAATGCAGTGTCAGACTTAGGGTACAAACACACTCTGCTACTTAAATGGAAGTCTCTCGGACGAGACTCTGAAGAGGCTGGAGCATTGACCCTGAACGTCCTCTCCCTCTCTGGATGGGGAGTGTGACGCTGCACAAAAACACAAGCAGCTGTCACTCCCGTCCAGAGAAAGAGAGGCCGTTCAGGGTCACTGCTCCAGCCTCTTCCGAGTGTCATCTGACAAACTCGCATGCAAATAGCAGAGTGTGTTTCCACCCTTACAGCCTATTAGTGACACCTATTCTATTATATTAGGCGAGCTGCCCAGCACTTTATAAGTACACCTCACCATGAACTTGTAGGTTGTGAATGGTTGTCTCATCAGTGTTTTGCACCTGTGTTGCCTCCACTTTTATTAAGGAGGCCTGCTACATCCTGTTAATTCATTACTTTCTTTGACCAGAGCAGGCGCATTTGTTGGCCCTTTGACTTTTTAAGAGAATTTTAATTCCTTTCTCTGTTGCTTTGTTTTTAATTTTATTGTGTAATATGCATGGACTGATTTTCTATATTTATATATTTTACATAAAAATATCTTAATAACCAGAATTTTACAGGTGAGATTGTAGTCTATTTTTTATTGTAGCTATCACCGTAAATAATAACTATGATTTTTTTCAAGCATAATACATGAGAAAAAAAATAATCTTTGTTTCACAAAGGCATTCATGTTCTTAATGAAGAGTACAGTAAAATTAATTGCATTGACAGCATATAAAATAAAATTAGATCATTATTAAAAATGTTCTAAGAGTGTTATTAGCCTCCACCATTAATTAATTAAAAATCACCTAGTAATCTATTAAAATAACCACTTCAGAAGGAAGAGGACTTGATCCCTGGTGCCACCTTTTGGATGTAGTAAACTTTAAAGTCAATGTTGATGCTTCAGGAGCCTTGCTGCGCGTCATACCAGGAAGGAGGCCCACGGGACCGTACTTCTGAATTATCTATCAGATAACAGAGCGAGGACAGACATGGAGTCTTAGAGAATGCCCACACTTCTAGATGATGGGGGGAAATGTAAGTTGTAAAAAAGTGTTTTTTACAACCATTATACTATACATTTAGGTCAGACAGGGATGCTTATGGGTGTAATAGGAAGCTGTAAAAACAAGTAGTGATAGTAGTGATGGGCGAATCCTAAATTACTCGGAATCGCTTGACTCTAGCAAGTCTGAGCCCGGGACTCGCTACTCGTTGCGAGTCTAGCGAGTCCAATGTTAATGAATGTGGAAGCGAGTAATATCGAGTAGTGTGCGATTTACAAATCACAGATGTGTCTCGGAAGCTTCAGCCTGAAGCAATCCTAGTTTTGCCATTGATTGCATTGGACCCGTTTACTGTGCAAGTAATCGCTGGGAAACTCGCACAGATAAGAATCCTGCTGTCTGCTCTGTGTGCAGGCTGCCGCAGCTCCAGGTCCTAGAGCCCGCCTGCTGCCTGATGTAGCAGAGCTGAGATTGTTCTCAGTCTGCCCATCCTGTGCATAGACATCTATATCTATGCACAGGGGATGTAGCAGAGAGGACATCGCGTTTTGGACTGCGTCGGACGGAAGAGGATTTTTTTAATTAAAGATGGAGTCCCTAATGGCTTTTTTTATTTCTAATAAAAAATTTTCTCTGTGTTGTGTTTTTTTAAAAACAATTTAATAGAAATTCATGGCGGTCATGTCTAATATTGGCGTGACCGCCATAAATTTCGGGCTTAGGGCCAGCTGATAATACAAAGCTGGCCCTAACCTCTTTATTACCCAGCGTGCCACCGCCACCAGGGCCGCTGGAAGAGCGGGGTTCAGTGCCAGAGCATGGCGCTTCAATGAACGCGCCATCTTCTGGCGCGGCTGCGGGCTGCAATTTGCAGCGGGGGCATCCCTGCGCTGAGGATTCCAGCCCCCAGCTGCTTAGCTGTACCTGGCTAGACATAGAAATTGCGCGGAGCCCCACGCATTTTTTTAAAATTATTTCATGAAATTCATGAAATAATAAAAAAAAAAGGGCTCCCCTATATTCTTGTGTCTGGCCAGGTACAAATAGGCACCTGGGGGTTGGGGGCAGCCCGTCGCTGCCTGCTGGATCCGACTGGTTCCAGAAAGACCATGTAATTTTTTTTCTGAAAAATCAATAAAACAATCCTAAAAAAGGGACTGCATCTTTATTAACCCCTCGCCCATGGCCCAGGGGTTAATAAAGATGCAGTCCCTTTTATTTACATTGTTTTATGGATTTGTCAGAAAAAAATTTCGCGTGGGCTTCGCCGTATTTCTGGAACCAGCCGGATCCAGCAGGCAGCGACGGGCTGCTACCAACCCCCAGGTGCCTATTTGTACCTGGCCGGACACAAGAATATAGGGGAGCCCTTTTTTTTAATTATTTCATGAATTTCATGAAATAATTAAAAAAAAATGCGTGGGGCTCCGCGCAATTTCTATGTCTAGCCAGGTACAGCTAAGCAGCTGGGGGCTGGAATCCTCAGCGCAGGGATGCCCAAGCTTTCTGGGCACCCCCCGCTGCAAATTGCAGCCCGCAGCCGCCCCAGAAGATGGCACGTTCATGGAAGCGCCATCCTCTGGCGCTGAACCCCGCTCTTCCAGCGGCCCTGGTGGCGGTGGCACGCTGGGTAATAAAGGGGTTAATACCAGCTTTGTTATACAAGCTGGTATTAAGCCCGAGATTCTTAATGTCAGGCCACGTTTGACCCAGCCACTAAGAATCTCCAATAAAGGGTTAAAAAAACAACACAGAGAAAATTTTTTATTAGAAATTTAAAAAAAAGCCATTAGGGACTCCATATTTACTTTAAAAAATCCTCTTCCGTCCGACGTAGTCCAAAACGCGATGTCCTCTCTGCTACATCCCCTGTGCATAGATATAGATGTCTATGCACAGGGAATGAGCAGACTGAGAACAATCTCAGCACTGCTACATCATCTCTGTGAGTAGGCGGGCTCTAGGACCCTGGAGCTGCGGCAGTCTGCACAGAGAAGACAGCTGGACTCGGCTCGCAAAGTAACAGCAGTTACTTTGCGAGTTTCCCAGCGATTACTTGCACAGTAAACAAGTCCAATGCAAATCAATGGCAATCCTAGTTTTGTCTGTTTGCATTGGACTCGTTTACTGTGCGAGTAATCACTGGGAAACTCGCAGAGTACCGAGTCCTGCGAGTCCCTTACTACTCGCTGAGTAACGAGTCCTAGCGAGTAGATTCGCCCATCCCTAAGTGATAGGCTTGGTGACATAAATGACCTGACAGGTTCCTTTAAACATGTGCCAAAATTACTGTAGTAGTTTATGCTTGTTTAATAAATCTGTTTAACTTTAAGACTGACTAGTCTAAGGCTGGGGTCACACTTGGCATGAGTTTTTTTAGTGACTTAAAAAAACTCATGCGTTTTTCCATGCGTTTTTTCATGTCAGCATGATTTTTTAAAGGTGTGTGATGGCACCCTGCGTTTTTGGCTGCGTTTTTAAATCTGCACCAAAAAATAGTGCATGCACTATTTTTTGGTGAGTTTTGAAAAACGCATGCGTTTTTGTAGAAAACGCATGCGTTTTTTAGCATGGGCCCCTATGGAAAATGCATGCATTTTTTTAACATGGACTCCTATGGAAAACGCATGCGTTTTTGGATGGCACTAAAAGGTACTAATGTACCATGCGTTTTTGCATGCGTTTTTTATGTCAACTAATCACATAATAGCAAAAACGCACACAAAAACGCATGGTACTGTCACACATGCGTTTTTGCTATTTAGACATGTGTTTTTGCTATGAGGGCATGCATTTTTTAACATGGGGGCCAATGGATGCGTTTTTCCATGCGTTTTTGAAAACACAGGTCTCCAAAAAACGCATGTAAATTCTGCAAGTGTGACCCTAGCCTTAGGCCCCAATTAACTAAGATTGGCATTTAGTACATCATTCTTGATCAAGTGTGAGCTTGAGTAAGATGTATCAAATTCTTTAAGAGACATATGATTTTTAATAAAGTTTACATATCTCTCAACTGTCATGTGCCTTCAACAGAAATGTACTCCAGTCTCGGACTGGAGTACATACCTAGAAATAAGCATGTCTGCCAAGCACATTAGACATAAGGGAGCATCACAGAACCATATGAAGACAGTGCTCCTTAGGGTGTTTCATATATAGTGTAAGGTTTTTATTACTCTATATAATAACAGCTATTATTATTTTATGGAGGAATAAAGAACTAACATATGAAACTTTCTAATGACTGCTGTTTTTAGTCGGTTCTGTGAAGCACATGTCTGTTATAATGGCTAGGGTCACACACGAGACCTGGATCCGCTAAAAGCATCAGTTTTTCAACTTTGAATTTTGTGAAAAATGCATGCGTTAACGGATCCATAGGCTCCAATGCAAAACACATTGTCAAAAGTGCGCTAAAAAGATGCTATGTGTTTTTGAAACTGCATCAAAAACTGCTGCAGTGTTTTTGGGTGCCTTGAAAAAAGGCATGCTTTTTTTTAACATCGGGTCCTATGGGAAACGCATACGTTAATGCATGGTACATATAGGTACCATGTGTTAAAGCATGCGTTTTTTAGCTGTAAAAATGGCATTTCTCAAAAATGGATTCAGGTTTGGAAAATTGGAAAAAAAATGATGAGCATGTATGACCCTGGCCAATTTACACCACTTTTGCTGCAAACGTTTTGATGAATCAGTCTGGTGTGCTTGGTCATAATCTGTCACACCAAACACATCCCACTTTTCCCAAAGTAGTTGGAGCTAATTTGAAAACACCAAAAATTGCAAAATATTTGGGTATCGTTGAGATAGGCTAGGGTCACGCTTGCGTTTTTTTCATGCTTTTTTGGGGACCTGCGTTTTTAAAAAAGCATGTAAAAACGCACCCATAGGCCCCCATGTTAAAAAATACATGCCCTAATAGCAAAAACGCATGTGTTAATAGCAAAAAAGCCTGTCTAAAGTGCCTTGCGTTTTTGGCATGAGTTTTTGCACTTATGTGTTTAGCTGACATCAAAAATGCATGCAAAAACGCATGGTACATTAGGACCATTTAGTACCATCCAAAAACGCATGCATTATCCATAGGGGCCCATGTTAAAAAAACACATGCGTTTTCTAAAAACGCATGCGTTTTTAAAACAACACCAAAAATTAGTGCATGCACTATTTTTGGGTGCTGATTTAAAAACGCATGCAATAACGCAGGGTGCCATCAGACACCTTAAAAAACACATCCAGAAAAGTAAAAACGTATGCACAAACGCATGATTTTTTTAAAAGCACTAAAAAAACTCATGCCAAGTGTGACCCCAGCCTTATAGCATTTCAAGCTGTTTAACCACTGGAGTTAGTATAAATTTCTTGAAGAATTGGGGCCTATGTTTACACCTCCTTTTAGTTAACTTATGTTGTGCCAAAAATTTGTAACACAATTTTAATGCAGCTCTTGATGTATTTGTGGTATGTTAAGCCACATCACTTTTATGATAAACAGCACTCTTTATATATCCCCAGGTAGGAAAAATTGTCAAAATATTCTAGAACAAATTAAAAATATGATGCAAGTCGTGAGGAATTGTTTGGTTTTAAATTGATTACACAAGAATTTCTGGTGCATTTAGCTTGAAAAATGTGGCCATTTATTTTTGGTGACAGTGCTTCACATTTTTACAGATAGAAACTGAACAAAGTTATATTTTTCAAGTCTGAGTTGTGGTATTGCAATAGTTTGCTATTCAGAAATATAATTTTTAGTCATCTTGTAAGCCAAACTCCAAACAAGAAAAAAAACAACGAATGCCATTCATATAATGTGTATTGGTGCGACGCTGAAACAGAATACATTCTTACAAAGCCACCTGCACTCAGATACTAAGACAAGCTGCATTGACTACAGAAAAGCATAATAGCTAAAAAAATGTGAAAAATCGGAACACTTAGCTTATAAACATGGCCATGTCCATAACCACCCAGTAGCCACATTGAGGCGAGTCCGGTTTACTGGGTCCCAACCTACTTTATATTTGCACTTTGTCAAAGCCACACTCTAGATTAAAAATCACATTCTTAATGGGCGCATAGGAACCTGACAACACTAGAACCTGAGGCTAGCGGGGTATGGGTGCACAGCAGAGGGCATGACCACATACTCCAAACAAGAAAAAAACTGTGGCACTACATTCTTACAATGTCTATTGGTGTGACACTGAAACCCAGTAGATTGTTACCTTGCATGCGCAAAAACATCTATTGGTTCTCCAATATTTGAATGAGAGTAATTTCACAAAACATAATTTTGTCTTGGTTTTTTAACAACTAAAAATGAAACATAATAATTGTATTTCTTTAATGTCAACATAATACTCAGCACTCTACAATTCAGAATGGGCATGTACAAACAATATGAGAGATAACAGATTACCATATAATTTAAAAAATCATAAGAGGACTGAGGGCCCTGCTAGCAAGCTATAAGAGAAAGAATAAAATGTAAACATTTAGATGTGTTTCAACCCAGAACAAGCACTAACTAAACGCTTAAAAAAATGAACATGCATTTCAATGTAAAAACTACTTGCTCTTGATATGTTCAGTATTTCATGTGACTTTTAACTGTTTTCGGATTCAAAATGACGCCAAGTGGTTAAAAAAAGGAGCTGACCATTCTTTAGGCATTTCCTCTCTGAAGATGCTTTATGCTGTACAAAACAAGTCAATGATAAGGATAAAGGATGCTGGTTGTGGGAAACGGCCAGTGAATACTCAACAATTACTGGAGATAGACTTTAAAAAAAGAAACAATAAAAAGATGCTTAAAAAATATATTTAAAGACAAAAAAAAAATCAGAGTTTAAGTATGTTCCCCAGTTGAAAAAGTCAATGGCTTTGTCTTCGTGGAAAAGATGTTTTGTGCATATACCTTTATAGGGAACAAGTCATTAGATTCATGCTGCCTAATCCACAAGCAGCAAGGGTCAGAGTCTACCTGCATTAGTTTATTTACTCTGAGTGCTATTCAGGTAAAACATAGTTTAAAATGGCACCTATAGACTAAAGGTAGACACTAGGGATGAGCGAGTCCTAAAAGATTCGGAATCGCAAGACCCCAACGAGTCCGAGTCAAGGACTCGGGACTCGTTGCGAGTCCAGCGAGTCCAATGTTAATGAATAGGGAACCGAGTAATAGCGAATAATGACATTTACAACTCGCTGATGTGTCTCTGAAAGTGTGCGAGTCCAAACTCACTGGTTTTTCTCTTATTTTGAGGCTTGGAGCCGATGTTGCGAGGGAAGCGATTCGCCAGCACACCCCATGCTTTAAGGAAACAGGAAACGAGTCGTGCTGACAGGCGCACACACAGAGCGATCCATTCATCAGTGCAATCATGGCAGCAGGCCGTGGCACGGTGAACACACTGCGTCTTATTGCACTTGTGGAGGCTCGTCCATTTCTATGGCTCCCTACAGATCCTGACTATGGGGATACGACCCAAATTAATACAGCCTGGAGAGAGATCGCCCAAGAGATGTTCCCTGCGTTCCATCGGAGTGACCATGAGGAACAGAGCAATCTAAGTAAGTTAAATGAGTTCACACGTTATATATTGCATTTACTGTATATATACTCGTGTATAAGCCGACCCGTGTATAAGCCGACCCCCCTATTTTTGCCCCAAAAACTGTGAAAACATATTGACCGCCATCCTGGTATACAGCGGCTATCACTGGTAGACAGCCCCCCAGCAGAGTATACACCTCCCCCTGCAGAGTATACAGGCCCCCAGAAGGGTATACATGCCCCCATATTGTGGTATACAGGCAGGGGCGGACTGGCCCAGGTGCCACGGGTCATGCGGCTGCAGGAGCCTGAATAATCCGAAGGTCCCTGAAGCAGCAGGCGGAAACGGAAGCTCCTGGCCGCGCGATGACGTCATCAGCGCGCGGCTGCGTCCGGGAGTGAGCGTCTGTGAGTGGCGTGCGGCTGCGACTGTTAGCGAGCGGCTGTGAGGAGCGCGAGGCTGCGGCTGGGAGCGAGCCATAGGAGAAGGCGGGAGCTGCGGTGACTGTGAGGCGGCCGCCAGTCATCACCCCCCAACCCCCGTCCTCACCTGTGTCGGGCCGGTGAGGGAGGGTTGCGACCCAAACTGTAGGGTGCCAGTCAGTCCCTGTATACAGGGCCCTCAGTGTGTGTACAGGCCCCCCCAGCAGTGGGTATACAGGGCCCCCAGCAGTGGGTAGACAGTGGCCCAGTGGGTTTACAGGGCCCCCAGCAGTGTGAATACAGGGCCCCCATAGCAGGGTATACAGGACCCTGAATGTGTTATCATGCTCCACCGCATAGTTGCCTATATTTGGATGGGGTCACAACAGTAGACTTAGTTTAAGGTCTGATCCTCCTGGCTCTTTCGGCCAAGGGGTTGGGTGTATATAAATACCACTAATGACCAGAGTCTGGTGCCCGCACTATTACATTCTCTATGCGTTGACATGTGTCCTGCTTCATTTGTGATTGTGGCCACGTGAGCTCAATGTCCGTAATGCTGTTGATGATGTTCCACACTGTCGTGTCACTGTGCCTTGTATACACATTACACACACAAAATGAATAAAATGTTATTGTTGATTTGTACACATACTTTTGTTGTTTCAAATATTACACATCTCTAAACCCGGTTTGAAATCATTTCACAGTTGACCATCTTAAAAAACGGTGGAGGAGCTGCCGGGACCAGCATAAGAAGCAGTACCGGCAGTACTCAGAGAGAGAACCGGGAGCCGCTCCATTGCTGAACCACTACCACTTTTACGAGCGGCTGTCCTTCCTTCACCCGGTGGCCCGTATGCCAAGGTATGTGTCTGCAGCACTGTTGTGTACATTTAGTATTATTTATTAATATATACATTAGGTTCCAATTCGGCTCTGTGGGTAGCAGAGTATACACGTGGCTCTGTGGGTAGCAGAGTATACAGGCGGCTCTGTGGGTAGCAGAGTATACAGGCGGCTCTGTGGGTAGCAGAGTATACAGGCGGCTCTGTGGGTAGCAGAGTATACAGGCGGGTCTGTGGGTAGCAGAGTATACAGGCGTCTCTGTGGGTAGCAGAGTATACAGGCGGGTCTGTGGGTAGCAGAGTATACAGGCGGGTCTGAGGTAGCAGAGTATAAAGACGGCTCTGTGGGTAGCAGAGTATACAGGCGGGTCTGTGGGTAGCAGAGTATACAGGCGTCTCTGTGGGTAGCAGAGTATACAGGCGGGTCTGTGGGTAGCAGAGTATACAGGCGGGTCTGTGGGTAGCAGAGTATACAGGCGTCTCTGTGGGTAGCAGAGTATACAGGCGGGTCTGTGGGTAGCAGAGTATACAGGCGTCTCTGTGGGTAGCAGAGTATACAGGCGGGTCTGTGGGTAGCAGAGTATACAGGCGGGTCTGAGGTAGCAGAGTATAAAGACGGCTCTGTGGGTAGCAGAGTATACAGGCGGGTCTGTGGGTAGCAGAGTATACAGGCGTCTCTGTGGGTAGCAGAGTATACAGGCGGGTCTGTGGGTAGCAGAGTATACAGGCGGGTCTGTGGGTAGCAGAGTATACAGGCGGCTCTGTGGGTAGCAGAGTATACAGGCGGGTCTGTGGGTAGCAGAGTATACAGGCGTCTCTGTGGGTAGCAGAGTATACAGGCGGGTCTGTGGGTAGCAGAGTATACAGGCGGGTCTGAGGTAGCAGAGTATAAAGACGGCTCTGTGGGTAGCAGAGTATACAGGCGGGTCTGTGGGTAGCAGAGTATACAGGCGTCTCTGTGGGTAGCAGAGTATACAGGCGGGTCTGTGGGTAGCAGAGTATACAGGCGGGTCTGTGGGTAGCAGAGTATACAGGCGTCTCTGTGGGTAGCAGAGTATACAGGCGGGTCTGTGGGTAGCAGAGTATACAGGCGTCTCTGTGGGTAGCAGAGTATACAGGCGGGTCTGTGGGTAGCAGAGTATACAGGCGGGTCTGAGGTAGCAGAGTATAAAGACGGCTCTGTGGGTAGCAGAGTATACAGGCGGGTCTGTGGGTAGCAGAGTATACAGGCGTCTCTGTGGGTAGCAGAGTATACAGGCGGGTCTGTGGGTAGCAGAGTATACAGGCGGGTCTGTGGGTAGCAGAGTATACAGGCGGCTCTGTGGGTAGCAGAGTATACAGGCGGGTCTGTGGGTAGCAGAGTATACAGGCGGGTCTGTGGGTAGCAGAGTATACAGGCGGGTCTGTGGGTAGCAGAGTATACAGGCGGGTCTGTGGGTAGCAGAGTATACAGGCGGGTCTGAGGTAGCAGAGTATAAAGACGGCTCTGTGGGTAGCAGAGTATACAGGCGGGTCTGTGGGTAGCAGAGTATACAGGCGTCTCTGTGGGTAGCAGAGTATACAGGCGG
The DNA here is from genome assembly GCA_033576535.1 of Allobates femoralis. Classification (NCBI taxonomy): domain Eukaryota; kingdom Metazoa; phylum Chordata; class Amphibia; order Anura; family Aromobatidae; genus Allobates; species Allobates femoralis. The sequence continues at coordinate 541,623,005 of JARQOC010000002.1, forward strand.
GTCTGTGGGTAGCAGAGTATACAGGCGGGTCTGTGGGTAGCAGAGTATACAGGCGGCTCTGTGGGTAGCAGAGTATACAGGCGGGTCTGTGGGTAGCAGAGTATACAGGCGGGTCTGTGGGAAGCAGAGTATACAGGCGGGTCTGAGGTAGCAGAGTATAAAGACGGCTCTGTGGGTAGCAGAGTATACAGGCGGGTCTGTGGGTAGCAGAGTATACAGGCGGGTCTGAGGTAGCAGAGTATAAAGACGGCTCTGTGGGTAGCAGAGTATACAGGCGGGTCTGTGGGTAGCAGAGTATACAGGCGTCTCTGTGGGTAGCAGAGTATACAGGTGGGTCTGTGGGTAGCAGAGTATACAGGCGGGTCTGTGGGTAGCAGAGTATACAGGCGGCTCTGTGGGTAGCAGAGTATACAGGCGGGTCTGTGGGTAGCAGAGTATACAGGCGGGTCTGTGGGTAGCAGAGTATACAGGCGGGTCTGTGGGTAGCAGAGTATACAGGCGGGTCTGTGGGTAGCAGAGTATACAGGCGGCTCAGTGGGTAGCAGAGTATATAGGTGATGAGAATAGGGTTAATAGATGGTGCTACAGTGTTGGGGCGTGCTAGAGGGAGCAGAGATCCGATTACTGCCATCATTACTGACCTTATTAAAGATAGCGGCCGCAGCTAATTGACATCATGGCAAAGGTAAACATGGGGTGTGGTTAGCTGCAGGAGGTTAGTGAGAGGTGTGGGTTGTTTGGCAGAGGGCGTGGTGTGGGCGTGGTGAGCGCGGCTCCTGCGTCAGATACACTGCGAGCGCGGACCCGCGGCACATCTCCAGGAGCAGAGGACGTGTCCGGTACGTCCGTAGCCCCCGGCCTCCCCGTTGTCCGCACACACAGCCCCGCTGTGACCTCTGCAGTGTCACAGGCCCCGGCGGGCGGCTGTCATCTCCTCCTGACACTGACCTCCTCCTGATTTGATTGTCTGTGTTGTCCCCCCCCGCTGTCAGCATCAGTGATCTGCTAAGACCTGTGGGTGCACAGATGGGGGAAGTACAAATGCCAGCATGCCGGGGCGGATGGGGCGCTGTGAGGGGCGCAGGTCTTGCTGTGAGCGGAGGGCGCGAGGCCGCTTGAGAAAACGCTATAGCGGCTGTGTGAGTTAAGCGTCTGCGGCTCGCGAAGGCGCATACGCGTCTCCGCTCGCAGTGACGCTAAGGAGTTTGGGATTCGGCTACAGTGCCGGAATTTCAAACTCCCGATTATATAAATAGATTATATATATATATATTGTATACCTTTCAACCCCTTCCCTGCTTTATATAGATGATATAACCTAAAAGTTTTGTGAATTAAGTATGTCAAGTTAAAAGTGAAGTCAGGGGGACTTTTTTTTTTCATGTGAACCATTGGTGTTATTGATCGTCTAGATTAGATGGGATGGGGGGGGGTGGGTGGTAATCAGGGGGTGAAAAATTATGTATTAGTATGGAATTAGCAAAGAAAGTCACGTATTCCTTTATGTTATGTACAGTTGGTTATTCTTTCATAATAATAACAAATATCTGATTAAGAATACACAGATACACAGAGTCTAAAAAGCGTGCAACTTAATGTTTGACCTATGTTTTTGTTTCCAAATGCAATGCATTCACCAAATTTTTTTTTACTTTACCCACAGAGAAGCTTACTACAGAGGGCGGCGTGCTGTTAACCCTCCACCGCCAAACAGAAGGCGGCGTGGAGAAAATCGACCACCACCACCACGGCCGGCGCCACCACCACCACCGCCGTCGCCGCCGCCACCACCACCACCAGCATCGCCGCCAGCAGCGCCAGGGCCAGCACCACCACCGCCGCCACCAGCGGCCGGGCCAGCACCACCACCGCCACCACCAGCGGCAGGGCCATCAACACCACCACCGCCGTCGCCGCCACCACCACCGCCACCAGCGGCAGGGTCAGCACCACCACCGCCCCCACCAGCGGCAGGGCCAGCACCACCACCGCCACCACCAGCGGCAGGTCCAGCACCACCACCGCCCCCACCAGCGGCAGGCCCAGGTTATGGTCCGATCCCGGGGTCAGCACATTTAAGTGTTCAACAGAGTAATGCTGACTTTGCCCGCAGTATTATACCATTCATGGATAATATTCCATTTGACAGGCTACTGCGGGCAAGGTCAGCATTACAGATAGTGCTGGAAGCCTGTCAGCCAAATAACGACCCAGGTGATGTGTTCCAATATTTGGATGGCTGGAAAATATCGGCCTCTAACAGGCTAGGCAGGCCCACAACACGTGACAGCCAGGTGCCACCCCACAGGGCTTTGCCTCACTGCCAGTGGCCAGCTAACAGGGACCTACCACCGTTCCCTACACCTGTTCAGAGGATCCACCCTGAAGGGTTCGGCCAGGCCATACGTGGGGCCCTTGACCTTTTGCAAGACGGACAGCCCACCTACCAGGACCTGTAGGGCTCCATTTGTTGGGTAATACCTTAATTGTAAAAGGTAGTATTTTTGGGAATGTCCAAACAGTGCTGCCATTTTGTTTTTGAAACACAGTTTTAAAAACCAGCTTTGTGTCTGTCTTTTTTCAAGGAATGAATGTGTAGTTTTTTTTGTGGTTGGGCTTCAAGTCATCATAATTATTATAATTATTTATTTATATAGCGCCCATAGGTTCCATGGCGCTTTACATGAGGAAAAGGTAGACAAGGACAAGTACAATAAACATAGACAATAAGGTAATACAGGTACAATAGTAGAGGACCCTGTACGCGTGGGCTCACATTCTACGAGGGGTGGGTGGGGATACAATAGGGTGGGGAAGGTGTCGGTCCTGGGGCGTGTAGCGGGGTCTCATGGCAGGTTGTAGGCCTGTCGGAAGAGGTGAGTCTTTAGAAGTATCTTTAAGGTTCAGAGGGTAGGCGACTAACTGATGAGGTGGGGCAGGGAGTTCCATAGCATGGCGGATGACCGGGAGAAATCCTGTATGCGGTTGTGGGAAGAGGAGATGAGGGTGGACTGTAGGACAAGTTCTTGGGATGAACGCAGGTTGCGTGAGGGATGGTATCGGGAGATCATGTCGGAGATGTATGGTGGGGATAGGTTGTGTAAGGCTTTGAATGTCATGGTCAGTGTTTTAAAGTGAGCTCTCTGTGGGCCGGAGGGGCCAGTGAACGGCTTGGCAGAGGGGGTAGGCAGGGGAGTAGCGTGAGGACAGATGGATTAGTCGGGCAGCAGAGTTTAGTATAGATTGGAGAGGTGCAAGAGAGTTGGCAGGGAGACCTATGCGAAGGAGGTTGCAGTAGTCAAGGCGGGAGATGATGAGGGCATTTATGAGTGTTTCAGCAGTGTCAGGATTGAGGAACGACCGAATTGGTTAAATATTTTTGAGTTGGAGTCACAGGGACTTGGTTAGGGACTACAGGTGGGGCTTGAAGGAGAGGGAGGAGTCAAGGATTACCCCGAGACATTTGGCGTGGGGGACAGGGGAGAGAGCATCATTAGCAAGTACTTTACGGCCCGCATGGCGCATGAAGTCACCTTGGTTACTAAGTGTCAAATCATGACTCCACATACAACTGTTGCTGACAAACAGTGCCTGTGTTTGGGGGGTTACTTTATGCCTCGCTATGGCAACAAGACTATGAACACACATGTGAGAGGCTGGGACGTCTACATGCTACACATCGCGTCTACGCGTTTTGTATGGAGCGTACAGTGGGACCCTTCAACAGGCTCCAGCAGGATGATAGTCCAAGCAACGCCCATGATGCAGGCATAGGATTGGTGCCTGGAAAAATTAGCCCAAGGGGCTGTTTGCCATTTTTGGTATAAATGTAGGCCTAAGGGCCATGAAAAGCTTGTTAGCCAGGGTGTCTCCCAAACCATGATAAGCTTGTTAGCCTGGGTGGCTCAAAAAATTAGCCCAAGGGGCTGTTTGCCATTTTTTGTATAAATGCAGGCCTAAGGGCCATGATCAGCTTGTTAGCCAGGGTGGCTAAAAAAATTTGCCCAAGGGGCTGTTTGGCATTTTGGGTATAAATGCAGGCCTAAGGGCCATGATCAGCTTGTTAGCCATGGTGGCTCAAAAAATTTGCCCAAGGGGCTGTTTGGAAATTTGGGTATAATTGCAGGCTTAAGGGCCATGATAAGCCTCTTAGGCTGGGTGTTTCCAAAAATTAGCCCAAGGGGCTGTTTGCCATTTTGGGTATAAATGCAGGCCTAAGGGCCATGATCAGCTTGTTAGCCATGGTGGCTCCAAAAATTAGCCCAAGGGGCTGTTTTGCATATTGGGTATAAATGCAGGCCTAAGGGCCATGATAAGCTTGTTAGCCAGGGTGGCTCCAAAAATTAGCCCAAGGGGCTGTTTGGCATTTTGAGTGTAAATGCAGGCCTAAGGGCCATGATAAGCCTCTTAGGCTGGGTGTCTCCAAAAATTAGCCCAAGGGGCTGTTTTGCATTTTGGGTATAAATGCAGGCCTAAGGGCCATGATCAGCTTGTTAGCCAGGGTGGCTAAAAAAATTTGCCCAAGGGGCTGTTTGGCAATTTGGGTATAAATGCAGGCCTAAGGGCCATGATCAGCTTGTTAGCCTGGGTGGCTCCAAAAATTAGCCCAAGGGGCTGTTTTGCATATTGGGTATAAATGCAGGCCTAAGGGCCATGATAAGCTTGTTAGCCAGGGTGGCTCCAAAAATTAGCCCAAGGGGCTTTTAAATGTTTGCTAACAGAAAATAAAGGTTGTTTCCTTGTCAAAAGGTGTTGTGATGGTTAATGAAACCGAAGTTAAGGTATAGTGTTGGTTTAAGATGAAGCAGCCTCATTACCAGGTTGCAGGAACATGGTTACGCAAATCGTTACTGGTCTTGTACATACTGCTTGTACCAAAAAGACACAATATAATACAATGATTAATTATATCATATTGATGTTGAACGTGGCACTTCAGCTCTGAGTACTGTCGTCTTCAGGGCTCAAGAAGTCTTGTGAAATCCAGTTCCTATTAAACTTAGAGTAAGCCTGTCTGCATTCTCTGGAGTAAGACGTGTCCTGGTATCAGTTATGATACCCCCAGCGGCACTGAAAACCCGCTCTGATGTCACACTAGCTGCAGGGCATGCCAGCACCTCCAAGGCATACAACGAGAGCTCTGTCCAAGTGTGGAGCTTGGAGACCCAGTAATTAAACGGGACTGCGGCATCAGTCAGGAAGCAGGTACTGTCACTTAAGTATTCTTGTACCATGTTGGTAAGTTTCTGTCTCCGAGAGATGGTTACTGGAGCAACATGGCGCTGCAGGTTCGATGGCTTATTGAACATAGCCCACTTTGCGGACATCTTTCCAGCATCTCTTCTGGACAGCGTGGATGATTGTGCCCCGACCAAAGGCTGCTGTTGCACAGAGTTGCTAACTATGGGCAGAGTGTTGTCTGACGGTGATATTAGAAGCATATTATCCACAAGAACCCTCTTGAAATAGTCAATTGTCAAGCCACGTGGTGACTGAAACAGCAGCGAGGTGAATTTATCTTTATAACGTGGGTCCAGAAAGGTGGCCAACCAGTAGAGGTCGTTGTGCAATATGTTAATCACTCGTGGGTCTTCTAGCAGACAAGTCAACATGAAGTCAGCCATGTGTCCTAAGCTGCATAGAGTCATGTCTTCAGTGTCCTCAGAACGATGTTCAATACCCATTGTATCCGCAAAGTCTGTCTCCGCCTCCTCCTCTCCAGGCCACCCATGGTGGACAGACACAAAGCTGGGGTTGTGAGTACCATCTGGGTTGACATCGGCACCAACAAAAAATAAATCCTCTTCATCGTCTTGCTCCTGTTCCTCTTCAGGAGCCAATGTTGCCTGGTCATACTGGCTTTGCTGGCTAGGTACTGCGCTGTTTAAATCTGGCTCCATAGCCATCTGCTGGGCTCTCAATGCTTCATTTTTCTGATTAATGAGGGATTCTTTCAGCAGACACAGCATGGGTATAGTGACACTGATGATGGACTGATCACCGCTCACCAGTTTTGTGCAGTAGTCAAAATTATCAAGAACCTCAGATGTGTCAGCGATCCACACCCACTCCATTGTACTAATATGTCGTGGCTGACTGCCGGTCTGACGGGCATGTTGCAACTGATACTCGGATATTGCCCTCTGCTGCTCATTGATCCTCGATAACATATGGAATGTAGAGTTCCATCGTGTCGGCATGTCACAAATGAGTCTGTGGTTGGGCAAATTCAATTGCTTTTGAAGCAATGAAAGTTTTCCAACCGCTGTTGACGAATGACGAAAATGTGCACAAACTCGACGCACCTTCTCCAGTAGGTCAGATAGCTCTGGGTATGTACGCAGGAATTTCTGCACTACTAGATTCAGCACGTGAGCCATGCAAGGCACGTGCACAAGGTTTCCGAGCTTTAGTGCAGCCACTAGGTTACGACCATTGTCGCTCACCACGAGACCGGTCTGGAGTTGGAGTGGGGATAGCCACTCATCTGTCTGTTGCTTCAGACCTTTCAACAGCTCTACTGCAGTGTGCGGTGTGTGACCTAAACAGATCAGCTTCAGCAGAGCCTGTTGGCGTCTTGCTGAAGCACTGCAGCAAACCTCCCAACTTGGCCGTGATGTTGAGGGCAATTGAGGATTGGTCGAGGAAGCGGAAGATGGTGTAGTGGACATATAGGATGATGCAGAGACCCTGAATGAGGTTGTGCCAGCTATCCGTGGCGTGGGTAGGATGTTTGATGTAACACTAACATCGTTTGGCACACTCTCCACAACGTTGATCCAATGCGCGGTGAGCGAGATGTACCGGCCCTGTCCTGAACTGCTTGTCCACGTGTCCGTAGTAAGGTGTACTTTCCCGGTTACAGCGTTGGTGAGGGCACGCTTGAGGTTGTTAATGACATGCTCATGTAACGTGGGGACGGCACAACGTGAAAAGTAGTGGCGGCTTGGAACCGAGTAGCGTGGTACTGCCACAGCCAAAAGCTCACGGAAAGAGTCTGTACCCACAAGCCTAAACGGCAACATCTCGACTGCTAACAACTTAGCTATCTGGGCATTTATTTTTTTGGCTAATGGGTGGGAAGAGTGGTATTTCTGCTTCCTTTCGTACAGCTGTGTCACTGATAACTGTAAGGATGTTGCTGACCGAGAACTGTCTGCACTCGTGTTCAGTCTCTCTGCAACCGCTGCTTGTGATGAGTACATATGAGCTGGACCAGCTTCAGCAACACTTGATTGTGACGGACGGATCTGAGTTACCGTGGCAGTCTTTGGGTCAGATGACACTGTTGTGGAAGGCTGCACTTTTGACCACTGAATAGGGTGCTGACCAGCCATGTGCTTCCGCATACTGCTGGTGCTCTGGTTTCCTTTCCCGTGGCCTCTGCTTAGCCTTGCATGGCAGATGGTACAGATGACCACATTTTCTTGAGAAGGCCCATCTTTAAAAAATTTCCACACAGTGGCTGACCGACCTCTAGGCTTGACTGTACTCCCTGAGGGATTACTCAGGCCCACATTTGAGACATTTTGTCCATCAGTTGACAAATTTTGAGCCACAGTGGACACATTTTGGGCAACAGTGGTGACTCTTTCAGTTCTGGTGGGAGGAGTAGGCCTTGGTGCCTTTGTTGGTGGGACATACACACTTTCTTCCTCCGTGCTGCTCTGCTGGCTCTGCATCGCAACATTCCACGTGGGATCAGTTGTCTCATCATCAACCACTTCCTCTTCTAAATCTTCCCGATAACAAGATTGATTTTGCTCCCCAGATGACAAGTGTGTCACTGTCTCATCATCATCATCCTCCAACTCCTGAGACGGTCTAAGACTTTGCTGAAAGACACGTTCATGTGGCCGGGGTGTCTCTAAAACTTGTCCATGATTGGACAATTCTTCATCAAGTATCTCATCTACTACGGAGTCTGGCAAACCGGATTCATGTAAAGGATTATATGTACCAAATAAGTCATCTGAGTGACCCATGTCTGTGTCAACATTTTCATGGGGCTGCTGTTGGTCTGAGGAACTGTGAAGAGGTTGTGGATTAGATGACCCAGCATGGTATGTACCAACAGTAGACACAGTGCTCAAGGAACCTTGAGTGCTGCAAGAACCTGTTGTTGAGGTCTTGTCTGCCAGCCAAGACGTTAGATGGTGTTCGTCTTCCGGCCTCAATACTCGTTTACTTTCCTGACGGGGAAAGTTAGACAGGAGGAACGATCGATCAATCCTCGTCTGTCTGCCCGAACTGGTGGATAGTTGGCCACGACTACCAATGCCTGTACCTCGTCCCTGTCCCTTAGCAACACTTTTTTTGGGATTTGGTTTTTTGGGTGACATTTTATAATTTCTGGTGGCTTTCTGGGGGCTTGTTAAAACAAGTAGCAGGTACTATTTCGTGAAAGGTACACACTAGAGGCTAAGATATTTTAAGACAGATGGAAGGTACCGTGCGAGCTGCAGGCAGGACACCGTACAGCAACGCACTGGCACAGGAAAAAATTGTTTAGTACGCAGAACCAGGCACTATTAGGCTGCGGTGCTGGCTGCGTAAAATGTTACAAGTACCGTGCGAGCTGCAGGCAGGACACCGTACAGCAACGCACTGGCACAGGAAAAAATTGTTTAGTACGCAGAACCAGGCACTGTTAGGCTGCGGTGCTGGCTGCGTGCAAGTTTACAAGTACCGTGCGAGCTGCAGGCAGGACACCGTACAGCAACGCACTGGCACAGGAAAAAATTGTTTAGTACGCAGAACCAGGCACTGTTAGGCTGCGGTGCTGGCTGCGTGCAAGTTTACAAGTACCGTGCGAGCTGCAGGCAGGACACCGTACAGCAACGCACTGGCACAGGAAAAAATTGTTTAGTACGCAGAACCAGGCACTGTTAGGCTGCGGTGCTGGCTGCGTGCAAGTTTACAAGTACCGTGCGAGCTGCAGGCAGGACACCGTACAGCAACGCACTGGCACAGGAAAAAATTGTTTAGTACGCAGAACCAGGCACTGTTAGGCTGCGGTGCTGGCTGCGTGCAAGTTTACAAGTACCGTGCGAGCTGCAGGCAGGACACCGTACAGCAACGCACTGGCACAGGAAAAAATTGTTTAGTACGCAGAACCAGGCACTGTTAGGCTGCGGTGCTGGCTGCGTGCAAGTTTACAAGTACCGTGCGAGCTGCAGGCAGGACACCGTACAGCAACGCACTGGCACAGGAAAAAATTGTTTAGTACGCAGAACCAGGCACTGTTAGGCTGCGGTGCTGGCTGCGTGCAAGTTTACAAGTACCGTGCGAGCTGCAGGCAGGACACCGTACAGCAACGCACTGGCACAGGAAAAAATTGTTTAGTACGCAGAACCAGGCACTGTTAGGCTGCGGTGCTGGCTGCGTGCAAGTTTACAAGTACCGTGCGAGCTGCAGGCAGGACACCGTACAGCAACGCACTGGCACAGGAAAAAATTGTTTAGTACGCAGAACCAGGCACTGTTAGGCTGCGGTGCTGGCTGCGTGCAAGTTTACAAGTACCGTGCGAGCTGCAGGCAGGACACCGTACAGCAACGCACTGGCACAGGAAAAAATTGTTTAGTACGCAGAACCAGGCACTGTTAGGCTGCGGTGCTGGCTGCGTGCAAGTTTACAAGTACCGTGCGAGCTGCAGGCATGACACTGTACAGCAACGCACTGGCACAGGAAAAAATTGTTTAGTACGCAGAACCAGGCACTGTTAGGCTGCGGTGCTGGCTGCGTGCAAGTTTACAAATACCGTGCGAGCTGCAGGCAGGACACCGTACAGCAACGCACTGGCACAGGAAAAAATTGTTTAGTACGCAGAACCAGGCACTATTAGGCTGCGGTGCTGGCTGCGTAAAATGTTACAAGTACCGTGCGAGCTGCAGGCAGGACACCGTACAGCAACGCACTGGCACAGGAAAAAATTGTTTAGTACGCAGAACCAGGCACTGTTAGGCTGCGGTGCTGGCTGCGTGCAAGTTTACAAGTACCGTGCGAGCTGCAGGCAGGACACCGTACAGCAACGCACTGGCACAGGAAAAAATTGTTTAGTACGCAGAACCAGGCACTGTTAGGCTGCGGTGCTGGCTGCGTGCAAGTTTACAAGTACCGTGCGAGCTGCAGGCAGGACACCGTACAGCAACGCACTGGCACAGGAAAAATTGTTTAGTACGCAGAACCAGGCACTATTAGGCTGCGGTGCTGGCTGCGTGCAAGTTTACAAGTACCGTGCGAGCTGCAGGCAGGACACCGTACAGCAACGCACTGGCACAGGAAATTTTTTGTGGAAAAATGGCACCAAAATTATTTGGTAGACTAGTGCCAAAAATAAGAAAAAGCTTAGGATTACAGCTCTGCGGAAAGCTGGGTGAACTAAGCTATGAGGATGGTGCTGTATTCACTGTAAGGCTGCTCCTATCTCCCCTTCCTTACAGTCCTGTACAGCAATCCTCCGTCCTGGTAGTTCTGAAAAGAACTTTTGGGTTATGTGTGAGGAATCTTGACTCCTACACTCCGTCCTGTTAGTTCTGAAAAGAACTTTGGGGTTATATGTGACTCCTACACTGCCTAACTGTCCCTAGATCTGCTCCAAGTCTCCCTGCACTAGGTCAGCTCTTCTCAGGAATGTGCCCAAAATGGCGGGGGCAAGCCTTATATACTGCCTTGCCTGTCATAGATGACATAGGCATCACGATGGACAGCAGCCAATCATAGTCCTGACACAACCAAAGCTGCTATGGCATTACTGACTATGATTGGCTAAGATGCTTGTCCTTCTTCACAAGTTTTCTGACCTAACACGCAATGCTGACTAGTAACATAAAAGATTCTGGATTCGCGAGTCCCGAATAGAGAATACAGGACTCGGAATCGCAGACTCGCTAGGATTCGGACTCGTAGACTCGCTCAGACTCGCTGCTGTTTGGGGAGATTCAAGCTATATAGCGATGTGATAGAGCGAGTCTAGCGAGTCTAGCGAGTGAGAGAAAGTAAACTATGACAAAACTAAGATTGCCATTGACTTGCATTGGACTCGTTACTGAGCGAGTATTCGCTAAAAGACTCGCCGATTACCGAGTCCAGCGAGTCCCTTAAGAATCGCCGAGTAACGAGTCCTAGCGAGTAGACTCGCTCATCCCTAGTAGACACCCGACAAGTCCAATGTTTTTCACGATTGGCTTCCCCTTGCCTCAATTCAATTGAGTAAAACATACACATATTACTATTACATATAACCAGTATTTGCATAGAGACGCTCTGATTCATACTGCACGAGGTTCAGTCAGCATGAATCTACCAAGAGTTTTATACAGGCATATCAACATAGAATGATGGCTTACTGCTACTTTTTCAATCACAACTACTAGATGTTTGTTCTGAAAGATTCAAAAAGATCTAAACTCAGTGGAACTGTGAGCAGCAATTATCAGAATGGTTTTTAACAGCACGTGTGAAAAAGACTTGGTTATACTAATAGATCACAGACTGGACATGAGTCAACAGTGTGATGCAGCAGAAAAAAGGCAAACACAATTCTGGGACATGTTAACAGAAGAATACAGTCTAGATCATGTGAAGTCATTATCACCCTCTACTCCTCTTTGGGCAGACCCCATCTGGAACACTGTGTCCAGTTCTGGGTACCACATATTAAAAAAGACATAAACAAAATACAGCAAGTTCAGAGAAGAGCAACCAGAATTGTGACCAGTCTTCAAACCATGTCCTATGGGGAACGGCTACAGGATTTGGGAATGTTTAGCTTGACAAAAAGAAGACTGAGAGGAGACTAAATAGCTTACTTCAAATATCTGAAGGACTGTCACACTATAGAGGGATCAATCCTATTGTCATTTGCACAAGGAAAGACTAGAAGCAATAGGATGCTAGTATTGAGGGTGAGCTACAAGTGGAAGAGGCTGTCACAAGAGGTGGTGAATTCCTCTTCAATGGAAGTATTCACACAAAGGCTTGACAGACACCTGTCTGGAAAGATTTAGTGAATCCTGCTTTGAGCAGGGGGTTGGACTGGATGACCAAGGAGGTCCCTTTCAACTTCACCATTCTATGATCCTATGAACACTTATAACTATTTCAGTATAATTGTATATTTTGGCATTGCTTCAGATCTTCCCTCAAATAAAAACCAAAATTTCTCCTCATAGGCTTATTTAAAACTTTAACTTATTTAAAGATAACATGGGCCAAGACGCATTTGTTGGTTCATTTGACCTGCTGACATCAGTTTTCCACTATGAGTTTTAGTTTTTGAGATACAAAACATATGCCATATACCAGTCTTTACTCTACTTGCCCTTAAAAAATCTGGATATTTTAATATAGTCTGTAAATTAATATCTTTTAAGCATGAAGTAAATATAGAAATCAATAAATGCTATCTAATTGCACTAAGCACAACACAGATGTTAGACAGGCACTTGATATAGCTGTTGGTAGAAGGCAGGCTCCATGTGCTGGCATGTCAAAACAAATAGCCACAAAATAATCCTATTTCACCTATCGAGCTACTAGTTGAACTAACATAAAAATAAATTATAGCGCAGGAAAAAGAAAAACACCGGGCACTAACAGCACTTTGCCTGTGTCACTCCCGTGACTAATAGCTGCAGGTATACCAAGCGGTGCTGGCAATTAGCAAGCATACGACTAATCAAATGTTCAAAAGACAAAAAAAGCCGCACTCACCGGAGATGGATCTTTCTTTCTTTATTTGCTGTTCAAATCCATACTGTTTGAAGGCAAAAAGCAGGGAGGGGGGTGCAGGGGAGGCGGACGACGGTTCACCGTTTCGCGGTCGTGTACCGCTTCTACGGGTCCTCTAGAAGCGGTACACGACCGTGAAACGGTGAAGCATCGTCCGCCTCCCTGCACCCCCTTCCCTGCTTTTTGCCTTCAAACAGTATGGATTTGAACAGCGAATAAAGAAAGAAAGATCCATCTCCGGTGAGTGCGGCTTTTTTTGTCTTTTGAACATTTGATAAAAATAAATTAGCTAATTTGAAGGATTTTTTCAGGTATAGGAAAAGTAGTATATTAATTAAGCATCAAGGTTCTGTATTTGAAATTGCAATGAATTTAATATTAGTAGAAAGATAAGCGCACAATAGGGTCTTATCTGTGCATACTAAATGAAAAAAGAAGCTGTATGGCTCCACTCACCTTCTTGAGTTGTGTCAACCACAACCTTTTAGAACGCCTGGGTGTACCCAGAACGTAGCTGCTGCAATCAGCCAGAAGGTTCGTTTGAATCAACTGGAAGGGTTGATTCCTGAGAAACACATGGTGGAGAGACCACATGTGTTTGGAGCATGCTCAGAGCTCCTAGCTAAACTATGGACTTGAAATCCATGTGAAACCTGACAAGCATTGTAATTTCATTCTCCTGAGGATGTGTGCTGTTGCACACAAAACACGTCGGGTTTACTTGAAATAAAGATCCTTGGATGATCATTCCTGGTTCTTGATTTTCCTTCCTTCAAAACACGGCAAAGCAAAGTGATCCCAAGGCCGGAATCAACCCTTCCACTTGATTCGAATGAATTTAATATAAAACAATTTAATATAAAATAAATGGTACAGATGCTATTATTTACAGAACTCCTTGGTATACATGCATTGGGCAATGTGCAATTCCAGCCCAATGAAGAAGTGAAGCATGGTGCTGAATACTGTAACATAGGGATAAAAAAGCACAGCGGGCATGCAATTTCTATATATCCCATCCTTTTTGCTAGAACTAAAAGATGCTGCATTTGTTGCATAGAAAGAATACACCTTGGCAAAATTCCATTGTGGGAACTTAAAGTGGATCTCCAACAATAAGATAAAATTTCATCCCTGGTGTAATTCAAACTGAAACCCTTCCTAATCACAAATCAGTATGGGCTGAAAACTAAAGACACACAGCTCACAATTCCTGTGTTTCAATTGACAAGATCTGTATTACAGGAGCAGGACAGCCATAATGTGAAGATGTACATCCCTTCCTCGTTGATCACAATGGGGAGAGGTTGGTGAGAGGATTATCTCCAGGTACATAGTCTTTAAAGTTTTTTTGTTTTCCAGTTCACAGTAAAGGGGCCGTCACATGCGTCAATATCGCTGTCAATGTCGCTGCTGCACGTTGCAGCGATATTGATGCGTGTGACATGGTATATCAACCAGCGATAAATCGCTGGTTGATGGTCGCCAGGTTTTCGGACAGGACCGAATACCTGGCGATGGTCGCCCGGTGGACACGCAGCATCGCTGCGTGTGACACCGGGAGACGTGCGATCAGCCAGCTCCCAGCGCGCCTCAGCAAGTGCTGGGAGCTGGTATCAGTGGTAAACTGCCGGTATGTAGGCAGCACGTGTTGCCTAGATACCCGATGTATACCTTGGTTACCAGCCTTCTCCGCTCACCTGCTAGTATCCAAGGTACACAGCGGGTAACTAGGGACCCTAGTTACCCGCTGTGTACCTTGGATACCAGCAAGTGAGCGAAGAAGGCTGGTAACCAAGGTATATTTCCAGGACTTTTTCCAGGACTATGCATTATCAAATTAAAAGGCTTAACAAAAACAGCAATAGGAAAAAAAAACTCTTCAAAACTTTTTAAAATTATTTCCGTTAAAGAAAGCTCTAAGAATAGATAGTTTCTGCTTGAATAACTCATTTTTTTTAAAAGCCTTAAAAAGTTCATAAGAATGTAGTCTAAAGGTTTTTATCAAATCCCTTTTTTTTATCCAGGCTATAAAAATTAAGTGCTTTAAGTCAGCCATGATAAGTGATGAGTTTAGTGCTTGCTTCTTTCTTCTCACCTTCGAGCGAACATCATTTTATTTTTTTATTTCAAAATACAGGAGTTTAAGTGCTTTACTATTGCTTTTGACATTTTGTAGTAGGTGTTTCCTTTATGTTTTCCACTATGATTTGCCTGGCAAAACTATTATTACCTTGACCTGCACTTTAAATAAGAATATGTTTTCTTGACATTACTTATATAGAAAATGTTGTTTCTTGTACTGTGGCATTTTTACAATGTAAAAATAAACCAGGCTATAAAAAAACATTGCTTAGTCATTTTTTTGCAATACGGCTTTGTGTGATGTATTGTGAATTGTACTACTTTTTATGGTGTTGCAAAAAAATGATGCAAAAATCCCACTGAAGTTATGATATTGTTTTTTTGTATTAGTTTCTTCTTTTCATAAATTTTAATAAAGGAGGTAATTCTACGGCACATATTATTGGAAGCGGTGCTCAATAAAATACAATAAGTATAAATAAATAAAAAATATATATAGGCAGGGAATGTTTATTGCCTGTGGAATTTCATTATCTCTTGTGGCTTAAAAATACCAGATGTTCGAAGGAGAAATAATAAGGGAAATCAAGAATTCTGCTCTTCTAGTGGCACATGAGGGTCCACTTTGAGCAAAATCTTTACCATCCAGCTGGGTAAACACAAATGAGTTCACAGTAACATGTAGCAAGAGAGTTAGAAGATCGACTAGTCATGCATGAAATTGATTTTTTAATAACAAGTATCTGTTGCCTTCTGTAAGCCATGCACCTAATTCTAAAAATGGGTTACAATAAAGCAAATCATTAACTGTATTTGGGAAATGAAGCACAGCAAAATATGAAAGAACTCTTCAATAAAGACCCAATGGTTTATTTAATGTATAAATATTTTAAGTAAGGGATCAGTTTATTAGATTATATATTTGCACATTGATTATGTGTTTAATACAACAGTAGTTAAGCTTGATTTTGCTGTTAAGAAATGTACCATATTACACTGCATAAGACACACTGGATTATAAGACGCACCCCAAATTTGGTGAAGGAAAAGAGATAAAAAAATGCTTTAATGTTAATTGGGGTCTACCTTTTAATGCCAGTGTACATCTTACAATATACAGTATATGTGTCCCTCATCCTGGTATATATGTCCCCATCCTAGTATAAATATACCCATCCTGGTCCATGGCCTTCCATCCTGGTACATGGCCCCCCATCCTGGTTCATGATCCCCTATCCGGGTATATATCCCCCATTCTGGTACATAGCCCCCCTGGACCCACCATGACTTACCAAGGGGGGTTGTGGTCTTGAAGCAGGGGTGCTAGAGGCAGGTTTCATGGTTTCACAGAAGGTGGGGCAAAGCTGCGAGACCAGTACTGAGGGGGGTACATCTAGGGTAATTGGCCACAGCACCTGGTGTTGCATGCTAGGCCATTCGCTCCTCCAGCCTGCACCTGGACGCACGTCCAAACCGGAGAGTCCAAATCCGGATCACAATAAATTATCAAAATAAGAAACGGACAGCGCCACAGACCTTTGATGGTGCAAATTATCTCAGTGTCTTTATTCCATGGTCATAATGAAGTGACGTTTCGACCACTCCTGTGGTCTTTATCAAGCTTAGAATGTTATACAAATGACCTCTTTAAATAGAGCTCTACCCCACCCTTAATTAAGTGTTCACCAATCACAAACAGTATTCAGCAATATATATAAAAAACATCAAAATACTTCATAATATTACATGATAAAAATATACAAAGTGATAAATATGGTTCCCCCACCTGTCTAACTAAGTTATGCATCATATCAAACATTATATCACAGTCAAAAGCTTATATACACAAAAAAAGTACACCAACGGTTAATACAAGTGACCAATCAGGAACCAGCTAACCCAGTTGTCATACCAACCATCATAAATATAAATATAAATATTACACCGAGAGAGGCGATCAGAGATCAGTTACAATCACTAACTTTCCTCACCTTATCACAGGTCCTATTCCCATCTATATTATCATCTTATATGGCTAATCAGGTGTTCACCTGCCAACTCGGCAGGAAAGCGCAACAACACATTCCAAATATCCAATCCTTGTAACTATCACCAAGGTCACTATCAACCAGCGGTATATTACCTTATAGCTGAACCCAGAATGACAGCACATAACTCCAGTGAAGGAATCCGCTAACGCACATGAAGGGGGCGTGTCCATACTCTCATAGTGTGTGCAAAATGCATAGGACCCATAGAGAAACTGAACGCAAGCTCAGTGTAGTCAAAGTCACCAGCCAATCGCGTAGCTTCACACAGAAGCATGCCATCACGTGACAGGGGCGTGTAATAACGCCGCCGTGTTCACGATTGCAATAGGTTACTCCGGCGCATGCGCAGTTATAATACCACTAGGGACCAATCACGCTCCCTAACTCACTTGTTTATGTCACATGATCGCGCGCATTCTCATCATTTATTGGCCACTCATACGTTCACTGTGGATGCAACCACCAATTGTAACAGGACAAAAAACATTCAGGGCATTATGGGTAGGTATCTAACCCCATGTAAAAAGCATCATGGGAGTCCTGAGGGGGGGTCATGCGGAGGTGTGAAATGGGGGCCGCCATCTTCTATGTGCCTGGATTCATTCACAAGCTGCAACTGATTGCTAGAGATTGAGACTTCCAGAAAATGGCCGATGATGGCCGCCCCTCCAACCCCCCGCAGCTCTGGTACGCAGATTTGCCCCACCTCCGTGGACCCGTGGAATCTGCCTTCAGCATCCCTGCTTCACAACTGCAACCCTCCTAGGTAAGATTTATTTTTTTACAACACAAGATTTGGATTTGAAGATGCACCCACATTTTCCCCAAAATTTGGAGCGAGGAAAGAGTGCGTTTTATAATCTGAAAAATACGGTAACTATTATTGCTAGTAAAATTGTACAACATAGATGTATTGTAGGTTGCTCAACTAAACAAATAGTAATGAATATGTATTGACTTCTGTAAATCTTTTATGCCAGAAAACTATGCTCAAAGGCTTTGAAAAGTTGCAAAATATTTGCGCGGAATGAGGCTGCAAAAAAATAAATCATTTTGAATTTTCACACCATTTTACCCTATTCCAACAAACAGGGTGGAGCTGAGGTGCAACGGAAATGGACAAATCATGGCTACCATCGGACTTCAAATTCATGACAAGATGTGGCATACCAGTCAGTAACTGGAGTAATATTTTTGGCAAGGCACACAGGGAAGCTCGCTCTTCCTAATGGATCAGGTGCTTGGCACTCTACCATGCCCCTTCATCAAGACCAGCATGAAAAATGTTGGCCTTGATGAATCTGGCCTAGGTTTGCAGCAAAAATAATTTTAGCGTCTTTATGTACTTTCTAACGTTTATTTACTTTATAATTTCTACTGCATGTATTAAAAATGTCTGATGATGCAGAATGCATGATGAATGCAGACTACAATATGCAACTATGTTGCAGTTTTACTGCACAATTAATCGTAATGTTATTTGAACAGGATAATTTCTCAAGTCCAAATCCAGCCATGATATCACCTAGTTGGTAAAAATACCATAATGGTTTCCCATATTAGACATTTCTGATATATCCACAGGATCATTTTTAACATTTTATTATTGGGAGAACTGGTCTGTTTTTTTTTAAACCCCATAGATTTCAATGGAGAAAGCAGCGGTGTCAGATCTGCACAGGCAGCTCATATCAGTGATATCATGTGTTGCACACAGCCCACCAAAGTCAGCTGCCTGCCTTTGCACCAGCTATAGAAGGGAATCAAATTAAAAAAGGTGTTGCTTAAGCGCTGTCATATAAAACCACATTTATTCAGTAAAATTAAAATAGAGGACAACCGCACAGGATATTAGCTGACATCAAACTAATGCGTTTCAGCAAGGTGTCTTAATAGAGTAATGAACATTATAACCTAATAGGCCCAGGTAGGGGGACAATATACCAGCAAGGGAAACATTGTTTCAGGATGGTGGATATTATTACTGGAAGGGGCCCAGAGTGAAGGATATTATTACCGGAAGGGGTCCTAGAGAAATTACATTATACCATGGTCCCAAGGAGGTGGGGAACATTATTTCTGTAAAAGGACTGGAAGGGGACATGATACCAGGATTGGGTATATTATAACAGGAACGGGCCAAGCATTGTGGACGTTATTACTACAGGCTCCCTAAGATGGGGGGATTTATGATACTGAAGGGGCCCATGATGTGAAACATTATTACTGGAATGAGAATAGAATGGGGGACTTTATACCAGGAAGGGACCCAGGATGTGTGACATTGGTAAAGGATGGAGGACATTATTACATTACAGGTGGGGAGAAACATGTATACCTTAATAAGATTTAGAAGTGTATAATGGGCCACGCATCTGACCATTATGCAGGTGGGAGACCGGGTTGAAATTTATACCACTGAGACAAAGTCACATATAGGCTTATAGAATAGCTTGTGAGCAAAAAAGATACATTTTGAAGTACAGTAATACGGACTATAAAAGTTTTGAAATTTGACCCTACCTTTATTGAGATGTTGCTAATTAGATCACAGCTTATAGCAATGACTGCCTACCGACTTCATTGTCTAAGGCTGTATGACTCAATTTGACATTGGGTAGATGGGGTTACAACTGCGCTTTTGTTTATTTTTGTTAAATTCTGCTATGTATCTCACGCTGTTTATTTTTGTTAGATCCTGCTATGTATCTCTTTTGTACCTTCCTTCAGAAGCATTGACACTGAATCGTCATGTATGTTGAACTGACTACCTTAAGAAGGTGCTTTGAACATGACAGAGGAATACTGACTTGTAAGAACAGAACATTTCCTAGGATGTAATATCAGCAATGCATGACTGAATCCAAACATATTTACATCTCTTGCTACCATGCTGAGCAAGGTTCACATTTCTCTCTCTTCCTGTTTTTAGCTGGAGGCCACAGGAATGTAAATCCATTCAGTTTACTAAAATGATGTACTTTCCTCATAAAATCCTTGTAAATCATCTTAGTCTGACCAGATATAACATTCAAGGAGATATCTGGATTTCTTTACAATCCTTTGTATTTTGCAACCCTTAATATCATATGAGCAGAAAGAATATATAAAAATTTTACTTGATTTTATAGTCTACAGCTAAAAGCTTCACTAAAAGAAA
Source organism: Allobates femoralis (assembly GCA_033576535.1). Classification (NCBI taxonomy): domain Eukaryota; kingdom Metazoa; phylum Chordata; class Amphibia; order Anura; family Aromobatidae; genus Allobates; species Allobates femoralis. Next base: position 541,643,033 of record JARQOC010000002.1, read on the forward strand.
TGTGTCACCAGGTTTTTGCTACCTCATATGAGAGCAGGGCAAATAAGAGAAATATCAGGGTATTATGGTCAAGAGGTTAGATATTTAGTAAGTGTAAAAAATACATATAATAAAACCATTGTAAGTAAGGGCAGTAAAAGAGTGTGAGACTTAATACAGTGATAGTGATTAACTCATAATATATACATATTCTGACTTTTCAAGGCACTATGAGTCTCTAAGCCTTTAAATCATCAGCCTCTTAGATAATTGTTAGCTGTTGTACTCACATGCAATGCGTCCTCAGACAGTACCAACTCAGTCACTCTAACTTGTAGTAAAGACCAGGAGAAACAGAGTTGTACTCTTCTGAAATCTTGTCATTAGAAGTTCAATGCAAAAGGTAAAGAGAATAATCCTTACAGGGAAGTACATGTGTAATTCCAAAAATGGCTACAAGTAACTGAACACTGGTGAAGAAGGGAGGAGTAGTTAACACATGATCAACTACAGGAGATGAATAGAGGACACATTTCAGGGAGCAGAAATCTGCCTAGCAACAGCAAGAGCAATGCATAATATAGACAATACACACAATGAGTTGTTCCCATTCATGGGACACAACAATACACACAAGGATAGAGCAAATTGTAACTGCAGATATATTTCCAAAGTAGTGTAGTGTAATACAAGCCAACAAGGCAATGAATAATATCAGTATAATATAGTAGTCATCCCTCTGATGAAATGCATGATCTGGGGGACTCTCTTTGTTGTGACTGACCTATTTTACCTTACTCTGACTTAGATGGGGGATGACTTGCAGTTTGTCTGTGTCAGCAATACCTGTTTCGGTATATGCAGGGGCGTAACTACAACAGGTGTTGGGTTGCAATTGCATCTGAGCTCTGGAGCCTAAGGGGTCAAAAAAGTCCCTTTGGCCTATAAAAAAAGACTAGCGCTAGTAAAGATTTGCAAAAATTTGGGGCCCGCTGAAGCATTTGCACCAGGGCCCATGAACTTCCAATTACGCCACTGGGAATATGTTTCTATATACATCATTATATCATTAAGCAATGTTCACTTTGTCTATCATATCCTTTCTTTCGGTGCCCTGTCATTATGTATTGAATACACTGGTGCTAGACAAAATTGTCCTTACTTGGTTGGCACTACCATTTGAATACTATGGCTAGGGTCACATTTGTGGCAGGGCACTGCGGATCCTGATCCGGTTTTGAGCAGTAAAAGTGCACAAAACCGGATCAGAAACCGCAGCCCATAGGAGCCCATTATAGTAACCGATTGCACTACATGCAATCCGGTTACCACTTGCGGAATTGCAGCCTGTGGTTTGCAAACCGCAGCAGGCTTGCTATAATGGGCTCCTATGGGAGACCATGGGCTGCCGCAAGGCACATGCCGCAGGGATAAACAAAGGGTTAATGTTGATAATAATGTGGGCACCATGTCTCTAAGGGGTGACCACCCTCTCTAGAGACATGCTGTCCACTCAGCTGGGCATGTGAGGGGTTAATGTGGGCATTTATAGTATTGCCGGCTATTGTCGGCATTTTCAATTTTATGAATGAACCCGGCGGCTCCTCACTGTGTAGTAGATGCAGTATGTAATGTACGTACTCTATGAGCTGCTATCCATGGTCCTGAAAGCATTAACATTAGGTCAATGGCGGTGCGCTGCCCATAGACCTAATGTTAATGCTTTCAGGACCAAGGCTAGTGGCTCATACAGTACGTACATTACATACTGTATCTACTACACAGTGAGGAGCTGCCGGGTTCATTCATAAAATTGAAAATGCTGACAATAGCCGGCAATACTATAAATGCCCACATTAACCCCTCACATGCCTTCCTGAGTGGACAGCATGTCTCCAGGGGGGGTGGCACCACCTAGAGACATGTTGCCCACATCTATTATTAACATTAACCCTTTGTTCGTCCCTGTGGCAGCAGGGATGAACAAAGTATTCGGCAACCGGATTGCACATTCAGAGCAATACGGTTGCCGGATTCCGGCTTAGAGTGTGAATGCAATTGCAATTACCACATCCGGATGTGGATGTGGTTAACACAATTGCACTTCCAAGTGTGTCCCTAGCCTATGATATTATACTGCTATTATTCATGTGCCAGGCTGGCTTATGTTACTCTACCCCTCATTGGACACATATCTGCTGCTACAATCTGCTCTATCCATGTGTGTATTTATTATGAGTTAGTCACTATTACTGTATTAGGTCTGTCACCCTTTTACTGCCCTTTCTATCTGTGTTTTTATCATATGTGTGTATTTTTTATACTTAATATCTAACTTTTTGAGTATAATACTCCTGTTTTTTCTCATGTCTTGCTCAAACTCATATGCAGCTGCTTTTTGGACAGAATCTATTCTCCATTTTCTGAATAGCTCTTCCCCTAACTTTGTCTATAGATTTTATATTTCTGAGAGCAGCATGGTAGGGACAGAAACCCAGATTACAGCAATGGTTCACTTACTAGGGTTGTTTACTGCAGTTTCAATAAAATCTCTGTTTTATCTGCTGATGTGACAGTGCTCTAAATGATGAGCTCTATATCACCTCACCCTCTCTACTGATTAGCAGTTTTCTGTGAATACTGTGCAAAGGTAGAAAGCTGCTGTAGAAAGTGGTGGGTGAGGTATTATTAAGATCTCATGAACATGGAAGATTACATGGCAGCCAGTTTACTGGTCTCCTAGTGATAATATCCTGCTGATAAAACAGTGATTTTATAAAAATGACAGCAAGCAACCCAATAAGTGACACATCGCTGGAATCAGGGTTTGTGTCTCTACATCATTCTGCATTCAGATTAGGTGGCCAAAAGACATAAAGAACAATATTTCTAATCTACTATGTGTTCAGTATGGGATAAATACATCAAGCAATGATTGCACTGAATATAAATACTTTACTATAGATTTATATAATTGTTTAAATGAAAAGAGATGGTAAAAGAGATAGGCTGGGGTCACACTGCCGTTATTTGCAGATTTTACCGGACTTCGCTTAATACTTTGCAGGCAACGTTTTTCTGTGCGCTCAGCTAAAGCGCACCCCGAGCAGCTTTGTGTGTGGTTGGTAACCATGGAACACATCGAGTTACCAAGGACAGCGTCCTCCCGAAGCACATAACTCTTAGTGCTATGTGCTTCTGGAAAAATTTCTAAGGCCTGTTTCACATCCAAGGGTACTTTCACATTAGCGTTTATTTGAAATCGCAGCAGATGCGGTGAAAAAAACGCATCTGCCTCGATTACCGCATACCGGCTGCACTTGCGGCACGGTTGCGGCATAGTTGCGGCAAGCCCCATACAATGTATAGGCAGGCTTGCGGCAGGTGCGGCCGCGAAAAAAACCGCCAAAATCGCACTTGCCGCACCTGCCGCAAGCCCGCCTATACATTGTATGGGGCTTGCCGCAACTGTGCCGCAACCGTGCCGCAAGTGCAGCCGGTATGCGGTAATCGCGACAGATGCAGTTTTTTCACCGCATCTGCCACGATTTCAAATAAACGCTAATGTGAAAGTACCCTAAGGGTGGTGTGTGGTTTGCTTAATTTGTGTTTTTAGGCGTTTTTACTGCTAAAAATGCTTTAAAACGCCAGTGTTTTTGCCCCCATTGATTTTAATGGAAACACATGTAAAAACACATGCAAAAACGCATTAGCGTTTTTAAAAACGCCAAATGCCGCATGAAACGTTGGGAAATGCGTCTAGCGCGTTTTTGAAAATGATAATGCCTTTTTAGCATGCATTTTTGCATACGTTTCCATTCAAATCAATAGGAGTAAAAATGCCTAAAACCGCAAATTAAGCAAAACGCACACCAACCTTAGATGTGAAAACACCCTAAGTATTTAGCGCAGACCAGTAAAATCTGCAATTAACGGCAATGTGACCCCAGCCATAGATTAAAGGAGTGGTCTTTTTAAGTGAATGCAGACTACCAATGGTTTCACATTGGAGTAAGTGATCCAACATTGTCTCCTATGTCTTCTACAGAAGCAATGCAGAAAGGTGTGCCTAAACTTGTCTTTTACTAACCTACCCAGTCATGTAATTAGTTTAATAGCAGGCTTCTTTTATTCATTTAAAGCTGGCAAGATTAGAATTTATTCACACTGCATTGTCAGTGCTGTTAAGTGTAGTCAACATTTATCATCAGTGGCGTAACTTGAAGCTCATGGGCCCCAATGTGAAAACTCCAATAAGGTTCCAATTTGTGGCAAATATTTAATAGCATTAGTTTTTTTCTATAGGCCATAAGGGACTTTTGCGGGCCCCTAGGCTTCCGGACCTGCGTGCGGTTGCAACCCCTGCACCTGTTGTAGTTATACCAATGTTACATGTAACATATCCTTAAGATGCAAGCGAGTGTCCAAATGTCCAAAAACGTTTTTCAACATTTCTGTATGAGAAAGAGTAATATGTGCTCTATAACATACATAGAGATTCAGTAGAATAAAGTATATACCATGTGGGAGCCTGTGTGCAACATATGGCAGCTTATGACTATACAGCAATGCGCACAATTATGCAATTTAAACTTTTGATGATTAATTTTATTATTGAACAATTACAGAGCTTTAGGTCAAACCTTAATGTATGTTTATGAAATTAAAAGGACGTTTTGTCTTTTTTTAGGAGAATATCTATGTGTGCAGAATAATTATGCTACTAAATGAAAAAGATACATTTTCCTATCGTAACTATTAGGAGGCGTCAATTAGAAATCTCTCACCATAAACATCCAATATACCCAGTAGATAGTGTGAAGACACATTTTTAACAATAAAAATATATATCTGCATGGATGTACACCTCAGTTTTCAGACAGCGAATCTATCAACTTTAAATAAACAGTCATATTTGATCAAATACACAAGTTTACTCAATGTGGAAATGAGAATTAAGCTGCTTTCAGTCCTCTTGGCAAAATGCTACCTGCTAGGTCAATCCAACATACCTGATCCTTTTTTTCCACAAAAATTGCTTTATCCTACTGATATAAATTAGGTTATGTTTACTTTATTATACTGTGTATAGCAAACTTTAGCTGGTGGGCTCCAGGCAATTCCGTGTCTATGCCAAAGCGGTATTATAAGTAGAGATGAGCATTAGAATCTATAGAAATTCCTTTTGTGAATTCGCTCAAATTGATCTATTGATTCCATACAGTCTAAATACATTTTAGTCCGAAAAAAAACAACTTGAAATATATTTATTATGTTCTGAAGTCTCTTCAGACACCAAAGCATAATAATCATGGTACAAGGAAAGAATAGTAAAAAAAAAAGATTATACTCACCTTTGCTAAGCTCCCACTCACCTGTCCTGACATCAAAGCTTTCCACATTGTCTACTACTCACTTGCTCCAGTTTTTGGTGTTGTTATCTCCCAGTGCTGGACAGGACTTATACAGTCATATAGAATGCAACACATGTCAATTTCAAGTGAAAATCGGACTGAGATTAGTGAGAATAATTCTTTATTATTTTTTTATGCTCTTTTTGCCCTATTAAGAATTCAGCAAAATGACGGCCATCATTTTGAAGAATTTATGCAAATTGGATTCCGAGTAATTTTTGAATACTCAGCCTTCAATCAGTATTATTTAATTCCTGCAGGAATAAGGGCGTGGGTGCCTGAAACGTTGCCATTGTACCTATTTGCAAGCTGGAATAAACACCACTGAACGTCTCCAAGGGAGTGCTGCGATTATTTGTATGTATATATATATATATATATATATATATATATCTCTGTCTGTACACAAAGTCTGTATCCATTGACCATTATAATGAAATAACTAGGGATGAGTGAGTACCGTAATATTCGTACTCGCTATACTCGCAACGAGTAGGTACTAGTACTCGGTACTCATTGCGAGTATAGCAAGTACAAATACTTTCGCAGTGTATCTATAGATACACTGCGAAAGTAGCCTAAAAGTGATTAAAAGTTGTTAAGAAAAATAAAATTACATACTCACCTGTCCGACGCCTGCACCAGGAAAAGGACCTGTGACTACCAGCCGATCAGATGGCCGGTAGCGATCTGGCCAATCAGATAGCGCCATGTCACAAACACGTGATCGCTAGCGGCCACCTGATTGGCCAGATTGCAAGGTCCTAGGTGTACTGTCAGGACCTTGCAATCTGGCCAATCAGGTGGCCGCTAGCGATCACGTGTTTGTGACGTGGCACCATCTGATTGGCCAGATCGCTACCGGCCATCTGATTGGCTGGTAATCACAGGTCCTTGTCCAGTGATTGGATGTCTTCTGGGACGGTCCCGATGCAGGCGTCGGACAGGTGAGTATGTAATGTTATTACTTTTAACAACTTTTAATCACTTTTAGGCTACTTTCGCTGTGTATCTATAGAAACAATACGAAAGTATTAGGACTACTCGCTACTCCCGAGTAATCATAAGATACTCAGAGAGTAGGTAGTAGCCGAATACCGCTACTATTCGGAGAGTTCCGAATAGTAGCGAGTATACTCGCTCATCCCTAGAAATAACTAATAAAAGTTGTTTTTTTTTTCATTTATTTTGAAGTTGGTAGTAACATTGTTTAGTCCTTAGAGAAAAATCTACCTCCTAAATTATATCCACAATTTGTAGCACCCTAATTCAATACAAACCCAAATTTTTCAGTTAGAGTTCGCCCATCCCTAGCTATAATCACTAACAGTTCTGTTGAATCCACATATTAATATACATGTACACATACTGTGCATAGGCAAAATACAGTGAGATCAATTATCCACAATTTGAGAAAATAGGAAAATAGTAACAGTATAATGTAACAGTAGAAAACCTTTTCATAACTGGCGGACCTACGAAACGTTTAACCAAGAGCATACAGTCAACTCATCCAAAAGGTGATGAAAAGAACTTTGATGAACTACTAAATAACTGTATGCCTCACTTGCCTGAGTTAAAGTTAATGTACAGTAGAAGATTTCAATAAAAAGGCCCTGAAAAAAATCCTATTTAGGAGTTGCGGTGCAAACTACCACTTACCAAAAAGAACACAGACTCTAAAAAAGATTTAGATAACCCCCAAATATTTTGATAAAATATTCTGTAGACTAATGAGTCAATGGTCAAAATATTTGGAAGACAAAGGTTCTGTTAAATTAGTATAAAATATTCCATCAAAAGAATATCATTACAACAGTGAAACATGGTGGTAGCAGTGTAATGGTGTGGAGCTGCTTTTCTTTTATAGGACTGGAGGTGGAAGAATCTTGAATTATGTCCTCTATCACAAAACCCATACATAGTGTCCCTCATCAGTTCTCGATTCTGATGAACCCATGCTTGAACACTCAAAGTTAAAGAACATTTCAGTTATGCAGTTGGACAATAATCCAAACCACACAAGCAAATCCACCTCTGAATTCTTCAAAATACTTAATATTACAGTTTTGGGATTTCCAGCTCAGTTTATGCTCATGATGTAGTTGAGTTAAACAATTTTGAAAAAAAAAAGAGAGGAACAAAATGATTCTGCATCGATACAAAATTTTCATTACAAGATATTGAAAAGTTTTATTATAGTCATACTCCCAAGGGTGGGACAGCCAGCTATCGGGTTCAGATGGGAAATTACTTTTTTACATGAATGATATAATGTCTGAGTAAATCTATAACATCAATCAATGAAATGAGCATTTATAATCTGCATTTTGAGGTTACTCATACTGTTGTTTTCTTTTTTTTTTTAACCATTAAATTTTTATTGAACATTTTCAGATATAACAAAAAGATAAAATTTTACACATCAGAGTACATATAAGGAACGTAGGCCGACACAGACAAGTTAGGCGCCCACCGTAACTAGCACTCCAAAGTATATTACAACCAAAACAAGGCTTAAACAGGCAAAGAGACAAGGGGGGGGGGAAGGGGAAGATATGGATAGGCGGGGAGGAAGGGAAAGACTTTTTTCAAGGCTACAATATTACTTGATGGAGTAAGCAATTAGTACAATATTTAACCAAATATTAAGAAGGAATTGTCACCACGTTGTAAGGTGAAGCGATCCAAGGGTCCCACCATTGTATGATTTTAGCCTTTCTTCGCAAGTTGTGGGCCAGTGATATTTCATGCTGGAAGTGAATATTGAGTCTTGTCACTAGTTCATCTTGCGAAGGAACCATAGGAGAACGCCAATGTTTAGCCAAACAAAGACGGGCAGCTATTAAAACATTCGTAAACATGGGGCATATGATATAAGGAATGTCCGATAAGTCCACACCTAGGAGGGCCACCTGGGGAGTTAAAGGAATTGAAAGGCTAGTGAGCTGAGCCAAGAGGGACTTAACAACCAACCAGTAATTTTTCAGGACAGGGCATGACCACCAAATATGAGAGGTATCACCCACTCCGCCACATCCTCTCCAGCATAGTTCAACACCAGGCGAGGGGTGAGAGCTAAACCTGGCCAATTTTTTGGGGGTGAGGCACCAATCAAAGTGTAGCTTTTTCGTCTGTTCTTGATGATTAATACAGGAGGAAAATAGAGCTGCATGATTGGCCGCCAATCTCCATAAATCAGGTGAAGTAGTAAATGAGAGCCTGGATTCCCAGCACAACATGTAAGGTAGTTTGGGCGCTGATCTATAACGAGCCAGAGCCTTATAAAGGACTGAGACTCCGTGTGACACAGAAGTATTTTGTTTGAAAAAATTTTGTAAAGTAGGGTCTGATTGACTGAAATCTACTTTTGGTATTCGTATAGAATGAACAAAATGCTTTAACTGGAGATATTGAAAATATGATGATTGGGGTAGAGAGAATTTACTCCTTAGAGTGTGAAAGGGCAGTATTTTGTTTTTGTCTGTAAGCTGAGCCAACAGAGAGAACCCCCCGACCTCCACTGGGCGAAGGAAAAGAACGGCGAGTCAACCATGAGCTCAACTGCCCGTAATGAGATGTAGCGAGATAAGAAACCAAGACAACTACCTCCAAGACTGGTCCAGACCATAAGTACCGCCTGCATGGATTTCAGCATCGTGTTCGCCATTGTGTTCACAGGACCCCAACACAGAAGACGAGCCAGGGGTATTCAGCAGGGCCCCCAGGGGTATTCAGCAGGGCCCCAGGGGTATCAGCAGCCCCCAGGGGTATACAGCAGGCCCCCAGGGGTATCAGCAGCCCCCAGGGGTATCAGCAGGGCCCCCAGGGGTATCAGCAGGGCCCCCAGGGTATCAGCAGCCCCCAGGGGTATCAGCAGCCCCCAGGGGTATACAGCAGGCCCCCAGGGGTATACAGCAGGCCCCCAGGGGTATCAGCAGGCCCCCAGGGGTATTCAGCAGGGCCCCCAGGGGTATCAGCAGCCCCCAGGGGTATACAGCAGGCCCCCAGGGGTATCAGCAGCCCCCATGGGTATCAGCAGGGCCCCCAGGGGTATCAGCAGGGCCCCCAGGGTATCAGCAGCCCCCAGGGGTATCAGCAGGGCCCCAGGGGTATTCAGCAGGGCCCCCAGGGGTATCAGCAGGGCCCCCAGGGGTATTCAGCAGGGCCCCCAGGGGTAAACAGCAGCCCCCAGGGGTAAACGGCAGCCCCCAGGGGTAAACAGCAGCCCCCAAATGCTGGCACTCGCCCCCCCTGCTGCTTATCTTACCATCCGGTCTTCTGATCAGCGCCGGTCTTCTGTGCTCCGTCCTCGCTGCATCCAGGATCCCCGGCCGTCACACGATGACGTCATATGCCTGCGACGGCCGGAGATCCCGGATGTAGCAGGACGGAGCACCGAGGACCGGCGCTGATCAGAAGACCGGATGGTAAGATCAGCAGCGGGGGGGGGGCCTTACACAGCGGGGAGGGGCGCCCTTACACAGGGGGGGCGAGTGCAGCATTTTGGGGGCCAGATATGCACTGCTTCCCCCTGCCGCTGATTGACAGGGGGAAGCAGTGCATATATAATGAGCGGCCCCACGTGACGGGGCCGCTCATACAGCAGCCTCCCCCCGCCTCCTCCAGCCTCGGACACAGCGCCCACCACAGCCACCACACCATGTACCGTATTGACCCATGTATAAGCCGAGGGGGAGACTTTTCAGCCCAATTTTTGGGCTGAAAAACTCGGCTTATACACGAGTATATACGGTAATATAATATTTTAGGAAGCAAGACCATCTTAGTGACCTGAATTCTTGCAATCCAGGACAACTGTGCAGAGGAGTATGATGCTATTAAAGAATTAATGCTTTTCAGAAGCAAATCTGAGTTGAGACGTACCAATGTATTGGTGCTAATGATAAGAATGCCCAGATAAACAAAACCACCCACCGCCCAAGTAAAGGGGAATTGTTGCTGTAAAGCTATTTGAGTGGAGGGGGGATATTAACCGGGTATAGTGACGATTTTGCTAGATTTAATTTATAAAATGAAGCTTTGGAGAAATCTTCCAAAGTGGACATTAGTGCCGGAATTGTGACCTGAACATCAGTACAAATAAAAATGACATCGTCGGCGTATAGGCCTACTTTATGCTCCAAGGAGCCCACTTTGATTCCCGAGATCCTCGGATCCGATCTGACTATGGCTGCCTGTGGTTCCATAACCAGTGTAAAAATCAAGGGAGAGAGAGGGCAGCCCTGTCTTGTACCATTCGTAATGGTAAAGTCTGGGGAAAGAAATCCTGATGCTCGGACTGTGGCACTAGGGTTTGAGTATAGTGCCATAATGGAACGTTTAAAACGTCCTCCTATCTGGAATCTGTTTAGGACCTCACTAAAGAACCCCCGGTGCACCCGATCAAATGCTTTCTCTGCATCTAGTGAAAGGAGTGCACCAGGGGCACCCCCACTCTCCATGATCTCCAGTAGATTTATGATACGCCTAGTTCCGTCTCTGGCCTGTCTGCCCGGGACGAACCCAACCTGGTCCGGGCCCACAAGCGAAGGGAGAACAGTCATAAGACGATTAGCCAATAATTTTGCATATAACTTCAGGTCACAATTCAAAAGGGCTATTGGGCGAAAATTTCCCAGGGATGTGGTGGGTTTGCCCGGTTTGGGGATGGTCGATATAGTCGAGCGTAGACCCTCTTTTCCCACACAACCTGTGTCCTGCCAATAATTAAAGACTTTTAAAAGGAAAGGGGCAAGAATCGGGGCAAAAGTGAGATAGTATCTGTATGTGAAACTGTCGGGGCCCGGCGCAGAAGTTTTTTTAGAAGATTTAATTAATTGAAGGATTTCACTTTCCGCAATAGGGGCATTGAGAAAGGTGATTTGATGAGAGGGTCGGAAGAGATGCTTTATCCAAAAACGAGTTAATGGTTTCTGCAGAGGGCTGAGGTGTTTCGTGTGAGTCTTTCAAATTATATAGTGATTCATAGTATTTTCGAAATTTGTCCGCTATTTTTATGGGGTGACGGATATGGGCACCTTCAGAAGTTAGGAGATGAGAAATTTTGGAAAGGGATTCTTTTTTCTTAATTCTTCGTGCTAGGAGTTTTTCGCCCTGTCCCCCATGCCATAATATGAGGTTTTTATTTTGGCCAGATTTCTCTCCACCCTGGTCAGTAAGAGAGAGTGAAATTGGTGTCTGAGGGCGATCAAGGCTGTCTTCGTCACAGGAGAAGGAGAGAGCTTGTTCTGGGTGTCAAGGCTTTTATCTGTTGAAGGGTATCCTGTATAGATTGATTATATTTCTTTTTAGTCGAAGCGGCTAGTTTCACCAGGCTGCCCCTCATTACCGCCTTATGTGCGTACCAGAGGACCTCTGGGGAAACCTCTCCCGTATCATTCTGCTGAAAATATTCCCGCAGCTGATTCGAGAGATCAGATATATTATCCGGGGAGGAGAGTAAGTACTCATTTATTCTCCAGAGTCCCGGGGGAGATATTGCCAGAGGGTCAGTCAATTCAATTAAGACAGGGGCATGGTCGGACCATGTTATGGAATCAATTTCTGCAGATGTGCAGAGAGGGAGGAGTGGGTCATCTATTAGAAAGTAATCTATTCTAGAATACGTCCCAAATCTTGGAGACATGAAAGAGTAATCTCTTTTGTCTGAGTGGAAGTACCGCCACACATCATGCAAGCCGAACATGGAGACCACAGTGCTTAAGTCTCTTCTATACGAGGCTAGGGAGGAGCAGTCTATGGTTCTATCCATAGGGGCATTAAAATCCCCTGCTATTAACATTCGCCAAATGGAGGAGGGAAAGATCCTTTCAAAAGTAGAGGTGAGGAATCCTGACTGGCCAACGTTAGGGGCATAAATTGTGATTAGAGAGTAGGGCATATTATTCAGTTTACAGTTTACTACAAGGTAACGGCCCAGTGGGTCCGGGTGTGAGGACACTAGCTCAAAAGTTATACGTTTGTGTGCAAAAATTGCAACCCCTGCCCTCTTTGCATCCGAGGAAGCAAAGAATCTATGGGGATATGTAGGTGAGGACATTCTATACGTGTCAGAGCAGATCAGGTGCGTCTCCTGTAAAAAAAGGATGTCACTTGTATGCTTTGGTAATCTGCGCCAAACTAGTGATCGCTTAGTGGGGGAATTCAGACCATTCACATTTATCGAGACACAGGAAATGTTCATGGTGGGTCATGGAAAATGTAATAGTCAAGCATACTCCACATTAAAAGCAAACCATACATAATAGCCTTCATAGGGAAAGGTGAAAGGGAGGTCCGAGGGAGAAGAAGGGGGGGGGAAAGAAAACACAATCATTAACATTAACATACCCTCTAAATAAAAAAGAGAGGGCAAATAACCAGAGTCCAAATGAGTGTTTAAATCACACTCAAGGGGCAGCATAGTATCCCGTAAAGAGAAAAGAGAGGAACAAGTTGTTGTTTTCTTATATTATAAATAATTAATTTGATGATTTGAAACATAGAAGAAATCTGTTGAGGAGGCAAATACTTTATTGTACTGCATTATAGGTCCAAAGCCTAAATGCAAGAATTTCAAAGGGACTCAGAATCACATTTTGTTTATGCTTTCAGATCACTTTTTCAGGGGGAAAAACACAGCAGGTTGTTTTATTTATTCCATACAACAGTCTTAGTATATATTGGTCTTAGTAAGACAATAAAAAGAGCAAAACTATTTCCCCTTACAAATGAATAATACATTTCCATAACTCAGCATACATTCCATGAAGCAAATCTTTTGTAGTGTGTATCTCCTGCAGACGAAATCAATTACCAGAAATATTTCATCACAACCAGAATCCAATCGTCATCATTCAGGGTTCGTTTTGAATAAAGCACTTAAAGCATATGTCAGTTTTAAACTTAAAGGGGTAATTATTATCTACTTATATAATCGGCAGTCTTGGAATTTGGGCACTGTAGCTGAATCCCAAGATGCTTTGCGGTACTGCGAGCGATGACGCGTAGCGTCATCGCGAGCCGCAGCCGCACTACTGTAAAAAAAAAAAAAATTTCCTCACCTCTCCCCGAGCCCCCGCCGTCTCCCGCCGTCTTCCTCCAGCCTCCCGCAGGCTCCCGATGCCTGCAGAGCTCTTCTATACCAGTACAGGACCTGCGGTGATGTCAGAGTCACGTGACACCAGCTTACTCCATGGTAACCGCGGGTCACGTGACTCTGACATCACCGCAGGTCCTGAACTGCAGTAGAAGAGCTCTGCAGGCACCGGGAGCCACCGGGAGCTCGGGGTGAGGTGAGCATAAACTTTATTTACATTTTTTTAACCCCTGCCTTACTCTGCCTGTCTCATGTCTCTGCACACTCTGCCTGTCTCATGTCTCTGCACACTCTGCCTGTCTCATGTCTCTGCACACTCTGCCTGTCTCATGTCTCTGCACACTCTGCCTGTCTCATGTCTCTGCACACTCTGTCTGTCTCATGTCTCTGCACACTCTGCCTGTCCATGTCTCTGCACTCTGTGTCATGTCTCTGCACACTCTGTCGTTCATGTCTCTGCACACTCTGTCTGTCTCATGTCTCTGCACACTCTGCCTGTCTCATGTCTCTGCACACTCTGCCTGTCTCATGTCTCTGCACACTCTGCCTGTCTCATGTCTCTGCACACTCTGCCTGTCTCATGTCTCTGCACTCTGTGTCATGTCTCTGCACACTCTGTCTGTGTCATGTCTCTGCACACTCTGCCTGTCTCATGTCTCTGCACACTCTGCCTGTCTCATGTCTCTGCACACTCTGCCTGTCTCATGTCTCTGCACACTCTGCCTGTCTCATGTCTCTGCACGCTCTGCCTGTCTCATGTCTCTGCACGCTCTGCCTTTCTCATGTCTCTGCAGGCTCTGCCTGTCTCATGTCTCTGCACGCTCTGCCTGTCTCATGTCTCTGCACGCTCTGCCTGTCTCATGTCTCTGCACGCTCTGCCTGTCTCATGTCTCTGCACGCTCTGCCTGTCTCATGTCTCTGCACGCTCTGCCTGTCTCATGTCTCTGCACGCTCTGCCTGTCTCATGTCTCTGCACGCTCTGCCTGTCTCATGTCTCTGCACGCTCTGCCTGTGTCATGTCTCTGCACGCTCTGCCTGTGTCATGTCTCTGCACGCTCTGTCTGTGTCATGTCTCTGCACGCTCTGTCTGTGTCATGTCTCTGCACGCTCTGTCTGTGTCATGTCTCTGCACGCTCTGTCTGTGTCATGTCTCTGCACGCTCTGTCTGTGTCATGTCTCTGCACGCTCTGTCTGTGTCATGTCTCTGCATGCTCTGTCTGTGTCATGTCTCTGCACGCTCTGTCTGTGTCATGTCTCTGCACGCTCTGTCTGTGTCATGTCTCTGCACGCTCTCTCTGTGTCATGTCTCTGCACGCTCTGTCTGTGTCATGTCTCTGCATGCTCTGTCTGTGTCATGTCTCTGCACGCTCTGTCTGTGTCATGTCTCTGCACACTCTGTCTGTGTCATGTCTCTGCACACTCTGTCTGTGTCATGTCTCTGCACACTCTGTCTGTGTCATGTCTCTGCACACTCTGTCTGTGTCATGTCTCTGCACACTCTGTCTGTGTCATGTCTCTGCACACTCTGTCTGTGTCATGTCTCTATACGTGTGTCATCTCTGTATACTGTCTGTAATGTCTCTATACTCTGTCTAATGTCTCTATACTGTGTGTAATCTCTGTATACTGTCTGTAATGTGTCTATACTGTGTGTAATGTGTGTATACTGTCTGTAATGTGTGTATACTGTGTGTATAATCTCTGTAATCTCTGCATACTGTCTGTCTATACAATGTCTCATGTATGTACTGTGTGCTTCTCTCTCCTCACCCCTCCACCACTGAGCCGCATCTCTCCTCAACCCTACACCACTGAGCCACTTCTCTCCTCACCCCTCCACCACTGACCCACTTCTCTCCTCACCCCTCCACCACTGAGCCACATCTCTCCTCAACCCTACACCACTGAGCCGCTTCTCTCCTTACCCCTCCACCACTGAGCCGCTTCTCTCCTCACCCCTCCACCACTGAGCCGCATCTCTCCTCACCCCTCCACCACTGAGCCGCATCTCTCCTCACCCCTCCACCACTGAGCCGCATCTCTCCTCACCCCCCTCCACCACTGAGCCACATCTCTCCTCACCCCTCCACCACTGAGCCGCATCTCTCCTCACCCCTCCACCACTGAGCCGCATCTCTCCTCACCCCTCCACCACAGAGCTGCATCTCTCCTCACTCCTCCACCACTGAGCCGCATCTCTCCTCACCCCTCCACCACAGAGCCGCTTCTCTCCTCACCCCTCCACTACACAGCCGCATCTCTCCTCACCCCTCCACCACACAGCCGCATCTCTCCTCACCCCTCCACCACACAGCCGCTTCTCTCCTCACCCCTCCACCACAGACACCCATCTCTCCTCACCCCTCCACCACAGAGCTGCATCTCTCCTCACCCCTCCACCACAGAGCCGCATCTCTCCTCACCCCTCCACCACAGAGCCGCATCTCTCCTCACCTCTCCACCACAGCCGCATCTCTCCTCAGCCCTCCACCACAGCCGCTTCTCTCCTCACCCCTCCACCACTGAGCCGCATCTCTCCTCACCCCTCCACCACACAGCCGCATCTCTCCTCTCCCCTCCACCACAGACACCCATCTCTCCTCACCCCTCCACCACTCTGCCGCATCTCTCCTCACCCCTCCACCACAGAGCCGCTTCTCTCCTCACCCCTCCACCACAGAGCCGCATCTCTCCTCACCCCTCCACCACACAGCCGCATCTCTCCTCACCCCTCCACCACAGAGCCGCCTCTATACTCTACTACCCACAGAGCCGCCTCTATTCTCTGCTACCCACAGAGTCGCCTCGATACTCTGCTAGCCACAGAGCCGCCTCCATACTCTGCTACCCACAGAGCCGCCTCGATGCTCTACTACCCACTGACCCGCCTCTATACTCTGATACCCACTGACCCACCTGTATACACACAATTCATTTCACCGTGCTCCCGATGCAATTGCATCAGGCCTTTTTACTAGTCAATATATAAAATAGTTCAAATTCTAAAGTGCTTCTAAACAAGCTTTGCAATATATTGTACATGAAATTAATAATCTTATCTGTTCTCAGGAAAGTAACCATTTTTAATTTTAGTTACTGCTTGTTGACTCAGTTATCGGCCACTGCTACAGTCATTCAGCAGAGGCACAAGACATACTCTATTCTATAGCGCTTGTAATCAATATTCTGAAGCTGTCTGGCCAGCTTCTGAGCACTGTACTCCTGTGATGCTGATCCGTAGTGTCAATTCATTAGATAAGAAGATAGCTAATCAAACAATACCTCTAAGACTATGTGCACGTGGCATCTTTAAGATGCTAGCACACCCACCAAGGCAAAAGCATTTCATGAACCTACCACCTGGTAGTTTTGCCATTTTTCTTGCTACAACTTTTACTCTACAGGTAAGGTAACTTATATGGATGCACCTAAATAAAATGGGAATGGTTGGTGATATCAACTTCCTGTTTGTGGCACATTAGTATATGGGAGGGGACATTTTTCCAGATGAGTAGTGACCATGGCGGCTATTTTGAAGTCGGACATTTTGGATTCATCTTTATTTTTTTCAATGAGAAAATAGCAACACCACAGAAGAAATGCTAGCACAGGCTTCCAGTATCTGTTGTTTCAGATGCTGCACATCTCGTATCTTCACAGCATAGACAATTGCCTTCACATGACCCCAAAGATAAAAGTCTAAGGGGGTCAGATTGGGAGACCTTGGGGACCATTCAACTGGCCTACAATGCATTTTCCAGGAAACTGTTCATGTAGGAATGCTTGGATCTGACACCCATAATGTGGTGGTGCACCATCTTGTTGGAAAAACTCAGGGAATGTGCCATCTTCAGTGAATAAAGAGGGAAACACATCATCATATAGCAAGTTCAGATATCCAGTGGCTTTGAGGTTACCATTGATGGAGAATGGCCCCACTATCTTTGTACCCCATATACCACACCATAACATCAATTTTTGTGTTCCAACAGTCTTGGAGGGCTCTATCCACTGTGGGTTAGTGTCAGACCAATAGCGGTGGTTTTGTTTGTTAACTTCACCATTCACAAAAAAATTTGCCTCCTCACTCATCTGATGGCAATTGTCTATACTGTGAAGATACGAGATATGCAGTATCTGAAACAACAGATACTGGAAGCCTGTGCTAGCATTTCTTCTGTGGTGTTGCTATCAGTGTGTCAAGAGTAGGAGAAGAGGGTTGCATTGACAATCCAACACAATGGGCAGCACTTTGAACACATTTTATAAGTGGTCATAAACTTGTATATAACTCATAAAATAATAAAGTTAGGTAAAAAAAAACAAGCACACCATTGTTTTTTTTATGAAATTCTCAATATGTTTGATGTGTCACATGACCCTCTTCCCATTATAAAAAATAAAGTTGGATCCAAAATCGCCAACTTCAAAATGGCCACCATGGTCACCACCCATCTGGAAAAGTTTTCCCCTCTCACATACTAATGTGCCACAAACAGGAAGTTGATATCACCAACCATTCCCATTTTATTTAGGTGTATCCATATAAATGGCCCACCCAGTATTAGAAAACAAAACATACATTTGATGAATATTACAGAAATCCATAAAATCCTTTGAGCAAATAGATACAAAAAATAAAGAAAGCAAATATTTTCTTATTTCATTCACCATTCTTATTTTTATGTCCAACTGTTTTTTTTTGTAAGTGACTGCTAATAAGCTGTCCATAATTTAAATAATAATATTATTTTTGATTTGGTTATGAATGTGTTCCATGTATTTGAGAATCCTGACCTGAATTACACTCTTACATCTCATCAATAATTATCAGTTTTTGTACATAATGTTCTAATGAGATACAGTTAATGTTTCCTGCCTTCTGGTATGTGGGGTTCTCACTGCTAATAATTGGCTTTGTACTGAACTTCAAATAAATTAAATAGGATGTTAATAGTCTGTGTAACTGAGGCAAATGCAACAAAGAATGTTATACAGCAGAAATCAATTTGCTAGTCTAAACTGCATCATTAGTAGCATGTGTCAAACTAATAATTAGTCCATCCCATTATTTTTTTCCATGACAATTGAGAATATCTCCATATCTAACTATCCACTACAGCTTGAGCAAACTACCGTCATTTTGTAGACAATCATCCTAACTATGGCCTTGTTCACACACATGCGTTTTTTTGACCATCTCTGCATTTTTTGGTGTGTTAAAAAAAACGCAGGTGTGTTAACGCAGGGTGCATTTGAGTGTACATGCGTTTTTCAGCTCCACCTGCGTTTTTTTCCCCCAGTCCAAAAAACGCTGCATGCAGCGTTTTTTGGGTGCTGGAAAAAAACGCAGGGGTGGTTTTCCAAAAATGCATGTGTTTTTTTAACATGGGCCCCTATGGGAAACACATGCGTTAACGCAGGGCACATATAGGCACCTGCGTTAACACATGCGTTTCCCATAGGGCCCCATGTTATAAAAACGCATGCGTTTTCTAAAAAACGCATGCGTTTCTGTAACATGGGGCCCTATGGGAAACGCATTCGTTTTTAAATGGCACATTTATGCACCCTGTGTTAACGCTTGCGTTTTTACCTGCTTTTTTGAGGAAAAAATGACAAAGTCCAATAAGGCTGTATTTCCTTTCAGACACACAAGAGACATTTTTTAGCACTCCTAAAAAAACGCACGTGAGTTTAGGAGTGCTAAAAAAAAACACAAATTGTGTGTGAACATGGCCTATCTCAAACACAAATTTGACTTGCAACTATTTAGTATATGATTGGTTATGCACATTCATGTCATGCCTCTGCATTGTTATTGTTTTGCTCCTAAAGTTCTCAATTTACATTTTTTATTATTTTGTTATTATTTTGTAAATCCAGCTTAGGCTTTCAACACTGCCTGAATCCTTCTGGGCATGCTCTTGATCAGCATCGTTCGTTCCACTGAAATGTTATCACAGGTTTGTTCTCAAAGTTAGTGCATACTGATTCAGAAATCACAGATGATCTGCACTCCGTAGGGGGTGGTGCTCAGAGAATATGTCAATTCTAGAAAAGGTTCTCTCTAAGTCCTCACCAAATTGTCTTCAGCAAAATTCTTTATTTCATTACATAGCACTGAACGTTTCAGCCCAGGAATTAGGCTTTCGACAGCAGTATACTCACTTGGGTATGTATACAGCTTTTTCTTCAACTCTACCAGTAAATGTTCAATGGAGTTGAGGTTGGGGACTGTGTGGGCTAATCCACTACCTCTACTTCACTGTCTTTAAACCACTTTTTTGCCAGTATGCTTTGTCTCATTATCCTGCTGGAACACTAGGTCATCTTTTCATACCCATAGTATTCAAGTGTATGAAGTAATTCATGTTGTAGTACACTCACTCATAGCCCAGCATTCGGGTCACCATGTACCATGGTCAAGTATAATCAGACTTCCTCCACTGAACTTGACAGTTCCTTCAATTTCTCAATCCAGTTGCTCTTTTCCCTTTGTTTATATAAAGTACGGCTCTAATTGCTTTCCATGGAGGGAGTCCCAGGCACTGCAATTATCAATACAACTTTGGTGCTGAATCACAACATTTGATACAGCCCATTATTATTGCAATGCAGTTTTCCTGTTGAATCAGGTGTTTCATCTGAATCAAACCACAATATGAAGTAAACGCCAAATATGATGTTACCCTGACATGTTACCACCATTAACAGAAAAACACCTTCTTCCAACCTGGCACCTTTTGCACATAAGAAACCTCATTAAGGCTAGGGTCACACATAAGCCCTTGGTCCGTTTTTGGCTTCATTTTTGTCATTTTTTTTTTCTATGTCCAAAAACTGACAGAAAAACGGATTGGATGTAATAAACACCCTGTCCGTTTTTTTCTAGACCTCAAAACATTGCTCTGTCCGTTTTTGAGCCAAAAACGTTGCTAGCAACATTTTTGGCATCAGTTAAAAAGCACATGTGTTTTTTTAACATGGGGCCCTATGGGGCACATATAGGCACCTGCGTTAACGCATGCGTTAACGCATATGCGTTTTTAATGAAAAAATGACTAAGTCCAAAAACGTTCAGGGGTGCAGGAGGCTCAAAAAGCACCTATAAAACGGATTGGTGATGAAAATCACTTTCAAAAACGGACTTCTACGTGTGACCCCAGCCTAACAGTGACCAGATATGCAACAAAACATCAGTTTCAGGACAAATATTTTTCCTTTTTTGTGCTAAGTGGTTACATTTCATTTTAGTTATTTTTGGAATTATTCAATGCTAGTTTAATACCTACATAAAATAATGTATATACTCGAGTATAAGCCGATTGTGCTGAAAAGTGCCCCCTCGGCCTATACTCGAGTCAGTGACGGCTCAGTGTGTGGGGGGGGGGCGGTGTCCGAGGGCTGAAGGAGGTGGGAGGAGGCTGCAATAGGAGCGGCCGGTCACGTGAGGCCGCTTATTAGTGCAATGCAATATGCACTGCATCCCCCTGTCCATCAGCGGCAGGGGGAGCAGTGCATATTACATTGCACTGTCAGCGCTCTCCCCCCAGTAGTATATACAGGCCCGCCCTTGCTGCCGCACACCTGTAAAAGAATAGCGCATTCATACTTATCCTCCTCGCTCTTTCACCGCGTGTCCTCCGGTCTTGTTCCTGCTTGTACCTGGCGGGTGCAGCAGCAATGACGTCATTGCTAGGGATGGTCGAGTCTACTCGCTAGGACTCGTTACTCGGCGAGTAGTAAGGGACTCGCAGGACTCAGTACTCTGCGAGTTTCCCAGCGATTACTCGCACAGTAACGAGTCCAATGCAAATCAATGGCAATCCTAGTTTTGTCAGAGTCTGAGACTCTGACAAAACTAGGATTGCCATTGACTTGCATTGGACTCGTTACTGTGCAAGTAATCGCAGGGAAACTCGCAGAGTAACGAGTCCAGCTGTCTGCTCTGTGTCGGGCTCGGGTCCTGCAGGCTGCCGCAGCTCCAGAGTCTTAGAGCCCGCCTGCTCTCCCTGTGTACAGACATGAATGTCTGTGCACAGAGATGATGTGGCAGAGCTGAGATTGCTCTCAGTCTGCTCACTCCCTGTGCATAGACATCTATATCTATGCACAGGGATGTAGCAGAGAGGACATCGCGTTTTGGACTACATCGGACGGAAGAGGATTTTTTTAAATAAAGTTGGAGTCCCTAATGGCTTTTTTTTTTATTTCTAATAAAAAAATTTTTCTCTGTGTTGTGTTTTTTTTAAAACAATTTAATAGAAATTCATGGCGGTCATGTCTAATATTGGCGGGACCGCCATAAATTTAGAGCTTAGGGCCAGCTGATAATACAAAGCTGGCCCTAGCCCCTTTATTACCCAGCGTGCCACTGCCACCAGGGCCACTGGAAGAGCAGGGTTCAGCGCCAGAGGATGGCGCTTCAATGAATGCGCCATCTTCTGGGGCGGCTGCGGGCTGCAATTTGCAGCGGGGGGTGCCCAGAACGCATGGGCCTCCCTGTGCTGCGGATTCCAGCCTCCAGCTGCTTAGCTGTACCTGGCTAGACATAGAAATTGCGCGGAGCCCCACGCATTTTTTTTTTATTATTTCATGAAATTCATGAAATAATAAAAAAAAAGGGCTCCCCTATATTCTTGTGTCCGGCCAGGTACAAATAGGCACCTGGGGGTTGAAGGCAGCCCGTCGCTGCCTGCTGGATCCGGCTGGTTCCAGAAATACGTCGAAGCCCACGTAATTTTTTTTCTGAAAAATCAATAAAACAATCCTAAAAAAGGGACTGCATCTTTATTAACCCCGTATTTCTGTAACCAGCCAAATCCAGCAGGCAGCGACAGGCTGCCCCCAACCCCCAGGTGCCTATTTGTACCTGGCCAGACACAAGAATATAGGGGAGCCCTTTTTTTTTTTATTATTTCATGAATTTCATGAAATAAAAAAAAAAAAGGCGTGGGGCTCCGCGCAATTTCTATGTCTAGCCAGGTACAGCTAAGCAGCTGGGGGCTGGAATCCGCAGCGCAGGGAGGCCCAAGCTTTCTGGGCACCCCCCGCTGCAAATTGCAGCCCGCAGCTGCCCCAGAAGATGGCGCATTCATTGAAGCGCCACCCTCTCGCGCTGAACCCCGCTCTTCCAGCGGCCCTGGTGGCGGTGGCACGCTGCGTAATAAAGGGATTAATACCAGCTTTGTTATACAAGCTGGTATTAAGCCCGAGATTCTTAATGTCAGGCCAGGTTTGACCCGGCCACTAAGAATCTCCAATAAAGGGTTAAACAAAAACACCACACAGAGAAAAATTATTTATTAAAAATAAAGACACAGACACCATTAGGGACTCCAACTTTATTACCACCACATACCCCTCCAAAGACCCAGGTCTTCTCTCTTCTTTCTTCTCTCTTCTGTCTTCTGTCTTCCTTCTTCTTCTTGTTGCAGTGCCGGTAAGCAGAGAGTTAACTGTGCTGTGACAGCAGGAGCCTATTAAACATGATTTAGCTATTGTAGCAGATAGAGCCTGAAGCTTCCGAGACACATCTGCGATTTGTAAATCGCACATTACTCGCTATTACTCGCTTCCCCATTCATTAACATTGGACTCGCTAGACTCACAACGAGTAGCGAGTCCCGGGCTCGGACTCGCTAGAGTCAAGCGATTCCAAGTAATTTAAGACTCACCCATCACTAGTCATTGCTTCTGCGCCGGTCACATGACGCCGGGTACAATCAGGAAGAAGACTGGAGAACGTGCGGGGAAAGAGCGAGGAGGATAAGTATGAATGCGCTATTCTTTTACAGGTGTGCGTCAGCAAGGGGGGCCTGTATATATCACTGGGGGGCTGTATATACCACTGAGGCAGGCTGTAACCTCTGATGGGGGGACTATATATACCACTGAGGGGGGCCTGTATATACCACTGAAGAGGGCCTGTATATACGACTGATGGGGGGCCTGTATATACCACTGATGAGGGGCCTGTATATAGCACTGATGGGGGCTGTAACCTCTGATGGGGGGCCTGTATATACCACTGATGGGGGGCCTGTATATACCACTGATGGGGGACCTGTATATATCACTGATGGGGGGCCTGTATATACCACTGAGGGGGCCCTGTATATACCACTGATGGGGGGCTGTATATACCACTGATGGTGGCTGTAACCTCTGATGGGGGGCCTGTATATACCACTGAGGGGGCCTGTATATACCACTGAAGAGGGCCTGTATATACCACTGATGGGGGGTCTGTATATACCACTGATGGGGGGCCTGTATATATCACTGATGGGGGGCCTGTATATACCACTGAGGGGGGGCCTGTATATACCACTGAGGGGACCCTGTATATACCACTGATGGGGGCTGTATATACCACTGATGGTGGCTGTAACCTCTGATGGGGGGCCTAAATATATCACTAATGGGGGGCCTGTATATACCACTGAGGGGGCGACTGTATATACCACTGATGGGGGCTGTATTCCACTGATGGGGGTTGTAACCTCTGATGGGAGGAACTGTATACCAGTGATGGAGGTCCTATATACCAGTGATGGAGGTTCTATATACCAGTGATGGGGGACTATATACCAGTAATGGGGGGCCATTTTATCATGATGAGAGGGGCTGTATGCCATGATGAGAGTCTGCTTCATTTCCCCCCAGGCTTATACTCGAGTCAATAAGTTTCCCTAGTTTAGGAGGGTAAAATTAGGGGCCTCGGCTTATACTCGGGTCAGCTTATACTCGAGTATATACGGTAAATAAAAAAGGAAAAAATGTGAATTTTGTAATAAAGTAATGACACATTTAACAATGTAAATAAATCATGTTACTAGGACTGCTCAGACAGCATAGACAAATATTTTTTTTTAATCACATAACAATTTGTATTTTTTATCTCAAATGTCAAATTTTAGGTATGGTACTTTTTACAGTTATCCAGGAGTAATAAAGAAAAAAGTGCCTAAGCACTAACAGGCAGGTAGCTGCCACCTACCTGCCTTTTGTTGCCAGCACCAGTCCCTGCCTTTCACCCCCGACACAGAGCAATCATAGACCGATCATCCCATGAACAGCATGGCAGCATAAACAGACCAGAATCGGCTTTTTCACTGTGCTCTGTGTGGAGGGGGTGGGACAGCCGACGGCATGCTGATTGACAGCCAACTCCCGGCTACCTGATTGGAGGAGCCGGCTGTCAGTCAGCGTGACATCAGCTCTGATGCTCATTGACAGTGGGGGAAAGACTTCTCCTCTGTTGATGTGATGTCAGCGGAAGCACCAAAATCACCGACATATCGGCGGTGAATGGTGCCGATCACAACAGGCAGGTAGGTGCCAACTACTTGTCTTTTCATGCTTAGGCACAATTTTTTGCAGAATTCCTGGATAATCCCTTTAAATTATATTTGGCATTATGGAAATTCTAAATATGTTTTATGTATAAAATAAAGTTTAAAAAACTTTCCTATATAAACATTGGGATGAAACAGTATGATCTATAAAGTAGTAGGGATAGGTAAAAACAATTAAAAGCTATGTGTTAAGATATAATTTTTACTCTTAAAGATATAAAATTACAGTACTTTTTAAATGGTTTTAATACATTTCTTATAAATAAACAGTATAATCCTACTTACCACTTCAATTAGCTCTTTAAAATAGATTCTAAAGCTGCTTTCACAGGTTGATGTTATGCTGCGGCTTTAACTACAACAGCTCTATGCTATCACAGTTTAGTTTCACAGTCATTTAAGTTATTTAAAACCGCCACACGTCGGCTGTATGTGAATGTAGTCTAATGCTTGATCATCTCACCAGCAGCGAGGAACCTGTCGCTAAGCCCACTTAGTTCTCGAACACAGTATTCTATATATATCATAGGAAAACGGCAGAGTAAAATATGTACTTATGATTGTGATGATTACCTTTAATGAAATAACACA
Source organism: Allobates femoralis (assembly GCA_033576535.1). Lineage (NCBI taxonomy): Eukaryota > Metazoa > Chordata > Amphibia > Anura > Aromobatidae > Allobates > Allobates femoralis. The sequence continues at coordinate 541,668,481 of JARQOC010000002.1, forward strand.
CATTCTTAAAGGGACATTCTAAAGTTGCTATATTGTTTAATTAGTTAGGCAGCATTAAAATAAGTTTGCAAATGAGTTGCTTTTTCTAATTGGTGTCATTTTCCGATAATTACAGCTTTTATCTTTTATAGTGTACAGCTCATTTCCATGAAGCCTGGCCTTAACACCCATCCAAAACACAGTAGGTATATCCCAGGTGAAAGGTTAACTCCCAGTCAGTTCTCTACAGCCCATGGTGTTTATAGTGCAGTTACCTGATCACCTCTCCCTCCCTTCTCCATAGCAGTTATAAATCACCAGCCCCACTGCTTTCTCAGTTGCTAATCACAGCTCTCCACTTTCTGCTCTCACTTCCCATATATTACTTTTCTATTATTTAATATTGCTTTGTGAGGTTTCTATTGTTGCTAAACACACAGTGACACATAGGTAAAGTAGTCACTAAAAGCACAATTAGTCCCACAATATGTTAAATTAAAAAAAACATTGGTATTGTCCAGTTTGTACAGCCATTGTGAGGTGAGTCACTACCGTAAAAACTACAGACACAGGGAATATAGCGCTAATGACAAAAAATAAATAATGACAAGTCACTACTTACTTAGATAACAGTAAAGAGTAGTCAGATAATCCAAAGTCAGTTCCAAATAGTGGGTGTAGTGCAAAAAGTGTTAGCCAAAGACATAGTCCAATACACGAGCCAAAGTCAGGTAAATCAGGAGGACAAATCAGTATTCAGGGAACAGGAAAAAAAATAATCAGGTCACAGGCAAGGGGTCAGAAAATCAGGCAAACATAAAAACTCAGTCTGGGTCAGGCAACAGAGCTAGAATGAACCAGAGTCTCCACAGCAAATGCAAGTGTAAAATTGACACCAGATATAGGAACCAGCATACTTAAATATTAGACTAATTACCCAGATTTGAGAATAACACAAACACACTAACTGCTCAACCACACCTATACCAACATACAACAAAGAAAAGTGACACTGTGGAGATCGTGACAGTCATCAAGTATTAGGTTTCATTCACCCACCAGTTTTTTATATATGAGTGCTATCTGTATTTCTCACAGACAGCACTTGTAACTACGATAGTCTAGGGGGCTATTCAAGTGTTAGATTTTTTTCATATGGACCAAGTAGTCCATATGAAATCACAGACATGTCCGATAATGATCCAAGAATATTATTAAAATTGGCAATATAAGTCTATGGATCAGTAAACAAATCTGCCAACATTTGGATGCCTATAGTGTGCATTCTATTTTCATTGACTGAAAGGGTAAGATGAAGAAAGTTTTTGTTTACTCATAAGTAGGGATGAGCAAGTATACTCGTTACTATTCGGTACTTGCTGAATAGTAACGGTATTCAGGCTATTATTCGCTATTCCATGAGTTTCTTGTGATTACTCGTTAGGAGTAGCAAGTAGTTCATTCACTTTCGTAGTGTATCTATATTCACTGTGAAAGTGAAATAAAAGTTAATAAAAGTTGTTAAAAAAAAAAAAACATACCTATCTGACGGCTGTCCTGGGACCCAAAAAGGACCTTGCAATCTGGCCAATCAGATGGATGGTAGCGATCAGGTGGTGTGTGACATCACACACCACCTGATCGCTACCAGCAACCTGATTGGCCAGATTGCAAGAACATCAATGTACTTGCTTGACCTGGCAATCTGACCAATCAGATGGCCGGTAGCGGTCAGGTGGTGTGTGACGTCACACACCACCTGATCGCTACTGGCCATCTGATTGGCCAGATTGCCAGGACTTGCAAGTACAACGGATGTAATCTTTTCGTGTCCCGGTGCAGCCGTCGGATGGGTGAGTATGTTATTTTTATATTTTTAACCACTTTTGTTAACTTTTATTTTTCATTCACAGTGTATATATAGATACACTGCGAAAGTAATCGCTTTCCCATTGACTTACATTGGACTCGCTATACTTGTAATGAGTAGCCGAGTATCGGGACCTACTCGTTACAAGTATAGCGAGTCTGAATATTCCAGTACTCACTAATCCCTACTCATAAGTGAAAAGATCTGATGAATTCTAACTAAACTTTGATTAAACACTGATGAGGATCACTGATAAAAAATCGGTCCATTTTTCTAGTATGTCAGAAAATCTTCTGTTTTCATGGGGTCTCATCCAGAAAAAACTTAAATAACAAGATAAAGATTTTTAAGATAATAGAGATTGGAGATTTTTAGTTTCAGAATTTTTCACATATAAAGGACTTTGTAAAAATATAAAAGACTTAAGTACAGATAAAAAGGCATATTTTGGGTAAATATTTAAGTATTATTACTATTATTTACTTTGTATAGCCCTTTGAACATAAAAAATACATAACAGTAAAATCAATTTTGAAAATTGAAAATAAAGTATTGCTAAAAAGCATGTTGGAACATGGATTCAGCTACATATTATTACCAGCAGCGCATCAAGAGACTCTAAAAATGTCCTTAATGAGCACTCTAGGGTCCTCCAGACAAGAGTATAAAATTAATTCTGCTGAAACACCAGTTGGCGCGATATAGCGTACAATCTATTTTAAAGGAAAAACTCCCTCAGAAGAAATAGATCTTTGTACAAAATTCCTCTCCTACAAGGTGAATACACTCATTTAACAAATGCGGCTGAAATATATTTCTTAACAAAGACAGATTTGGACTATTTTTGAAAACTAAAGAAAACCCGTGTTCTTCTTTTGCTGGTGTCCCTGTGTTCCTCGGAGGCAGTGTGAAGATCAAAGTTCACCATGAAGGGTTTTAACAAAATTAACATAAATGCGAAGTGCTTGAGGCTACCTTGTGACTACCAATTTGTCAAAAATCAAGGCATAGTGCCGCTTCTTAGAAGCCTGGATTCTTGCCTTTAGGGTGTAAAACAAATGAATTGCTAAACTTTGCAAATAAGTTTTCTCAAATAGCTCTGGTCATTGGAAATCTGCAGCTCATTTTTTCTCCTTGGCAGTATTGTGGGTTTGTTTTTTAATGAAGTTGGAGATGAAGATTTTGGCAAAGTTATACTTTTATTCATGTTGCATATGAAATTCTACGCATCTGTCTATTTATTTAAGTCTTTACCTGTATTTGCAAATCCATTAATCACTAAATTTTTACTGTTTAAAAATCAACTTTTTTTGTTTTATATTTTAAATAAGAACATCGAGACAGATTAATAAAATTTGTATACATTATCAACTTAGAGTGACCAGTCTTAGGCTATGTGCCCACTGTGCATTTTTGCTGTGTTTCTGCACCAAAAAGCAGCACCCACAGTTTTGTAATGAAAGTCAATGTGATTCTCCAAAATCTTTCCCACATGTGCGTTTTGGGTGCTGTGTATTTGTAGCAGAAATCACCAGCATTTTTTTTTACATCCCTGCAATTAACATGCCTGTTTTTGGCTGCGTTTTCCCCATAGACTCCATTCTAATCTCCCAAAAAACATCACAAATGCATGGGTATCCAACAGTGCATTTGTGATGTTATTTTAAAGCGATCTCTACAGCATAAATACTGCAACACTCACCCGCAGGTGAGTCCATGGTGATTCCCGGTGACAGCATCATTCCGGGCACTGTGTGAAGCTGCGCGAGTGAATTTGAGGACCTGCGCCATCCCATGTGACTGGTCATGTGACTCAACCTGTCACATGACCGCCTGTGATTGGACAAAAACCACAAGTCCTTCTGCTGCTCGGGACAAAGTCATTACCGTGGGCTCGCCGGAGGGTGAGAACTTGTGTCTGTGTGTCTGTCTGTCTTTGTGTGTCACCTTTATTTGTGCCTATTTATATGTGCACAAATATAGCACAAATACAATATGTTTGTGCTGCTTTTGTTATACAGCTGAGTTTGTATAGCTGACAAACGCAGTGCCGACAAAGCACAAAAAATAACTACAGTGGGCAAATAGCCTTAGGGCAGGGGTAGGGAACTCCAGGCCTTGAGAGCCACCAACAGTGCAGATTTCCAGGATTTCCTTAGTATTGCACTTGGGTTGGAATCATCATCATTGCAGGTGATTCAATTATTACCTGTGCAATGCTAAGGAGATCCTTGAAGCTTCTTGAAACCAGAAGTTTTCATACACTATATAAAAAAACACATATGCATGTTTTTCTCACTATCTGACATGAATTCAGAAAAACCTTTCCGGTTTTAGGTCAATTAGGATTGCCATAAATATTTATATTTACCAAATGCCAGAATAATGAGGGAGAGAGAAGTTTTCATTACTTTCTGCATATTCAAAAGTTTACATACACTATGATTCTATGCATTTAAACTATTTGGGAAAGCCCATCTGATGATGTCATGTATTTGGAAGCTTGTCATAGATTTATTGGCAACATCTGAGTTAGGGTGCTTTCACATAGTAGTTTTTTGAAAAATGCGGTAGTTACGGTAAAAAAAACCATATCTGCCGCATTTTCCACCTAACGGCTGCACTTGCTGCACGCTAGACAATGCATAGACAATGCATGGGGCTTGTCGCAAGCGAGCCGCAAGTGCGGCGTTAGGCGGAAAAAGCAGCAGATGCATTTTTTTACCGTAACTGCCGCATTTCTCAAAAAAACCAGTATGTGAAAGGGCCCTTAAAGACACACTTGTGGATGTGCTTCATATACACCTGAAACACACTGCTTCTTTGAATAGCATCATAGGAAAGTCTAAAAAAATCAGCTAAGATATCAGGGAGACAGGAAGAAGAGTGTGAACTTGCACAAGTCTGATTCATCCTTGGGTGCAATTTCCAGATACCTGAAGGTGACTCATTCATCTGTACAAGCAAATATATGCAAGTACAAACAAGATGGGAATGTCCAGCCATCATATCACTTAGAAAGAAGACAGGATCTGTGTCTCAAAGATGAATGTGTTTTGACCTGACTTGTACATATCAACCCAAGAACAAAAACAAAAGACCTTATAAAGATGATGGCAGAAGCTGGTAAGATTGTGTCTTTATCCACAGTGAAATGAGTACTGTATCAACATGGGCTGAAAGGCCACTCTGCCAGGAGGAAGCCATTACTCAAAAAAAAACATAAAAAGGTCAGATTAATGCATACAGGAAAAAGACCCACATTTCTAGAGAAATGTTCTGTGGTCTGACAAAACAAAAATTAAACTGTTTGGCCATAATGACCATCGTTATGTTTGGAGAGAAATGGGAGAATCTTGGGAGCCTAAGAACGCCATTCCAACTGTGAAACAGGGAGAAGGCAGCATCATGTTGTGAGGTTGTTTTGCTGCAGGAGGGACTGGTACACTTGACAAAATAGATGTTTACATGAGGAAATAAGATAATGTGGCATTACTGAAGCAACATCTGAAGACATCAGCCAGGAACTTAAAGCTTGGGCAGAAATGGGTCTTCCAAATGGACAATGAACTGAAGCATACTGCTAAAATAGGTGCAAAAAGGCTTAAAGATAACAAAGTTATGTTTTGAAGTGGCTATCACAAAGTCCTGACCTCAATCTGAAAGTTTATGGGCAAAGCTGAAAAGGCAGGTGCGAGCAAGGCGACTTACAAACATGGCTCAGTTACATCAGTTCTGTCAGGAGGAATGGACCCAAATTCCTACCAACTATCATGAGAAGCTTGTGGAAGAATATCCAAAATGTTTGAACCAAGTCATACAGTTTAAGGGCAATGGTACCAAATACTAATGAAATCTATGTAAACGTCTGACATTGCAGAAAGTAATAAAAATGCCATAAAACATTCTCTCTCTCATTACTGTGGCATTTGGCAATCCTGACCTGCAACAGGAAAGGCTTATTATGATTTTGTGTCATATAGTGACAAAATATGCATTATTCTTTATATATATATAATTTGGAAAAGCTGCACAGCACACAGCAGACTAGTGTGAACTGGTGCAAGCATAGGACGCAGAGATTAAACAAACTAAGTAAAAGTCCATGCAGCACACAGTTACACCAATGATGCACAGTGCTAACAAGCCATATGTGTTTGAGGAAAAAATTCAAAACTTACGTTTTTCAAAAAACTCAATAATCTTTCTTTTAATCTGGAGTTCTGGCGGTGGGCAGGCACCATCTATACCCTCCATCACCTGTAGGTTTAATGAGGGTGCTGTGTGCTGTGCAGCTTTTCCAAATTATATATAGTATATGGAGTTGCAGACTCCATTGCTGCAATGTAATTGCACCCTCATTAAACCTACAGGTGATGGAGGGTATAGATGGTGCCTGCCCACCGCGAGGTGGGGGGTGGACAAGGAGGGCTTGGATGTCAGATAGGGCTCATCAGACCTGGAGTCACTTTGTCGTAGTTGATGAGCAAGCAGACATTGGCCAATGTATGTACTAAGAACTCCAGATTAAAAGAAAGATTATTGAGTTTTTTGAAAAACGTAAGTTTTGAATTTTTTCCTCAAACACATATGGCTTGTTAGCACTGTGCATCATTGGTGCAACTGTGTGCTGCATGGACCTTTACTTAGTTTCTTTATATATATATGTATATATACATATACACACATATTTATAGTAGTTCTCCTGATGAAGATGCTGTTTATACTTTGACATGTGTAGAGAGCAGAATACACGGTCCTATACTGTACTACGTTCTACGGAGTGACTGAATCTAATACCTGCAGTGCAGACTACTCCAATCCTCCTACTACTTCTTCTCCTACATGGTGGGATCTCCTGACCAGAGAGTACTGCATCAGCTGTCATACTTTGAGTCCTCAATTGTGGATTAAACAATCCCAATAGGTGACCAACTCATTTTACCCTAACCTAGATGAGTCTCCACCTGATAAGACCCTGTTGCTCTTGGTGTCCCCTTCTTATGAAAGCTATCATTAAACATTTTATCAATCATCAAAGCTTTAGTTTGAAGCAGCACCTGGGAACTGGAACATAATCACAAATGACATTAGATTCCCTTTGGTGTGATTACAGCATTCAGTGTATGTACACTATATCAATGAAGCATTCATTTCTATATAATGGTGTATAATCACTGTCTAATCAATCTTTATAATCACTGAGCAGTTAACATAATACGCATCTACACATCATCATACCCCACATACAGTAAAGTGCTTCCTTTTAATCAACATCAATAAACAGTACAGAAATGTAATCAAGCTTACATTAAAAGAAAATGTTAGCTCTGTTTACAGAGGCTTGGTGTCCATTTCTAGAATCTGACCTTATGGTGGCCCTTAGTCCTCAGGGTTACTCATTCTTTATCATTTTATTATGTTACAAATATGAGTATATTCCATCTAGATTTTAGTATAGCATGGGCAGGATAAGTTCTCCTAGAGAGATAAAGGCAACAATATTAGAAAGTGTGACTTCCGTTCATAGGCCAAAATTCACCTAGACTGTTGGTCTTGAAGAGGGCGGGTGATGGATTCAGATGCTCCTGACTCAGGAAGAGGTGTATGTCTGACAAGTGGTGTGCACCTCCATGTGCTTTGCCAAAAATCTTACTTCAGTCACTGACTGGCTTAAGTTTTTTTGGCCTAGGGAATGGCACAGATAACCAAGAATTAGACAGTTGTAGTTTCACGCCTCCACCTTGCCTCGTACCACCCCAGATCTTTCCATTTTGGCATAGGTGAAAGAAACTGGTGTGAAAGCTTGAAAAGTTGAAAAATGTTTGTGCAACTCACAGTTCTACCAAATTTTTGCTATTTACACTAGAATTCTGGCAACATTTACAGTAATCTGAAAAACCGAGGCCTTAGGCTTTACAGTTGGACATAATAGCTCATTTTTAATAATTTATATACTTTGTTTCAACCCTCAACTGACTTTCCTTTGTTTTAATGTGTGATGCCCTGTGCGAGGTAAGCCACAGAACCAACTAGTACACTAAGGGATTTCCACATCTGGTATCCACTTACACACAACACCTTCCACTCCAGGCCTGTAGGAGGAGCCCCACTGGTTGATGTTAAACCAGATCCCCTATAAATACAGGTGCTGGGGGCAGAGTTAGCCAGAGTGTGCAGTCGCTAGGAGAACTGTGAAGATCAGCTCAGAGCCTAGTGAGCAAAACTGGTTACCGGAGCCGTACTAGGCCCGAAACCAGTGCACCGTCAGAGCTAGTGTGAGGGTCCAGAGAGTGAGGACAGAAGGCAGAGGTGAGGAACAGTACAGCGGGGGCAAAGGAGCCATACCGGCTCACCCCAGAAGAACACCGGTCACTGGAATCCGAGTCTGCAAGGGAGAGACTAGTCCAGCAGAGAAGCCCAGTACACCATGGAGGTTTAGCTTCCCGGACACCCACAGCACCCACCATTTGAGAACCGGGAGCCGCAGAGAGGTAGCGGTAGCCAAGCGAGAGTCCTCAGTGCAGCAACACAGGTGTGAGAGAGAAGAGTGGTCAGGCCTGGTTTCACGCACACCAGATTCAGGACAAGGGAGCAGGACAAGGAGGCCTATAGCCCACTTGGTGTGGAAATCCCAAAGTGCACCCTTCATTCCTGGAAGTGTACCTGCAAAACACCAGTAAAAGGTACATAAAATGACTTTCTTGTGTGTGTTTCCATCCTTCCAGTCTGTCCCACACCGCAATGACTGCGCTGCCCTATTCCACCACTATACCCTTACAGCCTCGGGGACCCCGTTCCACCTGTAGGGAGCCACAACACCTTGCTGCCGTCCATCACCCAGGAGGCCCCAGCCATGCTGGTGCCATCATCGGATCTACAGATGGCGTCACAACATTCACCCATTAACTTTTATCCCTGTAAATTACCCCTTTTTGCTGTCACCCAAGGGTACAGACTCGGGCACCGACCACCAGTGACACCCCTGCACTCAACAGCCCAAGATCTGAGTACCCCAGGCCCTTGTGGGCCAGACAGCTGCATGAAATGAGCCCAGAATGACATTCTAGTCTTCTGATTTCTTGGTTTATAACATATTCCAGTCATGTTATATAGTGCCAAAAAATGTATAGATGTTATAGATATTATAGTTGAATATTGTTTTCCAATTTTTCATTTGGTGTAGCGTTAAAAAGCATCTAAAAATCAACATTATATTCTGCTCCAATATTAAAACGTAACAGTGAAAGTTGATTCTTTATAACATCATGCAGTATTTCATTGCAATAAATGATATCACAAGCGTTAGGAAATGAACAATGAAACAAAACTTTGCTCCAGGAAACTTTCTTTAATCATTCTTTTATGAAACTCTTACCACATTGATCATTTTATCTAGAAAACAGCAAATATCAATATAAAATAAATGTGTATCATCTGTCTTAATTTGTATACAATGCTGTGAATGTCTTGACTATCTTTAAGAATCCACTTTCAATAAAACAATTACTGGAGATTTGAAGCAGTAAATTAAAGCATTCTTGTAATCATCCCAAGAAAATTACTTGTGTTGCAATTAGACAGCTCTCTTTCCTTGTAAGATATCTGGTAAACAATCTCTACAACTTTATTTCTGCATCGTCACTTTACAGTGTGTGATAAAGACATTTTGATTTGTGAACCCATAAAGGTTTTTGTGAGTCTCCTGCAGTATTATTCCTGTAAGAATGAGACATGATTAAAACAATGTCATGCTTCAGGGCTAGAAACGTAAGCCTGACCTTTTGTGGTTTATCAGTCCACGGAGTCACAGCGGATTCATATTTTCTCTGGGTGTTATTATCTGTAATCCTTTCTTTAGTCTCGTAGGTTAACAGGTGTCTTAATTTACTAATTTGTCTGTCCAGTAACCTTTTCGGGTGCAGCCATAAATACTTTGCCCCTGGACATATTTCCTGTTGGTGATATTGTCATTCGAATGGACAGCCATATGGCCCAAGATTATGCCAGTCAGTGTAAGACCAGCTAGGGTTTCATGTCTAGGCTGGTCATACTTTTCACACTGCGCCTGTTTTCTGCTTCTTGATAGTAGTAGGCGGTAAGCTCTCTAGCAGTACCTACTTTATACTCTCATTTGGTATTTCATGATTTGTTGTTACTCACTCTGGGAACCCGTTCTATCTCAGCACTCCTTCATTGATAATGGTATATTCTAGTCAGTTCTGAACTTCGGTTCTTTAGGACATGCATGAAGCACTCGATGACCGTCTAGGCAGTATAGACCCGAGTTACCATTGTTTAGTCTATTAGGCTATTGCAGCCCAAGTAACCACCAAGGCCTGCAAGAAATGAATCTCTAGTCTGTACAGGAACTGGTTGCATTGCAGTGTATTCAGTGTTTCGTGTTCAGTGGAGTGAATACACTACTACATTCTCTTTAATAAGGAGAATAAATGTATGTACAGTGTTGGCCAAAAGTATTGACACCCCTGCAATTCTGTCAGATAATACTCAGTTTCTTCCTGAAAATGATTGCAATCTCAAATTCTTTGGTATTATTATCTTCATTTAATTTGTCTTCAATGAAAAAACACAAAAGTGAATGCAGCAAAAAGCAAAACGTTGATCATTTCACACAAAACTCCAAAAATGGGCCAGACAAAAGTATTGGCACCCTCAGCCTAATACTTGGTTGCACAACCTTTAGCCAAAATAACTGCATCAACCGCTTCCGGTAACCATCAATGAGCTTTCTTACAATGCTCTGCTGGAATTTTAGACCATTCTTCTTTGGCAAACTGCTCCAGGTCCCTGATATTTGAAGGGTGCCTTCTCCTAACTGCCATTTTTAGATCTCTCCACAGGTGTTCTATGGGATTCAGGTCTGGACTCATTGCTGGCCACCTTAGAAGTCTCCAGTGCTTTCTCTCAAACCATTTTCTAGTGCTTTTTGAAGTGTGTTTTGAGTCATTGTCCTGCTGGAAGACCCATGACCTCTGAGGGAGACCCAGTTTTCTCATACTGGGCCCTACATTATGCTGCTAAATTTGTTGGTAGTCTTCAGACTTCATAATGCCATGCACAGGTCAAGCAGTCCAGTGCCAGAGGCAGCAAAGTAACACCAAAACATCAGGGAACCTCTGCCATGTTTGACTGTAGGGACCATGTTCGTTTCTTTTCTTTGCCTCTTTTTTTCTCCTGTAAACTCTATGTTGATGCCTTTGCCCAAAAAGAGAGAACATTCTTCCAAAACATTTTAGACTTTGTCAGGTAAGTTTTGGCAAACTCCAGCCTGGCTTTTTTATGTCTCGGGGTAAGAAGTGGGGTCTTCCTGGGTCTCCTACCATACAGTCCCTTTTCATTCTGACGCCGATGGATAGTACGGGTTGACATTGTTGTACTCTCGGACTGCAGAGCAGCTTGAACTTGTTTGGATGTTAGTCGAGGTTCTTTTATCCACCATCCCGCACAATAGTGTTGAAAATCTCTTGTCAATATTTTCTTTTCCGTCCACACTTTAGGGAAGATTAGCCACAGTGCCATGGGCTTTAAACTTCTTGATGACACTGTGCACGGTAGACACAGGAACATTCAGGTCTTTGGAGATGGACTTGTAGCCTTGAAATTGCTCATGCTTCCTCACAATTTGGTTTCTCAAGTCCTCAGACAGTTCTTTGGCCTTCTTTCTTTTCTCCATGCTCAATGTGGTACACAGAAGGACACAGGACAGAGGTTGAGCCAACTTTAATCCATGTCAACTGGCTGCAAGTGTGATTTAGTTATTGCCAACACCTGTTAGGTGCCACAGGTAAGTTACAGGTGCTGTTAATTACACAAATTAGAGAAGCATCACATGATTTTTCTAACAGTCCAATACTTTTGTCCACCCCCTTTTTTATGTTTGGTGTGGAACTACCGGTATATCCAATTTGGCTTTAGGACAATTCTTTTGTGTTTTTTTCATTGAAGAGAAATTAAATGAAGATGAATAATACCAAAGAATTTGTGATTGCAATCATTTTCAGGAAGAAACTGATTATTATCTGACAGAATTGCAGGGGAGTCAATACTTTTGGCCAACACTGTATATATTGTGCCAGCAAAAAAGAAAAAGAGCCTAATGATAATGATATCACAGATCATGAGCACTAAGTAGCCAATTACTGAATGTAAGCTTGCATTTAGGAGGAGCCCCACAAGTCCTCACAATTGCACAGCTAGCACTGCAATTCCTGATTTTCTCCCAGTACCCAGTCACCAGCATTCAGGGGGTTAAAAACAAAACAAAAAAATTGGCTCAGCTCCCTACAGAGAGCTGACACTTCTCAGCAACAGCATGAAGATATTCACAAACAACTCATCATTATTACACAAACAGGATCCAGCAAGCAGCTCCTACAGAAATGGATCTGAAAGTGCAAGGAGGGAAAAATTGGGTGAGGGCAGGCACTGCATACAGAGCCACTTGTCTGGGAGCTGCTCAGTGTACCTGCAGTGTCCATGCAATCCTGCCTCAAACAGGTCTTCCCTACTCAGCACACATGGGCTGGGTTAGCAGAGGGGAGTCGGATGTCACTCACAGTGACTGGGCTGTGATGCTGTGTACAGGGCGGGGATAAGCTAATGCTGTGTGGTCGGGAAGTGACATCACAGGAAGTAGCAAAATCACTGCAGGAGAGGACATGTGACCGCTCTGAGCCAGGTGCTGACAGGAGAGAAGGGCTTACAGCAGATCAGGTAGGTAATTACCATTTATCTACATTGTATCTGTGTAGCCTAATACTGTAAAGATTGATTTGAGCCGGATAAGTCCTTTAAAGGGATTTCCAGACACTAAATTACAATTTTTAAACAATCCTATTACATGTATATTGTGTCCCCCAATGTTTTATTTATATATCTGATAACTCCTTTACTGGTCTTTCTGGTGTCATCTGTTTGTTTAAATGTATTCATTCCGATTGCACTGGTTTCCTAAACTACATTTCCCGCAAAGACAGAGTTGTATTCTCAATCTTCCAATTTCCCATCCTGGTCTTACCCACTCTTCTCTTATTATCTCTGTGTATATTAATCAGCCGACAGCCTCTTATCCTGATGACTCACTCCACTTCCAATTTACAATGTGCATGTCTACCCAGACTTAGTTGTCTCAAAAGCTTGCTAGTCCTACCCATTAAAGGGTATCAACCACTGAGGACTATCAGATATTAAAAATATTTTTTGTCCTCTCCCAAACCATTATTTAACACCTTCTCCTATTACTCCCAGTATGTTGTCCTGTAATCGTTTACACAATAGAAGTCCTTAGTGAATGGGCTATATACAGCACCATCTCTCTGGACATTATCTCTTCTTCAAACTCCACCAAACCCAAAAGCTCTGCACAGGGTCTGGTGACCATTCATGTAACTTTATTTCTATCCCCCTCTTCCTCAAGATGCCTGGACCATCACTGCATTAAGCCCCTGTACCTTGTGTAACCCCAATCCCATTGCAGATTGTAAGCTGTTTTGAGCAAGGTCACCTTTCTTTTTGCCTTAAGTATTGTATTGTACTTTTTACATTGATTCTATGCTTATTGTATTGTATCTAATTACTGTACTGTATTTTTTACATTATTTCTCTGCTTTATTTTTTACACTGTTTCTCTGCTTTAAGTATTGTACTCTTACATTGATTCTCTGCTTAGTGTATTGGATTTTTTACATTGATTCTCTACTATAATTATTAACTGTATTGTCATTTTTTTATTGTTACCTATGACCGCATGTAAACAAACCACTGTATTGAAAAGCGCTGCGGAATATGTTGGCACTACATAAATAAAGATTTATTATTATTATGATCACCAGCGCCTCCCTATCCTGAACTGTTGTTTGTGATAACAGTCATCTGCCAGCAGAGTTCCTGAAGAGGGAGGAGAGGGAGAGTGCTGCTCACTGCATGGGGATCACAGTTCTTGGTAAAACAATCCACCTGCCTGTATCATTCCCTTTATCCATGCTGAGATCCAAGTATGCAGAAAGATGCTAGGAGATAACTGTGATATCAGAGACCGTGAACCTTTGATTAGGGTTTTCTCTGCATTTAGGGAATTACGGAGATAGGGAGCAAGGGCACCAATTTGCATAGTTAGCCCCTGGAATCGATGTCAGTGATTACAAATCATTTGAGACTCCCTGTGCCTGCTGGGAGATTCAAGAGAAACGACCTTGGAAGCAAAAAAAGAAGGAGCAAAATGTGCCTGTATCCATGGAACTGTTGGGATTCTTTATCTACTATAAATTTGAAAGATACTTAAAGAGAAACCCTAATTTCAATCTGTATTTTATAATTCAATATTACACATGAAATAGGAACTTTGTGATATCTCTTATCAATAAAATACGCTCTTGTCATTTCCTGAACTAAAATGCATATTCACTTAACCTTCCTAGCGGTATTCCCGAGACTGACTCGGGGTTAACATTCACTGCCAGAAGCGGTAACCCCGAGTCAAGCTCGGGCTTACCCGCGGTCGCGGCAGATGCGGTGAAAAAAAACGCATCTGCCGCACTTGCCGCATAGCCGCCGCACTTGCGGCGCGGTTGCGGTAATCGCCATAGTAAGTATAGGGGGACTTGCGGCAGGTGCGGCAAGTGCGGTTTTGCACTTGCGGCAGGTGCGGCCGCGAAAAAAACCGCACTTGACGCACCTGCCGCATCTGCCGCAAGTGCAAAACCGCACTTGCCGCATCTGCCGCAAGTCCCCCTATACTTACTATGGCGATTACCGCAACCGCGCCACAACCGCGCCGCAAGTGCGGCGGCTATGCGGCAAGTGCGGCAGATGCGGTTTTTTTCACCGCATCTGCCGCGACCGTGGGTAAGCCAGCTTTTAGCACAAAATTCCTGACCTAATCATACCGCCAGGGAGGTTAAGAGACATTGTTACATCACTAACATAGGAGATGACGATTGATTTTTATATAATTACATGTAAAATGGATAGGAGGAGGGAGGAGCTCTGCATCTAGCTTTTTTTTACTGACATTTGCAGCAAAATTTGTATCTTTTTTTAAATCGTTTTGAGCTATTTTCCACTGTAACTACATCCATGGGAAGCACATTTAAAGGGGAAAATAGTGCTCTATAGTGATAGAATTCCCTTGCATAGTTGATCTGGGTATGCTAAAACCCGACAGCTCTGCTATGCCAGTTGGACATCCAGCAATAATCCATCAGCTACAATCCAGCACCAAGTGATCACGGGTCTCACTGGGAACTAATATAGACAGCAAAGCAGAAGACATAGGACTCGCTTACATTACCTTATAACACGGCCAAGTGCTGTCTGATGTTTTACCAGAATGCACTCTCTCCAATGTTATACTATGGCACATTACCAACCAGTGCTTTTTTTCTTATGCCGATGTAGCATGAGAGAGAAATTGCTACATGCTGTGATTGGCAGCATATATCAATCATATGTGCCTATGACTAAGGAACATGTTTTCCGAAGCCCATCAGATGGGTGCTTCTTGGGGTCCATCTATGTTTGTTATAAATGACGTGAATTTCAAATAAAGGAATATTGATCTTATGGAAGATTTGTGCTGCTTGATTTCTTCCTTTTGCTTTCATATTCACAAGTGGAAACCAGCCACTTTATGGTAGCCTGAGGATTCAGAGGTAGTAATCGGTGAGCCAAACAATTCCATCTCCCTTTTCCTTACCTGATTATATTTATGTATCAGATAATTTGACCCATTCAAGTCAATGGGTACGAGTGAAACATCACACTGCACTCAGATGTCATCCAGGAAGGCAATGGAGAAGATGAAAAATTCAAGGTCTCCATCTTGTCCACACCTGTGATCCGAGTCTCTCATACAAGGGATCACAGTAGAATGACAGTCACATTTGCAGCAGAGTATGAGCCAAGTGTAATTAGTATATAGCACCCGATTCTCTTTCATCAGATGTTTTACACCAGAGAGACACCAGCCTAAGCCCATACAAATTGGCTTTTGTCATCTTCCTGGGTCTCAGACTCTATCTGGCACCTGGGGACCAAACCTGATTGCTCTAATCCTGCACAGTGCAGCTTTATTTTTCAGGAGTAGGAGTTAAATCATAGGACAATGCAAAGTAAATTTACAGCATCTTGTCATGATTTGCCTAAATAACAAGGTATCCACATTACACAAGAAACTCTAAACACCATATATTACTAAATAATTGCAATCATTACAGAGTTCTTATTGGCAGAGGATCATTCAGGATACACTGAAAGCGTGTTGACAACAGAACTTAGCTTTAATTAGCAACAAACAGGTACAGATATGAAGGGCTTTGTGGAAACAGGAATATACATCTTAACTGTCCCTATGCAGCATCAGCAAGCTTCTGTGCTTCTCTTCACATGGATAGACACAGGAAACTGGTAACAGTCACATGGTATTTGCTGTGTGTGAGTGAGTCGGGCTGACAGGGAAGGGGTTACTTGGAACCGGGATGGTGGGGTGGAGGGAATCACGGCTGGTCGGTTCCCGGTTCCATGCCCTGGGCACTCAATTAGCTGATGGGGATGAGGGGGAACTTGGGAATAGGGAAATGTGACGCCACCTGTGGTACCTGGTAATGTGGTTACCAGCGTTGCATCCGGCCGCTGAGGTGATGGTGAAGCAGCTTTGGTAGTACAGCTCCCCACAGGCGGAGCTTTACTCAGGGCAGCGGGGAGGATGTTAGGAGTCATAGTCCTTGGCTCTTTGGTGCTGTAGAGGCCTTTCGGGTGATGAATAATTGATGCCAAAGACCAGATTAGCTCAAACAGATCTTTAGTGGTACCAGATGATAAGGGGTACACGGTACAGTCGGGTTCACTGAGGGTTGTAGTCGTGTATTTTGGAGACTTTTGTAGAGTCTGTCAGAGATGTCCCTCCGGTTACTTTCGCTTCCCTCCCATACTAGAGTCTGGTTACTGGTCCTCAGGTCTGTTTCCTTGAGTCCTTGTTACCTCTTGGTGTCTTGGACCTAGCTTTGGAACAGAGGTTAGGCTCATTGATGGGTGTCGAGGCTCCCTATATAGGGCCCGCAACTTGCTGGTCTGCAGTTTAGGTTAAACCTATCAAACCACCTCGGCTCCAGAATAGGAGTGTTGACCTGGGCACTGCAGACAGCTCCAACCAGACCTTGAGTATCTGGGTCATCTCTCTCTCCTTTGAGATGCCCTCCTGTCACGGCTGCAGGGTCCCCTGCGTCCGTCCTTTCTCCTCTTCTGTCACCGTCTGACTGACTACTCTCTGCAACTGTCACTCATGTCTTCCTGCTCTTCTAAGCTCCACCCTCCTGGGACCTATTAAATACCAGTCCCCTGTGCTAAGGTGTGTTATGAGCGTGCTTGTGTGCAGACTCTGGGTTTCCTCTTCATCCACGTCTACAGAGGCACTACACCTTCTGCTTGGGATGCAGTACCTCCTTGTGTCCTTGTGTCGTCCAGCCAGAGGGGTGCCACATGAGTCTCTGGGAGTGTTCCTCTTTTTTTTTTAACTAACTTTAGGGACAATGCACAAACCTAGCAATATAACACTTATACATATGTGGCGCCCCTGCAGGTATGCGCCACAGAATGGTATTACACTTGAATATAAAATGTGTTTTTACTTGTAAGTTGCCAGGTTACGATTTAATGCTTATGGAGTCTATTTTTAGCACTCACCTAGGACCACACCACTTAGTGTAGGGGAAACTGACTTTATGGTAGGTTCCACAGGTGGTGGGCGGAGCTTAGGATAGAGCAGAGTGACAGTTAAGAATTTACCTCAGACGGCGTTGGGAAGGCAGACAGTGTGGTCACGCCTGGCAGCCTGAGCTGAGTGGAGGGTACCCCAACTATATGTGGGGGCCCAGGACAGATGGCAACGGACCTAGACTGGTAGGAACCAGCTGGTCATGTTGAGGGTTCACAGGTGACACGGATACCGAGGCAGCCAGGAGTTCATCCCTGACTGCGAAGCCGACGAGCTGCAGGCCCAACCAGACCGGGTTGCTGACAGCACCACAAGGTACCTCACCCCTCATGCCCAAAAGACGGTCCTACACTAGTGAGGAAAGACTGAAACCCGGTGTCAGGTGGGAAACTTGTGCGTTCCTGCTGTTCCCATTTGGACCGGTAATAGTCAATTTAAGCCTACTAGACACAGACTGCAGGACTGGCGGGTGAGCTCTTCCAAGGTGGGAAAGACAGAAAGATCTAGAAAGAGAATAGAAACCCTGAAAGACAGAGAAGGAACATCTAAAGACTCCTTAAGAGAAATCCTGAGTTGGTAACAGCACCCTAAACCAAACTGTACCGTGTATTGTTATACCATCAGCCGGTACCGAGTAAAGCAAAGTTAAACAAGAATTGGTTTCTGTTATTCTTCCTGCCGCAGCTCAAAGGACTCATCATCATCAACATCAACAGCAGAAGGGTAAGAACTGCACCACCATTACCATCACTGTCCTCCCTCACCGTCTCATATACCATCATAGCTGCCCTGAGGTAAAGCTCCACCTGTGGGGAGCTGTACCACACACTGCTGCCCCCTCCATCACCTCAGCGGCCGGCTGGCAGCGCCGGTACCACCTTACCGGACTCTACAGGTGGCGTCACGTTCCCCTGTAAATAACCCCTTTCACCCCCACCGTTTACCAACAACACCTGGTATAATTGTTCGCCAGGGCACGGCACCGGGGATACCGACCACTCGTGACATCCCACACAGAAGCCCCGGTGACCGAGTACCCCACGCACCCCAGCTCTGGTCGAAACAAATTGGCGTCACGAACAGGATGAGCCAGCCTGGTATCTACCGGGTGAAGTGTGCCTTAAGAACTTTATTACTGTTTAACTGTGTGGATTATAAGAACTGTGCCGAGCCGCCATTACATCGCCTCACAAAATTCAAACTGCGTCACTGCAGCAGGAGAAAGAGCGGGAAGATAAGCCCCGCCCCCTTCGCTCTGCCGAGGAGTGACGAAGGCAGTGGCGGGCTCCGGAAAAGCCCGAAGGACTTGCCCATTAGAACTTTGTGGCGGGCTTAAAAGTGCAGAAAACAACAATGTGCCGGCCTAGGGGCGTGCCTCGGCCCCTCAACAAACATAGGCCATTCAAGAGGCGCCAAAAAGTCTCCCCGCCCCCATTGCTCTCAATCAACCAAGGGGGCGGGTCGAGCACCAGCCCACACCGGTTATGGACTATAAGAACTAAGCAGGATGCGGCCGGGAGCGGACTCAATATACCTGGTCAGGCTCCGGACCTGTTACCTGTAACCGGCTGTGAGGCAATGGCAGTCCCAGCTGCTGATTCCCTGGGACCGGTTTATGCACCCCTTGTGGAGCCCGGAAAGGAGGATATCACCGAGGCGGAGGACTTCATCCAGTTCCTGAAGGAGCCCGAGCTGACGGAGGAGGAGCCGGTGGTACGGAGGAGGCCGGACCCCGCGAGCTATGGAGGGTCGCGGTACCAGCATCAGCAGCAGCGGTTGGAGAGAGGAGAGTCCATCTATCTGCAGTTCCCCAGGGCCATCCAAAACGGGACCTGTATCGTGGTGATGTGATCACCTATGAACGCCACGCAGGCCCCCGGGGAAGGTTTGCAATCCGGGTCAGTAAGTTGAGCAGTAAAGAGTTAACCCGGTATTACACTGTTTCTTTTTCCTTTTTCAGCAATTGATGGACATTAATCAAGGAACTTGCTACCTGGTCCCTGTTGGGCCAGTATGGACTAGATTATAGTCAAAGTTTGAAGCAACGTTATAAGCAGTGAGCCTCCCGCAAGGGAAGAAAAGAAGTAATCTTATTGTTGATATCTGTTAAATGTTCAATGTTATATTTAAAATGCATTTTATTCCAGGTTTGGTTTGACACCCGCGGACGGGTGTGTTTCACCAAGGGGGTGTGTGGCGCCCCTGCAGGTATGCGCCACAGAATGGTATTACACTTGAATATAAAATGTGTTTTTACTTGTAAGTTGCCAGGTTACGATTTAATGCTTATGGAGTCTATTTTTAGCACTCACCTAGGACCACACCACTTAGTGTAGGGGAAACTGACTTTATGGTAGGTTCCACAGGTGGTGGGCGGAGCTTAGGATAGAGCAGAGTGACAGTTAAGAATTTACCTCAGACGGCGTTGGGAAGGCAGACAGTGTGGTCACGCCTGGCAGCCTGAGCTGAGTGGAGGGTACCCCAACTATATGTGGGGGCCCAGGACAGATGGCAACGGACCTAGACTGGTAGGAACCAGCTGGTCATGTTGAGGGTTCACAGGTGACACGGATACCGAGGCAGCCAGGAGTTCATCCCTGACTGCGAAGCCGACGAGCTGCAGGCCCAACCAGACCGGGTTGCTGACAGCACCACAAGGTACCTCACCCCTCATGCCCAAAAGACGGTCCTACACTAGTGAGGAAAGACTGAAACCCGGTGTCAGGTGGGAAACTTGTGCGTTCCTGCTGTTCCCATTTGGACCGGTAATAGTCAATTTAAGCCTACTAGACACAGACTGCAGGACTGGCGGGTGAGCTCTTCCAAGGTGGGAAAGACAGAAAGATCTAGAAAGAGAATAGAAACCCTGAAAGACAGAGAAGGAACATCTAAAGACTCCTTAAGAGAAATCCTGAGTTGGTAACAGCACCCTAAACCAAACTGTACCGTGTATTGTTATACCATCAGCCGGTACCGAGTAAAGCAAAGTTAAACAAGAATTGGTTTCTGTTATTCTTCCTGCCGCAGCTCAAAGGACTCATCATCATCAACATCAACAGCAGAAGGGTAAGAACTGCACCACCATTACCATCACTGTCCTCCCTCACCGTCTCATATACCATCATAGCTGCCCTGAGGTAAAGCTCCACCTGTGGGGAGCTGTACCACACACTGCTGCCCCCTCCATCACCTCAGCGGCCGGCTGGCAGCGCCGGTACCACCTTACCGGACTCTACAGGTGGCGTCACGTTCCCCTGTAAATAACCCCTTTCACCCCCACCGTTTACCAACAACACCTGGTATAATTGTTCGCCAGGGCACGGCACCGGGGATACCGACCACCCGTGACATCCCACACAGAAGCCCCGGTGACCGAGTACCCCACGCACCCCAGCTCTGGTCGAAACACATACAGGATTGGAGTTGTTGCACTTAACATATTCCAACAGTTCTCCATAAAACACCATAGAGCAGCTCATGTTTATCCAAAATTAGCATCAATTCTTAATACTTTGCAATCCGGGTTATGCTTGGCAGGCAAATATAAGGAAAACATTATATCTTATAAAATGTTACTGCAATTTATTTTCTTATTTATTGGAATTGCTAAAGCCACAGAATGTACAGTATTTCCAGAGCTCTGTAAGTCTGGTCATTATCTCCTGCTTTGGTGAGATTGACTAAATGCTTTGTATTAGAGCTTTGTCACACCCATAGTCGTTCTCTTGTACGGCTCTTACAAATGATGACTGTTTTAGCTGCTGTCTTGAAGTAACGGCATCTCAGGGGTTTTGCATATTTAAATAATTTATTCCACAATGTGATTTGTCAACTGGAAAAAAGTTTTGTTTTTATTTTATTTATTTGTTCTGTATCTTCAGGATCCTGAGCTAAGTGCTTTGTGTTTAAAGTACAAGACAGCTTGAGGAGTGCTGACTTTAGTTAGGACTATATCGCTGTTTACATGGAAATCAAGTTTCCATTTTAGCTTCAACAAGCGACATTTAAGGAAATATAGCACTTGTCACAAGTTTCTTTTCTTTTTATTGCTGTTTTGGCAGGAAAATACCACTTTAAATTGGTACTGCATAAAACAATAATGGGAAAATATAAAACTTGTTACTATCAGAAATGACTGAATAAACTTGTAAGAAGCTTTTTATTTCTTATTTTTGACACATACTGTATGTGTCCTTAATTAGCATCTAAGTTATTTTATAGAAAAATAGAAAAGTATAGCAATGTAAGTGGGTAATAAAATGGATTTGTAATCTACCATTAAAGTATAGTAAGCCATTTGGCTGATTGGAACTATCAATGAATAGATCAGGCTCTGAGTCATGATTCTACCATATTCATTAGGAAGCGTGCTTTGCTCCTCTACCTATCTTCTACCAACCCTTCGTGATGGACTGTATGTATACAGTCCATTTAACCCCTTATTGCCTGAAATAAAATCTACATTGCATACAAATGAATTGTACTGGTATGATACGAATACGCAACAGCAAGCATTAACACTAGAAGTCCCAGAGAGGGGTCATTTAAAATTTCTACCTTTGGAACCCAGAGACGGGTCGAATGACCTTAAGGATTTTAGCTAACATCCTCTAATCACCGTCTTTTGTTCTGTAATTAAAGCCGTTACTGTCGCACCACAGGAGGTTGTTGTTTTCCATTGAGTTTAGCCATTTAGTTTCTAGTTAGTTCTATTCAATTTGGACTATGGGTCATTTGACCCTCTTTCGGGACTTCAGGGAGGAGCTCGAAATTTCTGGAACTTCTAGTGTTAAGGGGTTAAAGTTTCATAGTTTTAAGATTGAAAGAAAACATAAGCCAATCAAGTTCAACCTATCATTTAACACGTTAATCCAGAGTATGGCAAAAACTTTATGAGGCAGCTGTTGCCCCATAATTGTGGAAGAATTAGCTAGAGCTACATTCCAGACTCACAAGGTAACTCATAAACTCACAGCCATCTCTTATCAGCCCTTTGATTTCTATGAAGCAGTTACCTGGTGACACCTTCCCTTTTTCCTCTCAGCTCCTGACCTCCTATTAGTCCTATAACACTAGAAGTCCCGGGAATTTAAAGGATCCTTGGTTTTCAATGGTAAAAAGGTCAAATGACCCATCTCTGGGACTTCTAGTGATGAAAGCACAATCATTCCTTCCGCTCCCACAATCAGAAGATTATATTTGACTATATTGAAATATAATTATAACAAAGTAACAATTTCAGAAAAAGCATTAACAGATTGTCAAATTGACACTGTATCATGCAGATACACAGCAGTAGAACATAGCTGCTGAACAGTACTGTCAGTTATTCAAGTGGGTGTGCTCAACCAGAGCAAAATGGAAGTGAAAGGTTGTGTAGCAGTAAGCTGCTAAAGAAACAAGTGGAGAATAACATTTTATATTTCCTCCTATGTGTTGATTACCTTGCAGAGTTTACCATCATCTTAAAGTATAAAAGCTCTACTTTGTAACTCCTCTACAGGGTTATTAATACATATTAAAAAGGAGAAGGCCCAATACTGACCCCAATAGTATCCTATAGTTAACTGTGACCCAATCAGAGTAATTTCCATTCAGAAGCACCCTTTGTTTACTAGCACTGAGCCAGTTGGTAACCCAACTACACCTATTTTCTCCTTTTCCCATTGCTCTCATTTTTTTTGCACTAACCTTTTAATGCACCTGAAAAGTACAGATAGACAACATCCACAGTCTAAGGCTACATTCACATGTTTGGTTTTTGCTTAGTTTTTTTACCTTAGTATTTGTAGTCAAATCAGGAGTGGATGAAAAATACTGAAGTGGTGACATCTTTGTATTATACATTTCTTCTGATTGTTCCTCTCCTGAGTTTGGCTTGTAAATACTGAAGTAAAACACTGACCAAATGCTCAACTTATGAACATGGCCTAAGAGAAAGATGTCAAAACGTCTGTATTCAAAACGTCTGTATTTTTCATCCACTCCTGGTTTTGGTTAACAAAATCTAATGTGAAAAACTGAGCAAAATTGAATATGTAAATGTATCCTTATTATGTTCAAGTCTGGAACTTACCTTCTCACAGAAGTTGATCGGAGTTCTTTGAAAGGACCAATGTCTTATTTAACCCATGTTATGAAGTTATTCTTAGTGAAATATTCCAGGACAGCATTACCTAAAAAAATCTATAGGTTCCATAAAGCTTTTTTACTCTTTTTAGATTTTGGCACTACATTTGCTATTTGCCAGTCTTGTGGTACTAATTTTGTTATTATACAATCCTTAAATATTATAAATATGAATCTCTCTATCATAGCACCTACCTACTGCAGTACTGTTGGGAATAAAATAAATAATTTTGAGAGCAGGATACTGGTGCACAAAATCTTTACTGGCCATTTTGGAGTTTGTTATCTACAAGAAAATGCTGGGCTGCTGCATGAAGAAAGACATAATTCTTGACAGTGACCCAACTTAGTAGTGACTAACAGTGAGTAAAAGTGCATGGACAGGACACCTGGTCATGGATGGCAAAGCGCGTAAAAGCTAAGGATTGTGTTTCACCACTCTAAAGAGAGAACCAATATTGAAACCAGAGAGACAGTTTGAATGTGTGTACATATGCAGCAGGCATGCACCACCATTGCTGAATACTTATATTGTAATCTGTGTAGATCAAGCTGAGAGTTTAGACCAGGAACTACAGGTACAGTAGAGAATATCCTCAAAGGGTCAGGTACCCTGTTAGGATGCAGGTGGTGGATGCAGTGCTGGCACTGTGAATACCTAGAAGTCAAAGGCAGAAAGACTGTATTGGCTGCAGAGAAGATAGCAACCCTGCGATTTATGGAGACAGCCTGCCAGAAATGTAAATTTAACTATAATACAAAAGGATGCAGTGACATACACATTACAACATCCAACCTCTTGCTAAATGGCATTATGTACCAGCAGTATGGCCGTGCCTCTTCAGTTTTGGAGGAGGGCAGGGACATTGAAACTTGCCAGATGCAGTGATGTAGTGATTCAGCCAACTTCAGCAGAGCACTTGCATGCTGTATTGGAAACACCATGCAAGTGTGTCTGTCTTTCTAAGAAACTGGCCACTATTGATAGATTGCAGAGGTGGTTGGTAACCTGGACAATGAGTCGTAAACTCAAAATCCATTTGTTCTTTAAAATGAAGATGATAGCAACGAAAGATGGAGAGGTACGCATTTTAGAATGATTACAGATCCATTTTGGGTTTTAATATACCAGCCACACATTCCAATCCAGGCAGAAGATTGACATGTCCGAAATGTGGGTCACCTAAAACGGATATGTTTCACGGTATGTGGGAATGTGGACCTATCAGGGTGAAGTGGGAGGAGGCCAGAGAATGGGTCAACAGCATTTTGGATTTAAGCCTACCGATGGATAGGAACTTGTGGGTATTTCATAATACGGAGGGCATCAACATGTCTATAGAACAATCTAAACTGCTACACACTATAATGATTTTGTTAAACACCCTTAATCTTGAGACAATGGTTGGACACAAAGCTCCCTGGGGTGGGACAATTGCAGTCAGACTTAAAGGGTACTATGTTGCTTGAAAAAGTAGATGCATAAACTGACAAGGACAACATAATGCAACATTTTTTTGGAAAGTGGAGAAACTTTATTGTACAACATCTGAGTAGAGAAGCAATCGATAAATTAGTTGCGCCTTTTCGTAACACAAATTGGTATTGTTTGGAGGATTTGCAAGATACATTAGGTGAATTGCGGGGGGGGATGCACAACAGTTAGTATGAAGGGCTTGATGATGACTTTTATATGGTACATATTCATATTGAAGAACGGGGAAGGGGAGTTGAGTGGGATTTATTGTTAGAAACGTTTTGCATAGGATGTATGTATTTTATTTTACTGCAGCTATTTGAATCACTATTTGAGCAATGTGTTACTTTGCCCGATGTAACATATGAGAAACAATAAAAAGATTGTTAAAAAAATGGAGATGATTTTAAATAAGAGTTAGGCTGGGGTCACATCTGCGGTGTTTTTTTCTAATCTGGATCCGGTTTTGAGCTTTTAAAAAGCACAAAACCAGAGCAGGAAATCCTCCCTATAGGAGCCCATTATAAAAACCGGATTGCTTTACAAGCAATCCGGTTACCGGCTCCGGCTCTGCAGCCTGTGTGAAAAATCATGCAGGCTGCAGTTTTCGGAGCGGTTCTAAGCCCCACAATGCAGTAACCGCATTGCTCAGGATGTGTAATCCTGAGCAATGCGGTAAATGTATATACTTTGCTGCCGCGGGATAAGCAAAGTATTGACACGGTGGTAAAACCTTTAATATTAATGCTAGTATTAATAATGCTGCCTACTCAGGTGGGCATGTGAGGGGTTAAAAACCCCTGTACAGTAAGCCGACTCCTGTAGGCTCTGTACAATTTTGTGAATGAGCCTGCTCCTCTGACAGCTGCGCACACACTATCCGTAATGTACGGATAGTATGTGCGCTGTCGAGGTCTGTAGCATTTGCATGAAATCTATGGGCTGCGCAGCGCCATAGATCTACTGTACAAGCCTTCAAGACCTCAGACAGCGCACATACTATATGTACATTACGGATAGTATGTGCGCAGCTGTCAGAGGAGCAGGCGGCTTCATTCACAAAATTGTACAGGGCCGACAGGAGTCGGCTTACTGTACAGGGGTATTTAACCCCTCACATGAGTAGGCAGCATGTCTCTAGGGGGGTGGGCACCCCCTAGAGACATGATGGGTACCATTAGTATTAATATTAAAGCTTTTAGCACAGATTTAACAGTATGCTCATCCCTGCCGCAGCAGGGATGAGCAAACTATACAGTGGCCGGATTGCTCTGAAGTACACATCCGGAGCAATCCGGTTACCGCATTGCAGCTTCAGCAACACATTTTGCTTGCAAAATGTGTCTGAAGCAAATTGCGTTCACCGCATCCGGATCTGGATGCGGTGAACGCAATTCTATTTTAAAGTGTGACCCTAGCCTTAAACTGTCTAGTTGCAAGTTTGCAATTTTACCAATTTAAGAAGTTAAATAAACCCTTTAAATTATTGAGACAGGATTCCTACTTGTAACAAGTAACAATAATAGAATAAACAATTTTTATGCATTAGAGAAGCTATAAATGTATTCTTTTACAGAAATGATAACAGTTAATTGATTGGACACACAAATGACAGAGAGATAAAGCCAAAACAAAACGATCTTAACAATAACAATATCATATCCTACAACTTTAAAGATTATTAGATGTATTCATTATTATGTAACCATCTGATCTGCGGCAGAACCTTTATCCTGCTTCCAATCACAAGGAAGACTTTACATTCTTATGTTCTTCATTTTAAGCATTGTGTTTAGTTGTTTCTCCTTCACTGTGACTTGTTGCTTCTTGCATGCTAACTTTACTTAACTGACAATTCATTTATCATTTCAGACGCTGGGAGCTAACAATGGCTTATTCTAATAGCGAGAGTGAGAAAATGTGACTACACAATTTTCATGGAGTTTTATTTTTGTTATGTTTTTGGAACACATTCAAATATACATACAAATAAAAAGCTCTGCACAAAAGCAAAAAGGCAGATGTACCGCTTTATATTATATTAAAAGCGAAATGATTACAGAGCGCTTTCTATAAATTATGTACCTTCTAATATAGTAAACATTTCTGTTCAGTAACATTTGCTTGGAGATATTTTATTACATATGTGTTTCTGGGGCGGCCGTCACACGCTACAATATCGATAGCGATATTGTTTGCGATCACGTGCACACGCGATCGCTAACAATATCGCTCACATCGCTGGTGAGATGTCACACAGACAGACTCACCAGCGATGTGGAGCAGCGAGATCGCTGGTAACTATGGTACACATCGGGTTACTAGGCGCCGCGCGGCGCTTAGTAACCGACGTTTACCATAGATACCATCTCCCAGCATAGGCTCTGCCGCTGGGAGATCGCTCATCGTGGTGTCACACACACACGATGAAGCAGATCGAAACAAGCGATTATCGCTTGATATGAGCTCCTGCTCACCAATCTGCGATGAACGATCAAGCGATTTTACATTGTAAAATCGCTTGATTGCACGCAGCGATGCACAAACGATATCGCTTAAGCGATAAAAAAGCAGATCGCTTAAGCGATATCGTGCATTAAATTGAACCGTGTGACGGCCGCCTAAGACTTATATATGACCTAAGCATCTGAACACACAGTGCTGCTTGTAACAATTACCAGAGAACCTAGGGCTTCTGCACATGTGTACTTACAGTAGGTAAGTATGTTACTAAGACTAGGGTCACACATGCCAATCCGCTTTTTTGAGGGCTTAGAAAACCAGATCCGTTAACGCTAGGGTGCTAAAAGTGTTCCCTGAGGTCCTGACCGTTTTTTGAACTTAGTCATTTTTTTCACCAAAAACAGATATCTGTTAACAGATGGTGCCTATAGTTTCCCTGCATTAACGGATAGCTTCCCCATAGGGAACCATGTTAAAAAAAACAGATCGGTTTTTTTACTGGACCCAAAAACATTGCTAGCAACATTTTTGGGTAAAAAAAAACGCTCCTAGCAACGTTTTTTGAGTCCAGGAATAGTGGATTATCTTTTTTGAGAAACAGAGGTACACATAAGTGCACCATCCGTTAATGGATCTGCTTTTGGGACTTAGAAAAAAATTGATTTTTTTTCCCCCAAAAACGGTCCTGAAGCAAAAACTGATGCCATGTGTGATCCTTGCCTAAGACTGGATTTCTTTGATAGATTACCATTGTAGGTATACCTGCATACTTGGAGGTTTGTCTGTATTTGCGATGCATACATGCTTAGGCTATACTCACAAGCAGTATTTTTGCAATGCATTTTCTGCACCAAAAAGTGTTCACAGGAAAAAGGCTGCATAAAGTGCACACATTTTTTCTGTCTTTTAACGTGCATTTTTGAAGTATATAGTTGTTTTCTTTTTCCCACTCATTAGAATGGTTAAAAATGTTGCAAAATTTATTTATGCAACATTTGACATGATGCAGATTTTTAAAAAATGGTCAAAATCTCAAAAAATAACAAAAAAAAAACAAAACAAAAAAGAAGCATGAGATCAGCATGATGAACATACAGAGACCCTGATTCCAGTGCTGGGTCACTTATTGTGTAATGATGTGGTGTGATAAAATCACTGAGCTCTTAATAACTTCATCCACTCCACTGATTGACAGCTTTCTGTGTACATTGTGTATAGGCAGCAATCTTTCACTCAGTGGCAGGGTGAGGCTATACAGAACTCATGAATTTGGAAGGTTTCATGACTAGAGGTTCACAAGTACTTTGTTGATAACCTCCTGCTGATCAAACAGTGCTTTCATTAAGGCTACGTTCACACACTGCACATTTTTGAGCACTTTTTTATGAGCGCTTTTCAAAAATGCGCAGGTGCGTATTGTCTGACAGCAAAGTGAATGTAAAATTCACTTTGCCCTTCAGACAGCACGTATTTTTGCGCCGCGCCTTTTTGGGAAAAAGTGCCACCGTAAAAAGAATTGACTTGTCAATTCTTTACGCAGCAGCGCCGGCGCTTTTTCCTATAAGAGCGGGCGCTGCTGCATCTGATGTCACAGAGGGGAGGAAGAATCCTGCTTCCTCCTCCCCTCTGTGACGGTCCATTAGATTTCATAGTGTATTAATATACACTGTGAAATCTAAATTAAATAAAGCCAAATGTATGAAAATAACAAAGAATGAAATACTTACCTCTCGCCTTTTTCCCGGTGTCCAGTGGAGAAGCCAGACGATGTGTGTTCTCCCAGGACCTGGCGTGATGTCAGAGGGGTGGTCCCGGCGCTGATTGGTCGCTCGTGGTCATGTGATACATATCACACACACATATATCACATGACCACGAGCGGCCAATCAGCGCCGGGAACGCCCCTCTGTCATCACGCCAGGTCCTGGCAGAAGATTTTGCAGTGTATAATACACAGCGAAATCTAATGGGCGGTCACAGATGTCACAGAGGGGAGGAGGAGGCAGGATTCTTCCTCTCCTCTGTGACATCACCTGCGCTTTCTGGGGTAAAGAAAGCGCAGTGTGTGAAAGCCTCTGTGTATTTTGTTGCACTTTTTTGTGTGGCCGAAAATTGCGGCAAAAAGTGTGCACAAAAAAGCGCAACAAAATACACTATGTGTGAACGTAGCCTAAAACTACAGCAAGTGGCTTAGAATGTAACACATTGCTGGAACTAGAGTTTATGTCTCAACATTGTCTGGTATCAAAATAGATGGCAAAACCCTGGTGACACATTCATGTAATACCTCTTAACTTCATAGGTATATATTTAGATTCTTTATTAAACAATTATCACTAATGATTGTGATTGCTCCTCCTTAGATTCCTTCACCCCTTCACCCTCTTCTTTCTTCATTTTTCCCTTCCCTTCTTCCAAGAGCCATAATATCTTTATTTTTCCATCAATATAGACATATTAGGGCTTGTTTTTTGCAGGATGGGTTGTACATTCAGAAGAAATCATTTATTTTACTATATAGTGCGGTGAAATTGTAAAAAAAAAGTGCAATTATACATTTGTTTGTTTTTTTTATCATCTTGTTCACTGTATGGTAAAACTGACATGTCAATATCATATTGGTTAGTATGAGTTTGTAGATACCAAACATGTATACTTTTACTTTTATCTAAGTGGTGAAAAACAATTAGAAGTTATAATAGAAAAAGAATTGCACTTTTCCCATCATTTTACGTGACCCGTAGTGTTCTCATTTTTCGGGATCTGGCGCTGTGTGATGGCTTATTTTTTGCATCTTGAGCTAACATTTCTAATTATATCATTTTTGGGTAGATGCGATGCTTTGATCGCCCGTTATTGCATTTTATTGCAATGTTGCAGTGACCAAAAGAACAAAATTTAGGTGTTTGGATTTTTTGTCTGTTGTGAAGATTACAGAATCTGATAAATTGATTTTATATTTTAATAGATCGAGCATTCCTGAATGCGGCAATACCCAATATTTCATTTTTGTTGTGTAAGCTTTATTTTCAATGGGGGCAAAAGGGGATGTTTTAATTTTTTAATTTTATTTTTTTCTATTTTTTAAAAACTTTTATTTAACATGGTCTATTAGGACACCTCAGCACTGCACAGTGCGATGGCATGTGTTGTGCAGAGAGATGCTTCAGCAGCCTTTTGCATAACACAAATGACCACTTTCTGTGGGCGACATCACTTTGGTATCGCTGACAGGAAGTGAGCCATGACTGCATCTGGGGTCATCAGCTGACCCCAAGCTGTCATAATAACACATCGAGGTCCCGTAATCACATCCTGGGGCCACCAATGCTGGCAAGGAACAGCACATTACCTGCTGCAGTGCTTTAGATTGCACTGTCAGAGATCAAAAGGGTTAACAGTGCCAATCTCTGCTTTTAAGTACACGTCATCTGATCAGATCAGCAGACATGTGTGGTGGATGATGCAAGCTCAGCTCATCAGCTCGCATCATAGGGAGGGAGGCAGCCTAGGACGTACAATTCCACCCTTGGTCATGAAAGGGTTTACACATTAAGTGCAAAGTTTGTCTATTATTAAGCTCTGTGAATATGAATACAGCATATATTCTCAATGTATTTCCAAGAAAGAATTCCTTTGTCAATGCTTATCTTTGCAGACCAATTCTGACATATGTGCTGATTTGACAGTGAAAAGAACAATTAATGTTTATGCTTTCAGAACCGTCATCTCCATAGACATAGAATTCTAAAAATAATATGAGCAATTTTCACTGTGAAGTTAACTCAAACTACTGTTTCCCTGGAAACATAAATAGTATATAAAATAGAAAGCTAGACATGATAAATGCAACAATAAATATGAGCATTAAAGGGGTTAACCCCTACTTTAAACAAGATGGGAATTAAAAGTAAATAAAAACCTCTATACATTACTAAAACTGGTGCTGGGCCCCACATTGGCTTCTGCTCTCTTGTTAGCCCATGGCACAAGCACCTAAATACATAATTGCCAGTTGGGCGCTGTACGTGAATCCCATAAGGCACTGTGGCAGTGTCACTTGCGCAGGCACAGTTTGTGGCTGCGGGCCACGAACTGGGCCTCCAGAAGTGGCATACACATCACTGCAATTTTGCCGGGAGATCTGTGGCACTTGCCCGCCACTGATCTCCCGGTAGAATAGAAGTGAGTGGCGGACTGGCGGGAAATTAGTGGCCCTCGCCCTAATCTCCTGGCAGTACCAGCCGCTGATCTCCCGCAGAATAGCAGTGAGCATTGTGCAGCCGGGAGATCAGCGGCCCCGCACTGCTGGCCTCCAATACCGCGCTGCTCAGCTGATTGGCCACGCACCGGGTATTGGCGGGATATTTAAAGACCGCTCAGCTGAGTGGTCTTTAATTCTCCCGCCCAAACCGCACTACTCAGCTGTGCGGTATTGGCAGCCAGCTTTAAATTTCCTTTCCAAAACCGCACTGTTCAGCTGGTTGGTTGCGTGCTGCTTGCCCCCATTTTGTTATATAGATTTTTCTTTTGTCATATATAATCTTCTCACCACTGATCTCCCGGCGGTGGCAGCCGCTCATCCCCACTGCCGGGAAGTCAGCGGTGCCTGCCGCTCATCTCTAAGCGGCAGGAGATAAGCAGCGGCCAGCTTTAAATCTCCCATCAATACCGCTCAGCTGATTGGTCGCTCGCTGGGCAGCATGCGACCAATCAGCTGAGCAGCGTGGTATTAGCGGGAGATTTAAAGACCGCTCATCTGAGCGGTCTTTAAGTTTCCCGGCAACACCGCGTTGCTCAGCTTATTGGTGGCGCCCGGGTAGCGCGCGACCAATCAGCTGGGCAGTGCGGTATTGACAGCCAGCTTTGTATTGTTCGCCAATAACGCTCAGCTGATTGGTCAGCGCTGGCAGCGCGACCAATCAGCTGAGCAGCGCGGGAGATTTAGACTACACAGCTGAGCGGTATTGTGAAATAATTCGCAATACCGGCTGCTCAGCTGATTAGCGGCTGAGTCGTATTTCAATTATACAGCTGTGGTCGCATACCGCGATGGCTCAGCTGTAGCATGATGGTGCCAATTTCATGTACGGTGCGCTATGTGAGTTAGCACTGTATGGATGGCTCAGTGGTTAGACTGTATGGTGGCTCAATGGTTAGCACTTAAGGTGGGTCAGTGGTAGCACTGTATGGTGGCTCAGCGGTTAGGACTGTAATGGTGACTCAGTGGTTAGCACTGTACAGTGCTCCTTGGTTAGCATGTATGGTGGTTCCAGGTTACACTGTACAGTGGCTCAGTGGTTAGCAATGTGACAGTGGCTCTTGGTTAGTACTGTTGGTGGCTCATGGTTAAACACTGTAATGGTGGCTCCGTTGTTAGCACTGTAGCTGTGGCTCAGTGGTTAGACTGTGTGGTGGCTCAGTGGTGTGCACTGTATGGTGGCTCAGTGGTGAGCGCTGTATGGTGGGTCAGTGGTTAGCGTTGGGTTGGAGTGGTAGCTTTATGTATTGGGTTTGCACCTATATGGTGGCTCAGTGGTGAGCAGTCTAAAAGGTGGCTCAGTAGGTTAGCACTGCACAGTGGCTCAATGGTCAGCACTGTATGGAGGCTCAGTGGTCAGCATTCTGCAGTAGCTCAGTGGTTAGTACTGTCATAGTGGTTCCGTGGTTAGCACTGTATGGTGGCTCAGTGGTTAGAACTGTACAGTGGCTCAGTGGTTAGACTGTATAGTGGTTCCCGTGGTTAGCACTGTATGGTGGCTCAGTGGTTAGAACTGTACAGTGGCTCAGTGGTTAGCACTGTGCGGTGGCTCAGTGGTTAGTACTGTGCAGTGGCTCAGTGGTTAGCACTGTTTGGTGGCTCAGTAGTTAGCACTGTACGGTGACTCAGTGGTGAGCACTGTATTGTGGCTCAATGGTTAGCACTGTACGGTGACTCAGTAGTTAGCACTGTATAGTGGCTCAGTGATGAGCACTGTACAGTGGCTCAGTGGTGAGCATTGTATGGTATCTCAGTGATGGGAGGCAGAAGGCACAGAGGAGGCAGGGGCACAGGGAAGGCAGAGGCACAGGGGGAGGCAGAGTCATGGGGAGAGACAGCGCACACAGGCGCTGAGAGAACACAGAGCAGAGAGAAAGAGACACAAGAAGAGAGAGCGCACAGGAGGAGAAAACAGGACAGAGAGGAGAGAGCGCACAAGGGGAGACAGGCACAGAGACTGCCCTCCCGATGCAATAGCATTGGGCCTATTTCTAGTTGTCCCATAATAGCGACAAGGAATACTTTTTTACAACATGAGTCAATTAGTGATGTATCTTTCTGTATATCTGTATAGTGCGATATTTCTAATATATAGATAATGTGAACCAATTTGCAGGAAGCAGTCCATCCTCTTATAATTGTTCTCAGCAAGGTTTACATCGGACTCTCAATCAGGGTTAAAAGGCCCTGCAAGCTAGTTTCCAGTTCGCCAAAAAAAATTCTGCCACTTATGTGGGAACCTCATCTTTGGAAGCCAGTTTTCCAATATTTCACAGCTATCTAGAATTTCTATTTCCTTGCTATAAGTGCCTGTCTACATACATGTGTGCTATAAACCATGACTCTGCAAGCAAGGCACCAGATTGGATATTAATCTATTACATCTGAATGAAGCAACATCTCTACAATCATGCACAAGTTGGCCAAATACTTGTTTGTAATAATTAATAGTTTATTTATATAGCACCAAAATACAGTTGTGGCCAAAAGTATTGACACCCCTGCAATTCTGTCAGATAATACTCAGTTTCTTCCTGAAAATGATTGCAATCACAAATTCTTTGGTATTATTATCTTCATTTAATTTGTCTTCAATGTAAAAACACAAAAAGAATTGTCCTAAAGCCAAATTGGATATAATTCCACACCAAACATGAATTACAGTTGACTCAACCTCTGTCCTGTGTCCTTGTGTGTACCACATTGAGCATGGAGAAAAGAAAGAAGACCAAAGAACTGTCTGAGGACTTGAGAAACCAAATTGTGAGGAAGCATGAGCAATCTCACTAAGCAACCAAGTTTTGAGTCTCCAAAGTAACCATGATGTGTATCCTAGATGTGCTACACGCGTTGTGCAAGGGTTGTCATCAACAAGAAGTGTACAAAGCCCATGGGCGAACTGTTTTGCCAAAAACTTACCTGAGACTAAAGCCCTAACAAAACCTGTTTTGGAAGAATGATTCTTTGTGGTGGCAAAGGCATCAACATAAGTTTACAGGAAAAAAAAGAGGCATTCAAAGAAAAGAACACGTCCCTACAGTCAACATGGCGAAAGGGTTCCCTGATGTTTTGGGGTTGCTTTGCTGCCTCTGGCACTGGACTGCTTGACCGTGTGCATGGCATTATGAAGTCTGAAGACTGCCAACAAATTTTGCAGCATAATGTAGGGCCCAGTGTGAGAAAGCTGGGTCTCCCTCAGAGGTCATGGGTCTTCCAGCAGGACAATGACCCAAAACACACTTCAAAAAGCACTAGAAAATGGTTTGAAAAGAAAGCACTGGAGACTTCTAAAGTGGCCAGCAATGAGTCCACGACCTGAATCCCATAGAACACCTGTGGAGAGAGTCTAAAAATGGCAGTTTGGAGAAGGCACCCTTCAAATATCAGGGACCTGGAGCAGTTTGCCAAAGAACAATGGTCTAAAATTCCAGCAGAGCATTGTAAGAAACTCATTGATGGTTACCGGAAGCGGTTGATCACAGTTATTTTGGCTAAAGGTTGTGCAACCAAGTATTAGGCTGAGGGTGCCAATACTTTTGTCTGGCCCATTTTTGGAGTTTTGTGTGAAATGATCAATGTTTTGCTTTTTGCTTCATTCTCTTTGTGTTTTTTCATTTAAGACAAATTAAATGAAGATAATAATACCAATGAATATGTGATTGCAATCATTTTCAGGAAGAAACTGAGTATTAATTCTTGAAAGATTTAGTAATACGGCCCCACCTGTATTCTGTATCGGTTTTAATTGGAACGTGTAAATTCAAGGCAGACGTGAGGGAGGGAGTCATGAGCCACATATCTAACGGATCCGTTTCACCCCTGCCTCAACTTCTGAGCCCATGAACGCCACAAGCGAAACTTTCCCGTCATGCTCCGTAATATCCCTCCCACTCCCTCTATGAAGTAACACTTGCCTATGCTAACACATTCAGACCGGGTAGTCCTTCTATAGCTTTAAACATCTAAAAGCACTTTTATCATTATATTTGTTGAGCATGCCCTCCGTTTCTTTGCATGAGTTGCTCAGTTTTGGTCCGCCCGGCGAGCTGTCGGCTCTGGTGCCCTGCATTCCTTCTGTGCTTGCGTGCAGAAACTGAGTATTATCTGACAGAATTGCAGGGTGTCAATACTTTTGGCCACAACTGTATTCTGTAGCATTTTACAATTGAACGGGAAATTCACAGATGAAACAGACATTAACACATAGTTCATGAGCCCCCACATACCCTCTCTATATACAGTATGAGTCCTCACACAGCCTCCTACATACTTCATGAGCCCATAGGCACCGTCCGACATACAAAATTATCCCACACATAGCCTCCTAAATATATAATGAGCCCTCACACATCCCTTATATAAAGTATGAGCCCCCACATTGCCTATGCTATACATTATGACCCGACATAGTCTTCTATATGCATAATTAACCTATGTATAGCCTCTTTTATGCATTATGATTTTTACATAGCCTCCTATATTCTTTATGAACGCCATATAGCCTCCTATAAAAATTATGAGCCCTCACATAACCTCATATACTATATAAGCATCAAATAACCTTCGTTATATATGTGTCCCACATAACCTTCTTTATACATTATGAGCCTGCACAAAGCCTCCTATGTACATTATTAGCCACACATATCCAGGTATATAAAGCAAGAGCCCCACATAGCCTCCTATATACTTTATAAATTTCATATACCCTCTTATATACATTATGAGCTCCCACATAGCCTCATATATACTTTATGAGCCCCACATAGCCTTTTACATACTTTATGAGCCTCACATAGCCTACTTGATACATGAGTCCCACATAGCCTCATATAGCCTCCTAAATATATTATGAGCTCCCATATAGCCCCCTACATAATTTAAGAGCCCCACTTTACCTCCTATATTCTTTATGAGCCCCACATACTCTCCTATATACAGCATGAGCCCATACACATATGAAAAACACCACATACTCCATTGCTCCCATTTCCACAGTGCTCCGCTGCTCTCACCCTCTGTAATATCATCGCATATCCTGTCTCTCATGTTGCTTGGTGGAAGATGGAGCTGAAGGCTCCTCCTCGACTAATGTAGTCACCGCTGTCTGCATCCTGAGGATGCACATAGTGTAGCGTAAACAACAGAAGGCAGTAGCAGTGTGGGGGGTAGACATAATGTGGCCTGAG
This sequence comes from Allobates femoralis, assembly GCA_033576535.1. Taxonomy (NCBI): domain Eukaryota; kingdom Metazoa; phylum Chordata; class Amphibia; order Anura; family Aromobatidae; genus Allobates; species Allobates femoralis. Next base: position 541,705,582 of record JARQOC010000002.1, read on the forward strand.
GTCTATTGTTTTACACCCTTCGGCAGCCTCGATCTGATGGGCAGACTTGAACAGCTAGGGGACTAGATGTAGCAACGGGCTGCACTTTGCCCAGCGCAACTTTAGCTCAATAAATTGACACCATTGTTTCACTGATCTTCTCAAAAAGAGTGTACAGGACAAAGTGGATGATAGACAGTACAACCCCAAATCCTACCTACCCTATAACATCACTGTAACAATTATCTTTTTAAGTCTTACATTCGGCCATATACTGTAAAAATAACTATATTTTATGAAATGGCAATAACCTCTCATTTAATTTTTTGTGATATACAGCATGGATGGACATAGTCATTGTTTGTACACCATGATATTATTGATAGCTAAAGTATGATTTTAATAAAACAAAAGAATAGCCGTGCACCACCCAGCAAAAATGCGGTGGCCCGCTTATGGCCACACAGGAACCCCCAGAGGCTTCCGGGTTACCGGGGTGCATCTCAATAGAAGAAAGTCCAGCAATTCATTCGAAAGAAATGAAACAGCACTGGTTGTTCTTTGCTCACTTTTATTGATGCTGAATGGGGTTAAATGGGTGCAGCGAGGGGGTGCTTGGGAGCCGGACTACGGCTTGCCGTTTCGTTCAGATTAAACTTCCATGGGTCCTTGAACCCCGTTCAGCATCAATAAAAGTGAGCGCAGAAGAACCGGTGAGTGCTGTTTCATTTCTTTTTAATTAAAAGATTGACTTTAATAATTTTACATGTCTTTATTCGTCATGGTTTGACATTATAGAGTTGAATCACGCAAAACTGGGACTGTGTATGAAGCTAGATGCTTTAATAAATATCCTGAAAAATAAACATTGTGTTAATGTCAGTTCTATGCGTTCCTCTCCAGCTTTACGGACAAAATATGAATGTTTAATGTGTAGCTATAAAATACATGGCAAAATCATATATTGTATCTGCTCTAGATATAACTTTTTATCTTCAAATAGTTCATTTTAATGTAGCTTGTAACCTCTGTTGCAGAACTATTTTCACAATTGCAATCACATTTTATTGATACTCGAGCTGCATTCCTTTTTCTCCTCAGATCCGCAGTACGCCATGGTAAATATGGTATATTTTTATTATTTAAAATGAGCCATTAGCACATTACTAAAGCATGTTTCATTTCTGATACCATCTACAATGACTTAAAATATTTTATAAGCAGGAATACTAATAGCAGATGGGATAAAGAGAAGGAGATAGCAAGAAATATACAGTATATATAGAAGTAACTGAAGGTTTCAAAAATAATCACGCCCAATGGAGCTAATGTAGCTATTTTGCAAAAGGAAAACTGTCTATTTGTTTCACACAGTGCACAGGCATTCAGACTTTAGATGGGTCACCAAACTATAAATGATAAGAACTGTTAAATGACAGCAGAAGATGGCAACCAACCTTTAATCATATAAATTACCTTTATAATCTAATACATTGTCCATTTTCTCAATAATGTTCTACTTTATTTCTTTTTATTTTATATAAACTTTAAGGTATTTTAGGGTATGTGGGGGTTAAAGGGGTTGTCCGGGTTCGTCACATAATCTGAGTGCATATCCAGGCTGCCTAATGCTGACAATCTGTAATGTACTATGTGTCAGCTTTCTGCAGGGTTTCCTAGATAACACTTGTTTTGTGTCTGAACAGAACGACCAGGGGGGTGTTCTGGCATGATAATGAACACTGGTCGTTTCCACCTACTCTACCCCATCCCCTCCCCCATAGCAACATCCCCGCCCTCCCCATCTCCATGACTCAGCCTCTCCACAGGAAGAAAATGATCCTCGGCTGCAGCCATTGCTGTGATCAGAGCTGCCCGGATTAGCTGCTCCTCCCCCGGCCACACACAGTGATGATGTATGTAAAGTCTGCAGAGAGAAGGGACAATGCTATACTCAGGAGAAGCCGCTCCGGGATTACAATGAATAGCTCCGGGCTCTTATCAGTGATTCTTCCCTCACTGTCCCAGGCTGTCATCAGGAGAATGTACAGTGTGCAGACACCAGTGATGTCTGCAGAGAAGGGACAATCGTGCTGTATTCAGGGCCGCTCCGTGATTACAGTGACTAGCTCCCTCATATCAGTGATTCCCTTCCCTCACTGTCCGGGCTGTGATCAGGAGAATGTACAGTGTGAGCCCAGTGATGGGGGGCTGCAGCTTCTGTGACACACTGTAACAAACCCCTGCTGTGTGAATGACATCTCTGTGTCACTGATGTCTTCACACAGCACATGATCTGGTGCATTGTATCAGGCTGAAGGATGGACAGCACTGTGTCTCCAATGACACAAATACTGATTGAAGCAGCCTGTCCACTCAGTAACTGCAGCAGTGTGAGGTGTTGGGGGTGTATGTATGGAGATATTGATGATACTAAGGATTTTGATATTGTTGAGGAGTCCTTCCTTCCGTCGCCCCATCAGTCCGCCCGTCCTTCCTTCTTTCCTTCCATCCATCCTTCCTTCCGTTCATCCTTCCGTCCTTCTTTCAGTCCGTCTTTCGTCCTTTCTTTCCGTCCATCTGACCGTCCTTCCTTCTTTCCATCCATCCGTCCTTCCCTCCTTCCTTTTTTCCGTCCGTCCTTCTTTCCATCCTTCCATCTGTCCTTCTTTCCGTCGTCCTTTCTTTCCATCTGTCCTTCCTTCTTTCCGTCCATCTATCCGTCTGTCCTTTCCGTACCTCCTTTTTTCCGTCCTTCCTTCTTTCCATCTGTCCTTCCTTCTTTCCGTCCTTCCTTCCGTCCATCTATCCGTCCGTCCTTCTTTCTGTCCCTCCTTCTTTCCGCCCACCCGTCCTTCCTTCTTTCCGTCCTTCCTTCCATCCGTCCGTCGCCCCATCAGTCTATCTGTCCTTCCTTTCATCCTTCTTTCCATCCTTCCTTCTGTCCATCCATCCCTCCTTCCTTCCGTTGGTCCTTGCGTCCTTCTTTCTGTCCATCCTTCCTTCTTTCCATCCTTCCTTATTTCCGACCGTCCTTCCTTCTTTCCGACCGTCCGTGCCGTTCTTCCTTCTTTCTGTCCTTCCTTCTTTCCGTCTGTCCATCAGTCGTTCCTACTTTCCGTCCGTCCGTCCTTCTTTCTGTCCGTCCTTCTTTCCATCCGTCCGTCCTTCTTTCCGTCCGTCCGTCCTTCTTTCCGTCCGTCCGTCCTTCTTTCCGTCCTTCATTCCGTCCATCCTTCATTCCGTCCATCCTTCATTCCGTCCGTCCGTCCTTCTTTCCGTCCATCCATCCATCCATCCGTCCTTCATTCCGTCCGTCCTTCTTTCCGTCCGTCCTTCTTTCCGTCCGTCCTTCTTTCCGTCCGTCCTTCTTTCCGTCCGTCCTTCTTTCCGTCCATCCCGTCCGTCCTTCATTCCGTCCGTCCTTCATTCCGTCCGTCCTTCATTCCGTCCATCCCGTCCGTCCTTCATTCCGTCCGTCCTTCATTCCGTCCGTCCTTCATTCCGTCCGTCCTTCATTCCGTCCGTCATTCATTCCGTCCGTCATTCATTCCGTCCGTCCTTCATTCCGTCCGTCCTTCATTCCGTCCATCCCGTCCGTCCTTCATTCCGTCCGTCCTTCATTCCGTCCGTCCTTCATTCCGTCCATCCTTCATTCCTTCCGTCCGTCCGTCCTTCATTCCTTCCATCCGTCCTTCATTCTTTCCGTCCGTCCTTCATTCTTTCCGTCCATCCGTCCGTCCTTCATTCTTTCCGTCCATCCGTCCGTCCTTCATTCTTTCCGTCCATCCGTCCGTCCTTCATTCTTTCCGTCCATCCGTCCGTCCTTCATTCTTTCCGTCCATCCGTCCCTCCTTCCTTCTTTCCGTCCATCCTTCAGTCTTTCCATCCGTCCATCCGTTCTTCCCCTCAAGCCTGTATTTTCCCTTCACCCTGGGTGATTTCCTGTTTTCCTTCCTCTTCTTCCATAACTTTTCTATTTTTTCCGTCAATACAGACATATGAAGCTTCTTGTTGTTTTTTGCAGGACGAGTTGAACTTTTGAATGACGACATTTATTTAAAAATTGCAAAAAAAAACAGTGCAATTATACATTTGTCTTTTGGGTTTTTTATTCACCATGTTCACTATATGGTGACACTGAGGTGTCGGTATGATGTCTGGGGTCAGTACTATATGGTAACACTGATGTGTCGGTATGATGTCTGGGGTCAGTATTATATGGTAACACTGACGTGTCGGTATGATGCCTCGGGTCAGTACTATATGGTAACACTGAGGTGTCGGTATGATGTCTGGGGTCAGTACTATATGGTAACACTGAGGTGTCGGTATGATGTCTGGGGTCAGTACTATATGGTAACACTGAGGTGTAGGTATGATGTCTGGGGTCAGTACTATATGGTAACACTGAGGTGTCGGTATGATGCCTTAGGTCAGTACTATATGGTAACACTGAGGTGTCGGTATGATGTCTGGGGTCAGTACTATATGGTAACACTGAGGTGTCGGTATGATGTCTGGGGTCAGTACTATATGGTAACACTGAGGTGTCAGTATGATGTCTGGGGTCAGTACTATATGGTAACACTGAGGTGTCGGTATGATGTCTGGGGTCAGTGCTATATGGTAACACTGAGGTGTCGGTATGATGTCTGGGGTCAGTACTATATGGTAACACTGAGGTGTCTGTATGATGTCTGGGGTCAGTGCTATATGGTAACACTGAGGTGTCGGTATGATGTCTCGGGTCAGCGCTATATGGTAACACTGATGTGTCGGTATGATGTCTGGGGTCAGTACTATATGGTAACACTGAGGTGTTGGTATGATGTCTGGGGTCAGTACTATATGGTAACACTGAGGTGTCGGTATGATGTCTCGGGTCAGCGCTATATGGTAACACTGATGTGTCGGTATGACGTCTGGGGTCAGTACTATATGGTAACACTGAGGTGTCGGTATGATGTCTGGGGTCAGTACTATATGGTAACACTGTGGTGTCGGTATGACGTCTGGGGTCAGTACTATATGGTAACACTGAGGTGTCGGTATGATGTCTCGGGTCAGCGCTATATGGTAACACTGATGTGTCGGTATGATGTCTGGGGTCAGTACTATATGGTAACACTGAGGTGTTGGTATGATGTCTGGGGTCAGTACTATATGGTAACACTGAGGTGTCGGTATGATGTCTGGGGTCAGTACTATATGGTAACACTGAGGTGTCGGTATGATGTCTGGGGTCAGTACTATATGGCAACACTGAGGTGTCGGTATGATGTCTGGGGTCAGTACTATATGGTATCAATGACGTGTTGGTATGATGTCTGAGGTCAGTACTATATGGTAACACTGAGGTGTCTGTATGATGTCTGGGGTCAGTACTATATGGTAACACTGAGGTGTCTGTATGATGTCTGGGGTCAGTACTATATGGTATCAATGACGTGTTGGTATGAATAATTGAAGAATTAAAGAAACAAAAAAAGAATTGCGCTCTTGCCCAATTTTCCACGATCCGCAGTTACAGTCAAACATTTATTCTGACAATCAAAATCTATATCCATTTTTATTTTAAAGAGAACCGTCACCCCATTTTTGTGTATTAAAATAAAAGCTCCCTTTTTTATCAGGGACTATCCTGCATTCTAAGGCTGGGTTCACATTAGCGTTCCCCTCCGCAGCGTTCTGCGTAGGGGATCCGCAATGTGTCCGCAGCGGCCGTCAGCTCCTATCTTTATAATGGGAGCGCACGGTGCTGCGCTTAACAGCGCATGACCGTGTGCACCCATTCACTCCTATATGTGATCTGTGCGCAGGCGGACGCCTGCGTACAAATCACACAGTCTATTCCGCACCAGAGACGCGACATGTTGCATTCCTGGTGCGGACGAGACTGTGTGATTTGTGCGCAGGCGTCCGCCTGCGCACAGATCACATATAGGAGTGAATGGGTGCACACGGTCATGTGCTGTTAAGCGCAGCACCGTGCGCTCCCATTATAAAGATAGGAGCTGACGGCCGCTGCGGACACATTGCGGACTCCTCCGCAGAACGCTGCAGAGGGGAACGCTAATGTGAACCCAGCCTTAGAATGCAGGATAGTCCCTGATAAAAAAGGGAGCTTTTATTTTAATACACAAAAATGGGGTGACGGTTCTCTTTAAAATAAAAATGGATATAGATTTTGATTGTCAGAATAAATGTTTGACTGTAACTGCGGATCGTGGAAAATTGGGCAAGAGCGCAATTCTTTTTTTGTTTCTTTAATTCTTCAATTATTCATACCAACACGTCATTGATACCATATAGTACTGACCCCAGACATCATACAGACACCTCAGTGTTACCATATAGTACTGACCCCAGACATCATACAGACACCTCAGTGTTACCATATAGTACTGACCTCAGACATCATACCAACACGTCATTGATACCATATAGTACTGACCCCAGACATCATACCGACACCTCAGTGTTGCCATATAGTACTGACCCCAGACATCATACCGACACCTCAGTGTTACCATATAGTACTGACCCCAGACATCATACCGACACCTCAGTGTTACCATATAGTACTGACCCCAGACATCATACCAACACCTCAGTGTTACCATATAGTACTGACCCCAGACATCATACCGACACATCAGTGTTACCATATAGCGCTGACCCGAGACATCATACCGACACCTCAGTGTTACCATATAGTACTGACCCCAGACGTCATACCGACACCACAGTGTTACCATATAGTACTGACCCCAGACATCATACCGACACCTCAGTGTTACCATATAGTACTGACCCCAGACATCATACCGACACCTCAGTGTTACCATATAGTACTGACCCCAGACATCATACCGACACCTCAGTGTTACCATATAGTACTGACCCCAGACATCATACCGACACCTCAGTGTTACCATATAGTACTGACCCAGACATCATACAGACACCTCAGTGTTACCATATAGTACTGACCCCAGACATCATACAGACACCTCAGTGTTACCATATAGTACTGACCCCAGACATCATACAGACACCTCAGTGTTTACCATATAGTACTGACCCCAGACATCATACCAACACGTCATTGATACCATATAGTACTGACCCCAGACATCATACAGACACCTCAGTGTTACCATATAGTACTGACCCCAGACATCATACAGACACCTCAGTGTTACCATATAGTACTGACCCCAGACATCATACCGACACGTCAGTGTTACCATATAGTACTGACCCCAGACATCATACCGACACCTCAGTGTTACCATATAGTACTGATCCCAGACATCATACCGACACCTCAGTGTTACCATATAGTACTGACCCCAGACATCATACCAACACCTCAGTGTTACCATATAGTACTGACCCCAGACATCATACCGACACATCAGTGTTACCATATAGTACTGACCCCAGACATCATACTGACACCTCAGTGTTGCCATATAGTACTGACCCCAGACATCATACCGACACCTCAGTGTTACCATATAGTACTGACCCCAGACATCATACCGACACCTCAGTGTTACCATATAGTACTGACACCAGACATCATACCGACACCTCAGTGTTACCATATAGTACTGACCCCAGACATCATACCGACACCTCAGTGTTACCATATAGTACTGACCCCAGACATCATACCGACACCTCAGTGTTACCATATAGTACTGACCCCAGACATCATACCGACACCTCAGTGTTACCATATAGTACTGACCCCAGACATCATACCGACACCTCAGTGTTACCATATAGTACTGACACCAGACATCATACCGACACCTCAGTGTTACCATATAGTACTGACCCCAGACATCATACCGACACCTCAGTGTTACCATATAGTACTGACCCCAGACATCATACCGACACCTCAGTGTTACCATATAGTGAACATGGTGAATAAAAAACCCAAAAAACAAATGTATAATTGCACTATTTTTTTGCAATTTTTAAATAAATGTCGTCATTCAAAAGTTCAACTCGTCCTGCAAAAAACAACAAGAAGCTTCATATGTCTGTATTGACGGAAAAATAGAAAAGTTATGGAAGAAGAGGAAGGAAAACAGGAAATCACCCAGGGGTGAAGGGAAAATACAGGCTTGAGGGGAAGAACGGATGGACGGATGGAAAGACTGAAGGATGGACGGAAAGAAGGAAGGAGGGACGGATGGACGGAAAGAATGAAGGACGGACGGATGGACGGAAAGAATGAAGGACGGACGGATGGACGGAAAGAAATGAAGGACGGACGGATGGACGGAAAGAAAGAAGGACGGACGGATGGACGGACGGATGGACGGAAAGAATGAAGGACGGACGGAAAGAATGACGGACGGACGGAAGGAATGAAGGACGGACGGAAGGAATGAAGGACGGACGGAAGGAATGAAGGACGGACGGAAGGAATGAAGGACGGACGGAATGAAGGACGGACGGGATGGACGGAAAGAAGGACGGACGGAATGAAGGACGGACGGGACGGACGGAAAGAAGGACGGACGGAAAGAAGGACGGACGGAAAGAAGGACGGACGGAAAGAAGGACGGACGGAAAGAAGGACGGACGGAAAGAAGGACGGACGGAAAGAAGGACGGACGGATGGACGGACGGAAAGAAGGACGGACGGAAGGACGGAAAGAATGAAGGACGGAAAGAATGAAGGACGGACGGATGGACGGAAAGAATGAAGGACGGACGGACGGAAAGAATGAAGGACGGACGGATGGACGGAAAGAATGAAGGACGGACGGATGGACGGAAAGAATGAAGGACGGACGGATGGACGGAAAGAATGAAGGACGGACGGACGGAAAGAATGAAGAACGGACGGAAGGAATGAAGGATGGACGGATGGACGGAAGGAATGAAGGACGGACGGACGGAAAGAATGAAGAACGGACGGAAGGAATGAAGGACGGACGGATGGACGGAAGGAATGAAGGACGGACGGATGGACGGAAGGAATGAAGGACGGAAGGAATGAAGGACGGACGGAATGAAGGACGGAATGGACGGAAAGAAGGACGGACGGAAAGAAGGACGGACGGAAAGAAGGACGGACGGAATGAAGGACGGATGGATGGATGGATGGACGGAAAGAAGGACGGACGGACGGAATGAAGGATGGACGGAATGAAGGATGGACGGAATGAAGGACGGAAAGAAGGACGGACGGACGGAAAGAAGGACGGACGGACGGAAAGAAGGACGGACGGATGGAAAGAAGGACGGACAGAAAGAAGGACGGACGGACGGAAAGTAGGAACGACTGATGGACAGACGGAAAGAAGGAAGGACAGAAAGAAGGAAGAACGGCACGGACGGTCGGAAAGAAGGAAGGACGGTCGGAAATAAGGAAGGATGGAAAGAAGGAAGGATGGACAGAAAGAAGGACGCAAGGACCAACGGAAGGAAGGAGGGATGGATGGACAGAAGGAAGGATGGAAAGAAGGATGAAAGGAAGGACAGATAGACTGATGGGGCGACGGACGGATGGAAGGAAGGACGGAAAGAAGGAAGGACGGGTGGGCGGAAAGAAGGAGGGACAGAAAGAAGGACGGACGGATAGATGGACGGAAGGAAGGACGGAAAGAAGGAAGGACAGATGGAAAGAAGGAAGGACGGAAAAAAGGAGGTACGGAAAGGACAGACGGATAGATGGACGGAAAGAAGGAAGGACAGATGGAAAGAAAGGACGACGGAAAGAAGGACAGATGGAAGGATGGAAGAAGGACGGACGGAAAAAAAGGAAGGAGGGAAGGACGGATGGATGGAAAGAAGGAAGGACGGTCAGATGGACGGAAAGAAAGGACGAAAGACGGACTGAAAGAAGGACGGAAGGATGAACGGAAGGAAGGATGGATGGAAGGAAAGAAGGAAGGACGGGCGGACTGATGGGGCGACGGAAGGAAGGACTCCTCAACAATATCAAAATCCTTAGTATCATCAATATCTCCATACATACACCCCCAACACCTCACACTGCTGCAGTTACTGAGTGGACAGGCTGCTTCAATCAGTATTTGTGTCATTGGAGACACAGTGCTGTCCATCCTTCAGCCTGATACAATGCACCAGATCATGTGCTGTGTGAAGACATCAGTGACACAGAGATGTCATTCACACAGCAGGGGTTTGTTACAGTGTGTCACAGAAGCTGCAGCCCCCCATCACTGGGCTCACACTGTACATTCTCCTGATCACAGCCCGGACAGTGAGGGAAGGGAATCACTGATATGAGGGAGCTAGTCACTGTAATCACGGAGCGGCCCTGAATACAGCACGATTGTCCCTTCTCTGCAGACATCACTGGTGTCTGCACACTGTACATTCTCCTGATGACAGCCTGGGACAGTGAGGGAAGAATCGCTGATAAGAGCCCGGAGCTATTCATTGTAATCCCGGAGCGGCCCCCCCTGAGTGCAGCACATTGTCTCTTCTCTCTGCAGACTTTCCATACATCACTGTGTGTGGCCGGGGGAGGAGCAGCTAATCCGGGCAGCTCTGATCACAGCAATGGCTGCAGCCGAGGATCATTTTCTTCCTGTGGAGAGGCTGAGTCATGGAGATGGGGAGGGCGGGGATGTTGCTATGGGGGAGGGGATGGGGTAGAGTAGGTGGAAACGACCAGTGTTCATTATCATGCCAGAACACCCCCCCTGGTCGTTCTGTTCAGACACAAAACAAGTGTTATCTAGGAAACCCTGCAGAAAGCTGACACATAGTACATTACAGATTGTCAGCATTAGGCAGCCTGGATATGCACTCAGATTATGTGACGAACCCGGACAACCCCTTTAAGGAGTCCCACATTCTATTGTACTCACGTTTTTATCTTCATAGTCTCCTGCACCATATTCTTGAAATGTGGTAACCACAAAGAAAACTTATTAGGTCTATAATAATAATAATAATAATAAATCTTTATTTATATAGCGCCAACATATTCCACATTGCTTTACAATACAGTGGTTCATATATGAAAAATATACAATACAATACAGTAAGTAATTCACGGTTTTGAAGATTAGGAAGGGGTCAGCACCACCTTGCAGCGTCTCCCATACAGGGAGATTTCACCGCCGCCTGCAAGCTTTCCGCCCTTGGCTATGAAGGATGATGAGGAGGGTCCTCCCTGCTGCACCGCTCTGCACGCTCTGGTGCTCACTCCCAACAGTCTGATACGTCACATTAAGTTTTGTATTATAGGAGAAGAAAAAGAAGTCGCACTCAGAGCTTCTATAAACAGCGGTTCTTTATTGTGCTTCAGTGCACACAGCAGGTGGACTAACCTGCTGAAGCGCCTTATACGGCGCGAAACTGCATTCCTTTTTCTCCTCAGATCCGCAGTACGCCATGGTAAATATGGTATATTTTTATTATTTAAAATGAGCCATTAGCACATTACTAAAGCATGTTTCATTTCTGATACCATCTACAATGACTTAAAATATTTTATAAGCAGGAATACTAATAGCAGATGGGATAAAGAGAAGGAGATAGCAAGAAATATACAGTATATATAGAAGTAACTGAAGGTTTCAAAAATAATCACGCCCAATGGAGCTAATGTAGCTATTTTGCAAAAGGAAAACTGTCTATTTGTTTCACACAGTGCACAGGCATTCAGACTTTAGATGGGTCACCAAACTATAAATGATAAGAACTGTTAAATGACAGCAGAAGATGGCAACCAACCTTTAATCATATAAATTACCTTTATAATCTAATACATTGTCCATTTTCTCAATAATGTTCTACTTTATTTCTTTTTATTTTATATAAACTTTAAGGTATTTTAGGGTATGTGGGGGTTAAAGGGGTTGTCCGGGTTCGTCACATAATCTGAGTGCATATCCAGGCTGCCTAATGCTGACAATCTGTAATGTACTATGTGTCAGCTTTCTGCAGGGTTTCCTAGATAACACTTTTTTGTGTCTGAACAGAACGACCAGGGGGGTGTTCTGGCATGATAATGAACACTGGTCGTTTCCACCTACTCTACCCCATCCCCTCCCCCATAGCAACATCCCCGCCCTCCCCATCTCCATGACTCAGCCTCTCCACAGGAAGAAAATGATCCTCGGCTGCAGCCATTGCTGTGATCAGAGCTGCCCGGATTAGCTGCTCCTCCCCCGGCCACACACAGTGATGATGTATGTAAAGTCTGCAGAGAGAAGGGACAATGCTATACTCAGGAGAAGCCGCTCCGGGATTACAATGAATAGCTCCGGGCTCTTATCAGTGATTCTTCCCTCACTGTCCCAGGCTGTCATCAGGAGAATGTACAGTGTGCAGACACCAGTGATGTCTGCAGAGAAGGGACAATCGTGCTGTATTCAGGGCCGCTCCGTGATTACAGTGACTAGCTCCCTCATATCAGTGATTCCCTTCCCTCACTGTCCGGGCTGTGATCAGGAGAATGTACAGTGTGAGCCCAGTGATGGGGGGCTGCAGCTTCTGTGACACACTGTAACAAACCCTGCTGTGTGAATGACATCTCTGTGTCACTGATGTCTTCACACAGCACATGATCTGGTGCATTGTATCAGGCTGAAGGATGGACAGCACTGTGTCTCCAATGACACAAATACTGATTGAAGCAGCCTGTCCACTCAGTAACTGCAGCAGTGTGAGGTGTTGGGGGTGTATGTATGGAGATATTGATGATACTAAGGATTTTGATATTGTTGAGGAGTCCTTCCTTCCGTCGCCCCATCAGTCCGCCCGTCCTTCCTTCTTTCCTTCCATCCATCCTTCCTTCCGTTCATCCTTCCGTCCTTCTTTCAGTCCGTCTTTCGTCCTTTCTTTCCGTCCATCTGACCGTCCTTCCTTCTTTCCATCCATCCGTCCTTCCCTCCTTCCTTTTTTCCGTCCGTCCTTCTTTCCATCCTTCCATCTGTCCTTCTTTCCGTCGTCCTTTCTTTCCATCTGTCCTTCCTTCTTTCCGTCCATCTATCCGTCTGTCCTTTCCGTACCTCCTTTTTTCCGTCCTTCCTTCTTTCCATCTGTCCTTCCTTCTTTCCGTCCTTCCTTCCGTCCATCTATCCGTCCGTCCTTCTTTCTGTCCCTCCTTCTTTCCGCCCACCCGTCCTTCCTTCTTTCCGTCCTTCCTTCCATCCGTCCGTCGCCCCATCAGTCTATCTGTCCTTCCTTTCATCCTTCTTTCCATCCTTCCTTCTGTCCATCCATCCCTCCTTCCTTCCGTTGGTCCTTGCGTCCTTCTTTCTGTCCATCCTTCCTTCTTTCCATCCTTCCTTATTTCCGACCGTCCTTCCTTCTTTCCGACCGTCCGTGCCGTTCTTCCTTCTTTCTGTCCTTCCTTCTTTCCGTCTGTCCATCAGTCGTTCCTACTTTCCGTCCGTCCGTCCTTCTTTCTGTCCGTCCTTCTTTCCATCCGTCCGTCCTTCTTTCCGTCCGTCCGTCCTTCTTTCCGTCCGTCCGTCCTTCTTTCCGTCCTTCATTCCGTCCATCCTTCATTCCGTCCATCCTTCATTCCGTCCGTCCGTCCTTCTTTCCGTCCATCCATCCATCCATCCGTCCTTCATTCCGTCCGTCCTTCTTTCCGTCCGTCCTTCTTTCCGTCCGTCCTTCTTTCCGTCCGTCCTTCTTTCCGTCCGTCCTTCTTTCCGTCCATCCCGTCCGTCCTTCATTCCGTCCGTCCTTCATTCCGTCCGTCCTTCATTCCGTCCATCCCGTCCGTCCTTCATTCCGTCCGTCCTTCATTCCGTCCGTCCTTCATTCCGTCCGTCCTTCATTCCGTCCGTCATTCATTCCGTCCGTCATTCATTCCGTCCGTCCTTCATTCCGTCCGTCCTTCATTCCGTCCATCCCGTCCGTCCTTCATTCCGTCCGTCCTTCATTCCGTCCGTCCTTCATTCCGTCCATCCTTCATTCCTTCCGTCCGTCCGTCCTTCATTCCTTCCATCCGTCCTTCATTCTTTCCGTCCGTCCTTCATTCTTTCCGTCCATCCGTCCGTCCTTCATTCTTTCCGTCCATCCGTCCGTCCTTCATTCTTTCCGTCCATCCGTCCGTCCTTCATTCTTTCCGTCCATCCGTCCGTCCTTCATTCTTTCCGTCCATCCGTCCCTCCTTCCTTCTTTCCGTCCATCCTTCAGTCTTTCCATCCGTCCATCCGTTCTTCCCCTCAAGCCTGTATTTTCCCTTCACCCTGGGTGATTTCCTGTTTTCCTTCCTCTTCTTCCATAACTTTTCTATTTTTTCCGTCAATACAGACATATGAAGCTTCTTGTTGTTTTTTGCAGGACGAGTTGAACTTTTGAATGACGACATTTATTTAAAAATTGCAAAAAAAAACAGTGCAATTATACATTTGTCTTTTGGGTTTTTTATTCACCATGTTCACTATATGGTGACACTGAGGTGTCGGTATGATGTCTGGGGTCAGTACTATATGGTAACACTGATGTGTCGGTATGATGTCTGGGGTCAGTATTATATGGTAACACTGACGTGTCGGTATGATGCCTCGGGTCAGTACTATATGGTAACACTGAGGTGTCGGTATGATGTCTGGGGTCAGTACTATATGGTAACACTGAGGTGTCGGTATGATGTCTGGGGTCAGTACTATATGGTAACACTGAGGTGTAGGTATGATGTCTGGGGTCAGTACTATATGGTAACACTGAGGTGTCGGTATGATGCCTTAGGTCAGTACTATATGGTAACACTGAGGTGTCGGTATGATGTCTGGGGTCAGTACTATATGGTAACACTGAGGTGTCGGTATGATGTCTGGGGTCAGTACTATATGGTAACACTGAGGTGTCAGTATGATGTCTGGGGTCAGTACTATATGGTAACACTGAGGTGTCGGTATGATGTCTGGGGTCAGTGCTATATGGTAACACTGAGGTGTCGGTATGATGTCTGGGGTCAGTACTATATGGTAACACTGAGGTGTCTGTATGATGTCTGGGGTCAGTGCTATATGGTAACACTGAGGTGTCGGTATGATGTCTCGGGTCAGCGCTATATGGTAACACTGATGTGTCGGTATGATGTCTGGGGTCAGTACTATATGGTAACACTGAGGTGTTGGTATGATGTCTGGGGTCAGTACTATATGGTAACACTGAGGTGTCGGTATGATGTCTCGGGTCAGCGCTATATGGTAACACTGATGTGTCGGTATGACGTCTGGGGTCAGTACTATATGGTAACACTGAGGTGTCGGTATGATGTCTGGGGTCAGTACTATATGGTAACACTGTGGTGTCGGTATGACGTCTGGGGTCAGTACTATATGGTAACACTGAGGTGTCGGTATGATGTCTCGGGTCAGCGCTATATGGTAACACTGATGTGTCGGTATGATGTCTGGGGTCAGTACTATATGGTAACACTGAGGTGTTGGTATGATGTCTGGGGTCAGTACTATATGGTAACACTGAGGTGTCGGTATGATGTCTGGGTCAGTACTATATGGTAACACTGAGGTGTCGGTATGATGTCTGGGGTCAGTACTATATGGCAACACTGAGGTGTCGGTATGATGTCTGGGGTCAGTACTATATGGTATCAATGACGTGTTGGTATGATGTCTGAGGTCAGTACTATATGGTAACACTGAGGTGTCTGTATGATGTCTGGGGTCAGTACTATATGGTAACACTGAGGTGTCTGTATGATGTCTGGGGTCAGTACTATATGGTATCAATGACGTGTTGGTATGAATAATTGAAGAATTAAAGAAACAAAAAAAGAATTGCGCTCTTGCCCAATTTTCCACGATCCGCAGTTACAGTCAAACATTTATTCTGACAATCAAAATCTATATCCATTTTTATTTTAAAGAGAACCGTCACCCCATTTTTGTGTATTAAAATAAAAGCTCCCTTTTTTATCAGGGACTATCCTGCATTCTAAGGCTGGGTTCACATTAGCGTTCCCCTCCGCAGCGTTCTGCGTAGGGGATCCGCAATGTGTCCGCAGCGGCCGTCAGCTCCTATCTTTATAATGGGAGCGCACGGTGCTGCGCTTAACAGCGCATGACCGTGTGCACCCATTCACTCCTATATGTGATCTGTGCGCAGGCGGACGCCTGCGTACAAATCACACAGTCTATTCCGCACCAGAGACGCGACATGTTGCATTCCTGGTGCGGACGAGACTGTGTGATTTGTGCGCAGGCGTCCGCCTGCGCACAGATCACATATAGGAGTGAATGGGTGCACACGGTCATGTGCTGTTAAGCGCAGCACCGTGCGCTCCCATTATAAAGATAGGAGCTGACGGCCGCTGCGGACACATTGCGGACTCCTCCGCAGAACGCTGCAGAGGGGAACGCTAATGTGAACCCAGCCTTAGAATGCAGGATAGTCCCTGATAAAAAAGGGAGCTTTTATTTTAATACACAAAAATGGGGTGACGGTTCTCTTTAAAATAAAAATGGATATAGATTTTGATTGTCAGAATAAATGTTTGACTGTAACTGCGGATCGTGGAAAATTGGGCAAGAGCGCAATTCTTTTTTTGTTTCTTTAATTCTTCAATTATTCATACCAACACGTCATTGATACCATATAGTACTGACCCCAGACATCATACAGACACCTCAGTGTTACCATATAGTACTGACCCCAGACATCATACAGACACCTCAGTGTTACCATATAGTACTGACCTCAGACATCATACCAACACGTCATTGATACCATATAGTACTGACCCCAGACATCATACCGACACCTCAGTGTTGCCATATAGTACTGACCCCAGACATCATACCGACACCTCAGTGTTACCATATAGTACT
Source organism: Allobates femoralis (assembly GCA_033576535.1). Lineage (NCBI taxonomy): Eukaryota > Metazoa > Chordata > Amphibia > Anura > Aromobatidae > Allobates > Allobates femoralis. The sequence continues at coordinate 541,722,390 of JARQOC010000002.1, forward strand.
GACCCCAGACATCATACCGACACCTCAGTGTTACCATAATAGTACTGACCCCAGACATCATACCAACACCTCAGTGTTACCATATAGTACTGACCCCAGACATCATACCGACACATCAGTGTTACCATATAGCGCTGACCCGAGACATCATACCGACACCTCAGTGTTACCATATAGTACTGACCCCAGACGTCATACCGACACCACAGTGTTACCATATAGTACTGACCCCAGACATCATACCGACACCTCAGTGTTACCATATAGTACTGACCCCAGACATCATACCGACACCTCAGTGTTACCATATAGTACTGACCCCAGACATCATACCGACACCTCAGTGTTACCATATAGTACTGACCCCAGACATCATACCGACACCTCAGTGTTACCATATAGTACTGACCCAGACATCATACAGACACCTCAGTGTTACCATATAGTACTGACCCCAGACATCATACAGACACCTCAGTGTTACCATATAGTACTGACCCCAGACATCATACAGACACCTCAGTGTTACCATATAGTACTGACCCCAGACATCATACCAACACGTCATTGATACCATATAGTACTGACCCCAGACATCATACAGACACCTCAGTGTTACCATATAGTACTGACCCCAGACATCATACAGACACCTCAGTGTTACCATATAGTACTGACCCCAGACATCATACCGACACGTCAGTGTTACCATATAGTACTGACCCCAGACATCATACCGACACCTCAGTGTTACCATATAGTACTGATCCCAGACATCATACCGACACCTCAGTGTTACCATATAGTACTGACCCCAGACATCATACCAACACCTCAGTGTTACCATATAGTACTGACCCCAGACATCATACCGACACATCAGTGTTACCATATAGTACTGACCCCAGACATCATACTGACACCTCAGTGTTGCCATATAGTACTGACCCCCAGACATCATACCGACACCTCAGTGTTACCATATAGTACTGACCCCAGACATCATACCGACACCTCAGTGTTACCATATAGTACTGACACCAGACATCATACCGACACCTCAGTGTTACCATATAGTACTGACCCCAGACATCATACCGACACCTCAGTGTTACCATATAGTACTGACCCCAGACATCATACCGACACCTCAGTGTTACCATATAGTACTGACCCCAGACATCATACCGACACCTCAGTGTTACCATATAGTACTGACCCCAGACATCATACCGACACCTCAGTGTTACCATATAGTACTGACACCAGACATCATACCGACACCTCAGTGTTACCATATAGTACTGACCCCAGACATCATACCGACACCTCAGTGTTACCATATAGTACTGACCCCAGACATCATACCGACACCTCAGTGTTACCATATAGTGAACATGGTGAATAAAAAACCCAAAAAACAAATGTATAATTGCACTATTTTTTTGCAATTTTTAAATAAATGTCGTCATTCAAAAGTTCAACTCGTCCTGCAAAAAACAACAAGAAGCTTCATATGTCTGTATTGACGGAAAAATAGAAAAGTTATGGAAGAAGAGGAAGGAAAACAGGAAATCACCCAGGGGTGAAGGGAAAATACAGGCTTGAGGGGAAGAACGGATGGACGGATGGAAAGACTGAAGGATGGACGGAAAGAAGGAAGGAGGGACGGATGGACGGAAAGAATGAAGGACGGACGGATGGACGGAAAGAATGAAGGACGGACGGATGGACGGAAAAGAATGAAGGACGGACGGATGGACGGAAAGAAAGAAGGACGGACGGATGGACGGACGGATGGACGGAAAGAATGAAGGACGGACGGAAAGAATGACGGACGGACGGAAGGAATGAAGGACGGACGGAAGGAATGAAGGACGGACGGAAGGAATGAAGGACGGACGGAAGGAATGAAGGACGGACGGAATGAAGGACGGACGGGATGGACGGAAAGAAGGACGGACGGAATGAAGGACGGACGGGACGGACGGAAAGAAGGACGGACGGAAAGAAGGACGGACGGAAAGAAGGACGGACGGAAAGAAGGACGGACGGAAAGAAGGACGGACGGAAAGAAGGACGGACGGAAAGAAGGACGGACTGGATGGACGGACGGAAAGAAGGACGGACGGAAGGACGGAAAGAATGAAGGACGGAAAGAATGAAGGACGGACGGATGGACGGAAAGAATGAAGGACGGACGGACGGAAAGAATGAAGGACGGACGGATGGACGGAAAGAATGAAGGACGGACGGATGGACGGAAAGAATGAAGGACGGACGGAATGGACGGAAAGAATGAAGGACGGACGGACGGAAAGAATGAAGAACGGACGGAAGGAATGAAGGATGGACGGATGGACGGAAGGAATGAAGGACGGACGGACGGAAAGAATGAAGAACGGACGGAAGGAATGAAGGACGGACGGATGGACGGAAGGAATGAAGGACGGACGGATGGACGGAAGGAATGAAGGACGGAAGGAATGAAGGACGGACGGAATGAAGGACGGAATGGACGGAAAGAAGGACGGACGGAAAGAAGGACGGACGGAAAGAAGGACGGACGGAATGAAGGACGGATGGATGGATGGATGGACGGAAAGAAGGACGGACGGACGGAATGAAGGATGGACGGAATGAAGGATGGACGGAATGAAGGACGGAAAGAAGGACGGACGGACGGAAAGAAGGACGGACGGACGGAAAGAAGGACGGACGGATGGAAAGAAGGACGGACAGAAAGAAGGACGGACGGACGGAAAGTAGGAACGACTGATGGACAGACGGAAAGAAGGAAGGACAGAAAGAAGGAAGAACGGCACGGACGGTCGGAAAGAAGGAAGGACGGTCGGAAATAAGGAAGGATGGAAAGAAGGAAGGATGGACAGAAAGAAGGACGCAAGGACCAACGGAAGGAAGGAGGGATGGATGGACAGAAGGAAGGATGGAAAGAAGGATGAAAGGAAGGACAGATAGACTGATGGGGCGACGGACGGATGGAAGGAAGGACGGAAAGAAGGAAGGACGGGTGGGCGGAAAGAAGGAGGGACAGAAAGAAGGACGGACGGATAGATGGACGGAAGGAAGGACGGAAAGAAGGAAGGACAGATGGAAAGAAGGAAGGACGGAAAAAAGGAGGTACGGAAAGGACAGACGGATAGATGGACGGAAAGAAGGAAGGACAGATGGAAAGAAAGGACGACGGAAAGAAGGACAGATGGAAGGATGGAAAGAAGGACGGACGGAAAAAAAGGAAGGAGGGAAGGACGGATGGATGGAAAGAAGGAAGGACGGTCAGATGGACGGAAAGAAAGGACGAAAGACGGACTGAAAGAAGGACGGAAGGATGAACGGAAGGAAGGATGGATGGAAGGAAAGAAGGAAGGACGGGCGGACTGATGGGGCGACGGAAGGAAGGACTCCTCAACAATATCAAAATCCTTAGTATCATCAATATCTCCATACATACACCCCCAACACCTCACACTGCTGCAGTTACTGAGTGGACAGGCTGCTTCAATCAGTATTTGTGTCATTGGAGACACAGTGCTGTCCATCCTTCAGCCTGATACAATGCACCAGATCATGTGCTGTGTGAAGACATCAGTGACACAGAGATGTCATTCACACAGCAGGGGTTTGTTACAGTGTGTCACAGAAGCTGCAGCCCCCCATCACTGGGCTCACACTGTACATTCTCCTGATCACAGCCCGGACAGTGAGGGAAGGGAATCACTGATATGAGGGAGCTAGTCACTGTAATCACGGAGCGGCCCTGAATACAGCACGATTGTCCCTTCTCTGCAGACATCACTGGTGTCTGCACACTGTACATTCTCCTGATGACAGCCTGGGACAGTGAGGGAAGAATCGCTGATAAGAGCCCGGAGCTATTCATTGTAATCCCGGAGCGGCCCCCCCTGAGTGCAGCACATTGTCTCTTCTCTCTGCAGACTTTCCATACATCACTGTGTGTGGCCGGGGGAGGAGCAGCTAATCCGGGCAGCTCTGATCACAGCAATGGCTGCAGCCGAGGATCATTTTCTTCCTGTGGAGAGGCTGAGTCATGGAGATGGGGAGGGCGGGGATGTTGCTATGGGGGAGGGGATGGGGTAGAGTAGGTGGAAACGACCAGTGTTCATTATCATGCCAGAACACCCCCCCTGGTCGTTCTGTTCAGACACAAAACAAGTGTTATCTAGGAAACCCTGCAGAAAGCTGACACATAGTACATTACAGATTGTCAGCATTAGGCAGCCTGGATATGCACTCAGATTATGTGACGAACCCGGACAACCCCTTTAAGGAGTCCCACATTCTATTGTACTCACGTTTTTATCTTCATAGTCTCCTGCACCATATTCTTGAAATGTGGTAACCACAAAGAAAACTTATTAGGTCTATAATAATAATAATAATAATAAATCTTTATTTATATAGCGCCAACATATTCCACATTGCTTTACAATACAGTGGTTCATATATGAAAAATATACAATACAATACAGTAAGTAATTCACGGTTTTGAAGATTAGGAAGGGGTCAGCACCACCTTGCAGCGTCTCCCATACAGGGAGATTTCACCGCCGCCTGCAAGCTTTCCGCCCTTGGCTATGAAGGATGATGAGGAGGGTCCTCCCTGCTGCACCGCTCTGCACGCTCTGGTGCTCACTCCCAACAGTCTGATACGTCACATTAAGTTTTGTATTATAGGAGAAGAAAAAGAAGTCGCACTCAGAGCTTCTATAAACAGCGGTTCTTTATTGTGCTTCAGTGCACACAGCAGGTGGACTAACCTGCTGAAGCGCCTTATACGGCGCGAAACGTAGTGCCCCTCGTCCTCCCACCCGCATGCCACCACCTGCTGTGTGCACTGAAGCACAATAAAGAACCGCTGTTTATAGAAGCTCTGAGTGCGACTTCTTTTTCTTCTCCTATAATACAAAAATACAGTAAGTAATTACAGTAGAGAAAAAATACAGTACAATAATAGGAAACAATACAATAAGCATAGAATCAATGTAAAAAATACAATACAATAGATAAAGCAAAAATAAAGGTGACCCTGCTCAAAAAAAGCTTACAATCTACAACGAGATAGGAGTTACACAAAGTGCAGGGGCTTATTTTACACTGATGGTCCAGGCATCTTGAGGAAATGAGGGATAGACATAAAGTTACATGAATGGTCACCAGACAATCTGTGTAGACCTTTTGGGTTTGGTGGAGTTTGAAGAAAAGTTGTCGAGAGAGATAGTGAATGGGCTATATACAGTACAAAGGACTTCTATTAGGGAGCATGATAGGCCGCATTAAAAAGATGTTTTTTTAGGGAGCGTCTGAAGCCATGCAAGTCGTGGATAGTCCTGATTTCTTGGAGTAGAGCATTCTAGAGAATTGGTGCAGCTCAGGAGAAGACTCTAGAAAACCTATTTGACTTTCAAGTAAAGAGTCAGGAAAGTTATGACCCCTTAATACATTACAAGTGGATCTGTATCCGGTGTTTTAACTCAGCCCTTTTCACTTAGGGCCACGTCACACCTGTCGATGTCGGCGGCGATTTTTTTAGGCGACGCCTATCGCCACCGACGTTGCCAATGCCTCGCCCGGTGTAAATAGCCGAGGGTGACGCATTTGAGAGGTTGCCTGGTTTCACAGCAGCGCCTCATATAAATGGCCGATGGCAATACCACAGGCGATGGGAGCCGTAGGCTCCCATTGTACTGCATAGCCGCTGGGGTTTTGAGACCATGCCGCCTGTCAGATCGCCGGTGCGTTGCCGGAGGTGTCGCCCCATGTAAATGGGGAACGGCGACGCTGGCAGGGCGCCAAAAACGTGCGCGCTCCCGCCCGGCAGAGTGGCAAAGCTACTAAGGATAAGCGGGTCAACCTGGATCGAGTTCAAGCTGAATTTCATGAAATTTGCAGTTTCATGCGAATTCGAACATTTTGACATTTGTGGTTTGCCAAAAGAAAAAAATTGCCTGGCACAATTTCCCACACTGCTAAAGCATCAGAAATCAGTCTTATGTCATTTTGTGTTGCCCCTGTACCGCCCCATAATGCCTTATAGCACTGGCGAGTAGAGAGAGTATGTGTGTGCTCACCAATAAGGTGGTGCACTAGGGTGAGGAGTCCCGATACAAAAATATAGAGAACCCTGGCATACACGACAATTTAGACAAGAGTCAATGCAAAAATATCCCTTTATTGTATGAAGATCAATCCTGACAATCGTTTTAAACTCAAGGAGCTTTTCATCAGAGATAAGGATCTGTAACAATCATTTAGTATAAAATATAAAATGACAGTCAGAGTATAATAGTATAATATGATATATACACTACCAATCAACTTTAAATTGGAGCACTGTATACATTTTTCATACAATTGATTTGGGAAAACCGCAATATTGTCATATATGACAAAAGAAAAATCTATATAACAAAAAGGTCCCTGATTACCTCAAATGATGAGGAGCGGAGTTCAAGGAAGAGGATATACAGACGGCTCAAGAGATGTGACTACAAGAGTAGTGTAACTATATAGATATTTCTGTGAACAAGAGAAATAAGATAGGTACTAACTAGATACCTGTTAGTGTAAAAGAATTTGGATAATGAAAATTGTAAGTAAGATAATACCTATATAGCTGTTCCACTGGAAAATGTAGACTTGTATCTATCAATTAATGTCTAACAGGAAGACCTGTATGTATATTGATTATAGCTGTAAAATGAAAAGTAGGTGAATCAATATGTAACCAACTCAATGTATGTCTCCAAAGGGTGGTAATTTCGAGGTGGGGAAAATGTACCAGGAAACAAGAGGTTCAAGGAATGGAGGGAGAAGGTTGCGGCGGTCAGTGATGCTAAAGTGTTGGTGACCTCATGTTCAGGACAGTCGACGTCCCTCCCCGAGAAGTGGGCCTTAAGGCGATTGGACCTGTACAACCTTTGAAGCTACTGTTCGAGTGTAAAGGAGCTGAATGGGGGGTGGGGCAGAATAATAGACCCTTCTGGAGAATGTTATACTTGGTTGGTGAGAGGATGTGTGAGGAAATGTTAAACACGAGGTTGGGCCTACCTGTGCTCAGGTCCTGACCCCTTCTGGTCTGGGTCAGCTGCCTCTTCCCCTCCGCATTCTCCTTTTCTGGGGCGCGGTTGGCCTTATAGTGCATTTGGAATAGGTAGTAAGTCGCCACAGTGCCATCGATACACCTGTTTGTTTTTATAATCATCCTTTTCCCTGATGAATTTAGCCCTTTTTGTGGGCTTGGAGATTATTTTTGAAGTCGGCAATTGCTGTTGCCGTCTTAGATTTGAGATCCGATAACTCAGAGCTGGAAAAAGTCCCTGCCAGCTGCTCTTCTGTGATATGAATGTTCTCCTCGAGTGTCGTTATTTCTCTAGTGAGTCATTCAATGGTTAGTAGAATAATGGCCATTGAACATTTGTTTAGAATTCTCTTGTATTTGTCACAAAACTCTTGGTGTCTGAAAATAGTGTTGGCCTCAAGGATACCCTCAGGCCCCTTGGGATACGTTGGGCCCAATGGTACTCAGCAAGTGTGAATTAAAATAGTTTAAGAACTGTTCTGTGTTTCTAGATATTGAGGTATTCTCTTGACCTTGTTTCTCCTGATGGCATAGTCAAGAAAGGATCCACTAAGATAGCTTTTGACAATACAGTATGGCAGTTGTCTCCTCCTCATTGAATGAAAATAAAGGGCAGGACATCAGGAAATCTGGTAGTATTGGGAGCAAGACTCAAAAAACATTCCAGTAGTGAGAGTATATGTGTGCTGACCAATAAGTTGGCGCTCTAGGGTAAGGGGTCCAGATACAAAAGTATAGAAAACCCTGGTACACACGACAATGGAGACAAGAGTCAATGCAAACAGATCTGTTTATTGTATGAAGATCAATCCTGACGATTGTTTCAAACTCAAGAATAAGGATCTATAACAATCATTTAGTATAAAATATAAAAATGCCCGTCAGAGATGAAGTAGGGTCAGGGTGCACCGTGGGGCACCTGCTTGTAAAAGGAGTATAAGGATGAGAAGCATTGCTTTCCACGGGCCACTTCCATGCGTTCCACACGCCAGATGCCGGAATCAGTCCGGCGTCCATAAACAGTATATAACAGTGGTCTCACCGCGACATGGCGCACACTACCACAGCTGGGCACAGGATCATATAGGCACACAGGTACATCCAGGAGCTACACATGCACTCCTTGAAAGCTTGCTAGCTTTTCATCCTTATACTCCTTTTACAGCAGGTGCCACACTGTGCACCCTGACCCTACCTCATCTCAGGACACTATCTCACCCCTATGACCTTGCAAACACAGGGGTGTACTAACTAGGTATTACAATTCTAACATGAAATGAGCTGTGATAGTCATTATTCCTATCTCATCAGGTCTGTTAGCCAAAGGAAGATTGATCATTCAGTCTGAAACAAGACTATAATCCTTAAAGGTATTTTAGTTTTCCTATCTTTACCATCACACAATATAGCTTATTAACATTTCATATGCCTTACAGCCTAACTAAGTATCACGGACCTATACAAGCTCTAGACCACTCTGGCTGTGCTGCCCCATAGCCATAAGTGAACCTTCCCATTGTGGCTACCTGTCCCAGGTGATTTTTGTCTTACTCTAGATGTATATTACTTGTGCTACAGTTGTATACATATTGATTTACCTACTTTTCATTTTACAGCTATAATCAATATACATACAGGCCTTCCTGTTAGACATTACTTGATAGACACAAGTCTACATTTTCCAAGGGAACAGCTATATAGGTATAATCCTACTTACAATTGTCATTACTCCCATTCTTTTACATTAACAGGTATCCAGTTAGTACCTATGTTATTTCTCTTGTTCACAGAAATCTCTATATAGTTGCACTACTCTTGTAGCCACATCTCTTGAGCCATCTGTATATCCTCTTTCTTGAACTCTGCTCCCCATCATCTGAGGTAATCAGGGACCTTTTTGTTATATAGATTTTTCTTTTGTCATATATGATGTGAATATAATGACAATATTGCAGTTTTCCCAAGTCAATTGTATGAAAAATGTATACAGTGCTCCAATTTAAAGTTGATTGGTAGTGTATATATCATATTATACTATTGTACTCTGACTGTCATTTTTATATTTTATTTTAAATGATTGTTATAGATCCTTATCCCTGATGAAAAGCTCATTGAGCTTAAAACGATCGTGAGGATTGATCTTCACACAATAAACAAATATTTTTGCATTGACTCTTGTTTCTATTGTCGTGTGTGCCAGGGTTCTCTATATTTTTATAGCACTGGCGGACTCAGACAAAAAAAGTCCAATGTGCAAAATCAATATATGGGCCCTCTCCAGTAAAAGCGCTCATCATAATGCACAATTACACCTGTTTTGAGGTAGAAAAGAGCCCCCTAACCACTTGGACCCCTGTGCACAGGCTGCACCAATGTCCACCCTTGCCTTGTCACCATGACCTCTTATGGATTATCATACCTTCTAAAGTGGTGTTCAGTCCCTGTTTCATTATAGACCAACAGTTCCTAACAGAGGACAGTTTGTTTGACAAAGTAATTAATTACCAAGATTACCGATATGTAGACAAACAATAATAGTGAGCAAAACCAAAATCAATAATAAAAGCTGCAAACAGAAATGCCACATTTGATTAATGATAAAATCCGTTATCTGCTAAATCAAATAAAACAATAAACCATCATTGTAGATAAAATTCCAAAAGAAAGTAGCACAAATTATTTGGGTCACAAGTGATTGGAAATATGTTAAATACCGTATATACTCGTGTATAAGCCGACCCGTGTATAAGCCGACCCCCCCTATTTTTGCCCCCAAAAACTGGGAAAACTTATTGACTCGCGTATAAGCCGAGGGTGGACTCCAGCACAGGTATACAGTCCTCAGCAGTGTGGTATACAGCCTTGAGCACAGGTATACAGCCCCCAGCAGTGTGGTATACAGCCCTCAGCACAGGTATACAGCCCTCAGCATAGTGTATACAGCCCCGAGCACAGTGTATACAATACAGCCCTCAGCACAGTGTATACAGCCCTCAGCACAGTGTATACAGCCCTCAGCACAGTGTATACAGCTCCCAGCACAGTGTATACAGCTCCCAGCACAGTTTATATAGGACCCCATCCCTGGTATACAGGCTCCCCCTCACAGTATGGCGCCCCCCCTCACAGTACCGCCCCCCCCATGCTGCCGCTGCTCACTGTACAATAAATACAGTGTTATTAGCTCTCACCCGCCGGCGGATTGCTCCTGGCTGTGCATCTTCCCTCCTTCCTGCTTCTTGTCCTGTGACCGGGGCTCACCGCGATGACGTCACCGGCCGGTCACATGACACGCAGGGTGGAGGGAGGATGCACTGAGCGATCCGCCGGTGGGTGAGAGCTAATAACAGTATGCAATGTACAGTGAGCAGCGGCAGCATGGGGAGGCCTTACTGTGGCGGGGGGTGCCATACTGTAATGGGGAGCCTGTAATGCTATATGCACTGCTCCCCCCGCGGATGGGCGGGGGATGCAGTACATATCATGAATAAGTTATGAGGGGCTCCACGTGATGAGCCGCTCATATTACAGCCTTCCCCCACCTCCTCCAGCCTCCTCCTGCCCCCGGACACAGCCCCCACTTCACACAAAAGTGTATGACTCGTGTATAAGCCGAGGGGGGGACTTTTCAGCCCAATTTTTGGGCTGAAAAAGTAGGCTTATACACGAGTATATAAGGTAATACTACTATGGTAAAAATAATTAATAGATAATACAAGTCATTACATATAGTAGAACTACTTAATGTGCAAGTTCATAAGTATCTACTATATAAACATCTAATGTTCTCTGTCTGTCACGGAAATCACACGCTAATGCTGATTGGTTGAGCCCACCGGGCGGACCAATCAGCGCTGGCGCGCAATTTCTGTACACAGACAGAAAGTGAACAGAAGATGGCGGCCGCTAGCGTGGCACAGCGGACTCCCACCGCAGCCTCACCACAGCCTCCACAGCCTCAGCGCAGCCTCCTGTTACTAACCCCCGCCACAAGCCGCCCACTGACACCGGGGACCGGGGGCTGCTGGGGTCGGTGCTCTCAGGGTGCAGGAAGCGCGCATCATGCGGCTCCTCCACACTCTCCTCCTTCCTATAGCCGCACAGTCTGTCACAAATAGTAAATATAAGGCGCACTTTTCTTCCTCCAAATTTTGGAGGAAAGTGTGGGGAGCGTCTTATAGTCAGAATGTAGTTTCTTACTGCACAATGTCTTGCTGTTAGGAGGGGCAATGGTGGATTGGGAGAACAGGAGGGAGAGAAAGGTCTCTGCTGCTGGAATCCAGCTACTAGGAAACCATGTGGGCCTGCAGCTTAAATTACTCTAATATTCACTGCTTTTGGGGCGGTGCCCCATGCCCACCTGTCATTCAGCTAATGAATATTACTTTACTTTAAACATCTGGCATATGTGGTTGCTCCAGCAGGATTCCTGCAGCGGCTGGGGAGATCATGTGTGTGCTGGGCTGGGAAGAAAGAGCAGGGACCACAGCAGTCATGCCTGCCCCAGAGGGAGTATCACTGCAGTGACAGGGCCAGGTGCAGCATACCTGAGGAGCACAACGCAGAAGAATCTCATCTTACAGGACCTTTAGTGATGAAATGAAGATGCAGGTCTGAAACAGCACATGACAGTACAAAGCCCTCCCTATTCATTACATCACTGCAGGTCCTGTAAGAGATAGTCTTCCTTGTTTCTAGTGCAGTGACTGTAGGACCTGCGGTGATGTAACGAATAAGGAGAGCTTTACGCTGTCATGTGCTGCTCCAGTCCTGCCTCTTCATTAAGTCACTTCAGGTTGTCTGTGGTTTTTAGCAAGGGAGGAGTAGACAAAGCAATTAATGTGAGCACACCATGTAGAAAATAAGAATAAATTGTTAATAAAGTACTCTGTAATACAAGCAGTCTACAACACCTGTGGTGAACTATAAGTCTCAGCATAGTTCTCCCATGAGATCTTAAATCAGCACTCCAGTGGGTTTTTTTAGCACTAGAATGGTGCTTAAGTCTAGGGTCACACTTGGCATGAATTTTTTTAGTGCCTTAAAAAAAAGCATGCGTTTCTGCATGCTTTTTTCATTTCAGCATGCGTTTTTTAAGGTGTCTGATGGCACCCTGCGTTTTTGCATGCGTTTTTAAATTAGCACCAAAAAATAGTGCAAGCAGAGTTTTTTTGTGCTGTTTTAAAAACGCATGCAGGTTTTTTAACATGGGCCCCTATGGAAAATGCATGCGTTTTTGGATGCTACTAAATGGTACTAATGTACCATGCGTTTTTGATGTCAGCTACTCACATAAGTGCAAAAACTCATGCCAAAAATGCATGGCACTTTAGGCATGCGTTTTTGCTATTAAGACATGCGTTTTTGCTATTAGGGCATGCGTTTTTTAACATGAGGGCCAATGGGTGCGTTTTTACATGCTTTTTTTAAAAACGCAGGTCCCAAAAAAGCATGAAAAATCTGCAAGTGTGACCCTAGCCTTAAATAGAAACCTTGTGCCCCCATTCTTATACTCACCCTCCAGTGTCTTCATATCGTACTTTAGCGACATCACACCAGTCCTGTGGCACCATCTTCTGCCCATAACTTCCAACTAAATAACATACTAATTATATATAATAACATGACATATAATAGTATGTTATTTATGTATTTATGTTATTAAATATTTTACCATATTTTATGCTTCAAATATTTTTTTCACTATTTTCCACCTCTAAAACCTAAGTGCATCATATAGTCAGAATCATATGGTACATAAAAATGACAATGAGTAAGCCAAGTATAATAGCATATGAAAATAATTAGACATACCCATCACTTGATCTCCATGCGCCAAAGCACGTTTCACACTTTACTTCCTCAGGGGAAGAATGCTAAATTCCTATCTATTTAAATATCCTTTTTGACAATGTTTGTTTCAGTGGCTGGGCTAGTTTCTGCACTATGTACACTGTGTGACGATGTGTACAATAACATTGAGCTTACCTCCTGGCTAAGATCAACAGCAATGAACCAGCACCAGTGTGCTGTGTCATAGAATTACCTGCCAGGCAGAGATCAGGGCTAGCCATGCAAGTGATGTCACTTGTTAGGCCTTGTCCACACATACCAATGCGTTTTTTTAGCCCTTAGAAAAACTGATCAGTTTTTCTAAGGGTGCCAAATAGTGTCCCCTGTGGTTCTGAACGTTTTTGAGAAGTTTTTGGACTTAGTCAATTTTTCATTAAAAACGCATATGCGTTAAGGCATGCGTTAATGCAGGTGCCTATATGTGCCATGCATTAACAAATGCGTTTCGCATGGGGCCCCATGTTAAAAAAACGCACGCGTTTTTTAAACAACCCATGTGTTTTTTTACAGCACCCAGTGTTTTTTGGAATGGTGAAAAAAAAACGCATGTGTTGTTAAAAAATGCAGCTACACTTAAGCACACCATGCGTTAACGCATGTGCTTTTTTATAAACAGCTAAAAAACACAGAGAATGCCAAAAAAGCTGGTATGTGTGAACAAGTTATTATCTCAAAAGTCCACCAACTGTCAATGCCTCACCTTACACAAAACCACTTCAAAATCACCCAGAATTCCCTATCAAGGGAATAGAAATTGTACTCATTATTCATCTGAGAGCCCTTGATAGGGAATTCTGGGTGATTTTGAAGTGGTTATGTGTGAACAAGGCCTTAGGGTGACATTGGTCCCTTCATGCTGGGTAATCCTCTAAGACGATGCACTGACAATGTGCTCCAGTGCGGAATCATTACTGCTGATCTGAGCATAGCAGGCAGGGAGTAGACCAGCCTCTGATCACTGATGATGCATCACTATATGGAGGGAGAAGAGGCTAGCGTAGTGATCACAGCCTCTACCCTCTGATGATAATTCAGTTGACTATCCCAGCATACCATGAGTTTCTCAAATGAAGCGTCATCAGGAAGAAAGTTGTAAAAAAAAGAATGAAAAGCAGTTAGATAGTATAGTTGAGGAATCATACAGAATTTTAAATTAAAGTTTATTAAAAAATCATTTACATTGTGGCATTAACTATACAGGCATGTAAGAGAAAGTTAAGATGGATTTCAGAGCATTCCACAAAATCAGCTTGTCATTGTGTGCATTGGTGACGTAGGGTGCAAGCTTTGTAATATGCCATGAATATTTTGCCCCTGGCACAAAACTGGAAAACTGTCAGAATACATTATGCAGGATTTTGCATACCTAAGGTAAGATATCTGATATGTGTAGCTGCATCAAGTACTGTAACTTAGCTAAAGTACTTGGGTGAGCTGCAGTACCAGTCATATTTAGACTTATATCCAATGTACATTGATAGCCTTTCTTAGGTAGATAGTAGTGATGGGCGAGTCCTAAATTACTCGGAATTGCTTGACTCTAGCAAGTCCGAGCCCGGGACTCGCTACTCGTTGCGAGTCTAGCGAGTCCAATGTTAATGAATAGGGAAGCGAGTAATAGCGAGTAATGTGCGATTTACAAATCGCAGATGTGTCTCGGAAGCTTCAGGCTCTATCTGCTACAATAGCTAAATCATGTTTAATAGGCTCCCGCTGTTACTTCCGGGGCCGCCTATTAAGCTCATTACATATTCACTGCACTGTCAAACTAACAGCCAATCACAGGAGCTCACACTCTGTGGGAGCCTCTGTGATTGGCTGTTGTAATCAGACTTGATTTTCTCAATCTGGACAGTGATTCTGCTTGGTTGCCATACACATTAGTGTATGGCAACCAACCTGGCGTTGTAGGGTGTAAAATAAATAATTATTTAAAAAAAAACGTGTGGGGCTTCGCAGCATTTTTAAGTCTAGCCCGATAAAAGCAGACAGCTGCGAGATGCCACCCTCAGCTGCTTAATTTCCCCTTGGAAATTGCATGCCAGCCAAGGTAAAACTAGGCAGCTGAGGGCTGGTATTCTCAGCGGGGTGAGGGCCCATTGTTATAGGGCCCCCCACGCTAAAGAATAGCAGCCCGCAGCCGCCCCTGAAAATGGCGCATTAATAATAAGCGCCATTTCCAGGTGCCTTACCGGGCTCTTCCAGCGGCCCTGGTGGCGGTGGCACGCTGGGTAATAAAGGGGTTAATACCAGCTTTGTTATACAAGCTGGTATTAAGCCCGAGATTCTTAATGTCAGGCCTGGTTTGACCCGGCCACTAAGAATCTCCAATAAAGGGTTAAAAAAAACACCACACAGGAAAAATTATTTATTAAAAATAAAGACACAGACAGCATTAGGGACTCCATCTGTATTACCACCACATATCCCTCCAAAGACCCAGGTCTTCTCTCTTCTTTCTTCTCTCTTCTGTCTTCTGTCTTCCTTCTTCTTCTTGTTGAACTCATTCAGCTCTGCTACATCACACATCACAGAGTAGGGGGCGGAAATGTGCTCCCCTGCTGTGTGATGAGTCAGTGAGGCTGTGAGCATTAAGCGGTGACGTCACCGCCGGCCCCGTTGCTATAGTAACCAAACTATCGGTTACTATAGCAACGCTTCAGCAGTGCCGACAGCACAGCGCCACTACTCATTCATAAACTGTTGGCTTTAACTCCCTGCTTACCTATCACTGCAGCGCCGGTAAGCAGAGAGTTAACTGTGCTGTGACAGCGGCTGGTATATACGCCGCTCATACTGCAGCCGCTGTCACAGCACAGTTAACTCTCTGCTTACCGGCGCTGCAGTGATCGGTAAGCAGGGAGTTAAAGTATATATTAGACATGACTGCCATGAATTTCTATTAAATTGTTTTAAAAAAAAGCACAACACAGAGAAAATTTTTTATTAGAAATAAAAAAAAAAAGCGAAAACGCGATGTCCTCTCTGCTACATCCCTGTGCATAGATATAGATGTCTATGCACAGGGAGTGAGCAGACTGAGAACAATCTCAGCTCTGCTACATCATCTCTGTGCACAGACATTCATGTCTGTACACAGGGAGAGCAGGCGGGCTCTAGGACCCTGGAGCTGCGGCAGCCCGCAGGACCCGAGCCCGGCACAGAGCAGACAGCCGGACTCGTTACTGTGCGAGTTTCCCTGCGATTGCTTGCACAGTAACAAGTCCAATGCAAGTCAATGGCAATCCTAGTTTTGTCAGAGTCTCTGAGTCTCTGACAAAACTAGGACTGCCATTGATTTGCATTGGACTCGTTACTGTGCGAGTAATCGCTGGGAAACTCGCAGAGTACCGAGTCCTGCGAGTCCCTTACTACTCGCCGAGTATCGAGTCCTAGCGAGTAGACTCGCCCATCCCTAGTAGATAGTAGTGATTAGCAAGTAGTAAGATATTCTGTTTCGGATTGCTCTAACCAAATACTTTGAACTGTTTCAGTATTCGGACCCTAGTGAGTTCACCATTGGCTTGCATTGGATTCATTACTCATTACTCATTCAAAGTATTGAGTTAGAGCTATCCACATTTGGTATGTTCAAGCTAAAATCAGCTTACCATTACTTGCTATAGCAAGTAAGGGCGCAAACTTACTAATGTGCCATACTAGTAAAATGTCAAAAACATTCTGAAAGTGGAAAATCACAGTAGTGAATGTACTTTTGAATAGCTTAAATACCAATGAGCTAATACACTATATAGTATATAATTTAGATAATGTTATCTGAAACAATGCTATTAGCTATGGCAGTGCTCAAATAATAACCTGCAGGGCAGTGGAAATTTCAATTTGCTCTGCTTCTCTTGCAGATCTGTCAGCAGCCTCAGCCTGTTTTACGAGAGCTTGTAGTCCATTTATCTCGCCTACTGCAGCAACTACAATGCACAAACACATCATTTCATACAGATATATGTGAACCTGTAAAATACAGATTTTCGTCAGTAAAACACTGTAATAATGCAGTACACAATTTATACTTACACATTTGTTTAATTGATGTTGAGTTTATGGACATGAAAAACACAAGTGTGTATAAAGAATATTCTACATTGAAATAAGAGACATGTTTATAATGCAGTGAATCATTTCTATTGTTGTCTCTCTGCAGGATACAGGGAAATGTACTGAACAGACTTTTATAAGGTACTGTTCCTACCATGGAGCCTTCTCCAAACAATGCAGCTGTTTTCTTCAGTAACCAATCTGCATAATCATTACCTGACCGCAGTCATCTTATAATCAGATGACTAAGCTAAAGACACAGCGCAGCCTTACTGTCTTGTGCATCTGTTCTCATCTAATAGCAGATATGTGCCAATTTTAAATCTCAATAAGTTTTCTTTTTCAAATCTCTACTTAATTAGTAAAATTTATCAAAACAGCACCTGCTTTATATGACTACAACCAGATGTTTACCCTTGTCATGTAGGATCTCATTATTCTTCCAGCTATTTTTAGTCATAGACTAAAACAATTCTGTTCTTCAACTAAACTTTATTATCGCTATTTATTATCATAATGGTGTAGTTGAGAAATAAAAACTGCATATATTAAATGTACTCCATATGTTAACTTTTATCTCTCAGTTTTTGTATAATCCCTTCAGCCCCGAACCTATTTCCATCTTCGTGACCCGACCAAATTTTACAATTCTCACCAGTGTCACTTCATGGGGTAATAACCCTGGAAAACTAATGGATCCCAGTGATTCTGAAATTATTTTTTGAAGTGGATAAGAAAATTTTTTTAAAATAAAAGGGTATAAGCCCATGCTGCTGTATGGCGAAGATCACTGACAGATAGCCAAGGTCGATAATAATTTTCTTTTTATTGGTCAATGTGTTTCAAAACCAGATTTACAGGTTAGTCAGAGAACTAGACAGGTCTTGATAACCATAAACCTCCCATCCATGGGTGTATCTCATGTGTTAAAAAGAGACTATTTGTTTGGTCACATGGTCTCTGCGCTTGGAAAAACAGTGTGGGAACTCCGTAGTTTGATACCCAGCCAAGCTAAAGCACACAGATGGGAATTTCAGACCACTCAGCATCAGCTCAATGCTTGAGATCAGCTGGTGTGCACAGACCTTTTTGTAAATCTGAGTTCAGGGCTGGACAAAACTCAAACTTGTGTCCGAGCCCCGAGCTTGGACGTTACAATTATAGGAAGAGGCTGGGGGACTGTAAAACAAAGCATGTAGTCGATAAACTTTAGCAATAAACTTATGGGGTCCACGCCATGCATCCTGGAGTCCCGCTGTCCCAGCCGCATCTACTTCTGGGGCCGCTCATTTACTTCTTAGGATGTTCTCTGCACTGATTTTTCTTGTAATTAAAGATGAAGTTCCTACATGTGGTTTTTGTTTTATTTTTAACAAAACATTTTTTTTTTGTGTTGTGTTTTTTTTTTTAATGTTCACTAGAAATTCATGGTGACCATGTCTAATTTGGCTTGATGCCATGACTTTTGAGCTTAGTACCAGCTGAGAATACAAAGCTGGTATTAACCCCATATTACCCAGCGTGCCACCCCACTCCAGGTCTCTGGAAAACCTGAGTAAAGCACCTGGAAATGGCGCTAAGTTGAATGCAATATTTTAGGGGTCGGTGTGGGCTGTGGTTTTCAGTGCAGGGGGCCCAGAACACTTTGGCCACTGCATGCTGAGTATCCCAGCCCCCACCTGTCTGGCTTTACCTGGCTGGCGATCAAAACATGGCGGGAGTTCACACTTTTTTTTTAATTATTTATTTAAATTATTAAAAAAAATATTGGTCTTCACTGTATATTGATTGGCAGCCAAGGTATAGTCAGGCAGCTGGGGTGGCAACCCATAGCTGTCTTCTTTATCTGCGTTTAAAATCTAAAAAAAAAAGCAGAGCAATGCATCATTTTTTAAAATTATTTATTTTACTCTACCATATGAGTGACAGACCCAACAGCCAATCACAGACCTTGTGAAAGAGAATGGGTGTCTGTGATTGGCTGTTAGAGTAACCTTGAATCTGCCCATACATTCTAGTTGCTAGAATTAATGGGCTGGTTTCAGGTTACTCCAGCAGCCAATCACAGATGCCCACTCTCTGTGACAGCATCTGTGAATGGCTAGAATTTTCTTCAAACAAGCAAACCACCAGAATTGTAGTAACAACCTCATGTTAATTCTCATGATAGTCCTATCCTACTCTAGTGTAATTATTGGGACAGTAAAATGAATACTCCATACCAAATTAAACAGTGGAAGCCACTAAAAGGTATGTTCAAAATAATTTACACCTTTATTAATCAATAAAACCACAATGACAATACAAAACAAGATTACATACAGCAATGGTGAGGAGATACAAGGACAGCGCCATGTTCAGATAGTAACACACGGCTAATAACTCAAAGAAGAATTGTAATACTTGCATACAGATACAAAGGGGGTAATTTAATCACAAGGAGTTATTGCAGTGGAAACTCTCAAACATCAGACTCACCCATGATGCCCTGTATGCTGTGTGTTGCTTCTTAGCCCAGCCTCAGTGCCCTGGAATGTGAAACCCCAATGCACGTTTCACATTGATCGCTTTTTCAAGGGGCATCCTCGGTCCCGATCTGTAACACAGGTCTCCTAGAGAAACCTGTGTTTGGTATATGTACACAAACACTAGGTGTTTGGTCCAGACCCCGAATTTTACAGTTCGGGTTTGCCCATTCCTACAGGCCACAGCTGTCTGCTTTATCAATTACGGGGGACCCCACACCATTTTTTCTAATTATTTATGAATTTTTACAATAGTATATGTAGGGTAACCAATTACAGATGCCAGCACAGTGCACGGGGGTGCAGTCTGACTTCTAAAAATCCCTAATGCTTTCACAGAGAGTGGGTTGGGGAAGCAGGGTAATATCCATAAGGTTTAATGAGTGGACCCAGAAGCAGTGTGACAGTTGCATGGAAACTTGGTCGGTAGGTGTAATTGTCCTACTTTAATCCCCATTTTGTACCGGTAAAGACTGCTGATTGGCGACACTGAAGCATTTCAACAAGCTTTGTTTAGTTGGCCGAACCTGAACAGTAACATGGACTTACCTGAAAAGTCCATGTTCGAGACCCATGCACAGAGACTAGGTGTCCGGTACAGACCCGGAACTTTACAGTTCGGGTTCGTCCATCACTAACTATAACAGGTGCATGTACAATCCATTGAAACATTATTAGAACACATATGGGAAATACAGACATCTATAGGAAGCCTTTATTTTAATTAAAAACACTAGCTGTCATATTGTTTCTCACAAGAGCAAAAAAGAATACTAAAGGGAACACATAGTGGTGTTCTATGACCAGGTTTGCTTTACTTACATTTAAAGAGACCAAAAAATAATTATTCAATGCATTGGTACTGTATTTATACTGTAAATGTTTAATTTACGGTAAGTAAAAAAAAGGGAATCTCTACAAAAGATATAATTTCCAAAGCCATGAACAAAAGGGTTGGAAAGATAAGTGAACAGTGCTTGGAGCTGACTTCATATACGGTACAACGTAATTTTAAGATAAAGCACTTAAAGGTATTGGAAAAGAAATGAGCAAAATCAATGCCTAGTTCTGGGTTTAACAACTATCTCTGTTGTAAATGCAAGTTTTAATGTGGTCCTCCAATTTATAAAATCCATGTTATAAACCCTTCAATATACCCCAAAAGCAACAATACATGATATAGAAATGTTAGTTAACAACAAAAAATCTTTTGATCTCAATCTTTACTATTAAAGAGAACAGTTCATCAAATATTTTATGCTGAACTGGACACAGGATGTAATAGTGGCTACAAGGTGGAATAAAATATTTTTCTTCTTTTTATTCTACCACTTTGTTGAGAAGGTATTAGCAATCAAAGTATTTGTCATCTAATGGGTTAACTTTGGGGCCATGTACTTCTTATGGTACCTTTACACGCCGCTACAGAAGGTTGGAAACAACCGGGTGTCGGAGACAAATGTATCTTGCACCGTCAAAACAACCCGCGGTAGCGGCGTGTAAATCAGGTTGTTGCCACCCGTCACTGTTGACACCTGTTTCAGAGCAGTGATCAAAAACAGGTTGGTTTAAACCCGATGGTAGCGGCGTGTAAATGAGGAACAGGAAGGTTTTGCGACAAATAGTGAACACCCTGGGGCGTGACACAGCCTCCGAGATACCGCGCCCCATCAGCAATCATTGGTGGAAGCTCCTGTGTTATGATTGGCTGTCCCTGCATAGGGCGGCATATTTAAGGAGCTGACCAGTCACACTACACAATTGCAATAGCATCATGTATTAGCCAGCCTTCCTGCGCTGGCTGGCCAATCATGATGCTATTGCATTGTCCAATCATCGTACGAGCGTCTCGTAATCCACAACTCTGGCACGCCTATGTGTTGTCCCTGCTGCCCCAGGTCCTCCCATATTACCTTCTGTAGTGGCGTGTAAATGAGGGACGGTGCTCTACAGAAGGTAACTTGCGGCACCCGGCGGTGTCTCCAGGGATAGATTAAACCTTCTGTAGAGCACCTTGTAGCGGCTTGTAAAGGCGGTATCGGATACCGTTTGCAACCGTTGGAACGTACTCGTGCACGTGAGACACCCAGTTGATTCTACCCTTCTGTAGCGGCGTTTAAAGGTACCATAAGATGTTTACCATCAACACTCAGAGGAAAGAAGACCATGTGCACCACAGCCCTGATATGCTGGTGTACCCTCCAGCATGAGTCACTGTGGGGCAAAGGGCAGCACAGCTGAGCTTAGCTGTGTCACATTGTTAACCTGTCTATTAGCGCTCCTGATTTCTGAGATGTGTCAGTAATCACAATTATATCTGCCGTGCTGAAGAAGCTTGTAACTGCACTGCAGTGAGAACAGGCTATAATTAAAACACACAGAAGTTACCTCCCTGTTCTGCACTATTCCTGCAAAGTGATAATGATTTGATCTCTCTTCTCGAGATACGTAATGAGGTGTGGGGGCAGAAGGGCAGTACAATGCTGTGAGAGGAGAAGAGAAGGGTTTGTAATGTGACACAGCTAAACACAGCTTTGCTGCTGCTCCATGAGAACCGAGGCCATTTTCACACACATGCGTTTTTTAGGGCATCTCTGCATTTTTTGGTCTGTTAAAAAAAACGCAGGTGCGTTAACGCAGGGTGCATTTGAGTGTACATGCGTTTTTCAGCTCCACTTGCGTTTTTCTCCCCCAGTTCAAAAAACGCTGCATGCAGCGTTTTTGGGTGCTGGAAAAAAACGCAGGAGTGGTTTCCCAAAAACGCATGCGTTTTTTAACATGGGGCCCGATGGGAAACGCATGCGTTAACGCAGGGCAAATACAGGCACATGCATTAACGCTAGCGTTTTTGGAAACGGGTCAACAAGTGCTGGAAAAAAAAAATTCCAACAGCACCCCTCCCCCCCTTGGTCGACAAGAAAACAAAAAAAGAAAAATGTCAACAGCACCCCCCCCTCTCCCCCTTGGTTGACAAGAAAATAAAAAAAAATTCCACCTGGTCAGCAAACAATTTTTTTTCCATGAGTTTTTGGTTATTTGGTGAAAAAGTCCAAAAACGTTTTTAAAGCTTTCAGACACACAAGGAACATTTTTTGTCACTCTTAAAAAAGCGCATGTGGTTTTAGGAGTGCTAAAAAAACGCAAATTGTGTGTGAACAATGCCCTTATCTGAAAAGTAATAGTCAACTTTATGATTTTTAATTATGCAAGAGGTTAAACACGGAAATTAGTCTGTCTGTCATATATTTTGCATAATGCGAAATTTGCAAATATATGCAAAGATATTGAGAGGGTGTTTTCTTCTTTTATTTGAGTGTTGCTGTCTGCTTATCAGAGGCATACATAGAAATCATGGGGCCCCAAAACATTAGTTCTAATTTGGCCACCTCCACCTAACCAAAAAATAATATTCGGTAAGGTCATATAAGGGAATTTCTCACAACTTTGCAGGCCTTACAAAGTAATATTACTCCTAATGACCCTCATAAAATTCCCTTTCATTGACCCTATAAAGTATGATGCTAACAAAAGTGCCCTCCAAATACAGTATGATACCCCGAAAGTGAATTCCCCCACAGTACCCTCCACATGCACAATATGATGACCCTTTTGCACTTCCACAAAAACTACTAGAAAAAGCAGCATCAAAAAACTTACCATCAATGCCATAGACAAAAACCAATACTGCACTTGCAGGACGCAGTCAGACCCCACTTGTGTAGCAAGCTCTTTTGCATTTCCAGCAAATTATGATGACACCAACACAGTATATGCCCCAAATGTGAACCCCACACAACGCTCCATACAATATAATGTCCCCAATACAATTCTGCACACAGTATGATGATCCCAACTCAATCCTCCGCAAACTACGGTATATGACAACTCTAAAAACTATATCATGACCCCCCACTAGTCCTCCAAACAGCATAATGACTCACAAACAGTCATTTAGACAGCATAGTGGTCCCATACAGCCCTCCAAAAAGTATTTTGGTGCTTATACAGCTCTGCAAACAGGATAATGGCCCCCACATAGCCCTGTAAATAATATAATTGCCCCCACATAGCCTTGCATACAATATGGTGGCCTCCATATAGCCCTATATAAAATTTAATGGTCCCCATATAGCCCTCCATATGGTATAAAGCCTCCCACACAGCTCACATATAGTATAATGCACCATGTAATATTAATGCACCATTCAGTATAATGTTTATTACATTGCTTTCTATATAATATGGCCTTACATTATTTTCCATACACAATAATAGGCTCCATATTTCCTTGAATACATTATAACGCACCCTATATTGCCTTGCATACAGTATAATGCACCAAATATTGCCTTCCATACAGTGAAATGCACCCCACATCACTTTTTACTTGCCTTCCATACAGTATAATGGCCTCAACATAATCCTCCACACAGTATGATGGCCCATCATAATCCTCCACAGTATGATGGCACCAACACATCTCACTACACTGTGATACACACATAGCCCTGTATACTGTATAATGGCTTCCAACATAGCAACAGAAACAGTATATTGGCTCCCACATAGCACTCCATACAGTATAATGATCCACACAAAGCACTGCATAAAGTATAATGACTCCCACATAGCCCTCCAATGAGTATAATGCACTCTGACCCACCCACCACATGACCCTCCCTTCAAATAGTATAATAGTACCCACAATGAACTAAAAAATACATATCTCTTCACATTGCCTGTTACTGCAGTCTCTGCAGCGTAAAGTCTGAAATGCTGCTCAGCGGGTCTTTTAAAGTCATTGCGCCTGCTGCTCTTAGACGTCAAAGTCCGGACACAGAGGGAGAAAGAGAGAGGAGCAAGTGGACAGTTTTCTCTTCCAACATTGCTTTCAACTGTATCAGCATCCATGCAATAGAGTTGAAAGTGTGATGCAGGGTGGGGTGATTCCCAGCATTGGGTTCCCCAAACTCACAATCCCCGTATTGGCTGCACGGTCTGCTGCCATTGGCGGTATGCCACTCCTGTTTATCATAAAGGCGAAGAAGCACATGCAATCAATGAAAACTCTTACAATCCATATTTGGGCTTTTAAAACGTAACTCATTAGATGTCAAATACTTTGAGAGCTAATATGTTAGCAAATAAAAAGGAAAATCTTCTACATCCACTAATATATCGTGTTTCTATTTCAACATGAAAAAAAGGATAAAAACTTAAATTACAAAATGTGACATTCATAGAATTTCAGTCTTAAATGCAACCAGTTAAATAATGCAAATCAATATGGCTCCAACAGGAGTTGGAAGTTATCTTAATTAGTGATGAGTGAGCACTAAAATGCTCGGGTGCCCGATGCTCGGGTGGAGCATCTCGAGATGCACCGAGCCCAATGTAAGTCAATTAGTGACAGGCTCCGCCCACAGACTTCTGGCTATAAAACGAGTGTTTCTGGGAAAGGGCGGGAGGGGGGCTTATTCCAATCGTCGCAACATACAACACCTTGCTGTGCCCCCCAGAGGGACCCTAACAATCAATCTGCTCTGTGAAGTGCCAGCTCACTGTGTGCACTGAAGGGAGCTGTATACTTGTGTCACATCGATAATGATTAGTGATAAGTCTGTGCATCTTGGCGGTACTCGGTGCTCGCCGAGCATCCCAAGTACCGTGATACTCGTGCGAGTAACGACTAGCGCCGAGCATACTCGCTCATCACTAATCTTAATACATTTATAACAAAACCCTAGAAGTTTATTTCTGTTATCTATATTGAAATGACATCCTAACATAGTTTTACCACAACTGATGAGTATATGGATCAAAATATTCGCCTTTTTCACTTAGGTCACATTCAAGTTTCTGCAGTTTCTACTCAATTATATTCAACAAATCTAAAAAATGAAAAAGTCCATTGTTTTCTTTCCATTTTATAAGGTTGTTTCTGAAGAGCAGAGGATGAAGAATAGTTTGCCGAAATACGTGATAAAGCTTTACAAAGAAAGAGAGAACTGTCTTATATTAGAAATGTAAATTGTGCTTTCTTTAAATTGGATAAGAGAATTTTTCACTTATATTTAAGGTGGTAAAATATTCTCTAAAATGCTAAATTATGACACATAAAACATCAGAATTATAAAAGAGCACATAAAGGTTTTCAGATAAATCACAGTTGCAAACATAAGAGCATATATATTAAAATTGAAAAATCACTAAATATAATAAATATATTTAATTTCTGCTCCATTGATGCAGTTTGAAACAATTTCTGGGCTGTCGCAGGCAACTTTCAACCTACAAGAGATAAAGTTTAAAAAAAATATTTTCCCGAGGTACTTTTGAGCAGCAATGTAAAATAAGTTGAGGAGCAATTATTGAATTATGTCAAGTTTCAACATATAGAATGGAAAGTGCTGAGGGAAAAATCTGACATTTAGAGAGACTTTCTTTTTATTTTTGATGTGTTTTAAGCCTTTAAGCAGTTACTTAGGATACAACAGAGTGGGCTGTTTGAGGATGTTACTGGAGAAATGCTTCATCATAAACGAGCTGGTCAGTGAAAACAATACATATATGTGCCTAAAGAAAGATATTACAGTTGTGCTTAAAAGTTTACATATCCCAACATATTATTTGCTTTCTTGGCCTTTTTTCAGAGAATAATACAAAAACATTTTTTTCCAATCATGGTTCGTGGTTGAGTGAACCATTTATTGTCAAACTACTGTATTTTCTCTTTTTAAATCATAATGACAAACAAAAACATCCAAATGGTCCTGATCAAAAGTTCACATACCCCAGTTCTTAATACCACATATTGCCCCCTCTAACATCATATAACCCCCTCTAACATCAATGACAGCTTGAAGTCTTTTATGGTAGTTGTGGATGAGGCTCTTTATTTTCTCAGATGGTAAAGGTGCTCATTCTTCTTGGTAAAAAGCCTCCAGTTCTTGTAAATTCCTGGGCTTTCTTGCAAGAACTGCACACTTGAGTTTTCGCCAGATTGGCTCAATGATATTGAGGTCAGGAGAGAGAACCTTCACTTTGTTCTGCTGTAGCCAATGACAGGTCGACTTAGCCTTGTGTTTTGGATCGTTGTCATGTTGGAATGTCCAAGTACGTCCCATGCGCAGTTCCTGCGCTGATGAGTGCAAATTTGCCTTCTGTATTTTCTGATAACTTGCTGCATTCATCTTTCCTACAACTTCGACCATGTTTCCTGTGCCTTTGTAGCTCACACATCCCCACATCATCAGCTATCCACTTCCATGTTTTACAGTAGGAATGGTATTCCTTTCTTGTAAATTCCTGGGCTTTCTTGCATGAACTGCATACTTGAGTTTTCCCCAGATTGGCTCAATGATATTGAAGTCAGGAGACTGAGATGGCCCTCCAGAACCTTCACTTTCTTCTGCTGTAGCCAATGACAGGTCGACTTGGCCTTGTGTTTTGGATCGTTGTCATGTTGGAATGTCCAAGTACGTCCCATGCGCAGTTCCTGGGCTGATGAGTGCAAATTTGCCTTGAGTATTTGCTGATAAATTGCTGCATTCATCTTTCCTACAACTTTGACCAAGTTTCCTGTGCCTTTGTAGCTCACACACCCACACATCATCAGCTATCCACTTCCATGCTTTACAGTAGGAATGGTGCTCCTTTCATCATGGGCCTTGTTGACACCTCTCCAAAGGTAATGGTTATGGTTGTAGCCAAAAAGTTTGATTTTGGTCCCATCACTCCAAATGATCTTGTTCCAGAAGTTTGGAGGCTTGCATCTGTGCTGTTTGGTGCATTGTAGGTGAGATATTTTGTGTTATCATTCATATTCTCTCAAAAAAGGCCAAGAAAGCAAAAAAATCTGCCAGGGTATGTAAACTTTTAAGCACAACTGTACATAAATTCAAAGCTTTAAACTCTTCACACCTAGCTTCTTTCCACCTTCCTGTTGTGACCAAATTTGATGTCATTTTATGTGGTAATAACTCTGGAACACTTCAACATAGCTCAGTAATTCTGACACTATTTTTCATGATTTGTTGTACTTCATGGTAGTGGTTTATTTTGGTCGATATGATTAGTGTTTAATTATAAAAATATAAACATTTTACAAAAGATGTGTAAAATTAGCAATTTTCAAACTTTGCATTTTTTAGGCCATTAAACCACAGTAAATCCCACAAAATTGGTACTAAATAACAACTGGCCCATGTCTACTTTACATCAGCATACTAAAAAGGAAAACTGGAAGACAAAGAGCGCAGATCAGATCTTATCCAGATAAAACAGAGAAACCAAATAAGGAATAGGGATCCCCACCTGAAAGGGTTAAGGTAAAGTAACAACGATCTTAATCATGGCTGCTACAGTCTCCACAAAATAGGTAATCAGAAAGAGAGAATTAAAAGGAGCTAACACTGCTCTGCCATTAGTGATTTTATTCCTGAAGAAGGGGAAGGATTCATTTAGAGGTGTGGAGAGAACATTAATCCCACTGGTACTTTAAATAATTTTATAATAGGTATTGTTAAGTCGTGGAAATGAGAAAAGCCATTTTTGCCACAAAAATGTTGCTTTAGCCACAAATTTTTTATTTTCACAGGGTTAACAGGAGATAATAAAACATATAATTTGTTGTAGACTGATGCCTCATATGTGGTGGAAAGTACTTTTTGGGAGCATGGCGGGACTCAGAAGTAAGGGAATGCTTTTTGAAATTTGGAGCCCCATCTTGACTGGAATAGATTTCAGATGGCATGTCACACTTGACGAGCCCCTGGCATGCCAAAATAGCAGAAACCCTTACTATTTTGATGTTGTGAGCATTTTTAACCCACAAGTGATTCACAGAATTGTATAGCATTGAGATAAGTAAATGAAAAACTCCAATTTTTTCCCATTAAATTTGTCTATGGTCCTAAAATTAAAATTTTCAAAAGTGTTAATAGTAGAAAACAAATGGTACAATGTCTTGCTTAATTTCTCCTGTATATGCCAATAACCCATACGTGGGCAAAAACTACTTTCGAGGCATAGTGCAAAGCTCAGAAGGGAAAAAGTGCCATAATGGTGTGCCGATTTTGTGGGTGCCATGTCACATTGGCAAACCCCTGAGATGTCAGAACAGCAAAACCCCCCTCAGGTGACCCCATTTTACAAACTACACCTCTCAACAAATTCATCTCAGTGATGAGATCTTATTGACCCAACAGGTATGTCACTGAATCTTACACTATTGGGCGGTGAAGAAAAAAATAACATTTTCAACGCAAAAATTTTGTTTTAGCTGCAGATTTGAGGAAAATGAAAAAAACTGGTTAAAATGGCACCAACGAGACTCAGGAGGGAATTAATACTATTTGACTCTTGGAGCACAATTTTTCCTAGAATCGTTTTAATATTCCTAGCTAAAAACCGGAGTCCCATAGCAACCCGCTGTTTACCTTAGCAGCGATCACACACCAAGCTGCAGGAAGTGCGCTTTGTCACAGCGCAAAGGAAAACACTGCAGACAGTGCTTCCTGTGCGCTGTGATAAAGCACACTCCTTGTGTGACCGCTGCTAAGGTAAACAACGGGCTGCTATGGGGTTCACTGGCAGTACATAACATTAACGCTATGCCCTGCGGCTGCTTTTCAAAGATTTTAGCACTGGCAACAGGCTCAACTGTGACCCTAGCCGATGAGAAGAATCACCCCCCAAAAGTGATGCCATTATGGAAATTACCACCAACTGGGAAATTATTTACAGGTGTAGTGATGATTTTGACTCCAAGGGTATTTCTAGAAACAAACAGCAATCGATGTTGCCTAGTAAAATTGCAAATCTGCTATGAAAGTGTCCCGCAGATTTTAGTACTCAGTAAATTGCAATGCCCAGTATGTTGTAGTGCCCATACATTGTACCAAGATCTTGAGCATCTGGAGGCAGACACCTTGTAAATTGAGTTGGCTCTCATCGCTACAAAAATGGCAAACGTGGATGCTAAATGTGCTTTAGGCACACTGTGGAGCTCAGAAGGTAGGAGGTATTTGAAATTAGGAGCACAGAATTCAATGGATTTCTTTTGGGGGGTTAGCCATAGCATTTTTAAACTGTTTTTCTGTTACCAGTAACATAGAAACCCCCTATATTATCATTTGCAGATGACAGACCTGAGTGGGGACTTTTTTTTTTTGTGGATTGAGTTGACGTTTTTATTTGGAACATTTTACATATCATTTTGGATCACATTTATACCATGCTCTACACTGCACTGACATCAGCGTCTCCATCTAAATGTTTGAATGATGTGATTCAGATGAAACTATCAAGGGATCCATTCACTATAATGAGGCAGCAGAGATGCTCTGGACTCCATTTGGCCTCTGTTCAGCATAGTCTTTTTCATGCATGCTTAAAAAGACAGACATAGATCATAGGACAGGCACAGTCCAAAATGACTTCCTCTGCCTCATTATAGTGAATTTTCCATTGGGGGTTCTACCTGACTCACGTATTTCACTAATTTACACATAAATAGTGATGTAAGTGCTCAACGTAGAGCACAGGATAAATGTTAGCCGAACAGTACTGCGAACTTTGGGAGGAAGAATGGAT
Organism: Allobates femoralis; assembly: GCA_033576535.1. Taxonomy (NCBI): domain Eukaryota; kingdom Metazoa; phylum Chordata; class Amphibia; order Anura; family Aromobatidae; genus Allobates; species Allobates femoralis. The sequence continues at coordinate 541,752,540 of JARQOC010000002.1, forward strand.
AAATGAACAGATTTATTCTTCAAGTCGGTGCGATTACATTACCAGACTTAGGCTAGGGTCACACATAAATACAGAATTGCGTTCACCGCATCCAGATCCGGATGCGGTGAACGCAATTGTCTTCTGACATCCAGCAATCCAGGAACCGGATTGCTGAAGCCGCAATCCAGTAACCGGATTGCTCAGGATGTGTAATGTACGGCAGCAGGGATGAGCAAACTGTTTTGTGCAGTGTGTGAAGTGTTAATTTGATTAATAAATGTTTCTATAATGTCTCTAGGGGGTGCCCACTCCCCCTAGAGACCTTCCACCCACTCAGGTGGGCATATAATGGTGGAAACAGTTATGTACAGCAGCTGTCTCCTGACAGCTGCTGTACAGTTTTATGAATGAAAGTGCCTGGCTCCTCTGAGAGCGGCGTGCATACTATTGCTATTGCTATAGTATGTGCGCCGCTCTCAGAGGAGCCTGGCACTTTCATTCATAAAACTGTACAGCAGCTGTAAGGAGACAGCTGCTGTATATAACTGATTCCCCCATTATATGCCCACCTGAGTGGGTGGCAGGTCTCTAGGGGAGTGGGCACCCCCTAGAGACATTATAGGAACATTTATTAATAAAATAAATAGTTTCAACACTGCACAGAACACTTTGCTTATCCCGGCGGCAGCCGGGATAAGCAGAGTATATGCGCGAACCGCATAGCTCAGGATTTCACATCCTGAGCAATCCGGTTCCGCATTGCGGATGTTAAAACCGCTCCGAAAACTGAAGCCTGCATGATTTTTCACGCAGGCTGCAGAGCCAGAGACGGAAACCGGATTGCTTGTGAAGCAATCCGGTTTTTATCATAGGCTCCTATGAGCGTTTCATGATCCGGTTTTGAGCTCTTTGAAAGCTCAAAACCGGATCAGGTTTTAAAAAAAAAACTGATGTGTGACCCTGGCCTTATATAGTTTTTTTTATATTTGGCTACTATCACACAATAAAAAAATGCTTTTTTTTTTGCAAGATTTTGCATCAGCATATTTTGAGAGCTATAATTTTTCTAGATTTCTGTTGACAGAGCCATGTAAGGGATGGAGTTCATGTCTTTATCGGTACCATTTTTAGTCACATAACTTTTTTGGATCTTTTTCATTCCAATTTTTGTCAGAATGAATATGAAACAGCAATTCAGGAACTGTTTTTTGGTTGTTTAATTTTACATCAGTCACTAATTGGCAAAAGTGATAAGACAGGTTTATTCTTCGGGTCAGTACGATTATACCTATACAACATTCAAGACTCTTTATGTTTTGCTGCTTTTTGCACAATAAAAACAATTGTATAGTAAAAAAATAATTGTTGCTGAATTGCTCTTCTGAGAGCTGTGGCTTTTTTATTTTTCCATTGACATAGCTATATCATTTTCATCAATATCATCTTTATTTACATACAACTTTTTGAATGTGTTTTATTCCACCTTTTTTTCAGCAGTATGAAGATAAAGCATACTTTTGCCAAGTTTGTTTATTTTTTACCGTGTTTACTGAAAGGGTTAACTAGTGTGACAGTATTATAGATCGGGCTGTTCTGCATGTGACAAGACTTTTTTTTGTTTATTTTTACTTTTGTATAAATATAAGTGGTATATATATATATTTTTTCATTTTCTTGGGTTGGTGATTTTTTAAAAATATTTTTACAGTGTTGTAACTTTTTTTAAAATCTTTTTTACTTAGTCCCGCTAACTATTATTAGTCTGATCACTTGTATAATATATTGCCATACACATGCATGGCAATACAATACTCCTGTCAGTGTGACACTGAAAGATTTCCTCTTAGACCATGATGCTGGCATGGTCTAACAGGCCACCATAGCCAGCAAATCTGGAGGTCAATATTTTACCTGAAGTTGTCATGGTAATGATCGAAAAAAAATTAATAATAAATACAATAATAACATCTATTCATTTATATAGCACTATTAATTCCAAAGCACTTTACACTGTCCCCATTGAGGCTCACAATGTAAACATCCTATAAGTACGTCTTTGGAGTGTGGAAGAAACTGGAGTGTCTGGAGGAAACTCACACAAACATGTGGAGAACATACAAACACCTTGCAGGTGTTGTACTTAGAGGGTTTTGAACCCAGGACCCTAGCACTGTAAGACTGGTCCACCGTGCCATCCCTGAAAGATCCGGGTTTACATCATGGGGGTCCAGTTCACTTGGGAGAGGGAGGGCGTTTCCTTTTTCAAGCATCTAAATTATGTGATCGCTAGTGATCATGGCATTTAGGGAGTAAACAGCCAGAGTTAGTGTGGGCACCAGCCCTGGGTGTGACGGCTAGAGATCAGCTATCACTTAAGCCAAGCTCCTGGCGGCTATCATGCCCCGCATGATTGCCATGATTTACCCATTCGTCATAAGTCAGAACCCCTTCAAAACTCATATATATGGGTCTGCAAAGGTTTGTGAAGGGGCTACTGAAAACACAAATCAACTAAATTATATATTGTATAATTTACTGGACTCTTAGATATACAGTAGATAATACATAGCATAAAGATTTGCATGAGCTCTGTGTGATAAGATTGGTTCATGTACTTTGTATTTGTATTCCTACCATGAAGAGAACAAGTAGATGCTCAAGAGCAAGTTTCAGCATTTGAATATCTAAAATAACGAAAAAAAGGACATTTCCATAATATTACTATGTGCAGAGTTCCTATAGGGTTTTTGTCCTGCAGCACTTTCAGTTTTTCTACCGCAGCATGTGGCTAGACATCTATTCACATAAAAGACAGTGTAATCTGCGTAATTATGGACAATGCCATTTGAATTGTCATGATTTCCTATATATCATACTTTTAACTTTCGTAATTTCGGTAATGTTTTCCAAACTCGCGCACACATAACAGGAACTGCTAGAGATTACAGCTTAGCAGAGTGTGATCTGACTGTCAATTGTGCTCCTCAAGGTTTGGCTCAGTACATCCTGAACACAGACTATTTTAACGTAGTTATTTTCAGTTACTAGGCTGAATGGCTGAAAATACTGCATTTCATAAAACTTAAAGGAAAACTAAAAATACTGCATTTTATAGATCTTTAAAGCAGTATTGTATGGGTAAAAATGTGGATCAAACGTAACCCCATATACAAGACTAGGAATTTATGCACCATTTTAGTGATAATTTTGACTCCATCAATGTTTTCTAGAAATAAGCAGTAATCTATGTTGCTGAGTGAAAATAACAATTCTGCCATGATAGAGCACAGTATAGCATAGTGCCCAGTACATTAAAATGCCCAGTATATTTTAGTGCCCATACATTGTGCCAAGCTTGCTCAACTGGAGGCACGCACAGCATAAATTAACTGGCTCTCAATGCTACAGAAGTAACAAACAGCACTAGAAATCACTGCATGATTGTTTCCAGCATTATCCATTCACACGCACAGGCAAATCTCTTAATTAATAATTGGGAGCCTTTTCCTTGCTTTTGTATGTCTAAAGGGCGGGCCAGAAAGGATAGGAAACGTCACCGGTTTTCAGTCGTTCAGTGTGACATGTACATCCGATCAATGATAATTGGGCAGATCGTTCATCGGAGGTTTTTGAACCGGACCTAAAACCAAACAATGATCGTTTGTCCAACCTGCAGCATGGGTGTGTGTGACACCTTGATAACGATGTCGTTAACGACCTCGCCTATTGAGAAATGAAGGACGAAGGCGATCTAACGACCGCAAGTATCATTTGCTTGTCACAGAATCGTTGCATCATTAACGATATCTGTACGTGTGACATTTCACTAACGATCATTGAATGACATTCAAGCGATCTAGGTCTAGTCGGATCATTGATCAGTTCAACCATTGAAGTGTGAAACGGGCCCTTAAGGCTGACTTCACACCACAGTATTTGGCATCAGGTTCTGTCCAGTTTGAACCAGACAGAACCTGGTCTGGTTTTGCCTCCCATGTATCCCTAGGGTGCCAGATTGGTCCTATTTGGCCATCCGTTTTTGTGTTTTCTGAGCCAGATTCGTTTTTGTTTGGTTTTTTACCGTTCCCAAAAATGGAGCCTGCAGCATTTTTGGTTTACTGTGAAAAAATCAGACAAAACTAGACAGAAACGGATACGGGGCAAACCGGCGCCTATAACATGGGAGTCTATGGGCGCCAGATCCGTGAAAAAAATTGGATCATTTCCTGGATCCGATTTTAAGCACAGAGCATGCTCAGAAATCCTGCCGTGCAAACTTTAGCACCATGGACAGCACTACTTTCAGAGCAGGTTGTGAAATCAGCCCCAAGGACATCAGCAAAGTAGACACAGGCAGACTTCAGCACCACGGACAGAGGCAGAAAACGAATCCTGCAAAAAACAGGATTCGGGACCATATTTGGCCACACTTTCACATCCTGTCCTGTCAGGTTCTGCCAGGGTAATCCTGCAAAAAACAGGATCGACCCTGACAGCCAAAAACAGTGGTGTGAAGCCAGCCTTAGTCTATGTGCTGACACTGAGTATTCGGTGCAGAAATGTTCGGCAGAAAAAAAAACGTTTGTAAACTGCACCCTGTGCAGAAAAATGTACAAAATATGCAGATTTTAGTCTTTCATTTTTTCACTAATGTCAGTGGCAGGAAAGGCTGAAGGGCACTACTAATACACACCATGAATTGACATGACCATTGTTTTCTCTGGCCAAAAAAATGCTGCAAATCTGCAAGGAAAAAAAAAAAAGCATCATTGGCCACAGCAATTCAGAATTCTCATAGACTTTGCTGGGGAAAGGTTATACAAGTGTTTTTATAAAAGAAGGTGACAAAAAAATGCTGCAAAAATGCATGAAAAAAACGCACCTTGGACACTGGGCCTAATAATGCAGCACATACAAGCCTCAAGTAATAAAGCAAATAGGTTTAAATCGGTATACTTATAAACATAATATAGTAAAATGCTTTATATCACAATAAAGACAGCAGCATGCTGATACAAGTCCATCTCAGTGTTTTCGCCTTGCTATTGGCTTCATCCAGGGCATATCTCATATCCAAACGTGAAGCTGCCAAGAATACTTGTCTTTATTTTAGTTCTTCTGAAGGATCAGGCAAATTTAGTCATTATGTTCCTCTAGAACTATCCTTTTTATTGCACGTCTAATTCTATTAATAGCCACAGTGAATAATATCAGTTGAATTCAGTGCAAGACTACCTAATATGTCCAGCAAAAGTGGTCAGTGTCTGCCCCTCCATACTCCATATGGAAACACGACAGGGTAGGGGGTACTCGGATACCGGGACGGGATGGTACTTCGATGGGGAATCACGGCAGGTCGGTTTCCGGTTCCGTGCCCTGGACCCTCAGTGACGGGGATGGGGTGATGATAGTGGATGGGGGAAATGTTGTCGTGACGCCACCTGTGGTACCTGGTAATTTCGATACCAGCGCTGCAGGCCGGCCTCTGAGATGAAGTGATGCAGCTTGGGTGTTACAGCTCCCCACAGGTGGAGCTTTACCCCAGGGCAACGAGGGTGGTTGAGGGGAGTCGTAGTAGTGTCTCTGCGGTGAATGCTGTGGGCAGCAGCAGCGAAGCAAGCACACACACACACAATAGTCTTTGTTTCAGTACCTTTTACTGATGTCCGGTAACAGGTACAGTCCAGATGGGTAACCAGGTTCGTCGTGCAATTCAGGATTTTCACCTTTGAGAGTTGTGAGGCCACCTCTGTCTCTGTGTGCGGTGGTTTGGGGTAAGCTTTGCCTATAACAGAACTTGCCGCTGTTTCTCCCTCTCAGGGTTTTACTCTGTAACTGACAATGAGGACCTCCTGTGGGAATCCCTTCTCTCCTCTTGGGCCACTGGTCCTGTGCTTGGTAAGGTTTGAGTGTCTCTAGTATATCTGCTCCTCAGGGGGACTAGATCCTCCTGGTCCTTCCGGGCTTTTCCTGCTACAATGGATGTTTAGCAGTGTCAGACTCCGGTGTCCGGGTGGGCTAAAGGGTAACCAAATCAGTTCCCTTCTTCTTATCTCCTACTCCTTTACTGGCCTCCGTCCCTCTCTCTAGGGTGCTGCACAGCTGGTCAGTGTCCATTGGTTTTGGGCCTGGCGTGGCTCCAGCAACCGGCTCTCTCCAGTACCTCGCTTGGGCTGTTTCACTGTACTTAACTGCTCTTTTCACTGCTCAGAGCAGACTAATTAACTCCTACTCTCAGGCCTGGATCCTTATAAGGGGACTTGCTTAAGGCAGCAAGTAGAGCTACCCCTCCAGGTCTGGGGTGGAAGGTGTTGTGTGCTGTGTGTACCAAAGTGTAAATCCTTCCTTGCACCGGATGGGTCCTGTGGCAATCCCCAGCAGGGTGCCACACACGCATCTACAAGACAAACACTACTTGCCTGTAACCGAGGGTGGTAATCTCAGAAATCTGAAAAGACTTTAAGAAAAGATGTTGTACATCTGTTAGGGCTTGCAACAGCAATATAGCCTGTATTTTGCTGAGGGGTTAGAGGGGTTACACCCACTATTAAAATTCTAACCAATTGCATAATTCCAAAATTACTTACATAATATGGCTCTAAGACACTTTGCTCTTTATTTTGTTTTTGATAGTTTTACATTTAATTTTCATGGTAATATGTTTTTCTTTTTAGAGTTGTAAATCATAAAATTAGCAAGAATGAAAAAAAACTTTCATTTATGTGTGTACTTAAAAAAAAGTTTATTTTCCTTATCTTTTAATTAGATAAAAGAAAGCTTATTAAAAAATAATAACAATTATGACAATAATGTTTTGTATTTTAAGGACAGTACACTCTGATTTCTGCTGCAGACTTGCTGCAGTTTTATTGCGAGTTGTGGACTCAATTTAGGCTAGAAGCACACTATCCGAGTGACATGCGTGTTAGGCTAGGGTCACATTTGCGGTAGCAAATGCAAATCCTGATCCGGTTTTGAGCTGTAAAAATGCTCAAAACTGGATCAGGATCAGCGGCCCATAGGAGCCCATTATAAAACCGGATTGCACTACATGCAATCCGGTTACCGCTTCTGGATATACAGCCTGCAGTAAAAATCATGCAGGCTGCAGTTTTCGGAGTGGTTTGCAAACCGCAGCAGGCTTGCTATAATGAGCTCCGTGTGAATGCCTGTGGTAGCCGGATTCTTTGTTCATCTCTACTGCCGCATCTATAGCATCCATCATAGATTTAACTATTACTGCCCCGGGGAACCAGGCTCTACCTGCGGAGAGCCGTACCATCTCCAGCTGCCAAACATCATCCCCTGAGGTTCTGCAGCAGCCGTGGTCACCCTGACCACAACCCGTGGGTGGTGTCATGACAAACTCCCCTGTAAATATTCCCCCCATTACTTGCGGAACCCGGGACACGGTCCGGAACAAGACCGCCGTGATATCCCCAGCAGTACCCTGGTCCGGTACCGAGTACCCCGTCCCAGTGGGCTCCACAATTCAGCATCACGAACAGAATCTATTGTGCCCGGTAAAATGGGCATTGTGTGCCATGGTTTATGTGAAAAACTGTTTTAAAGCTGCGCCATAAGTACTGTAATTTTGAAAATCCGCCATTGCAAAGCACGCGGTGCCTGGGAAGAAAGGGGGCGGTACCCTGCAGAGGAGTGAATCCAGTCTCCTCTCTGGTGCTGACAACATCCGGCGGGGAAGAGAATCCCTGGTGCACCGTGGAACCTTTGTTAGGCATCCGGACGGAAGCGGAAGACAGGAGGGTCGACCTTAACTAAGGGGGCGCAGGATGTCGCAACCGGAAGAACAAGCGGTGCCGAGCAGCGGCGGAGCAGCCAGTGGAGCTGTAGTGCCGGATAACAGAGAAGTACCCGTCAGTGCAGCGGCGCAAGGAGCAGCACCTATCATGCCGTTCCTGATGCTGTATACTCCGGGAGCAATGTGGCTGCCCCAATACTTCGGTGAGCCTAACACTCTTAATGACTTTATTGCTAAGATACAAGCATACTATGTGATGTACTCCCTGACTGAAGCCCAGCGTGTCGGCATGATTATTGGACAATTAACTGGCAAGCACAGCGGGAGGTAGCGTTCTGGCTGGACACAGATAAAGATACTGTAGAGCATCTTGTAGCTGGACTAAAAGCAGCATTTGAATCTAGTGCTGACACCCGGGCTAAAATGAGGTTCTTTGGATGTCAACAAAAGCCTAAGGAGACTGCCAGAGACTATGCCTTAAACTTGCAAGAAGCACTCAAAGCACATAAAGTAGCAGAACCCGCCTTAGCCCCGGGAGATGACAAAATGCTAATTGACCAGTTCATAGAGGGCCTCTTATCCCCTTCTCACAGAGGACAGCTGAGTATGATGATTATTCAGAATCCTGAAATGACATTTGCTGAGTTAAAAGATAGAGCCATCCGTCTGCAGCAGGTAGAGGAGCCCCGGGATCTGAGCTTCACCCAAGGCCCCACAGCAGCACCTCAGCAGCCAGGAGCATCAGCCACATCGACCATGTCAGAGACTGCTGCTGAACACAGAGAGCCTATCTCTAATGAGGCCCTCAATCAAAAGATAGATGCCCTGACAGACACCGTTATCTCCATGACTAAAGTCATCAAGGAGCTGTGAGGATCCAAGCCTGCACCCAAGATCGAATTGGCGACCAGCAAGGAGGACGTCCCATGGATGAGGCCCAGGAGGTACCAAGCGATGAGAGGCCGACCCAGCGACTGCTATCAACCGGATGGACAGCCCATTTGCCGCCGTTGTCAGAAACCAGGTCACTTTGCCCGGGAATGTGCTTTAAGCGAGGATTCCCTGAGCAAGCGAGCCTCTGCTCAGAAGTAAACTCTCAAGGTCCTTCAGCCTTGTATGACAGATTCGTGGGAGGATGCCCGGTCATCCCTATTGTGTTGGATGGCATTCCCTTTAGTGCCTTGTTGGATACCGGGTCCCAGGTAACATCGATTCCACATGTTCTATACAAAAGGTACTGGGCTGATTCAGACATTAATAGTGGTCCATCTAACATTATAATGAACTTATGGGCTAGTAATGGTCAACTAATACCGCAGGTTGGGATCAGAGAAATTACCATTCAGATTGGGAAGGTAGAATTGCAGAACCAGGGTATTATAATTATAGATGTTAAACGGCGAGATCGTGAACCAGTAATGTTACTTGGAATGAATCTAATTGAAAAGTGTTTTTCTGAGGTAATTACTATCTTACAGCAGATCGCCGAGACTGCCAGAACCGGAAAGCAGAGGCTTCGGCACAAAGAAATAAAAGCCCTGATGATGAAACAACAGGTAGAAATTTCTGGAGGTGAAATCGGCAGTGTACGAGTAAGTGATCCAATACCCATTGTAATACCTCCCAAAACTGAAATGTTGGTCTGGTGTAGAGCCGCAATAGGCATTAAAGGGCAAGACTATCAAGCCCTGGTAGAACCCATGTACTCAGACAGTAGACCCACTATACTAACAGCCAGAGTGGTAGTGGAAGTAAACCGGGGAAGAGTGCCATTACGCCTTTTAAATTGCAGGGAAGATGAGGTCACATTACCAAAGTATGCTACCATGGCTAAATTGTTCACGGTTGATAACAATGCCATCACAGCCTTCGAGCCCTTGAACCCATCAAGTCAGGCGGGTGACAATGGCTCAGGGGAAAAGCTGGAGGATTGGTGCCAAAAGCTACATGTGGGTACCAGTTTTACACCAAAAGCATGGAGTATACCTGGGTAGTAAAAGAATATGAGCAGATATTCAGCAAACACCCGTTAGACATTGGGCAAATTAAAGGGTTAGAGCACACTATACCCACAGGTAACCATCAGCCTATAAAAGTGAGGTATGGACCATTACCACCCGCTCACTACCAAACCACCAAAGAGATGCTCAAAGAGATGAAAACTGCAGGGGTAATAAGAGACAGTTGTAGCCCCTGGGCAGCACCATTAGTGTTGGTTAGAAAGAAGGATGGGACCATGAGAATGTGCGTAGATTACCGGCAGATCAACCGCATCACACATAAGGACGCATACCCATTACCTAGGATTGAGGAGTCATTAGCTGCATTAAAATCTGCTAACAACTTTTCTACCCTTGATCTGACTAGTGGGTACTGGCAAGTTCCTGTGGCCGAGGCCAACAAGGAGAAGAAAGCGTTTACTATGCCGATGGGCCTCTGTGAGTTCAATTGTATGCCGTTTGGACTCTGCAACGCACCCGGTACCTTCCAATGCCTGATGGAGAGCTGCCTAGGACATAAGAACTTTGAAACTATCATCCTGTACCTAGATGATGTCATAGTCTACTCTAAGATGTATGAGCAACATCTACAAGACCTGGCAGAAGTGTTTGAGGCCTTATGCGGGTACGGCATGAAAATCAAGCCATCCAAGTGCCACTTTCTCAAGCCAAAGGTACAGTACCTGGGACACGTTGTGAGTTCAGAAGGAGTAGCACCGGATCCTGATAAAGTCACCGTGATAAGGGATTGGCCAAGACCTACTAATGTGAAAGAAGTGAGGCAATTCCTGAGCCTGGTAGTCTATTACCGAACATTTAACAGAGGATTCATGAAGTTAGCAGCTCCCCAGCAAGACATCATGGTAGGACAGTCAAAAAGGTCTTCAACCCGTAATCCTCCTTTCCAGTGGAGTGAAGAGAGGGAAGACTCCTTCAACAAGCTGAAGTGTGCGCTGACAGGAGAAGAGATCCTGGCATATCCGGATTACCATCAACCCTTTATTTTGTACATGGATGCCAGCAATGTGGGACTGGGAGCAGTACTGTCACAGAAGCAAGGAGGCAAAGAGGGAGTTACTGCCTTTGCAAGCAGGAAACTCCGGCCTATGGAAAGAAACCCCGAGAATTACAGCTCCTTCAAGTTAGAACTACTGGCAGTAGTTTGGGTTGTAACTGAACGTTTCAAGCACTACTTGGCAGCTGCAGAATTAACCATCTATACTGATAACAACCCATTGACCCACCTGGACTCAGCAAAATTAGGTGCATTGGAGCACCGATGGATAGCCCGGCTGTATAAATACAATTTTGTCATCAAATATAGGGCAGGCCGCAAGAACGGGAATGCAGATGCCTTATCCCGGATGCCACACCTGAAAGACGTGGAAGAGGAACCGGAAGAGTTGGAAGAAATTGAACTACCGGCCTTTCATCGTTCAAAGGTAGACAAGTATCAACCCGGCATCTACCAAAGAGAACAACAGGCAAGTCTCAACCCGTTAGCACACCATGGATGTGCTGACACCCAGGATAGCAACCCGGCTGTGAAGCTAGTGAAACAACTGCTTACACAACAAGGTGCATACCCTAACCAGAACGTCCCAGCTCAGACCCAACAACTCTGGAAAGAGAAAGGCAAGTTGTTCCTGTATCAAGGGAAGCTCTGCAGAAGGCATACCAACCCTAAAACACATGAATTGGTCTAGCAGATAATCATACCCAAGCGAGACGTCATAATGTTCTTAGAAGCCTACGGTGCAGGTCATTTTGGATGGAAGCAGTTGGAAGTACTCTTGAGAGAGAGATTCTACTGGGTTGGCATGAGGAAATCAATCGAGGATTGGTGTAGAAAATGTGGCCCATGCAACCTCAGAAGAAAAGATCAACAGAGAGCCCCACTCCAGTCCATAGTAACCAAGCAACCACTAGAGTTAGTTGCATTAGACCACGTCAAGTTGTCACCAAGCCAGTCAGGCTATGTCTATGCCTTAACGATCGTGGACCATTACTACCGCTTCTTAGTGGTGGTACCCGTCAAGGACCTGACAGCGAAGACAGCTGCAAGAGCATTTCAGACATTTCTGTAGACCTCATGGCTACCTGGAAAAAGTCCTTGCAGACCAAGGTCCAGCTTTTGAATCAGTGATTTTCCAGGAGTTTTGCAACATGTACGGCTGTAAGAAGATCCGCACAACAGCGGACCATCCCTAAACAAATGGCTTATGCGAGAAGATGAACCATATTGTAATTGACCTGTTGAAAACATTACCAGAGTCTGAGAGAAATCAACGGCCAGATAAATTACCCGATTTGGTAGACTTGTACAACCATGTTCCGGTGAGTTCAACAAACTGCACCCCAGCCTACCTTATGTGTGCAAGACCCGGTAAGCTGCCAATTGATTTAGATATGGGAATTGTGAAACAAGACCCAGAAGTTGAAGAATCCAATTGGGACAGCCTACGTCAACAACATTATCGCTAAGTACAAGAATGCGTAGAGAAAGGTCTCCAGCAAGCTAGAGCAAGACAAGAGAGAACCTTTAAGCAATGTGCTCAAGCAACTCTATTACAACCTGGTGAGCAAGTTCTCAAGATAAAGAGATGCACAAACAGATTGGATAATCAATGGGAAACCACCCCATATACCGTCTTACCATCAAACTTAGATAACGCTAAAGTGTGTCTAATGAATAAAGATGAAGTAAGAACTTCAGAAGTTGTGTCAAGAGACCATCTCAAACTGTGTCCTGAAACCTTGAAGACACCTGAAGTAACCTTACCCGTGCAGGTACAACCTGTCAAGGAGAAAGAAGAAGAAGTTTTCCATACTGTTCTAGGAGATTTCCCCAAAACATGGTCAAATTACTACGGAGCAGTTGTAGTCTCAATGATTGCTTTCCCTCCAATGGTTGAATCAACATGAGAACCCATACAACCAGAAGAAGTCCCAAGACCTGACAAACTGGAAGTCAAGCCTGAAGAAGAAGAACAAATTCCTGGTCCCAGTGAGCTTGCCAGTCCTACTGTCAGATCTCCATCTGCCATAGTACCAGACACTCCAAGTAGGTACACATCCACCCACACCATCAGGCTAAGTACACCTAGTACACCAGCATTACACAGATCAGAGCGTAGTACCAAGGGTCAGATACCAGCTAGATTCAAAGATTAAAATGTAAAATTAAACGTGAAATGTAAATATGTTTGTGTAAATGTAAATTGCTACTGTGTAAAGTGTATAGAAAGGGTGAGAATAGCTTTGTGTTAGGTGGCAGCCACGGAGAGTAAGAACTTGGCCTCTTATGCCAGAGACACCCGTAAGTGTTTATATTTATTTTGCAACGTTAAAAAAGCCCAGTATCTACAGAGACTATCCTGTAGGAACTACTTTATAAATTCTTGAACTTTTCTTATTTATTCATGGACCATATCTACCACAGACTGGTTGTGGTAAAGACTCTTTGTATATATTTATCAGCCTGGAGGCAATAGACTAAACCCCCGGAAATACTGCTTTTTGAACTTTTGGACTCTTTTTGAGCATTCTAGTGATTTTTGTACTTTTACTTTTTAAGACTCTGTAAATATTAAGTATGAATATTAATTGTTTGTTTGTTTTTCTACAGTCCTGGAGTACTGTCTTTCACTAAGGAGGAATGTGGCACCCCAGGGGTTAAGTGCCACAGAAACAACAACAAGGGTTCACTCCCCACACAACACCAGACACTGCACTAGCATCTCTAGGCCAGAAGGGGGAGCAAAAGCAGCTCCCTTATATATTCTGATGCCAAGAGGAAGTAGTTAGTTGAATTCCTGGGAGAACTCAGAAAGAGAAACTGTAGTGTAAAGGGGCTGCATCAGGCTTCTCTACAGTCTGCTCCTCGATTTCAGGCCTAGCCAGGGTCTGAGGGAAGGAGTAAGAGAAACAGAGGAACACATCTAGGAGACTGAGTGACTTCATAACTTGCCCCGGAGGAGAGCACAAACCGGATACCGGATCCGAATCTGTGACTGAAACACGCAGCACAGAAAACACCGGGATAGTGGAGGTTGTAAATCTACACTGTACCTCAGCAAAGCAACACGGCGGGGTCTTAAGCACACGGAAAGACACAAGTTGCCTAGCAAAGGGGGTACCTGTGAGGAGAGACAGTGCCAGCAGCTCAGCTAAAGCAGCAGCAGGGCCACACACAGTGCAGCAGTGGGAAGCTGAGAACCCGGACAAAGTGGGAGCAACCCGGCCCCGGTACAGACTCCATGGACAGTACTCTGCTACCAAAATCTGCAGTAAAGTCTTGGAAATCTTCAAAGCCGTGAGTGTGTGTGATCCTTGTATTCAAGCCCCACTTTCCCTCACAAGCAGCCACTGCCTCCACTATCATCCCTATCCTGCAACATCTATAGCATCCATCATAGATTTTAACTATCACTGCCCCGGGGAACCAGGCTCTACCTGCGGAGAGCCGTTCCATCTCCAGCTGCCAATCATCATCCCCGGAGGTTCCCCAGCAGCGGTGGTCACCCTGACCAAAACCCGTGGGTGGCTTCACGACAAACTCCCCTGTAAATATTCCCCCCATTACTTGCGGAACCCGGGACACGGTCCAAACCAAGACCACCGTGATATCCCCAGCAGTACCCCGGTCCGGTACCTGGTACTCCGGCCCAGTGGGCTCCACAGATAGATGCACGAATATCATTACCAGTCTCCCTAAACTGTCTCCCTGCTCACTCTCTGCTGCTTCCAGTGCCGCTCATTAAGCACATGAACATTCATCCAGCTACTCGGAAGCAGCAGAGAGAGAGTGGGGAGACTGGTAATCCTATTCACGCATTTATATCTATCTATCTTATCTATCTTTCTATCCTATCATCTTTCTATACTATCATCTATCCATCTCCATGTAGAGCATACGTTTTTGAGGTAATAAAAACGTATGCGCTCAAAAATTCCACTTTTGCTGTCAGTAACAACAGAAACAATTACCGTTTCTGTTGAAATGGACAGCACTAACAAAATGTGAACCTAGCTTAACAGGAATAAGATGTGTGTGGCAAGTCATAAGAAAAAAGTTAAAATTAGTTTCCCCTTCACTGTCTGAAGACATCTTTTTTTGCTGGGTGGACTGTGTTTGTGCTTACAAATCCATTAAGTAGTTTGTTATTTATGACTACTATACAACAATGTATCTGCTGTTCAAGTGAAATATTCCAATTGTTCTTCAAATAATCAATTTCTTGGAAATTATTTTCCATGTTAACTTTGAACATAAAACTAACACATACATTTGAATTTGACTTAAGGTCTTGACACAATAGTAAAAATACATGAGCAGTCTGAATGTGACCTTCACTTGCCTGTGGGGCATGTTGCCTGTCTGGTAGCCGCTGGCTGAATACACAGTAGGACTATATGCTTTTTTTTTTAAGTAAGAAAAAATAAAACCGTTTTTTTGTCCAGGGTTATGATCTCCATTGTAGATTATTCAGAAAACAATGCCTTTCTAATGACATTGCTCAACTATGAGAGATATTTCACACTACTTGGACAAATAACTCTATGAATAGAAGGGAAATGGTGTGTGGTTATATCATTAAGCATATCCAATTATACACAAAGCATGTCATTTTATCAAAGCATTTTAGCATTATTAAATCAATAGGGACATCAACTGCAAGTAAATAATTGTACATGCTGAACTTAGAGAATTTAGTTCAAGAAAACACAGTGAGAATTTAAGTCAAATAGAATATTCTGCCTGCAATAGAAGCACTCCCATCAAAGTTTTTGTCCTATTAATTAGTGATGGGCGAATCCTAAATTACTCGGAATCGCTTGACTCTAGCGAGTCCGAGCACAGGACTCGCTACTCGTTGCGAGTCTAGCGAGTCCAATGTTAGTGAATGGGGAAGCGAGTAATAGCGAGTAGTGTGAGATTTACAAATCGAAGATGTGTCTCGGAAGCTTCAGCCTGAAGCAATCCTAGTTTTGTCATTTATTTGCATTGGACTCGTTTACTTTGTAAGTAATCGCTGGGAAACTCGCACAGATAAGAGTCCTGTCTGCTCTGTGTGCTGGCTGCCACAGCTCCAGGGTCCTAGAGCCTGCCTGCTGCCTGATGTAGCAGAGCTGAGATTGTTCTCAGTCTGCTCATTCCCTGTGTACAGACATGAATGTCTGTGCACAGAGATGATGTAGCAGAGCTGAGATTGTTCTCAGTCTGCTCATTCCCTGTGCATAGACATCTATATCTATGCACAGGGGATGTAGCAGAGAGGACATCGCGTTTTGGACTGCGTCGGACGGAAGAGGATTTTTTTAATTAAAGATGGAGTCCCTAATGGCTTTTTTTTTTATTTCTAATAAAAAATTTTCTGTGTGTTGTGTTTTTTTTAAAACAATTTAATAGAAATTCATGGCGGTCATGTCTATTATTGGCGTGACCGCCATAAATTTCGGGCTTAGGGCCAGCTGATAATACAAAGCTGGCCCTAACCTCTTTATTACCCAGCGTGCCACCGCCACCAGGGCCGCTGGAAGAGCGGGGTTCAGCGCCAGAGGATGGCGCTTCAATGAACGCGCCATCTTCTGGGGAGGCTGCGGGCTGCAATTTGCAGCGGGGGTGCCCAGAAAGCTTGGGCATCCCTGCACTGCGAATTCCAGCCCCCAGCTGCTTAGCTGTACCTGGCTAGACATAGAAATTGCGCGGAGCACCACGCATTTTTTTTAAATTATTTCATGAAATTCTGAGATTCTGTCTCTGACTCTGACTCTGAGACTCTGACTCTGAGACTCTGACTCTGGCTCTGAGGGTGAGACTCTGAATCTGGCTCTGAGGGTGAGACTCTGACTCTGAGACTCTGACTCTGAGACTCTGACTCTGAGACTCTGAATCTGAGACTCTGAATCTGAGACTCTGACTCTGAGACTCTGACTCTGAGACTCTGACTCTGAGACTCTGACTCTGACTCTGAGACTCTGACTCTGAGACTCTGACTCTGAGACTCTGAGACTCTGACTCTGAGACTCTGACTCTGAGACTCTGACTCTGAAATTCATGAAATAATAAAAAAAAAATGCGTGGGGCTCCGCTCAATTTCTATGTCTAGCCAGGTACAGCTAAGCAGCTGGGGGCTGGAATCCGCAGCGCAGAGATGCCCAAGCTTTCTGGGCACCCCCCGCTAATTGCAGCCCGCAGCCGCCCCAGAAGATGGCGCGTTCATTGAAGCTCCATCCTCTGGCGCTGAACCCCGCTCTTCCAGCGTGGCGGTGGCACGCTGGGTAATAAAGGGGTTAATACCAGCTTTGTTATACAAGCTGGTATTAAGCCCGAGATTCTTAATGTCAGGCCACGTTTGACCCAGCCACTAAGAATCTCCAATAAAGGGTTAAAAAAACACAACACAGAGAAAATTTTTTATTAGAAATAAAAAAAAAAAGCCATTAGGGACTCCATCTTTAATTAAAAAAATCCTCTTCCGTCCGACGCGATGTCCTCTCTGCTACATCCCCTGTGCATAGATATAGATGTCTATGCACAGGGAATGAGCAGACTGAGAACAATCTCAGCACTGCTACATCATGTCTGTGAGCAGGCGGGCTCTAGGACCCTGGAGCTGCACAGAGCAGACAGCTGGACTCGGCTCGCAAAGAAACAGCAGGTACTTTGCGAGTTTCCCTGCTATCACTGGCACAGTAGCCGAGTCTAATGCAAACAATGGCAATCCTAGTTTTGTCAGCGTTTCTGACAAAACTAGGATTGATATTGATTTGCATTGGACTCGTGCGAGTAATCACTGGGAAACTCGCAGAGTACCGAGTCCTGCGAGTCCCTTACTACTCGCCGAGTAACGAGTCCTAGCGAGTAGATTCGCCCATCCCTACTATTAATATATTGCAATCATCAAATTATATAGCTCTTTGCACTTACAATTTCTTATTTTGCCCTTCTACCCAGTTAATTCTTCTGTTTTACCTGCCCTATATAGAAACAGGAAGTCTCTTACCTGCACCAGTCACTCCACTCTTCAACTCCCTCCTTCCCCCTGCCAGGAACTTTTGCAGTGATTCATAACTCCTGCAGGGAAAAGAAACTTCTTGTTTCTACATAGGGCTAAGAAAGATTCAGCTTGTCTGTTTCTAATAAAGTGATTAGACATAAGCGAACCTTTTGACGTTCGGGTTCTGTTCAGTTTGCCAAATTGGCATATCTTTGGTGAATTGTTGAATGAACAGTTTGCTGAACTTCTTAACCCAATTTTATTCAATGGGAGGCAAAATCAAGGGCCTAGAAAGCACCTTCAAAAGAGCCCAAAGCTGTCAAACACAGCTGAAACTTTTATAGTGGAGCCCTGCTGTTTTGGCAGAAACTTTATCTTCCTACACTATTAGCCTAGGGTCACACTTGCAGATTTTACATGCGTTTTTGGAGTCCTGCGTTTCTAAAAATGCATGTAAAAACCACCCATAGCCCCAGCAAAAACCATGCCCCAATAGCAAAAACGCATGCCCCAATAGCAATAACGCATGCCTAAAGTGCCATGCGTTTTTGGCATGCGTTTTTGCACTTAAGTGAGGAGCTGCCTTCAAAAACGCATGCAAAAATGCATGGTACCATTAATACCATTTAGTGCCATGCAAAAACGCATGGTTTCCCATAGGGGCCCATGTTAAAAAACGCATGGTTTTTGAAACAGCACCAAAAAATGGTGCATGCACTATTTTTTGGTGCTGATTCAAAAAGCATGGAAAAACGCATGGGTGCCAAAAAGCACCTAAAAGAACCCATGCAAAAATGTAAAAAGCATGCAGAAATGCTTATTTTTAAGGCACCAAAAAAACGCATGCCAAGTGTGACCCTAGCCTTACTTAGCAAGATTCAGTGTCACTGTCACCATGCTCATATTGAATGCTTCCCCTGAGACCTGATAACTTCAATGGCATCAGCACTCATGATAGATGATGTCTCGTGAATGCCTCAATATCTTATCATGAGAGAGCGCATGTGGAGTGCGGTGACCTCAGGGAGTGCAGTGCAGTTCAAAGTTGCAGGATAGCCTCTGTGTGACCTTCGAGTCTGAACTACAGAAATGTTTGTGATGGCACCGCTTGTCACACTTTCACCAGTGCCTGCGTGCCTGCTTTCACAGCATATGGGTGATGCGTTCTGTGAATGTGGCCCCCCTTATTGTTATAAGACCTCATGTCCATGGTATATTGTTTGATGCTTCTTTTGAAGCAGATTTTGAGAATCTGCATCAAAATCTGCATGTCTGTCCTGAAGTCAGCAAAGTCTATGAAAGTTTAGAAGTGCTGTCCAGCGTGTTTTTTTTCCCTTGCAGATTTGGTGCAGATTTTGGGGCAGAAAAAATAAATCTGAACCACATAAGCAAGGGAAAAAAGCAATTGGGCACAGGACAGCACTGCTGACTTGTTATAGAGTTTGCTGGTGTCAGGATAGACATGCTGATTTTGATTCAGATTCTCAAAATGTGCATCCACATCCAAAGAGATTAGCTACAGAGCCATAGGTAATAAACTTCTTGATTATGTTGCATGCCATGGATAAAGGAACATCAAGATCTCTGGAGATGTACTTGTAACCTTCAGATTGTTAATATTTTTAAACAATTTTGATTTTCAAGTTCTCAGACAGTTTTCTTCTTTGTATTGTCCATGCATGTTAAATTCCGTAGAAAACTACACAGGCCTGCGATGAAAAAAATACAAGAGAAGTTTTCACTGATTTTTATGTAATTTGGTGTGCTGATTACGAAAATGACATCCATTTTTTCCCATCACGTAAGGATTTTTTGTAAAACCAAGATCGATATTTTTGCTAAAATCCTATTTAATAAGGAAATCTGTCGAATAATTGTACATGTAATATCTGGCAACAGTAGTTGTTATTATTTAAATTTATGTATAAATATACAGAGGCCCCCCCTGCTGGAACACGGCCCCCCATCAGTATACAGAGGCCCCCCCCCCTGCTGGCACACGCCCCCCCATCGGTATACAGAGGCCTCCCTGCTGGCACACGGCCTCCACATTGATCTCACCCTCCAATGTCCGCAGGCACCCAGGGTCCTCCGTCCACTCTCCTGCTGTATGTCGGCGGGTTCTACATGTGACCGCCGGGCGCAGTGATGATGTCATCCCTGCTGCGCCGCTCTCAGCAAACCCTCACACGGCTTTAAAACCCAAAGTTTTAAAAAATTACAGGTCTTGGAAAAAAGCAAAACATGCAAAAATGTTCTTTTTATAAATTTCCCATTTTTTTACTACTTATATAAAAAAAAACTATACGTTTGGTATCTGCAAAATTGTACTGACCTGGAGAATCATACTATGATGTCAGTTTTACTGTACAGTCAACATGGTAAATACTCCCTCCCCCCACCCCCGAAAAAAGAATTGTGGAATTGCACCTTTATTGCGATTTCAAAGCACTTGGAATTACTTTCCTGAATTCCACTGAATCACATGCTTAAATGAATGGTTTAATTCAAAATTTATGGTGAGAAAAAAACGGAAATTGGAAATTGAGAAATGGGTTAACAAGAAACAAATATAATTATCACCCACCAGCCTCTTATAACTAAGATCACCAATGACCACCATTTCAGCACTGACACTGAGCATTGCGTGGTCTACTTCAATAATGATAATCGCCAGTCTGCTCACGTTTGGCCGCTATTTATTCAGTATTTCTATAAATCTGTACAAACTGCCTTTAAGGAATTACGTCTTAAAAATATATTAAAACATTAAAATATTTATGTGTTTGTCGAAATGAAATGCTTATGGCAAGGCTGGAACTGTGCTGGAAATTTCAGAATAAAAGAAATGCAGCTATTGATGATATTAATAGAAGAGCTAAAATAGCAGTAATTCTAGTTCTACATAATTATCCATGTAAAATTCACCGAGAGTAAATCTGAGTAAATACATTTGTTTTGATTGTTCTGTGGTTGCTTTAGTAACACTCATGTCTGTTACTGCAATTACGAGCTGTTGAGATTTAATAATGAGCTAACGTTTAGAAAAGCAAACGCTTATGATTTTAAGAGCCTTAGATATGTTTTGTTTCGTGGCCAATTAGCAAATATTATTTCAAATGGAAGTATGATCTAGGAAACCAATGTAATGCTAATACTTGTTTTTAAGCAATAATTAACTCTTACCACCGACCTGCCTATAAGGCTTGCTTCACACCACGTTTATTTGCTGTCAGGTTCTGTCCGGTGTTTTGCAGGAAGCACTGGACAGAACCTGACAGCCCTGGACAAAACAGAACCGGAGGGCAAATGTGCCCTCCGATCCTGTTTTGTGCCGGAATCCTCCCTGCGTGCAGCTGCCGTTGTCCAAGTGTTGAAATTTCAGCAGTGGAGCTCTCCACGTGCTGAAATTTCAACTGGCGGCTCTTTTAGCTGCGCTGTCCATGTCCTGAACAAGGGAAGCTCGAATTTCAAAGTCGCCACTCGTTCAGCACCTCTGTCTGATTTTTTGATGATCCGGGGCGATCCAGCGCCCATAGACTCCATGTTATGGGTCGCCATATCGTGCCGGATCGGGAGGATCCGATTTTGTCCGATTTTTGCCCCGGATACAAAAATTGCTGCAAGCTCCGATTTTGTATCTGGGGCAAAAAAACAAAATCTGCCGGATCCTCCTGAACTGCACAAAAATGGATGGCAAATCACTGCCATTCGGCCCCATAGGGATACAGTAGGGGCAAAATTGGATCCGGGGTTGTCCAGTTCACACCGGACAGCCACGGATCCAATAAATCGTGCTGTGAAGCCGGCCTTAAAGGACAAGATGTATAAATGGTCATTTAAGTGTACAGATGCATTTACAGTTGGTGCCGCCCTATATACAGTATACCCCAGTATTGAAATAGTTCACGATCAACCTATTTGTTGTACATCATCACACTGCAATGTTTTAGCATTTTGCAAAAAATGAAACTAATAATTGTTATCAGATGAATGTACACTTGATTGTCGTCCCATGGCATGCAGCTGACAGTGACTCCAATCTGTGTCTGCCAATGAGGGTCTGAGTTCACCGTAACACTGAGGTGGGTGTGAGACTGTTCTACTACATGCACAAACTCATCTTGTGAACACAGTTTTAGGCAACATTCACTTTACCGTATTTTGTTTTATTTCCTGTCCTTGGAGAAAAACCTCAATAAAAAAAATGAGACAAGCGCACATAGGGCAACTTTGATGTAAATCAGAATAAGGAGTAAGGAATGGCTAACCTGATGGAATTGTGGATGCCACATCTCCAATTAATAATGTGTTGTAATTAGTTGCTGTAGTCACGCCAACAGAAGGTAGAGCTTCTTGTTCTGCATGTAAAGCAATAATTGATGGAGGTATGCAGTCATGGCTAAAAGTGCTGGCACCCTTAAAATGTTTCCAGAAAATTAAGTATTTCTCAGAGAAAATGATTGCAGTTATACATGTTTTGTTATACATATGTTTATTTCCTTTGCATGTATTGGAACCACACGAAAAAGCAAAGATAAAAATTCAAATTGGACGTAATTTCACACACAACTCCAAAAATGGGCAGAACAAAATTGTTACATCTTTTACAAAATTATAGGTAAATAACATTTTTTTCCAGAAAGTGATACTCAAGCAAACTCCCCTGTGGCAAGTAACAAGACAGGACAAATCACTAATAATTAATATGAAAATCATACCTAAAACCAGATAAAAAGAGAAGTTGACTCAATATTTGCATTTTGTGTTTGTGTGTGACACACTAAAGGCCACGTTACACACACAAATATCTGTTCAGATATTGGTCACAGATCTCTGGTTGCAGTGAAATCATGGACAGATTGCTCCATTTGTACACAGCCACACAATGGAACAATGTGTACATGATTTCACTGCAACCAGAGATCTGTGACCAATATCTGAACAGATATCTGTGTGTGTAACGCGGCCTTTAGATTTGAGAAAAGAATGAGAACTCTCTGAGGACTTGAGAACCAAAATTATTGACAAATGTCAACAATCTTGATGTGCCTTTGTCCACGGTGTGCAACACAAGAAGTTTACAACCCATGGCACAGTAGCTAATTTCCCTGAAGTGAACGGCAGAGAGAAAAAGATGAAAGTCTAAAACACTGGATAATCCAGATAGTGGTTAAGTAGCCCCAATTAAGTTCCAAAGATATTCAAGGTTTCCTGCAGGCTAAGGCTAGGGTCAGATTACCGCTATTAATTGTGCTCAGGGGGGTTCCGCTTCAGAGCGCGTCATGTGATGCACTAGGAAAAAGCACGAGATTTCAAGCATCGGCACTCAGATGCTGGCGTTTGAGCTGCGCTCAGGGGTCCGTCACCATAGGAATGAATTGGCATCGCTGACACAGCGTTACCATTCCAGTAACACTGCATCAAGGCTCCCAAATTCTATGTTTTTAACTGAATCCCCCTGAGTGCAGCAAATAGCGCTAATCTGACCCTACCTTAAGGATGCCTAGGGAGACCAAGGCACCAGTTTCTTCCATATTTCAGATGAGACTTGCCAATTCAAGTCTATGGGTAAACAAACAAAAATTCAGATCCCATACAGATCTATCATATAGCAGATTTTTATGCATACTCTAATTCTTTAACAAAGAAAACTGTATTTGGTCTTGTAAATGATAATTTCAAATGTATAAGATGTATAAGATGCTATATGGATTGCATATGACTGACAATACAGGTGAAAAATTGTCTTTTTTTGGGGATAAATGTTAAACAATTTTTATTACACTCATTTGAATTTAGCTGCAGTGTTAAATTTTCTTGCTTCAACAGCCTGAATGGAAATAAAGCATCACACAATTCTTATTTCAAGGGATCTTGTTGTCAGGAGTTAACCCCCTAATTTTCATTCCCTAAAGTCATAAGGCATAGAGTCTGCCAGTCAAGCAGGAGCAGGTGGCCCTGGATGGAGAATAGAGCTGGAGTGACAGAGGCATTAGATTTACAAAAACTCTTTAGCATTAAAAGCATTTCAATAAAAAGTCTGACAATTAGTAATAAAAAGTATTGCTAGATTTGTTTTTGAAAGAGCTCTGTACTCCTGTAAATTAGGGATTTGAAATCATACTGACTTATTCACTTCAAATCAAGTGTTATTTTAGGCCACACATGGTATAAACGTATCTTTACAATGAAGTATTTTTTTAAAACACATGTTAAATGAAAAGATGACAAAGAGCTGGAAAAAGTGCAAAAAAGGTCAACATGGAAGAGGTCATTTATGAAGATAGCCTTCCAAGGTTAAATTTTTTAACCAAGAACTGGGAAAAGAAGGCAGAGGAACCATATAATATCGAACTGTCAGCGACCCCTAAAAACTGGGAATCATCCATTATCTACATTGGCAAACATTGATGATGATCCATCAAGAAAACCTCAATGAAGAAAGCAAAAACGTCCTCTTTCTTCAGACAAAAAAACATTTAAAAGTCGCTTCACCACATACAGTAGACCATTCCAAAATAACATGGGCTATCATTGTGCGCTTCAGTCCACTAAGCTCATTATTCTGAGCATGCTAGAAGCTTGACAGGTTTGTATGTGACTCGTCTAGGTGCAATCTAGAACAGTCTGATTTACTGTCACTGCTTTATTCATTGGAGACATAGTTTCATAAAATAGCTTTATCCCTAATTACCAATTCTCTGAAGAAGCACTACAAGGTAAAAATAAATTATACACAAGGTACGTGATGGAACATATTTTAATAATTGTGTTTTTAGAAAATATGAACTAAACGTTTCTAGGAAAACGCAGAATAAAAACAAATGTAAATAGATGTGATACAATATCATCATTTTGCTGAATCAAGGTATTTAACAAGTTAATGGTCAGGATAACATTTGCTACATCTTTACAAAATTGCGTTAAAAAACGTAAGGTCAGAATCAAGGTTTCCCCACAGGGTGCACTGAATATCAATACTTATATGTTGTGTTTTGGAAGAAAACCTATAATACAGCACTCTTTTAGGCTATCTTCACTTCTGTAACATGACATCAATTCATAATAGAAGGCAAAACACAATTGTTAATCCTCTAATCCCTATAATCCCACATATGCCATTGGCACAGAGAACTTCCCAATTTTGGGAGTAAAAGCACTCCATGCAGAAAGAGTGAGTGTAGCACAGCTGGGGAGAAGCACAGGAGAAGCACTCCATGCAGAGTGTGAATATAGCACAGCTGGGAAGCAGCACAGGAAAAGCACCCTATGCAGAGAGTGTGAATACAGTACAGCTGGAAAAAAAGCACAGGAGAAGCACACCATGTGGAAAGAGTGAGTACAGCACAGCTGGGGAGCAGCACAGGAGAGGCACTCCATGTGTAGAGAGTAAGTACAGCACAGCTGGGGAGCAGCACAGGAGAAGCACTCCATGTGGAAAGAGTGAGTACAGCACAGCTGGGGAGCAGCACAGGAGAGGCACTCCATGTGTAGAGAGTAAGTACAGCACAGCTGGGGAGAAGCACAGGAAAATCACTCCATGTGGAGAGAGTGAGTACAGCACAGCTGGGGATCAGCACAGGCGAAGCACTCCATGCAGAGAGAGTGAGTACAGCACAGCTGGGGAGAAGAACAGGAAAAGCACTCTATGTGAAGAGAGTGAGTACAGCACAGCTGGGGAGCAGCACAGGAGAAGCACTCCATGTGTAGAGAGTGAGTACAGCACAACTGGGGAGCAGCACAGGAGAAGCACACCATGCAGAGAGAGTGAGTACAGCACAACTGGGGAGAAGCACAGGAGAAGCACTCCATGTGGAGAGAGTGAGTACAGCACAGTTTGGGAGCAGCACAGGAGAAGCACTTTATGCGGAGACATTGAGTACAGCACAGCTGGGGAGCAGCACAGGACAAGCACTCCATGTAGAGAGAGTGAGTATAGCACATCTGGGGAGAAGCACAGGAAAAGCACTCCATGCGGAGAGAGTGAGTACAGCACAGCTGGGGAGCAGCACAAGAGAAGGAATTTATGCGGAGACATTGAGTACATCACAGCTGGGGAGCAGCACAGGAGAAGCACTCCATGTGGAGAGAATGAGTCCAGCACAGCTGGGGAGCAGCACAGGAGAAGCACTTTATGCGGAGAGAGTGAGTACAGCACAGCTGGGGAGCAGCACAGGAGAGGAACTCCATGTGTAGAGAGTAAGTACAGCACAGCTGGGGAGAAGCACAGGAAAAGCACTCCATGTGGAGAGAGCGAGTACAGTACGGCTGGGGAGCAGCACAGGAAAAGCACTCCATGAGGAAAGAGTGACTACAGCACAGCTGGGGAGCAGCACAGGAGAAGCACACCATGCAGAGAGAATGAGTACAGCACAGCTGCGGAGAAGCACAGGAAAAGCACTCCATGTGGAGATAGTGAGTACAGCACAGCTGGGGAGCAGCACATGAGAAACACTCCATGTGGGGAGAGTGAGTACAGCACAGCTGGGGAGAAGCACTTTATGCAGAGACATTGAGTACAGCACAGCTAGGGAGCAGTACAGGAGAAGCACTACATGTGGAGAGAATGAGTACAACACAGCTGGGGAGCAGCACCAGAGAAGCACTCCATGTGGAGAGAGTGAGTACAGCACAGCTGGGGAGCAGCACAGGAGAAGCACTCCATGTAGAGAGAGTGAGTACAGCACATTTGGGGAGCAGCACAGGAGAAGCACTCCATGTGGAGACATTGAGTACAGCACAGCTAGGGAGCAGCACAGGAGAACCACTCCATGTGGAGCGAGTGAGTACAGCACAGCTGGGGAGCAGCATAGAAGAAGCACACCATGCGGAGAGAGTGAGTACAGCACAGCTGGGGTGCAGCACAAGAGGAGCACTTTATGCGGAGACATTGAGTACAGCACAGCTGGAGAGCAGTACAGGAGAAGCACTCCATGTGTAGAGAGTGAGTACAGCACAACTGGGGAGCAGCACAGGAGAAGCACTCCATGTGGAAGAGTGAGTACAGCACAGCTGGGGAGAAGCACAGGAGAAACACTCCATGTGTAGAGAGTGAGTACAGCACAGCTGGGGAGCTGCACAGGAGAAGCACAGCATGTGGAGAGAGTAAGTACAGCACAGTTGGGGAGCAGCACAGGAGAAGCACTCCATGCGGAGACATTGAGTACAGCACAGCTGGGGAGCAGCACAGGAGAAGCACTCCATGCGGAGACATTGAGTACAGCACAGCTGGGGAGCAGCACAGGTGAAGCACTCCATGCGGAGACATTGAGTACAGCACAGCTGGGGAGCAGCACAAGAGAAGCACTCCATGCGGAGACATTGAGTACAGCACAGCTGGGGAGCAGCACAGGAGAAGCACTCCATGTGGAGAGAGTGAGTACAGCACAACTGGGGAGCAGCACAGGAGAAGCACTCCATGTGGAAGAGTGAGTACAGCACAGCTGGGGAGAAGCACAGGAGAAACACTCCATGTGTAGAGAGTGAGTACAGCACAGCTGGGGAGCTGCACAGGAGAAGCACAGCATGTGGAGAGAGTAAGTACAGCACAGTTGGGGAGCAGCACAGGAGAAGCACTCCATGCGGAGACATTGAGTACAGCACAGCTGGGGAGCAGCACAGGAGAAGCACTCCATGCGGAGACATTGAGTACAGCACAGCTGGGGAGCAGCACAGGTGAAGCACTCCATGCGGAGACATTGAGTACAGCACAGCTGGGGAGCAGCACAAGAGAAGCACTCCATGCGGAGACATTGAGTACAGCACAGCTGGGGAGCAGCACAGGAGAAGCACTCCATGTGGAGAGAGTGAGTACAGCACAACTGGGGAGCAGCACAGGAAAAGCACTCCATGGGGCGAGAGTGAGTACAGCACAGCTAGTGTTATTCTTCACTGTGTCTGGGGGCATGAGTTTTCTAGAAAATAAATGCCCCATTAATTTGCCTCTATATGTGCTTGTTTGTTTGTTTGCTTTTTCTTTAAGATTTGGAAGCTTTCTTTTTACCCTCAGTCTTTCATAACACATTTGCCATCTTTTCTTCTAGAACTTGGTACAGAACATCCAATGTGACTGCAGTTACATCTACTTTCCCTGCTAGTCAGAAACCTAAATATCACACAGATTGCGCCTGTAATTATTCTGTCACCATTAATTACTTGAAAAGAAATCCCAAATGCAAGAAAAAACAGCAGTGTGCAGCATTTCAATAACATGTACTGTATACCAATGGACTGAGATGGGAAAGCTAGAATTAAGATGCTTTTTTTACAGGTATTTAATTAAGTGCTGAAATTATCTTGTACAGAATTGGGCTATTATATTTCTCTTCCTCTGGGAAATAAATACTATAAATTTGATGAGGTTTGTTATACGGTGATGACATATGGCTTGTTGTATTGAATATTAAATGATTTATATACAGATAAAGTTATGAAACTCAAAATTGATGTATTGTGTTTTCGTGCAATTCAGACAAATGTGATAATTTGGGACCAGGATTTAAACTGTTGAACAATTCTGGGTCTTTGGCAGATTTTCCATTCCGTAATGCGATAAATGTTTTTTGCTGGTGAAAGGTCTTAGCTGCAGGCTGCCAGTTCTGCTGCAATGGAAGCCCTATCTGATTTTGCATTGTCTTGCTGAAATATGCAAGTCCTTCCCTTAAATCGGCAGTGCCTGGAAGGGAGCATATGATGCTCTAAGACCTCTTTGTAATGCTCTGTATTGATAGTGCCTTTCAAGACGTGTAAACTGCCCATGCCATAGGTACTAATGTAACACCATAACATCAGAGATGCAGGCTTTTAAACTGTGTGCTAATGTCAAGCTGGATGGTACCTGTCCTATTGTGTCCAGAGTACATGATGGTCGTGGTTTCCATGAATAATTTATATTTTTGATTCATCTGACCACAGAACAGTTGGCAATTTTGCCTTAGTTAATTTTAAATGAACTTGGACCATTAGAAGATTGCAGCATTTATGGATTATTACTTATTCTTTGCATGATAGAGCTTTCACTTACATTTGTGGATTAAATGGCGAACTGTGTTCACAGTAAATTATATCTGGAAGTATTCCTAAGGCTAGGGTCACACTTGAGCATGTCGCCAGCGCTCAAATCTTTGAAAAGCAGCTCTGTCACCCTCAATTGTGACCCTAGCCTAAGCCAATGCAGTGACTTGCACACCCTAATCATGTCACGTTTTTAATTCAATACTATCATGAGTAATGATGAGCGAGCGGGCCAGTTTCTACTTCATACTTGAGGCTGTGGTCACAGTACCATTTTTCACATGCATTTTTGGAGACCTGCGTTTTCAAAAACGCATGTAAAAAACGCACCCATAGGCCCCCATGTTAAAAAACGCATGCCCTAATAGCCAAAAAGCATGTGTGACTGCCCCATGCGTTTTTGGAGCATATCCAAAAACGCATGCGTTTTTGTTGAAAACGCATGCGTTTTTTGTAGAAAACGCATGCGTTTTTATAACATGGGTTCCTATGGAAAACGCATGCAAAAACGCATGTACAGTTAGTACCTTTTAGTGCCATTCAAAAACGCATGCGTTTCCCATAGGAGCCCATGTTAAAAAAAACGCATGCGTTTCCGGAAACGCATGCGTTTTTTTTAACATGGGCTCCTATGGGAAACGCATGCGTTTTTGAATGGCACTAAAAGGTACTAACTGTACATGCGTTTTTGCATGCGTTTCCCATAGGAACCCATGTTATAAAAACGCATGCGTTTTCTACAAAAACGCATGCGTTTTTCAAAACGCTCAAAAAAATACTACAAGCACTATTTTTATGTGCAGATTCAAAAACGCAGCCAAAAACGCAGGGAGCCATCAGAGACCTTAAAAAACTCATGCTGACATGAAAAACGCATGTAAAAAAGCATGCGTTTTTAAAAGGCACTAAAAAAATGCATGTCAACTGTGACCCCAGCCTGATCGAGCATCAGGGTGCTTGGGTACACTTGGTAATTGGCCAAGTATCATAGGTGTTCAGATGTCTTGTTCATGAATGATCTGACACAAAGAGCTTGCTCCCTTCAGTGAATGATGGGAATGATGGGAGATGGAATGCCAGTGAAACCACAGTCTCTGAATGCCTCCCACAGGGGGTAAAAGCAATGTGTCCAGATACTGTGTATGTAAAAAGAAAACACCCATCCTCCCCCAGAAATGCTCAGTTTATGGCTGGCTGTATGTGGTCAGAGAATCAGACTGCCCATCACTAACTGGCTTCCATTGTACTTGTTACTCGAGTTGAACCCGTCAAAGCATCCAACCTGCTTGATTAGAGTAATGAACATCGGAGCAATTTAAAGCTTGCATTTCATTCATCATAAGCATCCGATATTGACCAGCAGCTTTCCTTTGTACACATGGCTATATCGTGAATATCTGAATCTTTTCGTGATATTATGTACTATGCATGGTCAATGTTTTCCCTAAGGGTACCGTCACACGTGGAGATATCGCCGGCGTGGCCTGTCGCCGGCGATATCGCCAATGCTTCTCCTAATGTAAATGGGCGACGCCGATCTTAGGCGACACGCAATTATGTGCGCGCGCACGGGCGTCGCCTATGGAATCGCCGGCTATATCTCCACGTGTGACGGTACCCTAAGATTGGTGAGTCTCTGACCATTTTTGCTTTGAAGAGACTCCACTTCTCTAACGTGATCTTTTTATACATAGTCATACAACTGTTTTTCAAAAGTACCACTTAGCTTTGCAGCCTTTTATTACAGTGTCCTAACTTTTTTTTAGAATAAAGTTCAGAAAAAGTTTAAAATTTTTCTCTAAATAACCTTCTTGGATTCCCTATTACAGACCAATAAAAGACATAACACAGCTTTGCTGTTTGCAAGTGTCAGTAAAAAAGAATATTTAGCACCAAAGAAAGTTTTGATCACAAGCTCAAGCAAAGAGGCTAACAAATAACAACTCTTCTATATACATGATATATCAAAATGTGAATAATAAAAATATTAACTGAAAAAAATAACGAATTTCTTTATAATTTCTTTTCCGTCTGGAAATAACTCATGAAGATGTGATCCCTCCTGTATGTATCAATATACAGCAAAACCATTTCGAGACAATTATCCAAAATTTTTAATTGAAAAGTTGTCCTCAAGGAGTGTGGTGCTCTTAAAAAGACGAACAGTATGCATAATATGTGAAGGAACAGACACAGTCAATCTGGTCTGGATAAAGAGGTGGTCTGTTGGAGACGTTTCACTGGATATACTAAAAATATTACTTCTGTTTTTATCTAGAGTATTTTACGCTTATGAACGCATTCAGATCTCTCAGCAGAAAGCCCAGAATACATCCGCTCATTCGATTCATTTAAGCCCTGCCAAGGTTTTCTTTGCTGATGTCTGTATGAATACCCATTTGTTATCAGAAATCATGTTGTTAGAAAAATTACTGTGCTTGAAAAATGTAGAACTGGTTGTGTTCAATCGATAGATAATATGCTGTGAAGCAACAGCAAAGCGATATTCTATTACAGAGGTTTGCACTGTTGCCATATGTCCAATGCTGCATATCCAATATATATTACGCCTCTACAGTATATGCCAAAATCAATCCAAAATAGTTTTATTTCATAAATATAGGATTGTGAAGCTAATTCAGCTTCAGGTATATATCATGGTATGAGGTGTATTGACTTCAAGGCTCATGAAACATAATAAAAATGGCCTAATATAAAAAATAACTGTTGAGGAAAAGAAAAAGCATTTTGACCCTTAATTTAATAATTCCAGGTACATTAAAGAAATCTTTACAAGGGACTCCAGAAAGGGAACTGGAAACTGTATCTAAAATCAAGCATGTAATGCACATACCAGTCCAAAATGTCTTGAGACTGTCTACATTTTTATTTTCTATAACTTGCTATCTGTTCCTTTTATGTGGATTGTTTCTTTTCATCAGCATTCTGCCAGGACAATAGGCACTGAAACTTGCTTTCCCTCACTTGTAAGCATACATGCCTTTTTACTTATACAGTGGCTTGCATGCCATGAGCCCAAAACTGGCCTTTTTGTTATGCCTATATGTATTGTGCGAGAAAGGACCACTTTAGGAGTGAGATAAAGACCTGTCCCCTCTTCCAGTCTCGACATTACTGTTTAACGTCCATCCGAGTTACAAGTTAAAGGGGAATCCTCCCCAGACTACATGCAAACTGAACCCCGAGATACCCAGACACCCTTTAACCCCTGTACAGGAATATGGGCTTACTGCAAGGTCCAAGAGGTTGCTGCCTTTAGAATGTTTGCAGTCAAGGAATAGAAAAGTCGTCAAGCAGGTCAAAGCTAGAAGGTCAGAAAAGGACAAAATTGTTAAGCTGGAGAATAGTACAAAATCAGAGATCAATCCAGAAAATCAATAATACAAAGCAGAATAACAAGTGAACCAGGGAATATATCTGGCAACTAGCAGCAACACACAGAGGATTCAAATAGGCTGCAGTATTTTTTAATTTGCTGAAGTCAGAGTTAATGACCACAGCTGGGCAATCATACAACACATCCACACAGTCAGACTCCTACATCACCAGCCCCATCTTCAGAGTGAACACAGCTGCACCTTGTGGCAGAAGCAGACGTCGCAGGAGAAAACCCTGGGGATATGACACCCTGCATATATACAGCTAGCAGTCAGTGCTTTGGATTTGAAGAAAGTTAGACATTTTAAAATAGCGTGATTTGCAAATTTCTTACATTGTTCATTATCTAATAAAAGAGATCAAGTTGTAAGAAATTACAGGGACCATTTAAGTATTTCAATGCAAAGAGGTTTGGTGCTATACAGATGTAATTAATATTTTTTGTTTTGTATAGTTTAGTCTTATAT
The DNA here is from genome assembly GCA_033576535.1 of Allobates femoralis. NCBI lineage: Eukaryota > Metazoa > Chordata > Amphibia > Anura > Aromobatidae > Allobates > Allobates femoralis. The sequence continues at coordinate 541,785,169 of JARQOC010000002.1, forward strand.
AATCTTTACCATTTAACAGTGGGAAACTTTCTGTCCCATGTCATTTACAGTGGGAAAAAAGTATTTAGTCAGCCACCAATTGTGCAAGTTCTCCCACAACATGAGAGAGGCCTGTAATTGACACCGTAGGTAGACCTCAACTAAGAGACAAAATGAGAAAACAAATCCTGAAAATCACATTGTCTGATTTGGAAGGAAATTTTTTTCAAATTTTGGTGGAAAATAAGTATTTGGTCAATAACAAAAGTTCATCTCAATACTTTGTTATATATCCTTTGTTGGCGATGACAGAGGTGAAATGTTTTGTGTAAGTCTTCACAAGGTTGGCACACACTGTTGCTGGTATGTTGACCCATTCCTCCACGCAGATCTTCTCTAGAGCAGTGATGTTTCTATTCCGTAAAAATGAAAAAATATTTTTTTTTGTGGAAAAAAAAGTTTTTTTTATTTTTATGCATCAATTTGTGAAGCACTTGGGGGTTCGAAGTGCTCACTATTCATCTAGATACGTTCCTTGGGGGGTCTAGTTTCCAAAATGGGGTCACTTGTGAGGGAGCTTCAATGTTTAGGCACACAGGGGCTTTCCATACGCAACATGGTGCCCGCTAATAATTGGAGCTAATTTTCCATTCAACTTGTTAGCGGACACCATGTCGCGTATGGAGTGCTCCTGTGTGCCACCAGCACAAGGGCAACTGGAAGAGTTGGGGTACAGCACCAGAAAATGGCACCTCTAATGTGCTATTTTCTGTGGTGGCTGTGAGTTGCAATTTGCAGCCTGGGGGGCCACAACATTTGCGTCTCTCCACGATGAGGATTGCAGCCCCCAACTGCCAAGTTGTACCTGGCTGGCAACCAAAAATATGGCAAAGCTCCTTGTCATTTTATTGGTAGAAGTAATAAAAAAAATGATATGGGGCTTCGCCATATTTTTGGTCCAGCCAGGTACAACTTGGCAGCTACGGACTGCCAGCAACTCACAGCTACCTTGTCGTACCTCGCTGGCAACCAAAAATACAGCGAAGCAGTTTTTTTTTTTTTTTTTCTAGTACTGATTCTAGAAAAAAAAATGGCGTGGGGCTCCGCCATATTTTTGGTCCAGCCAGGTACAACTTGGCAGCTACGGACTGCCAGCAACCCCCAGCTACCTTGTCGTACCTGGCTGGCAACCAAAAATACAGCGAAGCAGTTTTTTTTTTTTTTTTCTAGTACTGATTCTAGGAAAAAAAATGGCGTGGGGCTCCGCCATATTTTTGGTCCAGCCAGGTACAACTTAGCAGCTACGGACTGCCAGCAACCCCCAGCTGCCTTGTTATACCTGGCTGGCAACCAAATAATACAGCGAAGCCTTTTTTTTTTCTCTAGGACTAATTCTAGAAAAAAAAATGGCATGGGGCTCCGCCATATTTTTGGTCCAGCCAGGTACAACTAGGCAGCTGGGGGATGGAATCCGCAGCATGGAGAGGCCCAAGCGTTCTGGGCCCCCCATGCTGCGAATTGCAGCCCGCAGCCACCCCAGAAAATGGCGCATTCATTGAAGCGCCATTTTCTGGCGCTGTACCCAGACTCTTCCAGTCGCCCTGGTGCCGGTGGCAAACTGGGTAATAAAGGGGTTAATGCCAGATTTTTATTGGCAGCTGGCACTAAGCCCGAGATTCATAATATAGGGCCAATGTTAGACCCGCCATTAGGAATCTCTGGTAAATAGTCAGAAAATACACACAGAGAAAAATCTTTTTATTTGAAAAAAAAACACAAACAAAATTCGGACTCCATCTTTATTATAAAGATCCGACGTAGTCCACAACGAAGGTCCCACGACGCTCGATCGCCTCCGACGTAGTCCACAATGAAGGTCCCATGACACTCGATCGCCTTTGCTCAATCCACAGAGACTGCAGCAAGGGATCAAGTGTCCTCTTCCTACAGCCTCTAGGGTCAGAGTTATGGTGCACTGTATGACAATGATCTGTCATACAATGCACCATGACTATGATCCCAGAGACGACAACAAGAGGACACTTGATCCCTTTTTGCACCCATCCATCCACCTATGCACCCATCATCCACGCACGCACACATCCACAGACGCACGCACACATCCACGGACGCTGACATTCACACATGCACACATCCACGGACGGACGCACGCATGCTGGAATTCATCCACATCCACATACAGACATCCACGCACGCACACGTCCACCGACGCACACACACATCCACAGACGCATGCACACATCCACGCACGCTGACATTCACACATGCACACATCCACGGAAGCATGCACACATGCACGCACGCTGGAATTCATGCACATCCACATCCACGCACGCACACATCCACGGACGCACACACACATCCATGGACGCACGCACACATCCATGGACGCTGGAATTCACGCACACATCCACGGACGCACACACATCCACGGACGCTGGAATTCACGCACATCCACATATGCACATCCACGCACGCATCCACGTACGCACATCCACGTGCTCATCCACGTACGCACACATCCACGGACACACTAACACACATCCACGGACGCACGCACACATCCAGGGTCGCACACACACATCCACGGACGCTGACATTCACACATGCACACATCCACGGACGGACGCACGCACGCTGGAATTCATCCACATCCACATACACACATCCACGCACGCACACGTCCACCGACGCACACACACATCCACAGACGCATGCACACATCCACGCACGCTGACATTCACACATGCACACATCCACGGAAGCACGCACACATGCACGCACGCTGGAATTCATGCACATCCACATCCACGCACGCACACATCCACGGACGCACACACACATCCATGGACGCACGCACACATCCATGGACGCTGGAATTCACGCACACATCCACGGACGCACACACATCCACGGACGCTGGAATTCACGCACATCCACATATGCACATCCACGCATGCATCCACGTACGCACATCCACGTACGCATCCACGTACGCACACATCCACAGACACACTAACACACATCCACGGACGCACGCACACATCCAGGGTCGCACACACACATGCACGGACGCTGACATTCACACATGCACACATCCACGGACGGACGCACGCACGCTGGAATTCATCCACATCCACATACACACATCCACGCACGCACACGTCCACCGACGCACACACACATCCACAGACGCATGCACACATCCACGCACGCTGACATTCACACATGCACACATCCACGGAAGCACACACACATGCACGCACGCTGGAATTCATGCACATCCACATCCACGCACGCACACATCCACGGACGCACACACACATCCATGGACGCACGCACACATCCATGGACGCTGGAATTCACGCACACATCCACGGACGCACACACATCCACGGACGCTGGAATTCACGCACATCCACATATGCACATCCACGCACGCATCCACGTACGCACATCCACGTACGCATCCACGTACGCACACATCCACGGACACACTAACACACATCCACGGACGCACGCACACATCCAGGGTCGCACACACACATCCACGGACGCACACATCCACGGACACACTAACACACATCCACGGACGCACGCACACATCCAGGGTCGCACACACACATCCACGGACGCACACATCCATCCATCCATTCACCCATCCATCTATTCATTCATTCATTCATACTTACCCATGAGGAGGAGGAGCCCCTGAGAGGAGGAGAGGCCACACCGCAGCTGCAACGGAGGCCGATCGGAATAGGTGAGCGGGGCTGCAGGGGGGGGGGTGAGAGTGAGCAGGGGAAGGGGGGGGAGATGAGAAGGGGGAGAGGAGCCTTTGCAGGCTGATCGGCGGGCGCATGAGCCCGCCGGTCAGATGTATACAGAAGGAGGAGGACGGGTGATTGGCGGGGACACGGGGGGGGCGCAGGCCAGACATAAGGGGGCTGGAGGGAGGGGGACAAGACACAGGGGGGCCTGGAGATGGGAGGGGGCGGGGGCGCAGGATGGGATGACGGCGGCTGCAGAACCGGTGCAGCCGCCGACAGATAAAGATAATCGGAGGGGCGGGGGGGCGGATAGACGACAACGGGGGGCCCCTAATGCTTCCTGGAGCTGGGGGGGACTGAGTATGGGGAGGGCACCCGCCGATCCGCCCCTTCAGATCTGATTGGAGAGCTCCAATCAGATCTGGGAGCGGGGAATCGCTCTGATTTCTCCGATCTGCAGTTTCACTTTTAAACTGCAGATCGGAGGGGCCTTGGGCACGGGGGGGGGTTAATCCACCCCCTGAGGGGTTAACTTCAAGTTGTCACCTTGCAGTAGCAACGGTGACACCTGAGTTAACCCGCTCACACGCGCCGCAGGAGCGCGATCATTTCATGGCCCACCGTTTGGGCCAAAGGTCGGGAATGAACTTGTTTTCATGGCCCAAACGGTGGGCCAAGGGTCGGGAAGGGGTTAAAGGGGTATTCCCATCTCCAAGATCCTATCCATATATGTAGTAGGTGTAATAAAAATAATAATAATAATAATAATAATAGCAAATACCTCAAATTAGAAATGTAGTATACTTTTACTGATTAGCTATGTCTCTTACTTCATGTGCAGAAAATTGCAATAGCTTAGGTATCAATGGTTATGACTACTAGCAACAAACTGTCATCGATTCCTGAGCTATAATTTTCTGCACATGAGGTAAGAGACATAGCTAATCAGGAGAACTATACTATTTTTCTAAATGGAGGCTTTGATAATATTATGATTGGTACACCAACTGAATATTAGGACAGAGTATTGGAGATGCTAATACCCTTTTAAGTACAACCAAAAAATGAATGAAAGCTAGGCACCTAGTTATAGATTTTGTATTGGAGCCGAATGACTTTAACTTCTACCTCTGCCCCCATTATACCCACTATATGGCCTCTTAAAAAAATTGCTATGGCAGACCAAGTTGGTCACTCTAATACATGATTGTTGGACATTTAAGGTTCCTTTTCTGCCTTAATTTAAATGTCTGGCTAGCCTCCCCCCAAAGCTGTGACCACTAAAATTTGGCAGCAAACTTTATGTTCAAAAGTGGTTGTCCTCATTACAAGTAATCACTTTAATCTTGAAAAAAAACAAAAACACAAAGTAATGTCTAACTGTCACAAGGGTGTCTTGTCCTTGAAAGATTTGTGGCAGTTTTGGGATCTGAGCCTCACATGGTCTTGTGAGACTCTGGGTTTTAAATGTAGTTGCTTTCTTTTGGTGCAGCAATAGTTAAGAAATATTTCCTTGCTTGTTGTTCCTTGCTACTCAGGTGCTGCAGGTTTGTCGCCACTCTCCTCCAACTTAAATAGTCACATATTTCGTCACATGATGCCGGTTATAGATAATCATTTTTCAACTGACCACCTTGGAGGAAGGAAGCTTCTTGTAACTGCTAAAGTCCTGTTGCCTGCAGCCTTGGTGTCTGGGTAGCCTTGAAGTATTAGTATATTCTTTTGCTTATGTTCCCCTTACTCTCTACATTCCCCTTTGCCAGACTATTGTAAAGGTTAAGTCTAGTACACTCACTGGCCTTCCACCTAACCAGAGTAAGTAGAGGGACAGTACAGGGACTAGGCACATGACAACGATGATGGGAAAGACCCACCTAGGTATGTTAAAGAGCACAAGGTGCAGATAGAGGTTAGTGTCAAGTGGTGACCCATCTCAATTCTCCCTACCATTGGGGCCCCCTAGCCCTTTCCATCGCCTGTTGTGACTACTCTATTACATCATGTACAGGATATCCTACTGTCTGTGCATGACATTAACACTAAAAGATCAAAGAACCCATAAGAGGGGCAATAATTAATTTCCATAGTGAGAAATTCTAAACATGTTGTCTATTAATAGATCAATACAATTAGAGAATAATAGAATAAAATGCAAATGAATACAGCAAACAGAATATATTTCTTTTCTACTGTCATAGTTTTTAAATTTCTGTAAAATGCTAACATTTCATGTAGTATTTTTTTCTACTTTTAGAATAATCTTAATCCAGAATCCAAACATATTAAAAAAACACATACTATGGCATGTATGTAGATTTGTGCACAATTTTTCTCGCTGGCAGTGTAATTATGCCAAATACTACAAGCATACTTTTCTCTGCTGATAGCAGAATAGAAAAAAAATGTTTCATATTTGCTGTCAAGTTTTATACTATTTTTTGATCTTCTGAGTTTACTAGAGTTTAGGATACAAACAATATTTGAAGACCTATAGCACTGCATCTAAAGTCAACATCAATGTAAAGTATATTAGTCAAAAAACTATAGTCCCCAAAACTCCTTGCAATTACTCAAACAAAGGAAACAAAATGCTAAGTCAATTGCCAACACTTAATGTAAAAAGGGTTAGATGAAGATGAACTGAAAGACCCTCTATTGAACTGTTCTTCAATTTACTCTTAATTCTGGAATTGAAAATTGATTATAGATTTTGCATAGATAGTCACCCTACTTGGTATCCTCACTTTGCCTCTCATGAAAAGTGAATATACATTTTGCATAGATAGTCACCCTACTTGGTGCCCTCACTATGCCTCCCATTGCTGCCTCTACTCATATTAGCGTTCTTTTCATCCTGCTTCCAAGATGGCCACCAAAGTGGGAAGGAAAGTATAGTGAAAAGTTTAAATTAAACCTCTCCTGGCTTTCCTATGATGTAAGAAAGTAAGAGAGGCATAGTTTAGACCAGAGGTCCCCAATGTCAGTCCTCGAGGGCCGAACCAGTGCAGGTTTTCAGGATCTCCTTAGTATTGCACAGCAGGCAATGATTCCAATCCCTGTGCAATAGTAAGGAAATCCTGAAAACCTGCACTGGTTCAGCCCTCGAGGACTGACATTGGGGACCTCTGGTTTAGACTCTCCATGAATAAGACTTGGTAAAGTCAAAATGTGTGGGATTGTGTTTCGTGTTCACTGTGTACCCACAACCTGGTCTGAGATTGTTTAATCGATGGAAACAAATCTATGTGGTTTTAACCTAACCCTGCTTGAGTTCCCTGCAGATTCTATTTACTGTGGACTGCTACCTGCCAGGTCCAGGGCGGCTCCGTACGACGGCCTGGACCATGTTTACCTAGGGCACTGAGGGGTGAGCTGAATACTTTCTCTTTTTTCTTATAGTTTAGACTTACCAGTGCACTCTTGATGCCACTACTGCAGCCATCTCGGAAGCATTACTTATGAAATTCTAATTTGTGAGAAGGAGGCGGCAAACCGGGATTAAGGTATGATTCTATGATAGGCAGTAATTGTAAAGTGATGGCATATCTTAGAGATCTGTGAGCATGTCTTAGGCATGATAAGCCCTTAAAGAAGTACCGTAATTGTAAATGAGGCATTCAAAATTATACATTTATTATAATGAGGAATACAATGAATGCCAGGAACATCTGATGAAATTATAACATTAATTTAAATCAATAAAGTTCTTGACCATGGAGTCCAAGACATGGCTGTCTATCAAATAACAGCTGTATTTTACTTTTCAAAACTGAAATGAAAATTAAGACATAACTAATAATAAATGACAAAATCATTAAGAAATTTGGCAGTGATTTTTACATAATCAAAGAATAAAATCTCCTATGTATTGACTAATGAGACAGCTACACTGACATTTTCTATGTGGGAGTTCAGCTGCACATAAAGCCAGTTACACCTCATGATTCTTCCAGCATATGCACCTCACTTGTTATAAAGAGAGAGTTGTTTCACTGTGACAAAGCACCTGCTGTTTTATTGGCAGAACTTGTATAATGAATATATCATTCTGATTGTTCTCTGTTGCCTGACATTCTCAAAAAGAAAACTACCAGAACAGTTGTGACATAGAGGTTAAGGTTATTTATGTGTCATAAGCAGTTGATGTCCACATCACATTCACTCCCATCAAGTTTAAAGAATGGAGATTATGAAGAGCATCTCTCTATCAATATAAAGTTACAGTAGAATTTAAGTATCTGTCTTAAAAATGATAAACAAAAACTGCCTACTGTTCTTTATTTCTGAACATTTTCAGTTTCTCCCATAGGTAAGAATGATAAAGTCATTACCACTTGGCATTTGACTAGTCAAAGGGCCGTTGTTTCCTCAGACTAGCCAGCGTTGTTTCCATCTTATCACACCCCTGTAGGCATCATAACATGATTTCTCAGAGCCAGCTCCAACGCAAGCTTCTGGAAGTCTTGCGCATGCGCATGGTTCATTTCAGCAGTGTTAGTGTGCCTCTGAAGCCAGGAATATATATGTCTCAGCATCAGAGAGGTGCACTGCTCATGATCGTGAGGATAGAAGCTGTTCTTCCGATCATGCATTATGTGCCTCTTTTTCTAAACATCACTTTATCACACCATCAGGGGAGTGACAACATGGAAAGAGATTGGATGGACAAAGTGCTGGTGATCCGCGCTGCTGCAGAAATGACCGGACTCATGAGGTCTTTGGCATAGATGTAGCTTTTATTTATCCTACGTGTCTCTGAGCATACCTTGCTCCTTCTTCAGGGATTACATACAACATCAGCAAGTTACGCGCTGAAACACGTAGGATAAATATAAGCTACATCATTGCCAAAGCCCTCATGAGTTTGGTCATTTCTACAGCAGTGCGGATCACCAGCACTTTGTCAATCCGGTACAGATCTTGCCATGTTGCACGTGAAAGCGTGGATCCTGCAGCAGCTGTACATGCGCAGATACTGGTTGTGGGTCACACAACCATATCAGAGCACTTTTCAAAAAGGGATTTGCACCCTCTTTTATGATAAGACCCTATGCACCTTTGTCTCTCACTACTATAGATATTGAAACATGGAAAGAGGACCGACTAGTCTGAGTACACAACCTTCCTTTGACTACTGAAAGTCCTAATTAGCATAGGGACATCACACTTCATAAATGCATATTAAACCATTGATTCTTAGTAAATATCATTATACAGGGCTGGTTAGGCAGGATATTTTGGCATACATGTGTGAATACTGCTGGGTTGGAAGACATAAGGGACCTGAAAGGTTCCCTTTAAAGGGAATCTGTCATCAGGATTTTGTTATGTAATCTGAGGACAGCATGAGGTAGGGGTTAGAGCACTGAATTCAGGGGTGTGTCCCTTATTAGGTTGTGTGCTGTTGTTTCCATACAATGAAGGTTTTACCACCAGAAGGCAATCACTGCCTGGACTAAATTGTATATGAGCAGTTGTCCAAGCATTCCAATTTCTCTTATAAGCAGCTGGCTATCAAGAGACAATGTACACAGAAAGCAGTAGTGTGGGTGTGGTTAGCTTTCTGAGCTCTTATACATGTTACATCTAAGAACTCTGACTCTGCCATAACTGCTACACCCAGTAAATTAAGTGATACGTTGTTTGAACCAGAGTCTATTTGCCTACATTTTTCTGCTCTCAAAGGTGGTATGAAGAACTTGGCAACAAATTCCCTTTAAAAAGTAACCACCATTTGAATTTTTATTTATAAACCAATAGTACACATGAAATAAACAACTATTTAATAAATATCATATAATTTTTTTTTTTTACCTTCTGTATTCACCTTTTACTCTCACTATATGGGTAAAATCTGTGTTCTTGGAAGGCAGGTTTTCCCATTACTAAGAAAGAAGATGGTGGATGACGTTTTTAAAAATTCCATTAAGAGAAGAGGAGAGTGGAGCTAAAGGCAAAGGGAGGAGCTAGATGAAGAAGGAGGCGCTAGAGGCAGATACAGATATTTTGCTGCAAATTCTTCTGAAATGCCAGTAACGTTACTTCAAAGAACAGTGTTTCTCAACTCCAGTCCTCAGGACCCACCAAAACGTTGTGTCTTCAGGATTTCCTTAGTATTGCACAGGGGTTTAAATTATCCCCAGTGCAGGTGATTAAACTATCACCTGTGCAATACTAAGGAAATCCTGAAAACAAGATCAGTTGGTGGGTCCTGGAGTCGAAAATACTGTCATAGAATGTTATGAGAATCAACTGTCTTTTCATTTGCTATCACAGTCATGAGAAAATCTGTGTTCACTTAAGACAGATTTTACATGTGAATTGAGATTTTTGAGAATAAAAGATCATTTCAGAAGGTAAAATAAACCAAGTCCTCTAATAAGTTACTTTATAAAGTTTGTTCTATTCATGTGTGCTGATCACATTGATGCTATTAGTAGTCGGCAGCATGCAGCCGGGTAACTTGAGTTTACTGCCATGGGGCTTAGTGACTCAGTGAATGACGTCACCGCTCCTCATGGCAGTCAGTGCAAGCACAGACTCTGCAGGGAGAGGATGCTCTTGTTCCCTCGCTGCAGACTCTGGATATAGCATAGTCAAGTGAGTTTTGTGGGACCATCGTTTTGGATTGGAGGGGTACGTGTAGGATTAATAAATTGTAAAATGAGAGACGTCTGTCTTATTTATTTGACATAGAGGATTTTTCTCTGTGATTTATTTTAGATAAAGTTTTTTCACTCTGTGTATGTGTTTTTTAACTACTTCTTCACAGGATTGATAATTAGCAGGTCCCATGGAGACCTGACCATTATCAATCTAGGCTTAATAACAAGCTGTCAATTCTCAACTGTCATTAACCCCTTCTATCACTCCTATGCCACTGCACCAGGGCATCAGGATGACTCAGGTAAAAAACCAGGAATTGGCGCTCCTAATGAATATGCCAATTTCTGCGGTAGCTGCGAGCCTCATTGCAGCCTATGGATCTTCCCATGCTGAGAATACTAAACCCCAAATGCCTGGGGTTTACCTTGGTTGGCAATCAAAAATAGAACTAAGCCGACGCTTTTTTTAAATTTATTTAAATAATTTTAAAAAAGTAATGGGCTTCTCTGTATTTTAATTGCCAGCCATGATAAAGCCAGGCAGCAACCCCTAACAGTCCACTTTATCTGCACTGAGAGTAAAAAATACAGTGAAGCACTATTATTAGCATTATTATTATTATTTATTTATATAGAGCCATTAAATTCCATGGCGCTTCACATATGGAATGACATCAGGTTCATTGCCGATGGCAACCAATCACAGACGCCAGCACAATAGGTGAGGGACACAACAGCCAATCACAAACACTGTCACAGAGAGTGGGCATCTATGATTGGCTGTTGGAGTCAGTGCAGTAACCTGGAAACAGCCCAATTCATGCTAGCATCTACTGTACCATGCAGTGAATAATCAGGAAGTTAATGAGTCGCCCCAAAAGTACAAGCATGAACACTGGTAAGTAGTCATGCTGATGTTTAATCACTGTTTTGTTTCTTTTTACTGGCTCTAAATCCTCTTAGTCACTATTTCATAACTTTAAAGTCTGGTTTCGGGGTTTGAACTCAAGTTCGGGTCAAGTCAGGTCCCGAACCAGGATTTAAAAAAAAGTCCAGCTTGATCCATCGAACGCGAATATGTGCAGGTTCGCCAATCTCTAATTGTGATACAAAATTGGCACAACTATTTGACGATTCATGTAAGTGTGGCACCCCAGGGTTCATGTGCCACAGTAACACCACCACAAAGGGTTAATTCCCCACACAACCCACAACACTACACTAGCGCCTCCAGGCCAGAAGGGGGAGCTAAAGCTGCTTCCCTATATATTCTGGGTGGAGAGCAAGTGACAACTAGTTCAGTTCCTGAGAGGACTCAGGGTAAGGACCTGTGAGTAAAGGGGCTATGTTAGGCCCAACCCATGGTCCACTGTCCACTTCCAGGCCATCCAGGGTCTGAGGAATAGGAGAAGCAGCGGAACACCACCCGGGACATGGAGTTACCCTAAACTCACCACGGTGAAGCGCAAAGACCGAACACTGGATCCGCAATTGTGCCTGACACAAGCAGCACAGAAAACACCGGATAAGTGAAGATTAGATATCTTCACTGTACCACAGCGAAGCAACATGGCGGGGTCAGAGACACAAAGATAAGACTCAAGTTGCCTAGCAAGTTTGGTACCCGTGAAGGGAGACAGGGCCGGCAGCCTAGCTAAAGTGGCAGCAAGGCCACACACACAGCGCAGGAGTAAGAAACAAAGGACCCGGCCAGGGTGGGAGAAACCCGACCCCGGTACAGATTCCGTGGACAATATCTACTGAATACCATCTGCAGTAAAGACTTGGAAAACTACAAAACCGTGAGTCTGTGTAATCCTTGCGCTCAAACCTTACTCTCCCTCACAAACTGTTATCATCTCTACCACTACTCCTACCCTGCATCATCTATAGACTATCATCACCACTGCCCCGGGGAACCAGGCTCTGCCCATGGAGAGCCGTTACATCACCGGCTGCCAAACATCATCCCCGGAGGTTCTGCAGCAGTGGTGTTCACCCTGAGCACATACCACTGGTGGCGTCACGACTATATCCCCTGTAAATACCCCCCCTTTATTTGTGGGCTCGGGACACTGTCCGGACCATGACCGCCGTGATACCCCCAGCGATTCCCCGGTCTGGTACCGAGTACCCCGTCCCAGTGGGCTCCACATAAGTGTATCTCATTACATATAGAAATAAAGTCGTTAATACGTGATTGTAAAAAGAAATGAATCCAAAAGATATGTATCTTTGTGTTCATTAGATTTGATGAACTTGATTATTTTGGAAAAAGAAAATAAATGACATAGATTAAATTAATTGGGAAGCATTAAGTCTTTCTTCACTCCCATGATATAAAGAGCTATGTAAAAAAAATGAAAGGATGATGTGGACAAATTAAAAAATTCCATCATGCAAGTTAAGAAGAGGAAATTCCATAGAGATTATACTGATTATAAAAATAATAATAAGTGGTATGAGTGAAAATAAAAATATGAAAAAGAAAATACACCTAAATCAATTTTGAAGCTACAGAAGGATAAACAAAGGGAAATGAGTGATTTTTTCTTTTTCAGAATAAGACTCAAAAGAGTTACATCCAGATACTCCCAAAATAAGGTAAACCTATACTGGTCATCATATAGGCAATAACTGACAGGCATCAAAAAAGGCAAAAGAAAAATGAGGAATCGAGATAGAAACATTTGACAAAATAATGGGATAGTTTACATGGAGAAATAGACAAGAACCAACAACATAAAGTAAAACACCAATATTGTGATCATTTTTACTGTGTGATTACATTACACAAGTTAGGGCCCTTTCACACTGGGGTTTCTTGAAAAATGCAGCAGTCGCGGTAACAAAACCGCATCTGCCGTTTTTCCCGCCTAACGGCCGCACTTCTAGCCTGCTTGCGGCAAGCCCCATGCATTGTCTATGGGGCTAGCGGTAAGTGTGCGGCAGGTACGGCAAGTGCGGTTCCGGTAGTTGCGACAGTTGCAGCCGCGAAAAAAAACGCAGCTGACCGCGTTTTTTTTTCGCTGCTGCAACTGCCGCAACTGCCGGAACTGTACTTGCCGCACCTGCCGCACACTTATCGCAAGCGCCATAGACAATGCATGGGGCTTGCCGTAAGTGAGCAGCAAGTGCAGCCGTTAGGCAGAAAATGCAGCAGGCACGTTTTTTTTTTACCGCGACTGTCGCATTTTTCAAAAAACCCCAGTGTGAAAGGGTCCTTAGAAGGGGTTAATAATAGTGATAATAGAATCAATGAGAATCAAGTTAATTTTAATATGAGCTAACCCTACATATTATCTAATTTAATCTCGAGTTGTGGCTCTGGACACTTTACAATTGACTGCTGAAAAGGAACTAAGGCTAGGGTCACACCTGCGGTATTTTTTTACATCGAGAACTGGTTTTGCGCATTAAAAATGCTCAAAACTGCATCCGTATCCGCAGCCCATAGGCTTCAATAGAAAAACTGGATTGCACTATTTGCAATCTGGTTACCGCATCCGGTTTTGCAGCATGTGGTGAAAATCATGCAGGCTGCATTTTTCGGAGCGGTTGCAAAACCGGATGTGGTTTCTTTAACATGGGCGCCTATGAGACCGGATCCGGTACCGGATCCGGATGCGGTTTTTAAAATTGCAAAAGCCCACATTCCAAAACCGGATGCGTTAATGCATCCAGAAAGGGAATGAGGTTGCAATTTTACTATCAAAAGATAGTATGAAGGCACACGGTAAAACCACATACGGTAATGAATGCGGTTACCGCATCGTACCTTTTAAGTGTGACCCTAGCCTAACATAATATTACATAATATTACATAATAAAGATGGTCAGATTCCAAAGAAAACTATAATTTATCCAAAAAACATATGAATGCAATTTTGTCCTTTAAAAAAATACAATAATTTAATAATAAAAAATTTGGACAAAGCAAGATATTTGGTAGTAATGGATAATATAATGTATGCAAGACAGGAATACAATATGTTGGACACTAATAAAACATATAGACAACTAATATATAATCTAGCAGAGATGTGCTAAAACATATTCTGTGTTTTAATCACAGGAGTCAAATTCAATATTTTGGGTAAAAAAAAAAAAGATTGATACCTAAACAACCAATTATTCCAAATTTTAAGCTTTCCGGCAAGGTCCTGTGCTTATAGGACCTGTGGTGACGTCATGTTCTCGCGGGAACTCCGGTCACGTGACCGGAGTTCCCGCGAGAACATGACGTCACCACAGGTCCTATTAGCAATAGGACCTTGCTGGAAAGCGTAAAATAGATATTTTTATGATTCGAACCCTTTCTTTAAGTAAAAGAAAGGGTCCGAATCAAAAAATATCTATTTTAAGCTTTCCGGCAAGGTCCTATTGATAATAGGACCTGTGGTGACGTCATGTTCTCGCGGGAACTCCGGTCACGTGACCGGAGTTCCCGCGAGAACATGACATCACCACAGGTCCTATAAGCACAGGACCTTGCCGGAAAGCTTAAAATAGATATTTTTATGTTTCGGACCCTTTCTTTAAGTAACTTTTACTTAAAGAAAGGGTCCGAATCATAAAAATATCTATTTTAAGCTTTCCGGCAAGGTCCTGTGCTTCCAGGACCTGTGGTGATGTCATGTTCTCGCGGAACTCTGGTCATGTGACCGGAGTTCGCACGAGAACATGATGTCACCACAGGTCCTAGAAGCCACAGGACCTTGCCGGAGGCTTCGGTGGACCGCGGACAGGTGAGCATAGATTATTTTTTTATTTTTAAAACTTTCTTTCATTTAGGTAATGTTTATTTTGGCTCAAAATGCGGCAGATGCCGTTTTCTGACCGCATCTGCCGCATTTTCGAACCAAAATCGAACATGTTCGAAATTCGCTGAATTGGAACCAAATTGTTCGAATTCGGCGAATGACTCGAATAGCGCCAAAATCAACTCGAATTTGAGATTGGCGAACTATTCGAGTCGAACATCGCTCATCTCTAGTCTTTTCTCCCTTAATGGCAGTTCTCTTTGTCACACAGTGAGAAACATTTTTTATTTGTTCTGATAACAATCCATTTACACCTAATTTAAACTGGTATAGTTGCTATGTGGACGATTTCCTTATTATATGGAATCAGCCCATGGCAACCATACCAGTCTTTATTAACTATGTGAGTTCCAATAAAATAACCTTGACATTCACGGTGACATATTCAGACAGAACAATATAATTCTTAGGCCCCTTTCACATCTAATGCAGAGCAGCGTTTTGCCTCATTTGCGTTCCTATGCGTTTTTACCGCTAAAAACGCATCAAAACGCATGAGTTTTTGCCCCCATTGAATTAAATGGAAACGCATGCAAAAACGCATGCAAAAACCCATGTGCATTTTCAAAAACGCAAAACGCATGCATTTTTGCAAAAACAGACCAAAACGTTGCTTGTGACGTATTGGTCTGCGTTTGCAAAAACGCATGCGTTTTGCATTTTTGTACCCGGCGTCATGTGACCGGCGCAGAAGCAATGACGTCATTGCTGTTGCGCCCGCCGGGTGCAAGCAGGAAGAAGACTGGAGGACGCGCGGTGAAAGAGCGAGGAGGATAAGTATGAATGAGCTATTCTTTTACAGGTGTGCGGCAGCAAGGGGGGGCCTGTATACCACTAATGGGGGGAGCGCTGACAGTACAATGTAATATGCACCGTTCCCCCTGCTGATGATGGACAGGGGGATGCAGTGCATATTGCATTGCACTAATGAGCGGCCCCACGTGACCGGCCGCTCTTATTACAGCTTCTCCCACCTCCTCCAGCCCCTGGACACTGCCCCCCCACACTGAGCCGTCACTGACTCGAGTATAAGCTGAGGGGGGCACTTTTCAGCACACTTTTTGTGCTGAAAAACTCGGCTTATACTCGAGTATAATACGGTATGTCAAAGAAAAATATTATCTTACCAATCTTTAGTACCCCTTATAGTAAATATTTTTCTGACATCATAAGAATTATTGTTAGATATGTATCAATCTTATAGCAAGATAAAGTTTTAAATAAGGTTTTGGATAAAGGTTACAAAAGGGTGGCCAGTAATGCATTGGGAAATATGCTTTCTCCCAGTCTATATACCAATACAAGAAATAAAACGGCTATTTGGCTTCCACAAAAAGTTTTCTTTGGGTATGGCAACAAATGTAGCGTACGTGAGTTCATGAAAATTAAAAAATCTATTTTTTTTTGCCACCAGGTAAATAAATCATTATAAATACTTTTATCAATTGTGATATCCATCATTTCATCAAGTGCGTGGAATGTGTTACATTGGGCGCACTAAGGGAAACATTCCTTACCAGGGTATTCAGCTTTGTCTCAACCTCAATCCATTCCTTAAAATTTTAGTTTGCATTTTGGTTATACCGAAACCTGGGAAAGATTTGACCATTCGCTCGTGTTATCATTCAGTCTCCCAAATTAACATCAATGTAAAGCTATTTTCTAAGATTATACCTATGAGCAGGGGCGTAACTACAACAGGTGCAGGGGTTGCGATCGCACCCGGGCCCTGGAGCCTAGGGGGCCCCAAAAGTCCCTTTGGCCTGCAGAAAAAGACTATTGCTGTTAAAGATTTGTAATAATTGGGGGCCCCGTTGGAGCTTTTGCATTGGGGCCCATGAGCTTCAAGTTACACCACTGCCTATGAGATTGGCCACATACTTACCTAACCTTATTGATAATGACTGGGTGGGATTTGTCCCTCATAGAGAGGTGGGAGAAAACAAAATTAAAACATTGCTTTCTATCTCCTATGTTAAAGGGAACCTAGGCCACAAAACACTTTGCAAAACAATGGCACTATATCAGGAACCCTCAGCTAAAGTGCAACTCAATTTTTTCAGACTCTTTTGGAACATCTCATGGGACCAGACCAGGATGCCCACTCTACTATATGCTCTATGTTATAGCAAGGAAGCATCTTGCAATAGCACTAAGGAAAAATCCAGATATCTAGTTTATCATTGCTGGGCCCAATATACATTAGCTACCACTATATGCAGGTGATCTTCTATTGTATATCACAAACCCTAGAACAACTATAAGGTTAATCTGACTAAATCTGATTTCGTAGATTGCTATAGGTTCATGTAGAGATCATAGACCTCATCTGACATGACGATTTCTAAATAGATCTAAATTTAGGGGGTGCTAGATCTCTATTATTTTGCATTTATATTAGTGCATCTTGTGGACCCATTTCATGATGCTTAACAGAAGTAGTAGGAGTCCTTTTTATCTCCATCAACATTGAATTCTCTACCTTGGAAGACATACTCGTCACTGAAAACTGTTATTTCCTTCATGAGCTCCTCTAGGTTTGATATTAACTAAATCTACTATTTAAGATCTCTAAAATATCTGGCCCACTGTCTCTTGATACTCCAGATTTTCCTCCAGGAATAGGAGTCAAAAGATTTATGATATGGACATCTAGCCATATATTCAATCTACAAGTCCTTATGAATTCTCTAAATTTGGCAGCCCTAGTTGGCTTAAAAGCCAGAAAATATGGGAAGCAAGGTGTACCACGGTCCGCGCTGCTGAGTCCACAAAATCACCTGGGATGCAAGATGTTGTAGCAGTATGCTTCTTTATTCCTTCCTACGCGTTTCGGCGCCCTTCCTGGCACCTTCCTCAGGGATATCCCTGAGGAAGGTGCCAGGAAGGGCGCCGAAACGCGTAGGAAGGAATAAAGAAGCATACTGCTACAACATCTTGCATCCCAGGTGATTTTGTGGACTCAGCAGCGCGGACCGTGGTACACCTTGCTTCCCATGTTTTCTGGCTGTTTTTCCGCTTGGAGTGGTCGGTGGAGGTCCTGCAGCAGCTGATACTGTGATATGCTGTTAAACCAGTTGTGGGTCTCACAACTGGAATAGGTGAGTGTAACTGCATTACACCACTCACATCTGAGTGTCACTAGTGATAGGGCACTATTGCGCCTCTTGTTCCCCCACCTTTTTTAGTTGGCTTAAAGGATCATTAGCTAGATACATCTTTGTCATGGTTTTCTTATTTATAATTACAATAGTATATTTCACCCTTCCAGCTTGTATCAGTGTTCTGATCTGACCTAACTCTTTGGTCATTTAATAAGAACATACAGAAAAATATGCAGAGCAATGTAATATAATGGTAAAATAAAATAGTATGTTTTATTAAATCCATTCAAACAAAGAAAGTGGGGAACATACATACAAAAGTAGAAGCAGAGGAAAAACTCAACTGATGAGCCAATAATATGTAGAAAAGGGTTTACATACTAATCATAAATGTAAATGATAATGGTTAAATAATAGCAGGCATTTAACAGGTCATATAAAATAGACAACCATAAAGTGCACAGTGGCAAAAAACAAGATATTATTGCAATTGTAAACGAGTAGTCAAAAAAAATGTATTTAAAAAATGTGTCCAAAAAGAAAATACACAGTCCCAAAAAATAATAAATAGGACAATCTGTTAAATGCTGTACATATGAAGCAGTAAAATGCACAGTGGCATGGAGGACAAACTTCCAATCAGGTAGAACGCACTCAACGCGCTTTTCGCATAAATCTTTATCAGGGGTGATGAACAGCAGTGAGATCCCAACTTTTATATATATATATATATATATATATATATATATTGGGCTTAATCATGATAAATTCCAGCTGGAAATGTTAGGCTAGGATTAGTGTTGCACATCGCACTTGATCGAGAAATGCCCATTGACAACGAAAATCATTTTATTTACTACGTGCATTAGCAGAAATACCATCATGCGCTATACCAATTACTCAAATGAGTTAGTCACATGATCATGTGAGGGCAAGAGTGATAAAATCACTGTGGCAGGGAACTGCATTGTGTATGCGCAGAAGTGGTATAAGTGCCATTGTAGAAAGGCATACAATATATCTTTTACACAATACAATAATCTGGGATATAGAACATGATATAGTACCGTATATACTCGTGTATAAGCCGAGTTTTTCAGCCCAAAAATTGGGCTGAAAAGTCTCCCCCTCGGCTTATACACGAGTCAATACGGTGGTGGGAGCTGTGGAGGCTGGAGGAGGCGGGGGGAGGCTGCTGTATGAGCGGCCCCGTCACGTGGGGCCGCTCATTTTATATGCACTGCTTCCCCCTGTCAATCAGCGGCAGGGGGAAACAGTGCATATATGCCCCCAAATGCTGGCACTCGCCCCCCTTGTAAGGGCCCCCCCCCCCGCTGCGTATCTTACCATCCCGGTCTTCTGGACAGCACCGCTCCTCGGTGCTCTGTCCTCGCTGCTTCCGTCCTGCTACATCCGGGATTCCCGGCCGTCGCAGGCATATGACGTCATCGCGCGACGGCCGGGGATCCCGGATGCAGCGAGGACGGAGCATGGAGAACGGAGCACCGAGGAGCGGCGCTGTGCAGAAGACCGGGATGGTAAGTTAAGCAGCGGGGGGGGCCCTTACAAGGGGGGCGAGTGCCAGCATTTGGGGGCAGCTGTAATCCCCCCCTAGGGGCTGCTGTATACCCCCAGGGCCGCTGTATCCCCCCTGGGGGCCGCTGTGTCCCCCTGGGGGCCGCTGTATCCCCCATGGGGGCTGCTGTATCACCCCTGGGGGCTGCTGTATACCCCCAGGGCCGCTGTATCCTCCCTGGGGGCCGCTATATCCCCCCTGGGGGCCGCTGTATCCCCCCTGGGGGCTGCTGTATACCCCCAGGGCCGCTGTGTTCCCCCTGGGGGCCGCTGTATCCCCCCTGGGGGCCGTTGTATCCCCCCTGGGGGCTGCAGTATCACCCCTGGGGGCTGCTGTATACCCCAAGGGCCGCTGTATGCCCCCTGGGGGCTGCTGTATCACCCCTGGGGGCTGCTGTATACCCACAGGGCCGCTGTATCCCCCTGGGGGCTGCTGTATCACCCCTGGGGGCTGCTGTATACCCCCAGGGCTGCTGTATATACTGCTGGGGCTGCTGTACACTACCACTGGGGCTGCTGGGGCTGCTGTATACTACCACTGGGGCTGCTGTATACTACCACTGGGGCTGCTGGGGCTGCTGTATACTACCACTGGGGCTGCTGGGGCTGCTGTATACTACCACTGGGGCTGCTGTATACTATCACTGGGGCTGCTGTATACTACCACTGGGGCTGCTGGGGCTGCTGTATACTACCACTGGGGCTGCTGGGGCTGCTGTATACTACCACTGGGGCTGTTGGGGGAGGCCTGTATACCACTGGGGGGGCCTGTATACCACACTGCTGGGGGCTGTATACCTGTGCTGGGGCCCACCCTCGGCTTATACACGAGTCAATAGGTTTTCCCAGATTTTGGGGGCAAAAGTAGGGGGGTCGGCTTATACACGGGTCGGCTTATACACGAGTATATACGGTAAGTAATATAACTGAATGCAAATGTCACATATTTAATAGCGTCATTATATGTAGATAATTGATGTATAAAATATATATACCAGGAAAAACATACATAGGCAACACATCAGAGGAACATAAAACTAGATAATGGTGTGCACAAAGTGCATATACCAATATAAATGGTCACTACACTAATAAATAAATAAATAAATAGGATACAACATGAAGTCTCATTTAAAATTATTCATATGTGAAAAATTAATAGAGGAGTGTGAGACATATATATACATATGTAAACTTTTAATAACATTTCATAGAACAATAAAAGAAAAAAATGAATGGAGGAGTGTGTGACATGTATATACACAGATGTAAACATTTGATAACACATTTCATAGAACTATAAAAGAAATAATTAATGATACAAGCATGTATGTACCATATTTTTCAGATTATAAGACGCACTTTTGTTCCCCAACATTTTTGGCGAGAAAAGGGGAGTGCATTTTATAATCTGAATACATGCTGTAGGATGTGCTGTAGGGGAGGGGGCGGGTCTGGAGTTGTGTCTGGAGGTTAGAGGAGGCTGGAGCAGGCACCAGGATGGGGGAAAAAGTAGAAGAATCAGGGAGCTGTATACCAGGATAGGGGGGCCATATCCAGGATGAAGGACTAAATCCCAGGATGGGGGATTGTAAAACAAATACTGGCATTATAAGAAGGACCCCCATTGAGCATTCATATTTATTTTTTTCTTGATTTCTTCACAAAATTTGAGGTGCGTCTTATAAAGCGAAAAATACTCTAAATTAAAAGTACCAACCTTAGAGACATGGTCAGACACACTAGTTGACCCAATAGAGAAATTCATTACACCTGGTTAATTACTATGGGATATGTAGTAATGTTATTTTATTTTACACAGGTAGACCACACTCTCAATATGCACTGTATAATCTGTAATAAATATTTCAATGTGCATAGGCTGCCGAGAACAATGATCTTTTGTGTAGTACAAAGGATAATTTCACACCAGTATTATGTTTTTATCATTCATCTGTGAACAGCAGCCTCTTTACACTCTTGCGTTATTTATTGTAGTCTTATGCATGCAATCTTTTAGGCCGGTTTCATATTAGCATTTTTGAATGCAGCATCAGCATATGCAGCATGTTGTACTTTTTGATGACTGAGAAATGCGCAACCATGTGCACGAGCGTGTAAAAACAACACATTATTGTCTATGGGTGCACGTTGGTGCACAATGGCTTGCATATGGCTGCATTCGATGCATACGCGTATGACACACAGCGCACGCCCAGGAAGTGATTTCCCTTAAGACACACCCTTTGGGAGTGGCTTGTCTTGAAAATTCAAGAAAACACTCTTGGAAATATTCAACGCATGCGCAAAAAAAATGCAAACACATGCCAAAATGCATACAAACACATGCATGTTCTATATGCTTTTTTATGTCTTGCGTACGCTCATGTGTATTGAGCCTAATGATTCGCTGCGGAGGTCACATGCATTTTAGTTGTGGTATTACAACCGCAGCCTGTTAACAAAGTTGAGACCAGAAGCAAAAAGGCATCACTGCCACAGGGGAGTGTGAGCAACAGAGATGTTAATATATTTCCTTAGAGTAAGTTCATAGGACTATAAACCTATACATGAAAAGTCCTTTAATGTCTTTATAACAATTGGTAATTCATGCATATCAATTACATTTATTTACTCATGGATTTCCAATCTATTCAAATATTGTAACTTCTTATCTATGGTCTTACTAAAGGCTGTGGATGACAAGAGAAGCGCACATAGGGTCTTATCAGTCTAAGTGTAAGAAAAGTCAGAATATAGTAGGTGCATACCTGGGTAGGTTTTGGCAGCCACAACCACTATATATGCATATGATCCTGGCTGCAGCCACCACCATGAGGTATAAGTAACAGGAAAAGCCAAGGAAGAGGTGTAATGCTGCGCTGCCAGGAGAGGACGCATCAAGGGCGAGGAGGTTGTAGACAGTGATTTTATTTTTCTATGTGTTTCAGAGCACTAAATGGCCATTTAGTGCCCTGAAACACATAGAAAAATAATATCACTGTCTACAATCTCCTCAGCCTTGATGTGTCTCCTCCTGGCAGCGCAGCATTACACCTCTTTCTTGATTTATCTTTGGTCATTGGCAGGAGGACCTCATGACGTCTTTATTTTTAGTTTTGATTCACAATCAACAAGATACTTTAATATCAAATATTGCTCTACTTCATATGTAAAGTAAGGAGAAAATCCATCCCATGATTTTTCAGAATTTGCTAACCTGTGTAGTTGCTGATTTTGGACTCCATGCTTTGGCTCAGGGTAGAAAGAATTTATCTCTACTCTCAAGGAAAAGGAGAGCGAATGAATCTTTGGAAATGTCATAATGCATTATATGTATTTTACATAAATAGGTGATATACATTTCGCTATAAGGATGATGATTGTGCCCACAATGGAACAAATAAGGAGTTTCTGCCTTTCATATGACCATAGAAAGTGGTAAAAAATGATTCACTGCTCTTGGTACAGATTATCTGCATTCTGTTCACATTGCTTCTATTCATATCTTTGCCAGCACGAGCTATGCTTTCAATAACTCAAGATAACTTGCAAGTTGTGAAAATGTTACTTTCAGTAAAACCAAATATATTTCATTATAAATCAGGAGTCTATCTGTATGTAGCAAAACTGAGTTACTGTTATGAATTGCTGTAAAAGATTCTGGATTCAGCTACGTAGAGTAGAACATATTTCTGCTCATCTAGATGAGTATTATCCTGAAAGATTAAAAAAGATGACATTCTCAAGAGGATATATACTGCACTCACCATCATTTAAAAAATTCAACGCGAACATCAAAGTTTACTAGTCAGGAGAAACTTTTTACAAGGTACATCAAATGCCCCCAGAAAAGGGTGGGCACCACAAGATGTCTAGCACCTGAGGCTATTAACAAAATTGGTACCTTTAGACACCGCAACAGAAGGTTGGAAACAACTGGGTGTCTCACGTGTATGAGCACGTTCCAACGGTTGCAAACGGTACCCGATACCGCCTTCACACGCCGCTACAAGGTGCTCTACAGAAGGTTTAATCTATCCCTGGAGGCACCGCCGGGTGACACAAGTTATCTTCTGTAGAGCACCGTCCCTCATTCACACGCCGCTACAGAAGGTAATATGGGAGGACCTGGGGCATCAGGGACAACACATAGGCGTGCCAGAATTGTGGATTACGAGACGCTCGTACGATGATTGGACAATGCAATAGCATCATGATTGGCCAGGCAGCGCAGGAAGGCTGGCTAATACATGATGCTATTGGAATTGTGTAATGTGACTGGTCAGCTCCTTAAATATGCTCCCCTATGCAGCGACAACCAATCGTAACGCAGGAGCTTCCACCAATGATTGCTGAAGGGGGGCGTTTTCCCGGAGGCTGTGTCACGCCCCAGGGAGTTAACTAGGTGGCGAAAAAACCTTACCGTACCTTATTTAGACGCCGCTACCATCGGGTTGAAACCAACCTGTCTTAGAGCACTGCTCTGAAACAGGTGCCGCAAGTGACGGGTGGCAACAACCTAGTTTACGCGCCGCTACCTCGGGTTGATTTGACGGTGCAAGATACATTTGTCTCCGACAACCGGTTGTTTCCAACCTTCTGTAGCAGCGTGTAAAGGTACCATAATGTATAATATAGGTATAGTTTTTTCATAAAGAAAATGTAACCCTGTTATTTGGTTACATTATGTATTTGGTAATTATATGTTGGTACTATTTGAATGTGGTGTGTCACTTCTACTGCACAGTATATTATTATTGTAGTGTATAGTTATGGCATCAAAAGAGTGAAACAGCTAGAATCTGAGTTATTTCAACTATAGTTAGGTAGAGTTCACTTTATGTCATGTGCCTTCCCCTGCACACCATCCACTGTACCATCTGTGCCGGCTCATGCACAGCCCCCACTGAACCTCCAGTTCCTGCCCCATTACGACATCCACTTTACCTCCTAAGCCTGTC
This sequence comes from Allobates femoralis, assembly GCA_033576535.1. Lineage (NCBI taxonomy): Eukaryota > Metazoa > Chordata > Amphibia > Anura > Aromobatidae > Allobates > Allobates femoralis. The sequence continues at coordinate 541,810,010 of JARQOC010000002.1, forward strand.
CTGTCTTGACACCCACGTATCTCCTATGCCTGCTCCACTACAACATCCACTGTACCTCCTGTACCTGTCCCATCATGGCATTCATTGTATCTCCAGAGCCTGCCCCATCATGACACCCATTGTAGCCTGCACCATTGGTGTGCCTGCACCATTATAAAATCCACAAATCACAAAACCCAGTAAATACTGTGCTTACCGAAACTCGAAATCAATTATATTACTTGTGCCTTCCCCATCACAACACTCACTGTAGCTCCTGTGCCTACCTCTTAACGGCACCCATTGCACCTCATGCAGCTGCCTCATCACAACATTCACTGTATCTCACCTTCCTGCCCCATCATGACACCATACCCACTGTTACTCCTGCACTTGCCCCATCATGATATCTGTTTCCTGTGCCTGCCCATTACAAAATCAACTGTGTCTGCCCCATGACAAAATCCATTGTAGCTTCTATTCCTGCCTCATAACAGCACTCACTGTACCTCATGTGCCTGCCCCATTAGAACATACACTCTACCCCTGTACTTGCCCCATCATGACATCTACGGTATCTCCTGTGTCTGCCATGTCATGGCATACAATGAGTCTCCTGTGCCTTGTCCATCTCAAAACCCACTGTAACGCCTATGCCTTCCCCATCAATGTGGCTTAATAATATGCATTAACAGCCTCCAGTCCAAGACATTGCAATACATCATATGGCAGGAAGGCAGTTAATTATATTTGTATCCTGATAAATAAGTTACAGATCAACACTTACAAATGTAATATGTCCCAAACCCTTGTAGTGTTTTATTTAAAATGCAATAGACATTACTTTTATTATAACAATTAGTTGGGGGGTTTCTACAATTTCGGTTCCCTTTTTTTTTTTATTTATAGATGTGAATGAGTAGAAGAAAAGGCTACAACAAAGTATCTAGGACCAAAGGCTTTTCCTCTGCCCTGTCTAAGATATAAAGGAACAAAAAGAATGATTTGACTTTGGTGACTGTAAATTGATGCATCAATGTCGCCTTTGGCATTTAATATAAATCACCCTGATCAAAACATTTATTTAGAACTCACGTTCTCATTGACAGTGGGTTTCTTGTATGTATGACATGTACTATATGACTTTGTTAGTATTACCTTTCACTGTGCTGCTGGGATTACTTTTCCTAATTAATCAATTCTGACATCTGCAAATTAAAGGTGGCTCAAGTCATCTATTGTCATTTGGCATCTACCTGAAATGAAAGTCGTTTACCATGAACAGTTTTAATAAGACTAAATCCCAAATGCTTTACTAGCTTATGAGTTCATGCACATGGCAGAGTCCCATGCATTGAGCCTATTTGGCAGTGCATAGATTCAGTACTGATACTTGGTTTGGAGCCATATAGTCTCCATGTTGGGTTATACATGCTTCTACGGAGCATATATTTTATATGATGGATTTGTATGAAAGTTGACAGAAAAAAAGCCTCTGTTTTGGTCCATATAAAATTAGAATCATACATTGGTACCACAGAGGCTTCCTAATATCTAGGGCAACCGTATAACAGCAATTTATCAAAGAGAGCTATAACACACTCATGAGCGCAGGATCTTACAGTTCAATCTATCTTTTCTAGTGCAGCAAATAAATCCTAATAATCAAAGTATTCTCATGTACAGTAGTTTACCAGGAAACAACTCTTGTCTCATGATAAAATACTGCAGTGCTCTGACCAGTAGCAAAGCACTGGCATATTGGATGAAAAAACTGTTCATAATCTCAAGGTGACAAGTGTATTCAACTACTTAAAAAGAAATTGTAGACACACAAGTATGGCTGCGTAGGCACTAGTCCCCTGAAGAAAAAAAACAGTTTTGTTGAATTCTTATGTGTAGATTATGATAAATCTAGAGTATAAACCACATGTAAATCAGGCTGAAAGGGCATTGGGAGACATTTTAATATATTAGCCTGTTATTTCTAATAACATATAAAAGATGGATGATTTGCTGTGCCTTAAAGAACTCAATGGAGGCCAGAGCGCTACTTACTATTCATTTTGCTAATTTGCAGGGGTCCAGTTAGCCCTTGCAGTGTTATTTAAAAAAATAAAAAGATAACATTTAAAAAAAAAAAAAAAAGATCAAATTGCCCCCTTTTCCCTTTCAAAACATAAATTTAGTCTATCATCATTAAGGTTTTTCAATAATCTTACCTCCCAATAATCATTAAAAACTAGAGATTGCACCATAAGAAAACAAACCATAATAAAGCACCATTAATGGAAAGGTAAAAACATTTTACATCTCAGAATATTGCAACACAAACATTTTTTCACAGAGCTCTACACTTTTTAAAAGCAGTAAAATGTGGAAGTTGACATTAATCTCAGTGAAGAAAGAAGTTTGGTTTGCATCTGAATGTGAAGAAGACCAAGATAATGACTACCACCAGTGAGAAGGTGGATTTGATCGACATTGAGGAAATAGAAATGGTAGACCGTGTCATCTTTCTGGGGTCCCTTATTGATTGTAACGGCGACTCAACAGTTGATATCAAGCGGTGGCTTTCAATGGGTTGTGTGGCAATGATGTATATGGAGCAACTGTGGAAGTGCAAAGGCATCTCAATCACCACAAAATGACAATTGGCACAGCCATTGCATTCCCAATCATGTTGTATGGGTGCGAGATGTGGACCTTGACAAAGGGTGATCAAAGAAAAATTGATTCCTTCAAACTGTGGTGCTGGTCCTACAAATCCTGTGGACTGTCAAGATCACAAATAAGGCTGTTCTGGAACATGCCAGTCCACAGACGTCCCTGGTAGGAAAATCCATAAAAAAAATGTCAGCCGTGTGATGACAGGAAATTCCCTAGGAAAGGACATGATGCTTGGTATACTCAGGGACAGTGGAGGTGCCAAAGACCTAAAATCTTTTGGCTGGACACCATCATGGCAGAAACAGGAATGAACATCAGAGAACTAAAAGACACTGTGACAAACAAAAAGCTTATAGGAAATAGGTTCAAATGGTATCCAGTAGTTGGACACGACTGAATGAATGAAACTGGAATTGGAATATATGGCGAATAAATGAATATTGCCATTATCAAATTAGGTCATGTCTACATTTTAATGAATGCCTTGAAATAAAAACAACAGAAAAACAAGAGAACTTTCACTTTTCCTGTTTGTTCAGTACATTAATTATTATTTAAGTAAATAGTATCATTCAAAATTACAACTCAGACAACAGGAAAATAAAAAAGTGATGGCTCTTAAAAGAGGTGGAGAAAAAAAGAATAAAAACAGTAATTGTTCCATATGTGAATGTGACTAAATTGATCACCACAGTATCCTCCACTTATGTTGTGAGCGAATTGTAGTAGCTCTTTCATTTTCAAGTATTATCAACACTACAAATACCGGCACTAGGCAAGTATTTTGAAAGGCACACAAAGATGTTAAGCTCAATAAAAGTGTGCAAAAATAAATACTTTATGTACTGAAGGGACAATATTTTCAGAAAAGCACAGTCTAAAAAGTACATTAGGTTGCTACTTTTATTTGAAAAATCATCAACATATCCGAGAGATCTTTTATGTCTTTTTAGTAAAACCTTCAGGCAGTATTCACATTTTTGAAGCAGCATATAGTAAAGTTGAAAAAATTATAAATTCCCTTTTCTTTAAGGGAGAAAACTTCAACAAAAAGAATGTGACCCTTGAGCATATATGAAAACAAGGTATGAAGTGTTCGTACACAAGTATAAATGGTAACCGCTTTCATATGTTAACTATCGGCACAAACCACACTTTTGATTACAAGAAAGTCACCTTTTTCAGTGTGGAATTTATCCTGTAGCTATTTATTCTTTTATTCTATGCTCTGGAGAAGCCAGGTAAGGTTACCTCCTAAGGAATCGGCTAACGGAGACTTTTTCCTTCAGACTTATGAATGTGAAATAAGCAATTCGTGAATTTAAAGAATTGCCTAAGTAGATTGTGTTAATCTTACCTAGAGTGTTAAGTGTTCAGGTTTCCAGAGACATTTTGATAAAAGTAGAATATAGAAATTCTCTATTAAATTGCAATTCACCAAAACCATCCATTTTTAATACAAACTGGAGCAAACCCACGCTTGTAGTATTGGGACCAATGGGAATATAAATTTTACTCAATTTTTCAGCAGCCAGAACATAGATGAATGGAGGTGTCACAGTGGGTAATAGCTTGTGTCCCATTGATAAACTACCATAAACTCTGTGGGGATTTGCAAATGAATTTATATCCTGTAAAAAACTTAGTTAACTAAAAGTTAGGAAACCTAAAGTAAAATAGTGACCTTAATGAGTGGAGAAATTCACATTAAATGGTGCCAGTATTCATCAACTCAAACTTTGGCATTGGCATGAGATATTCAGATGGAATTGTATTGCTTGTACTGGTAGTAAAGGATCTAAATTTGCTGTTTACATCATTAACACCCCACTGACTTTAAGACTTTCCAGATGGATTGCTGTGATTGCTGTGAAGAGCAGCCGTTACAATTCAACACCTGATAAATATAAAACCTTCACTACAGTTAAAAATATAGAGTGGATGAGTTATATTACATAGTATTTTCCAAATTAATTTATGTAGCTATGAAATGATTTAAAAGATCAGATTGAAAACAATTAATGTGTTTTATAATTGGAGACAATAGCCATTATTCTCTAATGAGTTAACTACAGGTGAATTATTTATCTTGGTGGTAAACGGCTTTAGAAAATAACATATTTGACTTTTTCTACCTAAATGTCCAAAGTAATTTTACAGAATCCAAACCCTATTACAAGAAGATAGGTAATGAAACACATATTGATTTTTTGAAACAAAGAAAAAACAATTATTTTCCTCCATTACATTTAATTTGCAGACCTAGCGTAATGTTTTTAGGAACACTACAATTATTTCTTAAAACGCAGTGAAGGAACATAGCACTTTATATGTTTATAGATAAAATATATGGTATTTTTGTGTGATATTCTGCCAAAATACGAGGGTTGAAAAAAAATGCCTCCACCTTCATAACTCCTCAGCAGGTGGCAACATTGGTATGCAGCAGGTCTGGACTGTTCAGTAGAACTCTCCTCTATAGCTCCAGTTGGTGGGAGCCACAGCAATGACCAGTTGTCTTGTTACAGTGTAAAGTAATGTAGCCCTGTGCAGACGGTTGGTCAATGCGATTTAAACAACAATAAATTCAGAGCGTTAGATCACAACACTGCAAGCTAGGAAACGATGACTGACAAGGGTTCAAAAGGAGAAGGACATTTTCTTTTTGCAGCATGACAGTGCCAGACCACACACTTCACATGACACCAGAGCAGAACTTCAGAGACTGAAGATAACTCCCGTACAGCATCCTCCATACATTCCAGATATGGCGCTGTCTTCCATCTGTTCCCGATAATGAAATGAGATCTGTGGGGACATTACTATATATCTGATGAAGAAGAGGGAGAGTGTCAACTTCTTTGGTGACGGCTTCAGAAAAAAACCTGAGAAAAGAACACACATTTGCTGTCCCACTTTTGTGATAGCCCATACAATAAACTATCTTATCATTTATTGTGCAATAAATATCAAAATATATGCCAGAATTGTTGTTTCTGTTCATCTTGCTGCGCCAAAAAATAAAAATAATAAAATGATTAAAAACAAATCATATGTATCCCAAAGTTGTAAAACGATGGCTATTTACTCTTAAAACAATCCATTATACAGCTCTGTGTTCAGAAAAATTAAAACGTTATGGCTCTCACAATATGATGACCAAAAATGATTTTTTTAAATGATTTTCTAGTGAAAAAGTAGTAAAACTAATAAACTATAAATATCTGTAATTAAATCGACATGCACAGTATGGTTAACATTTCAGTGTACTGCACAGTGAACCCTGTAAAATTATTAAATTATTAATAAACTAATTTCAGATTTATTGTTTTTTGGTCATGCCACCTACTAAATATGAATTAAAAACTGAAAAAGTGATAAAGAAATAAGTCTTATGTATCCAAAAATAGTACCATTAGTATTTGTTGTGTCCAAAAGTAGCAAAAAAATATAAACAGGGTGGATAAAGATAACATGACAAGTATATGTAAGAGTTAAGGATGTTTTAAAAAAAAAATCAGAATTAAAGTTTTTTTGTTTATTTTGCCTCCTCAAGAGTGTAATAAATTGTCATAAAAAAGTTGCATGTGCCACAAATATCTCTAATAAAAACTGCTGGACGTCAAACAAAAAATAAGCTCTAACACAAGCCCCACTGGCAAACAAATGTGAAACTTATGTCTTCGAGATTATGTTGACACAACCTTAAGGGGATCCAACCACCAGGATTTTAACAACCTATACATCATTGCAGCAGATGATTGACATTTGCAGCATGACATCACTTTTTTTTATTTTATTCCTTCCATGTGGGCTTATCTTTCTGCTGTAAGCCAAACCCCTCAAATGAGTCTGGATGAGAGGAAGGGGGAGGGCGTTGGCTTACAGCAGAAAGACAAGCCCACAGGGGTAGAATAAAAAGCATAAACAAATAGTGAATCATGCTGTACACCTCAATCATCTGCAGAACTGCTTTACAGGTGGTTAAAACCTGGTGGTTGGTTCCCTTTAATTGATTTTTTTAGTGTATGTATTGTACAAAATTAAAAAAAAAACATAATTAAAACTATATAATGTTGGTATTTCCATGTCTGTACTGACCTAATAATAAGTTAACACTTTATTTTTGCAGTACAGAGAATATTGTAGAATTTCAACTAACAGAGCTGTGGATAGAATTGCTGTTTTTTTCATCCTAATGAAGAATGAGTAAAAGTTTGTTACTTTGTCATATGTAAAAAAAATTATTCCACTATCCAATATCACCAATTCTGAAAAAAGGGCCCCTTATACAAATATGTCACCAAAACGTGAAAATGTATTGGTTTCTAAAACTGTTGCACTAAGACATATTAGCAGATAGAAAACAAGCGGTGTCGAGGTTTGAGCGCTAAAGAAACCACGGGTTGGTGATTATATTACCAATAATTTATTGCACGAACAGCAGGGGTCCAGTATGCCACTAACGCTTTCAACCACAGATGCGTCTTTCTCAAGTGGATCCACCCGTGGTTTCTTTAGCGCTCCAAACCTCTGACACCGCTTGTTTTCTATCTGCTAATCTCTTTCTCCCTTGTTGGGAGTGCGGTGTGTGAGCTGCTCTAAGATCCACAGGACCTGGCAGTACATCATAAAGACCCACCCTTGAATGATCAACTGATACACAGTGTGGAGCTGTGACGGAAGCCAGTGCAGTCGAGTCTGCCTCTTTGGGTGGAGGAGTGAAGGAGCCCACCTCCATCTCCAGGAGGAACTAAGGAGCCGTCCACCAGGCCCTGGAGTATCAGAGGAGGAGGGAATATTGTCCCCTGTCACTACAGTGACCCACATTAAGCCATCAGTCTGGTTGTGTGGGGTGTTGCACAACCAGTAAAGGTTAGTGCAAACATAGTAAAACCGTGTATTAAGTTCCTCCAGTTGCAGTGTGGCGCAATATCTGTTTTTTCTTTTAATTGCACTAAGGCATATAACTGAGACAACCATGAAAACAGTAAAAGCTACAATGGGACTTTTGATACTCACCACTGCTCATTTATACATTTTAACATACAATAGTTACCCTACTATACTATATCTTGTATAGGGTGTAGTTATGTTTAGTTCAATGTCATATTTTTTAGCTTCTGCCAAATACAGACATCAGTTTTTCCATATACCTAAATGCTCATGGGCTATACCTGGGTAAAAAAAAAAAAAGTACTCTGTACTTGTTTGATTAATGTGCAATTTTCTTCAATGCTACAGCAAATAAAACTTGTATAGAAGAGAACTAGATCCATGTCAATATATAGAAGTGGCTATTCCTCGGGGGCCTTGTTGTTATCAGTGTTGCAGTGCTACAAGCTGTCTGGGATTATAAACACAACAACAAACCACAGTCACTCCTGGTAATTAATATTTAATAGAATTCATCCTGTACGAACTCAACAGATCCAATGTGTTGATTAAAAAGAAATTGGAAATACCATCCTGTCAAGTTAATTTAGCATTTTCAGATTAGCTGCTTCAGTGCTAGACCATTAACCATTGCTTTGATCTACACGGGAGCAGTGAATATTATAGGCCTATAAAAATGTGAATATGCATTGTACTTAGAGGTACCTTTACAGTGCATGGTGAGTGTAAAATTATTATTATTATTATTATTTAATTTGATTAATATGCAATAAAATGCATCTTTTCTGCATTATCTGAACGCACACTATAACAATGAGGAAGCAGTGTAATTTTTAAGACTGATACTCAAACCCAAACTGTAAAGTTCGGGGTCAGTACCAGACACCTAGTGTCTGTGCATGGTCCCTGAACTCGGAGTTCTTAGGGAAGTCCATGTTACTGTTTGGGTTCGGCCCCACGAATAAAGGGCTAGAGAGCAGCAAAAGAAAGCAAAATGTGGATTAAAAGCAGAATCATATCGACTGAACCTCCATGTTGCTGTCACACTTCTTACAGGTCCGTTCATTAAATTTTAGACATATTCACTTGTTGCTTGCCCATCCTCAGTGGGGGAACAAGAAAGACAGCGTCAGTGATCAAAATGTTTAGCAATTTAAATAAATAATTTTAAAAACAACATAGGATTCTTCCCCAAGTTTGACGCCCAAGCAAGAGAAAGCACACATGGTTATTGGGAGCTCCCCAGGTTAAAAACTACAGCCTGCAGTCACTCGAGAATTGGTGCATTCATTTGATGCACCATTCCTGGTGCTTTACCCAGCTCATTTAGATTGCCCTGGTGGAAATCAGGGTTATATAAGGGGTTAATGACAGCTGTGATTTGTCAAAAAAAATTACAGTTGCTATCAAGCCCTGGGTTAGTAATGGGTATGGGACTGTGAGACCCTCCAATGCTAATCCTGCAAGTCAAAAAAATAATCACGAGCACTGACAAATCTTTTATTTGAAATAATAAACACACACCCTATTTCACCCCTTTAGTAAACTCCAAAACACCACTGCACGTCCAAACTAATCCACCATACGAAATTCCAGGAAGATCCCGGCTCTGCTACATCCAGAAGTTGCAGTGATGGGAAACCCAACCACTCACTGCAGCTTCTGGGACACACTGAAAACCTCAGGTGAGGCCTCAGCTGTGAGGAGTGGTGACGTAACAGTTAATAGCCAAGTACTTCCTTTCTACTATCAGTGAACTCAGTTGAACTCAGCGGGTTCAACTGAGTTTGTGCCATGGGAACCTATAGCTGTGAACTCATTAAACAAGTGGAAACCACTATGGAGTTATGGTTACATAAAATATTACCTTTATTAAAATACATATATAAAAGCAGACACGTACACGTTTTATACAATGAAGCACAGTCAGGAGATTCCAACAGAGGCTACAGGCAGGTAATCACTCTGTAAGTATAACACATTTGGCATAGATAAAAAAATACCCAATGGTAGTAAATCAAGTACAATAATGGGCCCTATAGATAGGATGTATCATTGTGCACAATCACTCACCCATATCATGTACAGCGGTATCAGCTTCAATCACCTACACAGAGTCCCGCCATGTAGCACGCCCCCTACATCCGTTTTGCCACCGCTTGTTCACGGGGACTAGCTCTAAATTGCAATTTTAGGCCTTTTTATATCCGCCGCTAGCCATAATAATGCCACCTGATGCTGCGCAACATCACTTCCACCCGAAAAAGCACAGGGATTTACAAGCGTCAGGACGTCTCCATGATGTTGTTCTTTTGGCCCGCAACCCCCATGCCCCTGCTGATAACTGCTCAGCCCTGTTCTTCCAAAACCAGCTTCTCCACCATGACAGAAGATCAGCTCTCTTCTCTCCTGTCAAGATCACATCTCACCACTTGTACGCTTGACCCGCTGCCGTCTCACCTGATCACCAACCTCGCCGCAGTCTTCATCCCAACCCTAACACATCTCTTCAACCTTTCACTTACAAATGGTGTCTTTCCCTCATCGTTTAAACATGCCTCAATCACACCCATCTTCAAAAAGTTCTCCTTTGACCCATCCTCTGTGTCTAACTATCGCCCGATATCACTTCTCCCTTATGCCTCAAAACTGCTGGAATGGTTGTGGAGCCCACCGGGACGGGGCACTCGGTGCCGGACCGGGGTGCTGCTGGGGGATGTCACTGCGGTCCTGGTCCGGACCGTGTCCCGGGCCCGCACAATAAAATGGGGGGTTATTTACAGGGAATTTGTCACTCGTGACGCCACCCACTATATGCGGTCAGTGATGGGGCCGCCGCTGCTGCAGAACCTCCGGGGATGATGGTATAGCAGCTTGGATGGAATAGTTCCAGTGGGCAGAACTGGGTTCCCCGGGGCAGTGGTAGTAGTAGTTAAAGTCTGTGAGGATAGTTATTGATGCTGCAGGAGAGTAGGGGTAGCAGTAGAGATGATGAGAGTAGAGGTAATTGCAGTATATGAGGGCAAGTGGGGCTTCAGTATAAGGATCACACACACTCACGGTTTCTGTTGTTTTCCAAGTCTTTACTTGCAGATGGTATTACACAGTATTGTCCACGGAGTCTGTACCAGGTTGCTCCCACCCTGACCGGGTCCTTGGCTTCCTACTTAAGCGCTGTGTGTGGCCCTGCTGCTGCTTGTAGCTGTACTGCTGGCCCTGTCTTTGCTCACGGGTACCAATATGCTGGGCAACTTGAGTCCTCTGTGTCACTGACCCCTCCGTGTTGCTTTGCTATGGTGCTGTGAAGATGGTGGACCTTCACTATGCCGGTGTTTACTGTCCTGTCTGTCTCAGGCACAGCCTCGGATCCGGTATCCGTCTTGAGCGCCTCCCCGGGGTCAAGCTTTTGGGGTAACTCTTTATCCCGGGTATGTTCCTCTGTTACTCTGTCTCCTTTCCTCAGACCTCTCAGGACCTCCACTGACACTTGGCTCTGCTCCTGCTCCAGACTCTCACTAAACTGCAGACTCACTAACTGTCACTCTTGTTTTTGTGGTAAACAACTTAGCTCCTCCCACTAGTGCAGGTGCCAGCTAAGCTCCTCCCACTTTCTAGTGTAGTGTTGTGTGGGGATTAAACCTGTGTTGTTTCTGTGGCATATTAACCCTTAGGGTGCCACAATAGCATATCCATCTTGAACTGTCCTCCCACCTCTTCTCCTGCTTGTTACCCCTCGGGGGTCTGCTGCCCGTACCCGCGGCCTGCTGCCCTTATACCCTCTGCTTGAGCAACATTGCTCCTCTCACTTCTGGTACCACTGCTTATACACATGAAACTGTCTCCTACTCAGTTTCTGCTGGAGAGACTGGAGGGATCTGGCTCCTCCCTCCAGCCAATCACCAAGTCTCTGTGTCCTGCCAATCAGGACTGCCCTGTTCTGATTTAAACCTCCTGTTTTCAATCAGTCGAGGCCAGGGCAACTTCGACCTTCACCTTCCCTGAGTGAAGTTGCCACTTCTGGTCTGTCAGGTCGCTCCCCGTTTGGTCTGTTACCTGATCGCTCTGTGTTACCTCCTCCAGATCTCGTTCCTGCTGGTTCCTGGCTGATCACCGTGTTCCTGGATGGTCTCCTGATTCCCTCCAAGCTGATCGCTGGTTCTCGCCCGGCTCCGGATGCCCCGTGGTCCTGGATTCTCCGTGTTCCTGGATCTCCCTGTGTTCCTGGATCTCTCCGTGTTCCTGGATCTCTCCGTGTTCCTGGATCTCTCTGTGTTCCTGGATCTCTCCTGTGTTCCTGGTTCCCCGTGTTCCTGGTGCTCTGTATTCACGGTTCTCGTTTCGTATTGTATTCCCGGGTGCTGTTTCATTACCACGTCGCCTGGGGTCGGTTGAACACTTGTGTCCGTAGCATTGGCCCCTTCGAGGCTGATCCCGGCGGTATCCCTGTATAGGGGTCAAGCGCTCCGGGGTCTCCCTCGCTGGGCTCCCGGTGTTGCGACCTTGTGGCCCTCTCCAGGGGCGTGTGGTTCTGTGTTATAGTTCTGTTTAATAAACCCGTTGACTCTACGGTACGTGTCTGCCTCTCTATCACCCGGTATCAGCATCCGCTTTACGCGGTCCAGTGGGTCCACGTGTGTAGTCCGTCAGTAGGACGTGACAGATTTTGCCCTGGCCATGGACCCCGCTGATACCAGGTTCGATGCCCAAAGAGAGCTGACCGCACTCCGCCAGAGCCACGACCGGGTTGTGGCGATTATCCAGTCTTTAGAGGCCCGCTTGGGGGCGCCCTCTACTGTTGATCCCACTCTCCTTTTTCAGGTGCTGAGTCTCCACCAGGAGTGGGACCTTCTGCGTGAGCTACAGACTCAGATGGCTTCCCAGGTGTCCTCTATGGATGATCGGCTTGCCAGCCTATCGAGCACAACAGGAAGCCCAGGTACCGTCCCATCGAGTCTTGTTCCTGGACCGGCTCCTCCTCCGTGTCCCTGGGGAGTCTCCGGCCTTGATCCGGTGGGTGTCTTGCCTGTCGGTGTCCCTGATGACGTCCTGCCTGTCGGTGCCCCTGATGACGTCCTGCCTGTCGGTGCCCCTGATGACGTCCTGCCTGTCGGTGCCCCTGATGACGTCCTGCCTGTCGGTGCCCCTGATGACGTCCTGCCTGTCGGTGCCCCTGATGACGTCCTGCCTGTCGGTGCCCCTGATGACGTCCTGCCTGTCGGTGCCCCTGATGACGTCCTGCCTGTCGGTGCCCCTGATGACGTCCTGCCTGTCGGTGCCCCTGATGACGTCCTGCCTGTCGGTGCCCCTGATGACGTCCTGCCTGTCGGTGCCCCTGATGACGTCCTGCCTGCCGGTGCCCCTGATGACGTCCTGCCTGCCGGTGCCCCTGATGACGTCCTGCCTGCCGGTGTCCCTGATGGCGTCCCGCCGCCTGTCGGTGTCCCTGAAGGCGTCTTGCCTGTCAATGCCCATGATGGCGTTCCGCCGCCTGCCGGTGTCCCTGATGGCGTCCCGCCGCCTGCCGGTGTCCCTGATGGCGTCCCGCCGCCTGCCGGTGTCCCTGATGGCGTCCCGCCGCCTGCCAGTGTCCCTGATGGCGTCCCGCCACCTGCCGGTGTCCCTGATGGCGTCCCGCCGCCTGCCGGTGTCCCTGATGGCGTCCCGCCGCCTGCCGGTGTCCCTACCGACGTCCTGTTCCTCCTGTGCTCGTCACATGACACCCATGCCACTGCCCTCGGGCCCCCTCTTCCCCGGCCGGTGCCCCAGGACCGAGGAGGCGGAGGTCCATGCCCCGCGCCTTCTGCGCAGGTTCCTGGCCGGTTTCCGTCTGGGGAGGGGGGCGTAGAGGGGGGGGTACTGTTACCCCTCGGGGGTCTGCTGCCCGTGCCCGCGGCCTGCTGCCCTTATACCCTCTGCTTGAGCAACATTGCTCCTCTCACTTCTGGTACCACTGCTTATACACATGAAAATGTCTCCTACTCAGTTTCTGCTGGAGAGACTGGAGGGATCTGGCTCCTCCCTCCAGCCAATCACCAAGTCTCTGTGTCCTGCCAATCAGGACTGCCCTGTTCTGATTTAAACCTCCTGTTTTCAATCAGTCGGGGCCAGGGCAACTTCGACCTTCACCTTCCCCTGAGTGAAGTTGCCACTTCTGGTCTGTCAGGTCGCTCCCCGTTTGGTCTGTTACCTGATCGCTCTGTGTTACCTCCTCCAGATCTCATTCCTGCCGGTCCCTGGCTGATCACCGTGTTCCTGGATGGTCTCCTGATTCCCTCCAAGCTGATCGCTGGTTCTCGCCCGGCTCCGGATCCCCCGTGGTCCTGGATTCTCCGTGTTCCTGGATCTCCCTGTGTTCCTGGATCTCTCCGTGTTCCTGGATCTCTCCGTGTTCCTGGATCTCTCCGTGTTCCTGGATCTCTCCTGTGTTCCTGGTTCCCCGTGTTCCTGGTGCTCTGTATTCACGGTTCTCGTTTCGTATTGTATTCCCGGGTGCTGTTTCATTACCACGTCGCCTGGGGTCGGTTGAACACTTGTGTCCGTAGCATTGGCCCCTTCGAGGCTGATCCCGGCGGTATCCCTGTATAGGGGTCAAGCGCTCCGGGGTCTCCCTCGCTGGGCTCCCGGTGTTGCGACCTTGTGGCCCTCTCCAGGGGCGTGTGGTTCTGTGTTATAGTTCTGTTTAATAAACCCGTTGACTCTACGGTACGTGTCTGCCTCTCTATCACCCGGTATCAGCATCCGCTTTACGCGGTCCAGTGGGTCCACGTGTGTAGTCCGTCAGTAGGACGTGACACTGCTCCCTCTTTGGCCAGTTACAATTTGGCTTCTGACTGCATCACTCTACTGAAACTGCTAAAGTTACCAATGACCTATCCAAGAGAAAGCGACACTACTCTGTCCTCCTCCTCCTAGACCTGTCTTCTGTCTTTGACACTGTAGACCATTCCCTCCTGTTACAGATTCTCTTGTCTGTTGGCATCACAGACTTGGCCCTGTCCTGGATCTTGTTTTATCTAACAGACCAGACATTTAGTGTTTCCCTCTCCCACACCACCTCCTCACCTCGCCCCCTGTCTGTCGGTGTTCTCCAAGGCTCAGTTCTAGGACCCCTACTCTTCTCCATCTACACCTTTGGCTTGGGTCAGCTCATAGAATCCCATGGTTTGCAGTATCATCTCTATGCTGATGACACACAGCAAAGACCTGACATTACCTCCTTACTAACCAAAATACCACAATGTCTGTCCGCTATTTCATCTTTCATTTCTGCTCAATTTCTAAAACTGAACTTGGACAAAACAGAATTCATCATCTTTCCCCCATCTCACTGTACCCCTCCACCAGACCTATCCATCAAAGTTAATGGCTGCTCACTTTCCCCAATCCCGCATGCATGGTGCCTCCGAGTGATCCTTGATTCTGCCCTCTCTTTCAAGCCACATATCCAAGCCTTTGCCACCTCCTGTTGACTACAACTCAGAAATATCGCCAGGATTCGTACAATTCTTGACCAAAAAACAGCAAAAACACTCATGCATGCCCTCATCATCTCACGTCTCGACTATTGCAATCTCCTACTCTCTGACCTCCTCTCCAGCACTCTTGCACCACTCCAATCTATCCTAAACTCTGCTGCCCAATTAATCTGCATGTCTCCTTGTTATTCCCCAGTCCCTCCTCTCTGCCAAGCCCTTCACTGGCTTCCTATTGTCCAGAGACTCCAGTTCAAAACCCTAACTATGACATACAAAGCCATCCACAACCTGTCTCCTCCATACATCTGTGACATGGTACTTACCTACATGCAACCTTCGATCCTCTCAAGATCTCAATCTCTACTCCCCACTCATCTCTTCTTCCCACAACCGCATACAAAATTTCTCCTGTGCTTCCCCCATACTCTGGAACTCTTTGCCCCAACATATCAGACTCTCGCCCACCGTGGAAACCTTCAAAAGGAACCTGAAGACCCACCTCTTCTGACAAGTTTACAACCTGCAATGATCATTAGTCTAATGAACCACCGAACGACCAGCTCAACCCTCTCCTAGTGCATCCTCACCCATCCCTTGTAGACTGTGAGCCCTTGCGAGCAGGGTCCTCTTTCCTTCTGTACTTGTGTGTGCCTTGTATTGGGCATGTTTGTTGTACTTGTCTATGTATGCCCGTTTTCACATGTAAAGCCCCATGGAATAAATGGTGCTATAATAATGAATAATTATTATTATTATTATTTTTACCTAGGCAACAGCTGCCTGGCATTGGTCACTAAAGTTGAAGTTTCTGTCCATCTATAATACTTTCTCTGTTTGTTTCTTTTTCCATTTTTTTTTTAACAGTTTTTGTTCGGACCTCAATTATTAAAAAGCAGTGGATCATAAGGGAATTTGTAATGTTCCATAAATCACTTAAAATTATATTACATTTCAGATATGAACAGAGGTTTATAAAGATGCTGCTCACATCAGTCTTCATAATTTCATTACTCTGCTTCATTTAACAAAGTAGCTAAATTAACAAAAATTAAGGATAATTGTCAAAATAGACCCCAGTGGGTCTTGAAGGGTTTCCATCACTGTTTTGTGCCTTTTAATAATAAAAAGTGCAGGACTCTGGTATTTTTAGCCAGATGTTGGACAATGCCTCCTCATAAAGCTCCAACTCATATGTGAACAGAGCCCTACATTTAATAATGATAATTTCTTAAATGTTGGCATTGCTAGCTATAACCAAGGAAACTGTTCATCACTGATCTTATCTACATTATTCAAAATAATGTTTTATTTTGGTTACTATAAACATGCTAGCCATACATTATGAGAGATCTCGTAAAGAAAATGATCATGACAGATGTTGTAAACAATGCAACACTATACTGTATCAATGAGGTATTTCATTTAGCTGTCATAGGGTTCTTCTGAGAAATAGTGCACTATTATAAGAAGTCATGGAGAGACCAAAGAACAGGACAAAATTAAGGCTGTGCTGCTGTCAAATTACACAGGTCAACAAAAAAAAAATTTTTTTCTGGTGCCCAAAATATTTTAATGAATTTGGGGTATTTTTGGGGTGCTGATTCTGAATATGCTATCAGTTTTGCCAGATTGGCTCAAGTTTTTGAGATTTTTGGTATCTTATTTATAGCACTTGTTGGTAAATGCGACGTATCATCTCATTAATTTCTTTGGATTAGTACTTGAACTGAGCAGTTCTCAATATAGTTTTGTGTTAATTAGTGTTCTAAAAGTTTGTTCATAGCTTGATTTTTGCACTAACTTTATGTTGTTGTCTGTTGTCCAGTGAAAAGCATGAACTCATCAAGAAGAAGTTGTCTTAACGATCCAGACTCATTCTGTTACATTTGTGGTGAATATACACTGACAAAACATAGAAGAAACATAACAGAATTCGTTAAAAAAGTAGCAAAAAACGTCTTTTTTGTTACACATTTTACGAAAAATCTCAAAAACTTGAGCCAATCTGGCAAAACTGATGACATATTCAGAATCAGCACCCCAAAGTTACCCTAAATTCAATGAAATATCTTTGGCACCAAAAATGCTGTTGACCAGTGTTATGATTTGTTTACACAGAAAAAGAGGAATAAAAAACTTATTCAGGATATCCACATTGTTGCCTTTCAGGGTTGGAATTACACCTTCATCAGAATAAAATCATTGTTTTTTTTAATCCCTATGAAGGGGTCGATTCGACCCTGAAATGCATTTCTTCTTTTTTACCTCTACTTCTGTAAAAATTAGCCATCATTTGTCAGAATTGAAGCCTTGATGTTAGATCTGTTATTGGTTTCCCAATGATATCTGTCAAATCTTGCACTGATTGAGGCTTTTTCAATGTGCAGCAATTTCAACAGCAGCTGTGATAACTCATACAGTCATGACCATAAGTGTTGGCACCCTTGAAATTGTTTCAGTAAATGAATTATTGCTAAACTCCTTGGTCTTGGACAGCAGAGAAAATTGATGAAACGTCACAAAGCTTTCACCATCGTCCAGATGGTGGAAAAGCAGCTCCAACCAAATTCCAAAGAAATTCAAGCTATCCTGCAGGTTCAGGGTACATAAGTGTCAGTGCAGACTATCTGGCAACATTTGAATGAAATAAAATGCTATGGCAGGAGAAGCAGGAAGACCCCATTGTTGAATCAGAGACTATAAGCTAGACAAAAGCTAGACTAGATTTTTTCAAAATCCTTCTGGGAAAGCATCTTTAGGACAGATTAGACCAAGATAAAGCTTTTCGGTAATACACATCATTCTATTGTTTACCGAAAATGGAATGAGGCCTACAAAGAAAAAGAGCACAGTACTTACAGTCAAATATGGTCAAAGATGTTTTGGGGTTATTTTGCTGCCTCTGGCACTAAGTGCCTTAACAGTGTGCAAGGCATCATGAAATCTGAAGATTACCAAAGGATTTTGGTGGCCCAGTGTCAGAAACCTTGGTTTGCATCCTAAGTCATGTTTCTTCCAGCAGGACAATTACCCAAAACATACTTCAGGAAGCACCAAGAAATGAATGTAAAGAAAGCACTGGAGAGTTCTGAAGTGGCCAGCAATGAGTCCGGATCTAAATCCCATTGAACACCTGTGGAGAAATCTTAAAATTGCTGTTAGGAGAAGGTATCCTTTAAATATGAGAGACCTGGAGCAGTTTTCAAAAGAAAAGTGGTCCAAAATTCCAGTTGAGAGGTGTAAGAAGCTTGTTGATAGTTATGGGAAGTGATTGGTTGCAGCGATTTACTCCAAAATGTGTGCAACCAAATATTAATTTGACAGCGCCAACAATTTTCAAGAAAAAATAGTTCAAAATAAGTCAGCGTGGGAGTATTTAAATCTTATAATACTAAATCCTATGATACTAAGTCCACGAGCAGAAGCAGAGCAAAAGTAGAGAATCTTTAAGTATGCATAGTAACGTTCTCTGGTCTTTGGTAAGGGAGGTCTGATGATCTGAAAGACTATGGTCTAGTTCACATCTACTGTAATGCAGGTCTGCGTTTTGCTGCATTTGCGTTTTTGCATTTCTATGCGTTTTTACCTCTAAAAGTACATCCAAATGCATGCATGCATTTTGGCCCCATTGATTTCAATGAAAAACACATAGAAAACGTATGCAAAAATGCATGTGCATTTGCAAAAATGCAAGACACATGCGTTTTTGCAAACGCAGCCAAAAAACATGGGCTGTTGCACTTGGGTTGTGTTTGCAAAAGCACATGCGTTTTTGCATGCGTTTTCTATGCGTTTTCCATTTAAATCAATGGGGCCAAATACGCATGCGTTTGGATGCATTTTTAATGGTAAAAACGCTTAAAAACGCAAATGCAGCAAAACGCAGATCTGCATTACAGTCGATGTGAACTAGGCCATAGTCTTTCAGATCATCAGACCTCCCTTACCAGAGAACGTTACTATGCATGCATCCCATACTTAAAGATTCTCTACTTTTGTCTGCTTCTGCTCGTGGACTTAGTGAAAAGGGCCTGTCTATGAGAAGGCACAGATCACTGCTAAGATATGTCTAAGTATGCATGCGCAGAATGTAGGACTGACTTTAAGTTCAAAAGTGTTGTAAGTGCACATACGCTTGAATATCAGTAAATCAAAAATTAAGTCCAGAGACATGCACAATTGATACAGAACATGGGAAATATTAAGCTATGACCTGGCTGAAATTCTCAGGTTGGACTTCTCGCAAGGTTTTCTGATAAAACAGAATGCCTGATAGGCAGTTTTAGTTGTACAGTGAGACACATGATGAGTGCAATTGATTGGAGTGATAGATGAGTGAGAAATAAAATAACCAATGACGATTGTCATGGACACTTATCCCTCTCTTAGTTAATAGCTATTGGTATTAACAAATATGGAAGGAAAATGTTTCACCCCCATACTACCTCATTTCTTATTAACTCCTCAAATCCCTCCACCTAGTCAGGAGCTAGTCATCTCACCCTCCATCCTCCAGAGCCGTCTCACCTCCTCTTCACAACTGTTCCTCAACTAATCAATCCTTTCCCAATGTTTCCTCTTCTTTTCACCCTCACTCCCATACTATTTTACTCCCTACTAACCCCTCTAATCCCTCCACCCAGTAATGAAGTAGTGATCTCTCCCTCCATCCTACCTAGCAATCTCTGCTCCTCCTCCAAAATATTTCTTCACATGCAGTCCAGTGTCTCCAAACACACATGCCTACCTCGTGCCCTCTCCTGCTCTCACCTCCTAACCCTCTCACTGCTTCTCTTAAAATCCCGGTCCCCCCCGTCTCAACTCCACAATCAACTCTCACCCACATCCACTCCCCAACACAAACTTTCGCAACCTCCACAATCTTACACCTATTTCTCCAGCCCCTGCTCCCTCAGTGCCTCTACCAGGAGCACTATGGAATGCTTGCACGGTATGCAACAAACTCCGTTTCATCCACGACCTCTTCATCACTAACAAACTCTATTTCCTTGGCATCAACGAAACCTGGCTCACTCCCTCTGACACAGTCTCCCTTGCCACACTCTCCTATGGCGGACTCACCCTCTCCCACAACCCCCGCCCCAACGACAAGGATGGTGGAGGAGATGGCCAGCTCCTGTCCGACATGTGCTCCTTTACCCCAATTACACGACCACCCTCTGCCAACCTCCCCTCTTTCGAAGTTCACTCCATCTGCATCTTTTCCCCTTGCAAACTCCAGCAGGCCATCATCTACCGCCCCCCTGGATCTACCCCTTCTTTTCTCGACCACTTCACCACCTGGCTTCTCCACTTCCTCTCTTCCATCATCCCCTCTATCATCATGGGCGACTTCAACATCCTCATTGATACCCCCCACCCTGCTGCTTCCAGTCTCCTATCACTGACCACCTCCTTTGGGCTTTCCCAATGGTCCTCCTCAGCCACTCATAAGGATGGTCACATGCTTGACCTCATCTTCACCCGCCTTTGTTCCCTTGCCGACCTCTCAAACTCTCCCCTCCTCCTATCTTACCACAACCTGCTGACTTTTTCATCCTTCTCCCCCCACCACTGTCCCCCCTCTCCGGAAACTCTCTCATCCTCGCAGAAACCTTAAATTTATTGATTACCACTCATTCTCTGAGTCCCTTGACCAACAGACTTAGCTTACATGACGCCAACTCTTCTGCCACCCTCTATTACACTACAATATCTACAGCTCTCAACCTCGCAGCCCCCTTCACTTACAAGAAAACTGCATACACAGGCAACCCTGGCTCATCACCCTCACTAAAGAGCTGCGTCAAGTGCCAAAACCGCAACTATACCACACTTGCCGCACATGCCGCAAGCCCCATAGACATTGCATGGGGTTTGCCGCAGGTGAACCACAAGTGCGGCCGTTATGCGGTAACTGCGGTAATTGCGTTTTTTTCTCTGCAACTGCTGCGATCAGCACTTACCGCTGATGTGAAAGGGGCCTTAGATTGGCGCCGCATGTTGTTTTTTTATATATACCCTATAGGGAATCACCTTACTGCAGTGATATTTGTAATGGCAACACTTGACACACTCTCACCAGTACCAGCTATAAAGTCAAACCCCCTCTCCTGAATGAATGCTATCTCCATGCCTTGATTGCAAAGTATTCACTGATCTCAGGGAGACCAGTCCAAGAAAACACTGCGGGCAGCTGGCTAAAGCGCTCAAACACAGTGAATTCCTAGGCACATTGCCCCTGGGAGTCTGTGGAGCCTCGGTTAGGAGTCTCAAACACAGAACTAGCCATATATCCCTCCAGGGAAGGACCCAGCCAAGGGTGGCTCCTTGCAGAATCACCTTACTGCAGTGATATTGTAATGCAACACTTGACACACTCTCACCAGTACCAGCTATAAAGTCAAACCCCCTCTCCTGAATGAATGCTATCTCCATGCCTTGGGTACTTTGATCTTCAAAGTCATTGGCACAAGGCCCATGCCACGACTCTCAG
This sequence comes from Allobates femoralis, assembly GCA_033576535.1. Classification (NCBI taxonomy): domain Eukaryota; kingdom Metazoa; phylum Chordata; class Amphibia; order Anura; family Aromobatidae; genus Allobates; species Allobates femoralis. The sequence continues at coordinate 541,831,526 of JARQOC010000002.1, forward strand.
GCAATGTTATCCGTGAGCCTATTTTCCTCAAGGAAAGAGACAGACCGGGGTGGTTCATGCCATATAGGATAGTTGCTGGGAGGGGATTAGGGTTAAGGGTTCCCACATGGCATTCTCCTAGTTCAAGTCTTCTGGGTGCTACAAAAAGCTGCGTAAGAGGGCCTACTGCCTCAACTACCTCCTCTTCTTCCTTGTCCTCGTCTCCTCATCCTCCTTATCATACTACTTGATTTGCCAATCCAGCAGCTATGGCACAGCTGTAGATGAAATAATGTCAGGCATGCTGCAAGATTCTCCTGACTGTAAGCTCATCATGACAACCAATGCGTGTAGCACGGTGGAGCTCCAGGTCACAATTTGACATGTGCAGGCTGCTCTGTTCTGGCACTGAAGTACCCTTTGACCCTGGGGTGATGAAGAAGATGACATTCTCCAGAGCTTGCATGTCTTGCGGTGGATCCATCATCACGCAGCCAAGCTACATACTGCAGGTGCACAGTAACACAGTGTAGCCGCGTTGTACTGCACTGCCAAGATGGTTCCGCAGTGACGTCGCTTTGCTTTGCCTAGGGACCCGCCTCTTCCAGTGCCAAGGCACAATTGCTTACAGGATATTATTGTTTGTACAATATTGTAGCCTAGCTCCTCATTAACTCCTCCATGGAGTGGGCTGCAGAAAGCCCCTTGACTTACTGGTCCTATTCCCCATGCCACAGGTAATACCTGGACTTGTGGTTGGGTGGAGCTGGAAGCTACAGTGACAGATAGTGATAGCTTGGGGGACATAAAGTAGTTGACAGGTTCCCTTTAAATTTCAAAACTTTTTTCCTGAACAAAGCCGCATTCACCAATTTTTTTCTGCAATGTTGGTGCCAAATTTGATATCGGCAAACTTGTTTGGGAAAGTTCACTGATCTCTGTTCATAATGCATATCTATAAACAGATGTCTGATTTACCACAATATGCTGCAAAAAAAATGAATACATCAATAATGAGAATTGTTGTGAACTTGGAAGCCCTGAAAATAAATAGGAAAAGCCAGATTGAAACTATATTTGTTCTGCTGGATGTGCTCAGAACAAATTGCAGAGTGTCAAATGTTCCTATGGCTCCTGCTCTTTTTTACACACTGAAAAACTATTTTAATTAATTTAATGAGCATAGAAAGGCCAAGGTCACTGTGGAGAACAGTAGGAAGGTTTAGCGAAGGAGTGATTTTAGGTAAGATATGTCTGATAATCCACATATAAAACCCCAGGACATACTGAACAGAATTTTTTGAAGTTTATGACCATTACATTTTTCTTTGGGATTTCATTAACATAATATACATAACCTCAGAAATGGGAATAAATTAAATGAAAAAGCATTCCGTTCTGTTCAGAAATTTCTTCAGATTAAGAGTTTTTCCCAGATAACACGTTTTCTCAACTTTACATTGATAGATAAGTCTCATACCAAGAGGATCCAACATACCCCCATCATAAAAGTGCTTCCTTTGTCTCATTTATAGCAATGACAATCCCCTCTATATCATCAAAATAGCTTGCCCTCCCAGAAACCAATCCATGAGATGCAAAACTAGAGAAAGAAGATTTAGATACTGTGTCATAAAGTCAGCAAAGAAATAGACAATGTACACTACTATGCAAAACGTTTAGGCAGGTATGGAAAAATTTCAGTAAAGTAAGAATACTTTCAAAAATATTAGTATTCATAATTTATTTTTTATCAGTTAGCAAAATGTGCAGTGAGTGAAAAAATAATAAAGAATTAATAAAAAAGAAATAATAACTTGCATATAGTTTTTGAAGGAACTTGGCCAGGAAGTTCTTCCAAACATCTTAATAAACTAACCACTGATCCTCTGCAGATGTAGATTTGCACAAATCCTTGTGTAGCTTTATGCAATTTCACACAAGCTCTGTGGAGGTCATATCATCACTTTCAGGACTCCATGTTCATCTTTAGGCAGATAATTCTTAATACATTGGCTGTGTGTTTGGGATTATTGTACTGCTGCAGAATACATTTTAGGCTAAACACCTCCCTTATAGGATTCTATGATGGATAAGTATCTGCCTCAGCATATCATGAAGAGACAGAAGGATGTGTGCAAGCCTACATCCACAGATCTGGGATACCATGGCCAATTTTAATTGCAACAACAATAACAGGGTGTTGAATGTTTGCAGCAAACAATGTTATTTTTTGTGACCTTTACTAAAGCTTGCAGAAGGAGAAGTATTATTATAGGAGTGTCCCCTTTGCCCTTCAACTGAACTGACACTGCAACAACTCAACTGACTCTGCATTGTTAGGAAGTTAGTTGAGTCTAGTTTAGCCAATAGCCAGTTATTGTGTCCACTGCACAACATATCCCTAGGTACCTACTGTAATGTCTGTAGACACCATGGTGCTCATTGTGGGACTCTTAGGGTACCGTCACACTGTGCGACGGCACTGGGGATGTCGGCAGTGACGGGCGGGAGTGCGCACGTTTTTGGCGCCTCGCCAGCATCACCGTCCCCCATTTACATGAGGCGATACCACCGGCGATGCCCCGGCGATATGATAGGCGGCATCGCCGCTGGGGTTTCTAAAAACCCCAGCGACGATGCCTTAACATGCCTATGACTCCCATCGCCTGGTAAATCGCCATCGGCCGTTTACATGCGACGATGTCTACACATCGCCCCAGAGTGGTCGCTCTGCTTTGAAACCAGGCGACCACTAAAAGGCGTCGCCATCGCCTATTTACATTAGGTGATGCAGGGGCGATATCGGTGCCGATAGGCCATGCCCCTGCATCGCCCAAGAAATTGGCGGTGCCGTCGCCACGTGTGACGGTACCCTTATATGTTTATCAATTGCTACATTAAGAGAAAAGTAAGGTTTGCCCCTCAGTCACATAGTTTTGGTCTGTGTTTCTATGTAATAAAGTAAATAACCAATACCATTGATAAAATACATTATAATTCAGAATTTGCCAATATGTTGTTAAGTATATATATGTCAGCTTTCTAAAATAATATTTTGTTTCTGCAAAAGAAACCAATGCTGCGCCTGCAGATATTGTAAGAATGTTCTGTAACCCATTGTTCCAAACATAAAATGTACTCCCAAAAAACAGGCAATTCCTGCGCTAAATATCCCTGATATCTAATAATTGTTATGTTTTACTTTATTTAATTACCCAGGCTAGGGTCAGATGACCTTATGTTCTCGCATCCAAGAGAATGACCGGTTATTCACAATTTGCATAATTGGTCTTATTCTCTTGGATTCGTCCTGAGGGGCCAGGGAGTCCTGAAATACGTTGACCAATAAATCAATATTGTATTCACCCTTTGATGTCTTGTGGAATACGGCAGCGATGTTTTTAACCCTTCATCCTCCCTACTGTAATTTTCTGAAATAATGACCTTTGGGTTTTTATTGGCTGTAAGCCATAATCATCAACATTAACATAAATAAACACTTAAAATAGATCACTTTCTAATGACGCTATATAATATGTGTTTCACTTTATGTGTTGAATTACTGAAATAAATTAACTTTTTGATGATATTCTAATTCATTGAGATTCACCTGTAACTTTTATTCTAACAGAAATTCCTTTTATTCAAATACAAATTAAAAGGTTCCTGGCTGCTATGCATGCTGGGTAATGTAGTTGTCACATCATACAGATGCGAAGTACATTCAGAACCCATAAATAAATGTATTGTGCATTTCACATGTAGGCTGGTATATGAGACCTTGAAAAGGGGACTAAAAAAGCCAGTACAGTCTCAATGAACTTTTGTACAGATCACTGGAATGTGCTGTAATATGCATTAATTTATTGTATAACTTTGTAATTGAATGATAAGCACTGAAACAAGTAATGCTTAATAAAACTTCATCACTCTTTGGTGCCATTGAAGTTTCCCTCTGAACTACGGTAATTACATTCTAGAATGAATTGCAGCATTCATAACATTTCCAATAGACATTAAAGGGAAAAAATAGAAAAAAACAGAAATTAATCCACAATCCATTAACACATAGATGTAGCTCATTATCACAATTTACAGATTAAACAAGGTCATTTTATTATGATAATGCAGAAATAATGACAGATTTATAATTTTTCTTCCTACCAAACTGTTACAAAGAAAAACCTTTTGGTGTTCCACATTGCAGAATCTTTTTTCGAAGACCAATTATAAACACATTAGATGTTCATTAAGGTGCATTAGGCAAAGGATACTATACTGTTACATTTATAGGAAGTGGCATTGCATTAACGCAGCTAATATAACCTATTAAAAGGTATTATAGGAAACAATTTAGGCAGTTGGTAACAGAGAAGCCAGGAAACACTTGTTAGTAAGTACTGACATTAGGATAGGATATAGATATACAGACGACTGGCTGGACGTTTAAGATCTTTATTACAATAATGGATATGTCTTTAATATACTCAATAACTAAACTACAAAATTCAGCTCATAATTAGTATATGTTCACACCAGCGTATAGCATCCGATGACTCTCTGATGAGCGGGAATAAGAGGTTATATGAAAAATTGCCTCAATTTCTGCAGCGAGCATGACCGAGTGTCATTTACTGTACTCCGATCCACTCGCATACAACAATCAGACCACAGGTGCAGAGAAGATGGAGAACTTAATTTCTCAATCTTCTCCATTGTCTGGATTGGTGTATATCAGACTATATACGGATGCCATCCGAGTACAGTCTGATGTTTTGCACACACCCATAGACTTGAAAGGGTGCGCGCCATCTGATATACACTACCAGTCACAGCATGTGACTGTGTACAAATGGAGCAATGTGTCCATGATTTCACTGCAACCAGAGATCTGTTCAGAAGTTGGACACAGAAGTTGGTGTGTGTAAAGCGGCCCTTAGGCTGGCTTCACACAGCAGTTATTCACTGATCAGTCTCCATCGGTGTTTGTGTGCCAAAACCAGGAGTGTCTCCAAAACCCAGAACAGGTGTCAATCTTACAATTATAGCTTTTCTCTGCAAGTTCCTTTCCTGGTTCCTCTCCTGGTTTTGACACCCAAACACTGATGGACACTGATCAGTGAAAAACTGCAGTGTGAAGCCAGCCTTAGTCCTATAGAGATAATCTAATTTTGATAAAATACTGATTTTATTGTAAAAGCAACACAAAGGTTAACGAGTGACACATCACTGGAATCAGGCTTTCAGCCTCTACATCTTGCTGCTTTCAGATTACACAGCAAAAACTTGACAGATTGCTTATAAACATAATTACATTGTAAACCATCAAGACAAACTTTCATGTAGTAAAGATATGAAAACACATATGAATCTGTATGTTCTATAACACTCAAACATGTTTCTTTACCAAGGACAAGAAAAACGTTTCTATTCAGGCTCCTGAAGAATGCATATTGTATATCTTAAAGCATCTCCTGTAAGTCATCTAGACTATGAGCTCTGTTTTATTCTTTATTACCCATAAGAGTTAGAGCCTAACGAATTCTATCGACTGAACTTAAATATCTGCTAGCACACTTACTCATTCTTATACGTAAGTGCAATCCTTGAAAAATTCAACAGGAATAAAATATTTTCTTTAGTTCTAACCACTCATCAGAATATGTGTTTTCCGCTGAATGTAATCTATGGTTTGTTACAAGACAACTTGACCTATGACTCATTGATTTAATGGAATTGTTCTAGTTTTTATACTTTTTATAGCTGCCAGAAAAGTCATTCACGTCTTTAGTCTAACTTTTATTGTAAATTTAAATGATGAAGTTGTTATTTAATGCTTCACTGTCAACTTTAAAATAATTTCTATATTTTTTACTATATTTTTCTTCTTTAACAGTCATTAACTTTGATTTATTCAGAACATAAAAGTGTTATAGAATTTGTTTTTGAAAAATGTAATTGATCAGCTGTCACTTTATCTATTGATCTTGTTGTTAACCTTTAACCAGACCACAGGTCTAATTTATATGGGTATTTAAGATGCGTAAGCTATGTATTTTTTCTGTACAGCTGCCTGTAATATGATTAGAAGTTATATCTGAAGAACAATACAATTACTGCAGTAAACTGACTCTACCTTGGCTATCATAAAGGACACTAACAAGACTATTAGCTAAAAAAATAAACCTAGAAAACATAGTCTTTTGCATGTCATATCCCAAGAACACGAATTTTGCAAATCAATGTTTATTGCTTTCAATCCCTTCACGACCAAGGACTACATGTATATCCTTGGTAATTTCCCACTCCCTGATACAAGCTCATGCGCTGAGCTGGCATCCTTCCACAGACATCTCAGCTGATCTGATCAGCTGAGATTTGAATCTAACACCACCGAACGGATCAGCGATCTGATTGGTGTTGTTAATCCTTTGGATAGCGCTGTCATTGACTGACAGTGTGATCCAAAGCCCCACGGTGGGTATCACACTGTTCCTCACATGATCGGAGACCCCGAGATGCAATCACGGGACCCCTGTCTGGTACCTAGACAGCCCGGGGTCTTCTGATGACCCTGGAAGCTGTCCTGAATCACTTCCTGCTGGCGATCTCCAAGTGAGGTCACCAGCAGAAAGTGATCATTTCTCCTATGTTCAATGTAGCCCATATGAACACAGGGGAAGGGTTTAGACAATGGAGTGCTGAGGCCCACCTAGTGAGCCAAGTAAAATAAAGAAAACATTTTTTGAAGTTTTTGAAAATATGAAAAAAAAAACAAATGTTGAAATCACCCTCTTTTGCCTCATTGAAAATTAAACTATTAAAAACCTACAAAATATACACACATTTGGTATTACCACGTTCAAAAATGGCCAATCTATCAAAATATAAAATCAAGTTAATCAGATCTGTAAACTGCATAATGGAAAAAAGTCCAAATGCCAAAATTAAATTTTTTTGGTCGCCACAACATTGCGTCATGGGACTTACTTGGACGTTCCAACATGACAAGGATCCAAAATCCAAAACACAAGGCCAAGTCGACCTGTCATTTGCTAGAGCAGAACAAAGTGAAGGTTCTGGAGTGGCCATCTCAGTCTCCTGACCTCAATATCATTGAGCCACTTTGGGGAGAACGTAAGCAAGCAGTTCATGCGAGAAAGCCCTGGAATTTAAAGTAACTGGGGGCCTGTTTGCCAAGAAGAATGGGCAGCTTTACTATCTGAGAAAACAAAGACCTCATCCACAACTACCACAAAAGACTTCAAGCTGTCATTGATGTTAGAGGGTTATATGAACTTTTGATCAGGGTCATTTGGATGTTTTTGGTTGTTGTTATGATTTAAAAAGAGAAAACACAGTAGTTTGACAATAAATGGCTTTGCCCAACCACTAACCTTGAGTGGAAAAAAAGCTTTTGTGTTGTTATTCATTTTCTCTGAAAAAAGGCCAAGAAAGCCACAAATTTGAATGGGTATGTAAACTTTTGAGCACAACTATAACAGTTAAATCAGCGGTGTAACAACAGGGGTTGCAGGGGTCGCAACTGCGATGGGGGCTGGAGGCAAAGGGGCCCGCACCACCCCCAGACCTGCTTCATGTGGATAAGTGCAGGTCCTGACTGACAAGCAGGCATTTGACCTTGTGAGCTTGTCATAATTGGATCGCCGGTCCTTTAAAATGCCTGCTTGGAGCCCTGTGCGTGCACACGCTCCCTCTAACATTGGCCGCTGCTCAAGCACAGGGCTCTTTCCATCTGGTGCTGGGCGGAGTTCGCCCTCCACTCACCAGTCCTAAGGTTCCCGCTCCTTTGTATGTCTGCCTGTCCAATGCTTCAGAAGAAGCAGTCGTGTCCTTCCTGCTCTTTGATTGGAGGAACACCAATCAATAGAATTTGCAAAGTCTGCAGTTCCACCAATCACAGAGCAGGAAGGAATCACTAGCGTTTGCAATGTCTGCTTCCTGCTCTCTGATTGATGGAACAGTCGTAACTAGAGGTTGCATTACGCAGCCGCAGCCTCATTAATCCAGAAAGCAGAGAGTGTGGCACCGCTGAGGAGGCTGCAGGCTGCCCCACACCATCTGTACAAGCTCTAAGCCGAACTGTGAGTAGCTGCCTGCAGTCATGGAGGCTGATAATAACGCTCTCTGCTTCTTAGTTGTTTGGCAGGGGAAGGAGGGTAGATAAGGGTGAAACAAGCTGGGGGGGCGAGTGGGGGAAAGCAGGAGGAGCCATATCTATGGGTCAGGCAAAAATAGGAGAGGGAATATCAGTATGTTCTGTTATGTGTGATTAAATACAGCCATAGGTCCTCAATTGCAGTGTATTCCTGTGTGTGTGCATGTCTATGTACATAGTGCCGTGTGTCTGTGTGCATCTGTGTGCATGCTCACGTGTGGCGTGTCTGTTGTGATGTGTGTGTGCAGTCATGAGCATGGTGAGGTGTGTGTGCGTGTGTGCAATTATGAGCATGGTGAGGTGTTTGTGCAAACATGTGCATGGTGATATGTGTGTGAATCCATGTGCACAATGACAAGTGTGTGCATGATGGTGTGTGTGCATCTATGTATGTAGTGATTTGTGTGCAATCATGTGCATGGTGATGTGTGTGCATCCGTGTTCATGGTAATGTGTGTATGGGTGTGCATAAGTGCACCTGTGTACATGATTGGTTTGTCTGTGGTGACATATATGTACAGTATGTATGCATTCTTGTGCATGGTGACATTTGTGTGTTTGTTTGTAGTGACGTGTAGTTGACAATTTCTTCCTCACTGACAATGTGCAGTAGACAGGTGTAGACCTCCATCTTCACCAGGACACTGTGTGCCCAGTGAAGTAGTAGTGACACAGGCTCAGGCAACCATTAGCAAAACTCCTGCCTGGCTCTGTCTTCCATCTCCGCTCTGCCTCCCTGGGATCTCAAAGGAGGCAGAGATTTGCAAAGAGTTGGCGGTGATGCTACTCTTGTAAATCATGTCCCTCACTTCCACAAGGGTCATGATCACATTAGGCTAGTTTCACACTAGCGTTTTTTGGCATCTGTGGGTAGCTGTATCATTGCTTGCATTTATCCATTCATCCATCCATCGCAACACTCTGGTTAACGCAATTCTCCTGACCTGAACATATCAGCTGCAGAATCATAAGTAAATAAAGCTGTTGTGCTCAGGTCAGGAGAGCTCTGCTGGGCAGTGCACTGCGATCCTCGCACAACTCATGCACTTGTGCGACTCCAGCATTTAATTGTGAAGAAAGTGCAGGACTTTCTATTCTGTGTATATACACTGCACAGTACCTCTTCTCCTATATTGGGGGTCCTCTTCTCCTATATTGGGGGTAATCTTAAGTATATGTATTATTCTGTATATATACTCCGCACAGTACCACTTCTCCTGTCCTGTATACTGGGTGTAGTCCTCAGTATCTGTATTATTCTGTATATACACTCTGCACAGCACCATTTCTCCTATACTGGATGTCATCTTCAGTATATGTGTTATTGTGTATATATACTCTACACAGTACCACTTCTCCTGTCTTGTATACTGGGTGTAATCCTCAGTATCTGTATTATTGTGTATATATGCACTGCACCGTACCACTTCTCTTGTCCTGTATACTGGGTGTAATCCTCAGCATCTGTATTATTCCGTATATATACACTGCACCGTACCACTTCTCTTGTCCTGTATACTAGGTGTAATCCTCAGTGTCTGCATTATTCTGTTTACACACTCTGCACAGCACCACTTCTCCTATACTGGGTGTAATCTTCAGTATATGTGTTATTCTGTATACAGTTGTGGCCAAAAGTATTGACACCCCTGCAATTCTGTAGGATAATACTCGGTTTCTTCCTGAAAATGATTGCAATTACAAATTATTTGGTATTATTATCTTCATTTAATTTGTCTTCAATGAAAAAATACAAAAGAGAATGAAGAAAAAAGCAAAACATTGATCATTTCACACAAAACTCCAAAAATGGGCCAGATAAAAGTATTGGCACCCTCAGACTAATACTTAGTTGCACAACCTTTAGCCAAAATAACTGCCATCAACCGCTTCCGGTAACCATCAGTGAGTTTCTTACAATCATTTACGGAGCACAGGTGAGGATGTAAACTAGGATTGGGTGCATTATATGACCAGGCGACAAAACTTTTGTCTTGCCAAAATCTGACCATTCTGTGTTCATTAAATGATCAATATTTCAGCATGATGCCAATTTATTTTCTTAACCTAAACCACATTTGGGAGGGTTTCAGCTTTCAAAAAAGTAATTTATAAAACCAATAGATGAATTTAACGTCAGGTTATAAACTTTTATTTACATAACATGGATAAGTGACATAACTTTTGTCAGGGACTGTATATTCACAGAAAATGAAAAACGTTATTTCTCTTGGAAGATTGGGAGGGAAAAACAAAAAATGGAAAACGGAAAATCGCCTGGGGTGAAGGGGTTATAAGCCCTTGGAAGAAATCGTACTAATGAAGGTAGACTTTAGGTAATACAATAAATTATAAGTGACTCTTCCACTAAAGCTTGCTACACCATCAGGGCTTATGCAGACATGAGTCCAATCTCAAACCGCAATGCATGGACTGACCACTGGTCTTCCAATTGAAACATGACATGTTCATATATGTGGGAGAGTCACAGTTATTCTATGCATTTGTTCTCTGAGATTTGATCCTAGGCCTCGTTTATATGTTAATGTTTGACATATGAGTGCTATCCTATTTTTTCAGTCATACCAATAACAATCTATGGGGAAGCTCACACATCAGAAATTTTTCCTTGGACCAAGTGACCAGTGCAAAACTGTGAAGACTTGTCTGATATTGATCCACTTGTTAGATCCAAAGTGGGAGTGCAAGTCTATGGGTCACTGAAAAATCCGACAGTATGCAAATACCATCTGTTTTTCGCTGATAAAAAATCCTCACTGATAAAATTCACAGTTTTTCTTGTATGTAAAGAAAAAACCCAGACATCTGAATGAGACCTTAACAGGAATGAGATTGTTCAATTTTACTTTGTATATTATATCTTGGCCACGCTCACAGGTTGAGTATATTGTGAGTTTTTATTTAAGTATTAGTAACCAACACCAGGAGAGGGTAAAAAAATATAGAATTCTTGACATTGTTTCTATTATACTTTACCTCTGATTGTTCCTGTCCTGGTTTTAACTTACAAATATTGAAGTAAAATACTGACCAAATACTCTACATGTGAATGTGGCCTTGGACGAGCGACAAACAGTACTTTAAAAGAAATGTTTTGATAACATAATGGACCTCTGCGAAGTGGCATTAGTAGATTTCGCAGATATTTCATAGTAAAACCTTGGCACTACAAGCTCAAAGTTTCCCTACAGTTGAAAAATGCAAATGGCTTGTAAAATTCTGAAGATCTCCAGACAACCCAGAGTTTTAACCATGATTAGCCTAATTTTTATTTCATAGGTGAACATTAAAGTAATGCGTGCGTTGTGGTGGCACAATGATTTTACAACCTGTCCTGTGAATGCACAAATATGCTGAAGATTTTAATAAAATCCATTTTGTCTGCTCATAGTTAAATTAAATTAAAACTGAATTTCCACAACTTACTTGCTCTGTTACTACGGTAGTACGTTAAATACCCAAGTTTGCTTCATTTATTTTATTGTATTTTATTTTTATATAACGTTATTTTCCAAAGACAGAGACCACAATTAAAAAGGCTAACCAGTATTTAAAAAAAACAAAAAAATAATGCCCAAGCACTAACAGGTAGGTAGCTGCCACCTATCTGCTTGTTGTGTTCTGCACCAGTCACCTCCGTTCACACCCTGCACAGAGTGGTCAAAGGCATCTCCTGCTGGGGACAGCATGGCCATGTAAACAATGCAGAGACTGCTTTCCCACTCTGCTCTGGGGGAGGGGCTGGACAGACGATCTGCTGCTTGACAGCGGGCTCCCCTCTACATTATTCAGGGAACCAGCTGTCAATCAGCCTAATGTCGGCTCTGACACTCGTTGACAGAGGGGAGAAACTGCCCCTATGTAGATGTGATGTCAGCGGAAGTGGCAAAATCACTGACAGGAATGGTCTAAGGCTGCTTCAAATTGGCAGTGAACAGCGTCGGGCATAATAAGATGGCACCTACCTGCTTGTTGGTGCTTAGCCACAATTTTTTTGATAAATCCTGGACAGCCTTTAATTATGATGTTTTGCCCAGAATGCTGGAGTAAAACACCTTAGCAAATCTACATTTTTTGGTCAATGCTGAAGTTTTGTGATTTTTTGCCATTTTTATGCTACTGATAGTCAGTTTTGCATAAAAGGGCGGAGTAAAGTTGATATAGGCCATGGCTAAACCTGCTCTATTTCCTGAAAAATGATGTGTCATAACTCACTCCAGGAATGAACTCCAGTTTCCAACTCTGGTAAAGGCACACTACACTTGTAAGATTTAACGAAGTAGATGGATTTAAGGCTATGTGCCCACTGTGCTTTTCTGCTGTGTTCTTGTGCTGCATTTTCTCCACCAAAAACGCATGACCCACAGTTTTGTAATGAAAGTCAATGTGATTTTCAAAAAGTTGTGCCCACTATGTGCGTTTTTCAGTGGTGCAAAACCGCATGCGTTTTTAAAAGTCTCTGTCTTGTGCTTTTTTGGGCTGCATTGTCCAGTCACCAGCCATTTTAATGAGTTGAAAAAGCAGCTCTTACAAACATGTAGCAAAAAAGTACCAGAAACGCATGCATGCGTTTTTGAATCAGTTACATTTTGTAGGCTGGAAATAAGCAGCACAAATGCAACTTACACAAATAAGCACAGTGGGCACTTACCCTTATTCCTACATACCTCTTCATTAAGGCTAGTTTCACTTCATACTAGTGTTTCGGACGCATCCACCTGGGTGTAGAGACGCAGATGGATGCCAACTGACGGATGTCAGCACTGCGTTTTTTTATGAAGATGTGCTTAAATGAAAAACCCATTGAAAAGCATATACTTATGATCGGGGACAGAGAGAGAGAAAGACAGAGAGAGATTTTTACATATTGTTGTCCGTCTCCTCCTGTAGCCATCTGGATGGTGATGCACCACCATTGAACTCCATGTCTTGTTTCGGTGCATCAGGATGCATTCATTTATTTCATGCAGCCTCAGGCGCCCCAGAATAGCAACATGATGCGTCCCAAGGTCACATAAAAAAAGCGCGGTGGGACACAAGCGCATATAAACGGATGTCTGCGCATGCACCCTGCATTCCCATGTTAGGCTAGGGTCACACTTACATTTTTTCCATGCATTTTTCACACTTGTCTTTTGTGAAAAACGCATGGAAAAACGCATCCATAGGCCCACATGCAAAAAACACATGCCCCAATGCCAAAAACGCATGGCTAAAGTGCCATGCGTTTTTTGGATGCATTTTTGGCTGCTTTTTCAAAAACGCATGCGTTTTTGTAACATGGGGCCCTATGGGAACTGCATGCAAAAACGCATGGCACTAAATGGTACCATGCATTTTTGCATGCATTTTTGCATACGTTTTTTTAAGGCTGCTCCACACCTAACAGCAAAAACGCAGCCCAAAAACGCAGGCTGCCAAAAGCAACCTTAAAAAAACGCATGCAAGTGTGACCCTAGCCTAAGGGCCCTTTCACATCAGCGTTTTTTGAAATTTGCGGCAGATGCGGTGAAAAAAACCGCATCTGCCGCAATTGGCGCATAACCGATGCACTAGCGGCGCGGTTGCGGTAATCCCCATAGAAAGTATAGGGGGACTTGCGGCAGGTGCGGCAAGTGCGGTTTTGCACTTGCGGCAGGTGCGGCAGCGAAAAAAAACGCGGCTGACATGCCAGTATTAATAAGGCTAGGGTCACACTTGGCATGAGTTTTTTAAGTGCCTTAAAAATAAGCATGTGTTTCTGCATGCTTATTTCATTTCTGCATGCATTTTTTTAGGAAGGCACCCATGTGTTTTTTCATGCGTTTTTGAATCAGCACCAAAAAAAGAGCATGAACCTTTTTGGTGCTAATTTAAAAATGCATGCGTTTTTTAGAAAACGCATGAGTTTTTTAACATGGGCCCCTATGGAAAATGGATGCGTTTTTGCATGGCACTAAATGGTACTAATGTACCATGCGTTTTTGCATGCGTTTTTGATGGCAGCTACTCACATAAGTGCAAAAAAGCATACCAAAAACACATGGCACTTTAGGCATGCGTTTTTGCTATTGGGACATGTGTTTTTGCTATTAGGGCATGCTTTTTTTGCGTGGGGGCCTATGGGTGCGTTTTTACATGCGTTTTTAAAAACGCAGGTCTTCAAAAAAGCATGTAAAATCTGCAAGTGTGACCCTAGCCTAAATTTGCACCATTATGTTTTGAAGACAGTGGATTTTTTTCTATAGCTTTTTAACAGGCTTCTGTATAGTAATTTAAAAATGTTAGGCAAAAAATGTTTCAAATGTACCAGTTTTTAAAAATGTTAAAAACACTGAAAATACTGCAGATATTATGCGTAAGGAAGACTTTCAAAATATTTTATAGATACAAATAAACTAATATAACTGATTTATTCAGGCTGCCATAAAGAGAAAAAACAGAGGTTAATTCTGTAAATGTGCAGTTGAAGAAGTCTTCTACATTCCAAATACTGAAGGCTAAGGGACATACATTAAACTACATCAACCCAGTCACTATTAATGACAAAACAGGAATATGGTGCTGACTTGAAATACATTTTAGAACATGTAATAATGAAAAATAAAACAAATACATATAAACGGCAAAAATAGCTCAATAACCATAAAAAAGTCATGTGGATAAAAAATAAGAATAAAGATTAATTAACTTAAGTAATAAAGCATAAAGCATATGGTATACCCAGAAAAACAAGGCCTTACAAGGAGAGATGAACAAACCTTTCAAATTTCAGTTCGAGTCGCCGAACTTCATGGGGTTGAGCAAACCAGTTTGGGTTCAAAGTTTGCGCATACAAAGCGCTAGAGCAAGCATCACTGTGGTCAGGTACAGTTGGTGCTAGCCACTGGGCTTAAAACCAGTTTTTAGGTGTATTGTGTCCAAAATTATTTTTGGGAAAAATACAGTCCTCCACCCCTGGAAGAATTTTACTTATGGCTGCCTGTATGTGAGCAGAGAGCTGAACTGCTAATCAGTGACTTCCATTGAAGTTTCGGTCATGAACCAAAACGTTTGACTGCACAGCCCAAAAGCAAACTTCAAAAGGTTCACTCACCTACACTGCCGTTCAAATGTTTCAGGTCACCCAGACAATTTTGTGTTTATCATGAACATTCATGCTTTTATTTATCAAATGTGCTGCAAAATGAATAGAAAATATAGTCCAGACATTGACAAGGTTAGAAATAATAATTTTCTCCTTCAAAGTTTGCTTTTGTCAAAAAATGCTCCCTTTGCAGCAATTACAGCATTGCAGACCTTTGGCATTCTAGCTGTTAATTTGCTGAGGTAATCTTGAGAAATTTCACCCCATGCTTCGTGAAGCCCCTCCCACAAGCTGGATTGGCTTGATGGGCATTTTTTGCTTACCATACGGTCAAGCTGCTCCCACAACAGCTCAATGGGGTTGAGATCTGGTGACTGCGCTAGCCACTCTATTTCAGATAGCATACCAGCTGCCTGCTTCTTCCCTAAATAGTTCATGCATAATTTGGACGTGTGCTTTGGGTCATTGTCCTGTTGCAGGATGAAATTAGCTCCACTCAAGAGCTGTCCACAGGGTATGGCATGGCACTGCAAAATGGAGTGATAGCCTTCCTTATTCAAAGTCCCTTTTATCTTGTAGAAATCTCCTCTCTTTACCAGCATCAAAGCAACCCCAGACCATCACATTACCTCTATATTGCTTGACAGAGGCGTCAGGCACTCTTCCAACATCTTTTTAGTTGTTCTGCGTCTCACAAATGTTCTTCTGTTTGATCCAAACACCTCATACTTTGATTCGTCTGTACGTAAAACTTTTTTCCAATCTTCCTCTGTCCAATGTCTGTGTTCTTTTGAATAATCGTTCCCTTTTATTAGCCAGTCCCAGATATGGCTTTTTCATTGCCACTCTGCCCTGAAGGCCAGCATCCTGGAGTCGCCTCCTCACTGCAGACGTTGACACTGGTGTTTTGCAGGTACTATTTAATAAAGCTGCCAGTTGAGGAGCTGTGAGGCATCGATTTCTCAAACTAGAAACTCTAATGTACCTGTTTTGTTGCTAAGTTGTGCAGCGGGGCCTCCCACTTCTCTTTCTACTCTGGTTAGAGCCTGTTTGTGCTCTCCTCTGAAGGGAATAGTACACACTGTTGTAGGAAAGCTTCAGTTTCATGGCAACTTCTCGCATGGAATAGCCTTCATTTCTAAGAACAAGAATAGACTGTTGAGTTTCACATGAAAGTTCACTTTTTCTGGCCATTTTGAGAGTTTCATAGAACAAACAAATGTAATGATCCAGATTCTCAACTAGCACAAAGGAAGGTCAATTTTATAGCTTGTCTAATCAACCAAACCATTTTCAGCTGTGCTAACATACTTGTACAAGAGTTTTCTAGGGTTTCCTAAACATCCATTAGCCTTCTTATACAGTTAGGAAATGCAATGTACCATTAAAACACTGGAGTGGTGGTTGTTGGAAATGGCCTCTATACACCTATGTAGATATTGCGTTAAAAACCAGATGTTTGCAGCTAGAATAGTCATTTACCACATTAACAATTTATAGAGTGTATTTCTGATTCATTTAAGTTATTTATTGAAAAAAATGTGCTTTTCTATCAACAATAAGGACATTTCTAAATGACCCCACACTTTTGAATTGTAGTGTATACTTACAAGGACAAATCAATAAAATTAAAAAAAAATAAAAAATTCATTGGTGTAAGAATGTGATAAAGCAAAAAGCTATTAATGTGTCTTTAAAGAGAACCTGTCACCCCCCTGGTGCTTTCAAAATGAAAGCACCACTGAATGCAGCATATATGCTGCATTCAGGGAAGCTGTGTACTATGGCTCTACACTACCTGTACCCCAAAAAAGCTGTTTGAAAACTTTACAGTTAACCCTCAACTGGGGAGGTGGGGTTTGCCACACCCCAGGGAATTCTTGTTTGGCTGCCATTCATTGAAAGATGCTGGTATGAGGATACGTGTCTCACTAGCTTCCATCCATTTCCTTGTCAACAGGATGTTGACAAGGCCTCTCTCTTCTGGCCACACATAACAGAGCTAGCTGTCGCTAAGTGCTGTCTTGACCTTGCTGAACCCCACATCATCACTCATGTAATTCTTTTTTACACATTTTCAAATTTTGAAAACTTCTTTATTTTTGCACAAATTTATAACTGAATTTCTGTTTGTTCGTGCACTAGCTCTCAGGCAAAAAAATGGTGAATTCCAGGACATCTATGAGGTCAGAAGATCCCGTTTTGCAGATTGGGCAGCTTCATCCTTGACAATGAAGAGAGTGATTTTAGTGGCGATGAAGGAGATGTTGTACCAGCCGATTTTCAGACCAACTCAATAGTAAGTCTGAGGAAGATGCGCCTGAGGACAAAAGTGAAGACACTACATCAGCCTCAGATGACAATGACTCCCCACAATCACGTCCAGGTACAAAGAATTCTTCACAAACTTTCTATGGAAAGAACAAATTCAAGTGGTCAGGAGAACAGCCGAAGCCAAACATCCGTACAAGAATGCACAACATCATATCGCATTTGCCTGGTGTGATTGGGCCTGCCAGGCAGCTTGATCGTTATTGCACACATCAGTCATCGTGGGAGTTACTGTTTACTGAAGACATCATTGATGAAGTAATACTTTATACAAATGAAAAGCTGTCTGAATTGCGACTCAAACTGACTGATACTGATCAAAGTGACTACAAAGATTTAGACGTGAAAGAGTTCAAAGCATTCCTGGCCATCTTGATATATTCTCCAATTTTCAAATCTAATCATGAAGATTTTGCAGCTCTTTTTGCCACTGATGGAACAAGGCGAGATATTTTTCATTGCATTATGTCTTTGAAGCGGGTTTATGTCATACTTCTGGCCCTTCACTTCGATAATCGCACTGACCGAAAGAAAGGCAGCAGACTGTCCGCGCGGCAGCATATCGTGTGTGTTTGCCCGTTCATTAGAGCTGCAGCGTGTTATCAATTGGGAATATGCGTACACAGACCAAATGCTGGTTGGTTTCAGAGGAAGGTGTTCATTCAAAATGTGTATTCCAAGTAAGCCTCGTAAGTGTGGCATAAAAATCATGGCAATCACTGACGCAAAAATTAATTACTTACTAAATGGTATACTTATACTAGTAAAGACAGCGATGGAACCTCTCTCTCCAATGAGGAAAAAAAATGTTATAAACCTACTCAGTCTGTCTTGCGCCTATCAACCCCAATACTTAGAACGAACAGAAATATTACTGCTGATAATGGTTCTCTTCTACTGAACTTGTGGCAGAGTTGAAGAAAAGAGGACTTACATACATGAGAACAATAAGAAAGAACAAGAAAGAAATTCCACCACAATTCTGCCGATCGAAAACCAAAGAAGAACGTTCCGCAATCTTTGGATTTGCAAATGACATGACCTTAGTTTCCTAAGTCCCAAAGAAAAACAAATTTTGATTTCATCCATGTATCATGCGAAAAGCATCGACCCAGAATCTGGCAAGCCAGAAATCATTGAATTTTAAATACAACAAAAGGAGATGTTGATGCTCTGAATGAAAAGTGCAACTTTACTCAAGTAGTCGACGTAGTAGACGATGGCCTCTCGCAATCTTCTACTCCATCTTGAACATCAGCATTGTGAATGCATATGTACTCTTTGTATCTTATCCAGAGAATCCAAAGAGCAGTTGCCTTGACTTTGTAAAGTCTCTTGCCAGAGCTCTGTCAGAACCCTACCTCAATGTTAAGATGCTGAACAATCGACCCCATGCGAGTTGCGGCAGAACATTGCCCGAATTCTTCAGAAACAGCCAAAAAAGTACCCATAGAAGTGAGGTGTGGCAAGTATTCGGAAAAATGACATGAAGATAAAATTTATGTGCGAAGAGTGCAAGACCCCGATTTGTGGTAATTGTACCGTAAGGTATTGCGGTGACTGTAAAACTTCATGCAAACCAAAAAAGATAATATTCCTTTTATTTTTCTCTTGAACGGCTTGTGGTGTTTTCAGTTTTCATGTTAATACTTATTTTCACTTGTTTTTGAAAAATGTTTGTGATTTTCATTTATATAATCCTAAAAGTCATGTTTCATAATGCCATCGGATTGAATCATCAAAGTATTACATTTTCCGATACTTGTGGGTGCCAAAAATGTGTTATACTAATGTGTAATCAATCGCCAATAAGAAAACAATTAAAACAAATGTGGTCTTTGCATTTTCTGTAAAAATTAGAGATTACTAAACACTGAGTTATAGGAAACCACACATCACCAGTTGCGTGACAAAAACCCCACCTCACAAGTTGAGGGTTAAGAAGTCCAGTCGGTCGGATCTGATTAAGAGGTCCTCACCGCTGGTAGGGTCCTACCCGCCTCCTCCTTGTCATGCAAGTGCACAGCACTTGGGGTGAGCAGGGCATGGCGGCTGAAAGGCGCATGCACGTGATGTCACATGGAGCAGGAGCAGAAGAGGAGGGTAGACCCAGAAGAAGAGAAGGCGGCAGCAGACACATCGAGGGGGCGGAATACACAAGGAGGAGGCAGGTAGGACCCTGCCAGCGGCGAGGACCTCTTAATCAAATCCGACCCACTGGACTTCTTAACTGTAACATTTGCTAACTGTTTTTTTAGAGAACAGGATGGTAGAGCCATAGTACACACCAGTGGCGTAACCAGAGTCTGGCGGGCCCCGCTGCGAAATTTAGACCTGGGCCCCCCTCCATGCTTCCACCCCCCTCACCACACACGTTGGTCAGATGAATGGGCCTCATGTAACTTTTCAAATCTTCTAAAGACTCACAAATGGACCCCTCTCCCCCTTCATTATGCATTAATGTCCCTCATCATGTTATATATGGTCCTCCTCCTGGAATATGGCCCTCATCCTGGTTTATGTGGTCCTTCCCTCCCGACACCATAGTCATCCAAGTATTATAATGCATTCCCATATTTCTCAATATATTGCAATGTACCCCCATAGTCCTCTATGTATTATAATTCATCCCATTTATTATTATAATAAACCCCCATAATCCTCCATATAATATAATGCAGCCTCAGATCCCTCCATATAGCATAATACAGCCTCATAGCCTCTCCATATAGCATAATACAGCCTCATATCCTCTCCATATGGTATAATACAGCCTCATAGCCTCTCCATATAGTATAATACAGCCTTATAGCCTTTCCATATAGTATAATACAGCCTCATAGCCCTCCATATAGCATAATACAGCCTCATAGCCTCTCCTTATAGTATAATACAGCTCATAACCTCTTCCTATAGTGTAGTACAGCTTCAAATTCTCTCATATAGTGTACTACAGCCTCATATCCTCTCCATATAGTATAATGCAGCCTCATAGCCTCTCCATATAGTATAATACATGCTCATAGACTCTCCTTATAGCATAATGCAGCCTCATAGCCTCTCCATATAGCATAATACAACCTCATAGCCTCTCAATATAGTATAATACAGCCTCATAGCCTCTTCATATAGTATAATACAGCCCCGTAGCTTCTCCATATATTATAATACAGCCTCATAGCCTCTCCATATAGTAAAATACAGCCTCATAACCTCTCCATATAGCATAATACAGCCTCATAGCCTTTCCATATACTATAATACAACCTCATAGCCTCTCCTTATAGCATAATGCGGCCTCATAGCCTCTCCATATAGCATAATACAGCCTCATAGCTTCTCCATATGGTATAATACAGCCTCATAGCCTCTCCATATGGTATAATACAGCCTCATAGCCTCTCCTTATAGCATAATGCAGCCTCATATCCTCTCCATATAGTATAATACAGCCTTATAGCCTTTCCATATAGTATAATACAGCTTCATAGCCTCTCCATATGGCATAATACAGCCGCATAGCCCCTCTATATGGCATAGTACAGCCTCATAGCCTCTCCATATAGTGCAGTATTATATATGCAGCCTTATATATGAAACATCCAGGCCCCCTCTCACCTGCTGTCTCCCATGCCCCCTCTCACCTGCTGTGTCCCAGGCCCCCCACTCACCTGCTGTCTCCCAGGCCTCCCTCTCACCTGCTGTCTCCCAGGCCCCCCTCTCACCTGCTGTCTCCCATGCCCCACTCTCACCTGCTGTGTCCCAGGCCCCCCTCTCATCTGCCTGTGTCCCAGGCCCCCCTCTCACCTGCTGTGTCCAGGCCTCCCTCTCAACTGCTGTCTGCCAGGCCCCCCTCCCACCTGCTCTCTCCCATGCCCATGGAGGAGGAGATGCCGCCTGCTGTATGCGCTCCCCAGTAGAGCGCAGGGCAGGAAGATCAAGGAGGGAGGGGCGGGAGCAGCAGCAGGAAGCAGGAGGCTTCCCTCCCCTCCGCTCCTCTACTCTGACATACGGAGTGTCGGAGCCTGTGCGGCCGCGCTGTTCCCATGGATGTGTGTCCTCGGGGACCCACATCCATGTGAAGCAGGAGCTGCGATCGCAGTCGCGGGGGGCAGCTGGAGGCGTGGGTTCCCCTACAGGTCCGGGCCCGGTCTCAGCCGCAACTGCTGCGACCTCCGATCGTTACGCCACTGGTACACACCTTCCCTGAATGCTGCATACATGCGGCATTCAGTGGTGCTGTCACTTTTGAAACCACCAGGGGGTGACAGGTCCTCTTTAAGCCCACAATTCTGTGGTCTTCTACAGTTTGTTTGTTCGCACAACACAGCTTGATCTTGTGGCATTAGTTTTGGGTGGATGGACACTTTAATGTTTACACTTTAACATGTAACAAGCTCTGTAGCAAGAATGATAACACTAGTGAGCGAACATTGCTGCAGCAGCCATTAATGATAATATTCCTGCCATTGTTTTTTCATCATAAGTTACCTGAATATTAGACAAGACATTTGCTTAAAAACAAATAACAATTACATATTGGGAGTTGCTGACACTTTCTTCTTTCCAATGATATAGCTTGGACAAATTATAATGACATGTAACTCATATTAATTACATTAAACTTCCATTGACATTTTCCAAATGGATAGTGGCTTCTTAATGATCAAAACAGAAAGGTTTGTGCCGTCATCATCGTAGGAAAAGAGCCTGAAATAAGTGATATTTATTGAACAGCGGTATGTCTGGCTAATGACAATAATCCAAGCATAAACCGTCCTTTATTTATAACTCTCATCCATAATTAGACCATGTGCAGAAAATGAAAGACCCGGTGACATACAAACCTTAGCTAAATGCTGGAACTTAATCAAATAAGTGTGATCTAGGTAATTTCCTCTCTTACAATTCCTCATCAGAACATAATTTAATTTGTGACCTTCATTATGTAAGACTGGAGTAATGCTTTATCTTACTTCACTCAGCAGAGTTCCAGACGACTAGACAGCAATAAAAGCAGGGGAGTAACTTAGCGGCACAAAACTTGTAACATCATTAGTTCAAGAGACTGAACAATTGGTAAGGATTATTACTCCAATCAATTGTGTAAGGTTTGGACATAATGCTCCTCATACAAGTGAAATCTCAATTATACAAGTCAGTACCTTTCATTTTGCAGCTTCAATCAACTGCAAAATATAGTAAAAAAAAAACTTCCCTGTAACAAATTTTTTTTTCCCCATGAAAGAAAAATGTGTAAAGATGATGCATATTCTGTAGTAATTTGAAAATGACTAAACATATATAGTGAAGACTCACATCAGTAATTTCTGCACCATCATTTTGAATTGCCCATTTCCTTTCCGTGCCCATAACATCAGTCAGCCGACTACTGTATCTACATCATGGCATCTGAAATTCTTTTCGATTTAGGATATTATTAAGATAAACTGTAAGATCATTCCTTGTGCTTGTAATAAGCTTCTTAGTAAAATGACTGTGCAGAGTATTCAGGGATCAGCCATGGAACACATCGATCATGTGTTAATATGTCTCCATGTGCCATAAATAAAGTTAGAATTGTGCAGATCAGGGACCAAATTGAGATGTAATTGAATGTAATCAGCCATCCTCTTCTGACCTGAGTGGAGGGAGAAGTAAGGGTAGCTTCACACTGGGTCATATCCGGTCCGGGGCTCTCAGGGGTGACTGCCCCGGACCGGACTTTGGCCCCATCTCGCCGGAAGAATCCGGGTGAAGTGGGATTTTTCTCCCGGATACAAAAACGTTGCTTGCAACCTTTTTGTGTCCCGGGAGACCAATCTCCCCATAATTGGTGTCTCCCAGATTCCACCGGATTCCCCCAGATCTTCCCTGCGAGCCGCGGTCCTGAATCATCAGCAGCAGCAGCTGAACACTGGACCAGAGGGCATATTAGCTCTCCGTTTCTGTGTGCTGATCCGTTCCAGGGCTGTCAGGTTCACCTCTGACAGCCCCAGACAGGACCTGACCGCAGTGTGAAGCCACCCTAAGAGATCTGATAGACATCTTTGTAACATCTGATCTACTGAACATTATTGTCAGATCCCAGAAGAACGACTATTACAGATAAGATAATGATAATAATGTATAATATTTATTCATTTACTAGATGGTGGCCCGATTCTAACGCATCAGGTATTCTAGAATATGTATGTAGTTGACATACTGTGACTGACAGAACTTGTTCAGTCAACATGAGTGAACTACACCGCTCCTCCTGTCCCCTCTCCTCCATCTCTCCTCCTGTTTCCACTCGTCCTGTCACCGCTCCTCCATCTCTCCTCCTGTCCCCACTCCTCCAGTCACCACTCCTCTGTCTCTCCTCCTGTCACCGCTCCTCCTGTCCCCGTTCCTTCATCTCTCCTTCTGTTACCAATCCTCCTGTCCCCGCTCCTCGGTCTCTTCTCCTGTCACCTCTCCTCTGTCTCTCTTCCTGTAACTGCTCCTCCATCGCTCTTCCTGTCCCTGCTCCTTCTGTCACCACTCCTCCTGTCACCATTCCTAATGTCCCCGCTCCTCCTGTCACCGCTCCTCCATCTCTCCTCCTGTCACCGCTCCTCATGTCCCCGCTCCTTGATCTCTCCTCCTGTCACTGCTCCTCCTGTTTCTGCTCCTGTATCTCTCCTCCTGTCCCTGCTCCTTCTTTTCCCCTCCTCCGTCTCTCTTCCTGGCACCGTTTCTCTGTCACTGTTTCTCTTGTCACCACTATCCTCTCTCCTCCTGTCACCGCTCCTCGTGTCTCCTCCTGTCTCCTCCTCCTGTCACCCGCTCCTCCGTTCCCCTTCTCGTCTCTCTCCTGTCACCACTCCTCTGCTCCTCCTGTCTGTCCCCGCTCCTCCATCTCTCTTCCTGTCCCCGCTATTCCTTTGTTCCCCGCTCCTCCGTCTCTCTTCCTGTCACGCTCCTCATGTCACCGCTCCTCATGTTACCAGCTCCTCTATCTCTCCTCCTGTCACCTCTCCTCCTCCTGTCCCGCCCGCTCCTCCGTCTCTCCTCCAGTTCCCGCTCCTCCAGTTCCCGACTCCTCCATCTCTCCTCCTGTCACCACTCTTCCTGTCACCCGCTTCTCCTGTCCCACTCCTCTGTTTCTCCTCCTGTCCTCGCTCCTCTTCTCTCCTCCTGTTCCTGCTCCTCCTGTTCCCGTTCCGCCATCTTTCTTCCTGTCACCGCTCCTCATGTCACCTCTCCTCCATCTCTCCTCCTGTCACCATTCCTCCATCTCTCCTCCTTTCCTGGCACCTCCGTCTCTCCTCCTGTCCCCACTCCTCTTGTTCCTGCTCCTCTGTCTCTCCTCCTGTCACCGCTCTTGCTGTCCCCGCTCCTTCGTCTCTCCTCCTGCCCCACGTTCCTCCTGCCCCGCACTCCTCCTGCCCTGTGCTCCTCTCCCCCTGCGTTCCTCCTGCCCCCGCTCTTCCTATCCTCGCTCCTCCATCTCTCCTCCTGCCCCATGCTCCTCCTGCCCCCCGCTCCTCCTGCTCCTCCTGCCCCATGTTCCCCCTTCCTCCCCATTTTCCTCCTGCCCCCCTCCTCCTGTCCTCGTAACTCTGTCCTCCTTCCTCTGCCCTGCGCTCCTCCTGCCCCCAGCTCCTCCTGCCCCACATTCCTCCTGCCCCCCGCTCCTCCTGTCACGGCTCCTCTGTCTCTCCTCCTGTCAGCGCTCCTCCTGTCCCCGCTCCTACGTCTCTTCTCCTTTCATCGCCCCTCTTCCGTCCCTTCTCCTGCCCCCCGCTCCTCCTGTCCCCGCTCCTACTGCCCTGCGCTCCTCCTGCCTCGTGCTCCTCCTGCCCCCCACTCCTCCTCCCCCACATTCCTCCTACCCCTGCTCCTCTTGTCACCGCTCCTCTGTCTCTCCTCCTGTCAGCGCACCTCCTATCCCCTCCGCTCCTCCGTCCCCTCATGTCCCCTTCACTCCTCCTGCCCCTCCTGCCCCCTCCGCTTCTCCTGCCCCCTCCGCTCCTCCTGCCCCCTCCGTTCCTCCTGCCCCCTCCGCTCCTCCTGCCCCCTCCGCTCCTCCTGCCCCACATTCCTCCTACCCCTGCTCCTCTGTCACCGCTCCTCTGTCTCTCCTCCTGTCAGCGCACCTCCTATCCCCTCCGCTCCTCCGTCCCCTCATGCCCCCTTCACTCCTCCTGCCCCTCCTGCCCCCTCCGCTTCTCCTGCCCCTTCCGCTCCTCCTGCCCCTCCGTTCCTCCTGCCCCTCCTATCCCTCCGCTCCTCCGTCCCCTCATGTCCCTCTCACTCCTCCTGCCCCTCCTGCCCCCTCCGCTTCTCCTGCCCCCTCCGCTCCTCCTGCCCCCTCCGTTCCTCCTGCCCCTCCTGCCCCCTCCGCTCCTCCTGCCCCCTCCGCTCCTCCTGCCCCTTCTTCCCCCTCCTGCCCCTCCTGCCTCCTCCCTCCTCCTGCCCCTCCTGCCCCATCCCTCCTCTTGCCGCCTCTGCTCCTCCTGCCCCCTCCACTCCTCCTGCCCCTCCTGCCCCCTCTGCTCCTCCTTCCCCTCCTGCCTCTTCCACTCCTCTGCCCCTCCGCTCCTCCTGCCCCCTCTGCTCCTCCTGCCCCCTCCACTTCTCCTGCCCCCTCCACTCCTCCTCCCCTCCTGCCCCCTCCACTCGTCCTTCCCCCCACTCCACCTGCCCCTCCTGCCTCCTCCGCTCCTCTTGCCCCATCCGTTCCTCCTGCCCCCTCCATTCCTCCTGTCTCCTCTGCTCCTCCTGCCCCCTCCGCTCCTTCTGCCCCTCCTGCCCCCTCCGCTCCTCCTGCACCTCCTGCCTCCTCGCTCCTCCACGGTAATAATAAAAATAAAAAAATCATCAGTGAGGATACTCACCCGTCCGCCAGCTTGCTCCACCTCTGATGCTTCTTGTAGCTCCCAGGGCAGAATCTGTCGTTGCCTGGGAAACTGATCAGCTGATCGGTTTCCCAGGCAATGACAGGCCCTCAACTCTGTAGGAGCTAGAAGACGGAGGTGGAGCGAGCCGACGGACGGGTGAGTATCCTCACTGAGGATTTTTTAATTTTTACTTTTACTGTGGAGGAGCGGGGGGCCGCGGGGAGCGGTGGGCGCCGTGGGGGCAGGGGGCCGCAGGAGCGCGGCAGGAGGAGGAGCGGGGGGCTCTAAGGGAGCCGTGTGGCGCACAAATTTTGAATTGCGCGCCGCGCAGCTCTTTTGCATCCTGGCCACTTCCGTCTGCTGCGTGCAATTTTGGCCTCAGACGGAAGCGGCCATTAGACAATTATATAGTAGATATAGCTCTATTAATTCCATAGCGCTTTATATACAGTTGTGGCCAAAAGTATTGACACCCCTGCAATTCAGATAATACTCAGTTTCCTCCTCAAAATGATTGCAATCACAAATTCTTTGGTATTATTATTTTCATTTAATTTGCCTTCAATGAAAAAACACAAAAAGAATTGTCCTAAAGCCAAATTGGATATAAATCCACACCAAACATAAAAAAGGGGGTAGACAAAAGTATTGGCACTGTTAGAAAAATCATGTGATGCTTCTCTAATTTGTGTAATTAATAGCACCTGTAACTTACCTGTGGCACCTAACAGTGTTGGCAATAACTAAATCACACTTGCAGCCAGTTGACATGGATTAAAGTTGACTCAACCTCTGTCATGTGTCCTTGTGTGTACCACATTGAGCAGGCAGAAAAGAAAGAAGACCAAAGAACTGTCTGAGAACTTGAGAAACCAAATTCTGAGAAAGCATGAGCAATCTCAAGGCTACAAGTCCATCTCCAAAGACCTGAATGTTCATGTGTCTACCGTGCGCAGTGTCATCAAGAAGTTTAAAGCCCATAGCACTGTGGCTAACCTCCCTAGATGTGGACGGAAAAGAAAAATTGACGAGAGATTTTAACCCAAGATTGTGCGGATGGTGGATAAAGAACCTCAACTAACTCCAAATAAGTTCAAGCTGCCCTGCAGTCCAAGGGTATAACAGTGTCAACCCGTACTATCCATCGGCATCTGAATGAAAAGGGACTGTATGGTAGGATACCCAGGAAGACCCCACTTATTACCCCGAGACATAAAAAAGCCAGGCTGGAGTTTGCCAAAACTTACCTGAGAAAGCCTAAAACATTTTGGAAGAATGTTCTCTGGTCAGATGAGACAAAAGTAGAGCTTTTTGGGCAAAGGCATCAACATAGAGTTTACAGGAGAAAAAAAGAGGCATTCAAAGAAAAGAACACGGTCCCTACAGTCAAACATGGCGGAGGTTCCCTGATGTTTTGGGGTTGCTTTGCTGCCTCTGGCACTGGACTGCTTGACCGTGTGCATGGCATTATGAAGACTACCAACAAATTTTGCAGCAAAATGTAGGGCCCAGTGTGAGAAAGCTGGGTCTCCCTCAGAGGTCATGGGTCTTCCAGCAGGACAATGACCCAAAACACACTTCAAAAAGCACTAGAAAATGGTTTAAGAGAAAGCACTGGAGACCTCTAAGGTGGCGAGCAATGAGTCCAGACCTGAGTCCCATAGAACACCTGGTTGTGCAACCAAGTATTAGGCTGAGGGTGCCAATACTTTTGTTTGGCCCATTTTTGGAGTTTTTTGTGAAATAATCAATGTTTTGCTTTTTTCTTCATTCTCTTTTGTGTTTTTTCATTTAAGACAAATTAAATGAAGATAATAATACCAAAGAATTTGTGATTGCATCATTTTCAGAAAGAAACTGAGTATTATCTGACAGAATTGCAGGGGTGTCAAGCACTTTTGGCCACAACTGTACATCAGTATGCAGATCTGTGCATATATCACTAATGGTACCTTTACACGCCGTGACGGCAGGCTGGATACAGCCCGCTACAGGCTACAAATGTAGCTTGTAGCGCCAATATCGCCCGTCGTAGCGGCGTCTGAAGACGTGACGCTACAGGCGGCAACAGATACATCTGTTTCCTAGGTCTGCTCGAAAACTGATGGCTACAACGCCGATGGTAGCGAGCTGTATCGGCGTGTAAAGAGGCAACGGAAGGGAACTCTGGACACCCGGGGCTGTAGCTGCAATGTAGCTAAGGCGTGACCCAGGCTCCGGGATACCGCGCCCCATCACCGATCATTGGAGGAAGCTCCTGCATGACGATTGGTAGTCGCTGCCTAGGGCGGCATATTTAAGGAGCTGACCAGTCACACTACACAATCGCTCGAGCGTGCTGTATTTCTCAGCCTCCTGCGATGCCTGGCCAATCATGATGATATTGCGCTGTCCTATCATCGTACGGACGGCTCGTAATCCAAGATTGTGGCACGCCTATGTGCTGTCCCTGCTGTACCAGGTCCGCCCATATTAGCTTATTGTAGCGCTGTGTAAACGTGGTACGCTAAGCTACAGCTGGCTACTTGAGACACCCGGCGATGTAGCGTGGCGTAGCGCACCTTATGGCGGCGTGTAAAGAGGGTGCGTTGACCGTTTGTAGCCGTTTGAGCGTGCTCGTGCACGTGAAGTAGCGGGATGTATCCAGCCTGCCGTCGCGGCGTGTAAAGGTACCTTAAGTGATCTGCTCCTCCTCAAGCTCTCATGGATCCAATTCATAAGAAGTACCTTTAGTTTATCTGTTTTATTTTATACTCTTTTACCTGTATGTATGTATTTTATTATTCCAGTTTTTGTAACATTTAAGCACTTTACTCTTTTTTCCTATTACATCCAAAATGTAATACATTTGTCCCTTGCTGCTCTAGATGTAGGCGAGTATTGTTTGGGGTGTGTTATCTTATTGTTTGAGGCACATGTCTTATGGAACATGGGGTGTCCATGATGAGCCAGTGGAAGCCATTTCATGACACAACGCTATTAAAAGTATTCAAACTTATAGCTGTGTGCAAATTTTGCTGTCTATGATGTATCATTTAGTTATTTATTTATTATGCTTGCTTATATGGGACCATCATATTTTGTAGCCAATTGCGTAACTAGAGTCTGATGGGCTCCAGTGCAAAATTTAGAACTGGATCCCCATTTGCATTTCGGTCAGATGTATGGATGTCATGGAAAGACAGCACGGCGCAACATAAAAAGGGAGGACTGTAGTATGGTAAAGGGAAGGAAGGGCTTAGCAGTAAGGAGATGTAATATGGGACACCTCCTGACACTGCCTTATATCTGTCCCTCCCTGCCCTGACACCCTGAGCAGGTCCTTCCTCTTGCCACCATCATGTGCCTAGTCCCTACCTGTCATCTAAGGTAACCCTAGCTTGTGCATTGGCCGATGAGGGCGCTACCTTCACCACTACCTTCACCACTGCAGGTAATAAAACACAGGTAAAGGTTGACAACCGGGGATACAAAGTGACACTATACTTGAGAAAGCAGCCCAACTCCAAGGCTACCAAAATGCTCAGCTCTGACATGACAGAGGAGAGTTGCACACAACAGGATGGTCTGGATAGAAAGAATTCTTTAAAAGACATTGGATGATGGGTAATGTGCCAATTTAAAGGGCCATGGGAGTAAACCACATCATCTGACCAGCTGCAAAGAAAGACATTAACCGTCGCATGTCTCAAGGAAATAAACTCGTTTAATATATACTTCAGAGTTTTGAGCTGCAACTCATGACAATGGGTCCTTGAAGAGTTCTGGATCCTATGAAAGCATTTGTGTTCTTTCCCTTGTAATAGTGTTCATACCATCCTGGCTTCTTCCAGTAATAATCTCCCCCATTCTGGTTCCCTTTCAATAACAATGCCCACTGTCCTGGGCCATTTCAATAATAATGCCCCCATCCTGGTCCTCTTCCTGGTCTAATGTCTACCATCATATAGCAATGTCTCCTGTCCTGGCCCTTTAAATAATAATGTCATCCATCTGTCCTGGGCCCCTTCCAATAGTGATTTTCCCAACCTAGCCCCTTTCAGTAATAATATTCACCTTGATGGTCTTTCCCAGTTATAACATGTCACATCCTAGTATATGTCCTCCATCCAGAGCCCCTTCCTGGTACATTGTCCCTTATCCTGGGCCCTTTCATGGTATATTGTCCCCTATTCTGGGCTCCTTTCAATAATGATACCCCCTTGTCCTGGGCCATTCCAGTAATAATCCCCTGTATCATTTGCCCCCTTCTGCTATAATGTTCCCTACCCTGGGCTCCTTTAAAGCCTACCATTCTGGATTCTTACCTCTACTCTTGCGAAATGGTACATTCTACTCTCTAGTTGGCGCAAAAGCCAATGGCAGACTTCAGCATGTCCATGGCAGTGACGTCAAATCCTGCCCATTACAGTAGCGTGTATTGCAGTGCAGATGGGTCTCTGCACCACAATACATTTCAGCTGAATGTATTTCTGAAAATCCAGCTGAAATAGGCATTTATGTTGACAGAACTCCTTCCCACCCAGGCCCAGTCCAGGACTCATTACTCAGGCTGAACGTACATCAGGTCTGACACATAGACACATATAAGGCCATACGTTTGGGTTGGCAGACTCGCAGTCAGGCTGGGCGTTATGGTCTGTATTCGGACCTTGAAATATACCCTGCTGCTTGCTGAAAATGTTTATAGAAGCAGTGTTTATCAGCAGGAGATTATCGCTAGAGGACTCATAAATCTTAACTGCTGATATATACAATAGTCCCCTATATTCATGTTCTATATAACCCCGCCCACACCACTGAATAGGAGCTTTTGACCTATGCACAGTGTACACAGAAAACTGCCTATCAGTGGTGTGGGCCCGCACAGACCCGATCCATGTATGTGCCTATGTGTCAGACCTAATGTAAGGCCATACGTTTGAGTTAACAGACTCGCAGTCAGGCTGGGCTTTGTGGTCTGTAAACTGGCCTGAAATACACTCTGTTTTTTGCTGTAATTTTAATATTTCTAAAATCAGTGTTTATCAGCAGGAGATTATTAATAGAGGAGTAGTAAACATGCTGTCATATACAGTAGTTCTCTATATTCATGCTCTATACAGGTCTGCCCCAACACTGATTAGCAACTTTCTACCTATGCACAGTGTTTATGTGGCACCCCAAGGGTTAATATGCCACAGAAACAACACAGGTTCAATCCCCACACAACACTACACTAGAAAGTGGGAGGAGCTTAGCTGGCACCTGCACTAGTGGGAGGAGCTAACTTGTTTACCTCAGAGCAGAAGTAACAGTTCAGTTTTAGTCAGAGTTGAGTCTGGAGCAGGAGCAGAGCCAAGTGTCAGTGGAGGTCCTGAGAGGTCTGAGGGAAGGAGACAGAGGAACATACCCAGGATAAAGAGTTACCCCAAAAGCTTGATCCCAGGGAGGCGCTCAAGACGGATACCGGATCCGAGGCTGTGCCTGAGACAGACAGGACAGTAAACACCGGCATAGTGAAGGTCCACCATCTTCACCACACCATAGCAAAGCAACACGAAGGAGTCAGTGACACAGAGGACTCAAGTTGCCCAGTATATTGGTACCCGTGAGCAGAGACAGGGCCAGCAGCATAGCTACAAGCAGCAGCAGGGCCACACACAGCGTTTAAGTAGGAAGCCAAGGACCCGGTCAGGGTGGGAGCAACCTGGTACAGACTCCGTGGACAATATTGTGTAATACCATCTACCAGTAAAGACTTGAAGAACAACAGAAACTGTGAGTGTGTGTCATCCTTATGCTGAAGCCCCACTTGCCCTCATATACTGTGATTACCTCTACTCTTATCATCTCTATTGCTACCCCTACTCTCCTGCAGCATCAATAACATCCTCACAGACTTTAACTATCTCTACCACTGCCCCGGGGAACCCAGTTCTGCCCACAGGAACTATTCCATACAAGCTGCTAACCCATCATCCCCGGAGGTTCTGCAGCAGCGGCAGCCCCATTACTGGCCGCATATAGTGGGTGGCGTCACGAGTGACAAATTCCCTGTAAATAACCCCCCATTTTATTGTGCGGGCCCGGGACATGGTCCGGACCAGGACCGCCGTGACATCCCCCAGCAGCACCCCGGTCCGGCACCGAGTGCCCCGTCCCGAGGGGCTCCACATTTACAGAAAACTGCCAATTAGTGGTGTGGGTGGGGTTATACAGACCTTAGAATTCAGAAAACTTATAAGGCTTGAGAAGATTCAACAGGAATTTTATTAATTTGCAGCCCAGTAAGTGACATATCACTGGAATCATGGTCTCTGCCCCTACATTATGTTGCTCTCAAATGGTGTAGCAAAAACCTGAAAACTTGGTAAGAGATTCACTTTAAAGCACTGTTCTCCTTTTGGCTCTTGAATGATTTGTTTTTAGATTTTACTAATTTTTATGATAATGGAGATGTATAGCCCCTTTGATAATGCCTAGAAATAAAATGGTAATTTAAAAAAATGAAAAAAGTGTTACATCTATTAAGCACATTTTTCAATGATAAAAGACTCAGTGTTTCTCCTGCACAGAATTAGAAGCCGGGCTCCAGCAAAGCCATTATCATCCAATTCTTGCATGAAACATTTGGGCCCTACATTGTAAGATGATGCTAAGTCCCCATGAGATAGTGGCCCTGAGTGCAACCCCCATAGCTAAGGTTTTATTCACAATTCAGTATTTTTGCATCAGTGTTTTTATGCCAAAGCCAGGAAGGGAACTTGGGTCCCCTCCATATCATGTTTTTTGCGGATCTGTGTCTATCTGTTGTAAAACTGATAGCCACGGATCTGATTTGGTCTCCATGTATCCCTGTGGGTATAGATGTGCATGGATAGGTCCTTAT
Source organism: Allobates femoralis (assembly GCA_033576535.1). Lineage (NCBI taxonomy): Eukaryota > Metazoa > Chordata > Amphibia > Anura > Aromobatidae > Allobates > Allobates femoralis. The sequence continues at coordinate 541,864,843 of JARQOC010000002.1, forward strand.
TAGCCTCCATTTGTGTCAGTTTTGTGATGGTTCTGTTTGTGAATGCTTTTTTCCCATCCCCAGAATCGGAGCCTGCTCCGATTTTGGCCTGCCTTGAAAAAATCAGACTGAAACGGACAGTAACAGATCCGTTGCTGTCCATTTCAAATAACATGGAGCTCTATGGTGACAGATCAAAACGGATCCGACAAAAAATTGGATCCAGAAAACAAATCTGATTTGCTGTACTGCGCATACTCAGAAGTAAGGTACAGCCCTATCTCTGCTAACAGATGACAGATTGTGGAAAACACGGATCCATGGGCATCAGTGGTAGCTGTTGGCACAGATCACCACTGATGTGGAAAAAACATGATGTGAAGGGGGTCTTAAAGCTGCTTTCACATTACGATATTCTGGGATCCGTGGCTGTCTGTTGTAAAATGGCCCCCATGTATCCCTACGGGCGACGGATCGTATTTGACCTAATTGCCATCCGATTTGTGTCGGATCTGATTTTGTCTGATCTTTTGCTATACCCTAAATTGGAGACTGCTCCGATTTTGGGCACAGCGGACCAAATTGGACCGACTCAGATCCGACCCAATCCACGGCCATTAACATGGGAGCCTAAGGAGCACGGGTCCGAGTAAACAGCTGATCGTTTCTCTGACCCGATTTTAGTGTGCTGAGCATGCTCAGTACACTATAGCTGCTCTTTCCCATGTAATTTCACTTCCGCAATGTATATACATACATTGTGGAAGTGAAATTAAGTAAAAGCAAGTGTTAAAACTACAGAGAAAAAATATGATTGAAAGATTGACACCTGTTCTGTGTTTTGGAGACACTCTGGGCTTTGACGTACAGTACAAATACTGATAAATCACTGATGCAATAATTCTGACATATGAATGAGACCTAACACAGTGTTAATCTGCAAGGCTCACTTCTCTTATACAGTACACTGCAGTATAAGTTACCCCTAAGGTATTACATAAAATGCTGGTTCAGAAAGTAATTCCCTAATACATTGTTATAACAGAATGATTTTGCCTGTTGTGATCTTTTGTTTAACAATGGGATCTTACTTTATAAATGATTTTGGAAATTGCTGATAAGGAATTTCTTTCACATTTTCCTTCAAGTGAACCTGTCATGATATTTTTATACTTCAAACAAATACCCTAAAAGCACAGGCATTTTCATATTTTATTGATTAAATCCATAAGTTGATTGTACAAATCTCTTTAGCAGTTTTTAAGAAATTTAGCATTGAAATCATTTGCAAATGAGTTTCAAGTGCTTTAAGTTGTGACATTGCACTTATAGCTTTCCTGTCCTCCGTCCCTATTCCCCACCTAACCCCTGCCTTATGTGTATGACGGACAGGTCACTCTTGTTACAGTGGCGTGGCTCTCAGTCATACATAGAAGAAGGCTGACAATGGGCAGTCAATAGGGAGGGAGGACATGAGAGCTCTAAGTGCAAAGCCCCACCCCAATGCATTTGAAGCTTAACTGCATATGATTTTAACAATAGAAGCTGATTGGTGGAGATTCAACCATTGAGATTTCAATAAATTCCCAGGACAGGGCTCTAAAATGCCTCATCAGAATATATTTTCAATCTGGCTGCCATCTACTAGGCTTTGTAGGTTCATCTTTTAAACTATGCATACTACTTATAACATGAGGCTTATAACAGCAATCCAGATTAACAAATTTAGACTGTCTGAGGAATACTCAACAGATTATGAACACTGTAATTTTCCACTACCGTATATACTCGCGTATAAGCCGAGTTTTTCAGCCCAAAAATTGGGCTGAAAAGTACCCCCCTCGGCTTATACACGAGTCAGTGACGGCAGCCCTAGCAGCCCCGGCAGCCCCAGCATCCCCAGTAATGCAGGGCCCCCCCAGCCTGACTCCGGTCACCTGTAAAGCAAATTATACTTATCATTGTCCCGCTATCCACGCCCGCCGCTGCTGACATCCGCGATCCTCCATCTTCATGCGTCTTCTTCCTGTTTCCTGTGTTCGTCGCAGCCAATGACGTCATTACCGACGCCGAACACAGGAAACAGGAAGAAGACGCATGAAGATGGAGGATCGCGGATGTCAGCAGCGGCGGGCGCGGACAGCGGGACAATGATAAGTATAATTTGCTTTACAGGTGACCGGAGTCAGGCTGGGGGGGCCCTGCATTACTGGGGCTGCCTGTATACTACCACTGGGGCTGTATATACTACTAGGGCTGCCTGTAAACTACCACTGGGTCTGTATATAATACTGGGGCTGCCTGTAAACTACCACTGGGGCTGTATATAATACTGGGGCTGCCTGTAAACTACCACTGGGGCTGTATATAATACTGGGGCTGCCTGTAAACTACCACTGGGGCTGTATATAATACTGGGGCTGCCTGTATACTACCACTGGGGCTGTATATACTACTGGGGCTGCCTGTAAACTACCACTGGGGCTGTATATAATACTGGGGCTGCCTGTATACTACCACTGGGGCTGTATATACTACTGGGGCTGTATATACTACTGGGGCTACGTGTATACTACCACTGGGGCTGTATATACTACTAGGGCTGTATATACTACTGGGGCTACGTGTATACTACCACTGGGGCTGTATATACTACTAGGGCTGTATATACTACTGGGGCTGCGTGTATACTACCACTGGGGCTGTATATACCACTGGGGCTGCTGCTGTATATACCACTGGGGCTGCTGCTGTATACTACCACTGGGGCTGCTGTATATACCTCTGGGGCTGCTGTATACCACACTGCTGGGGGCTGTATAACTGTGCTGGGGTCCACCCTCGGCTTATACACGAGTCAATAGATTTTCCCAGGTTTTGGGGGCAAAAGTAGGGGGGTCGGCTTATACATGGGTCGGCTTATACACGAGTATATACGGTAATTTAAATGATTCCTTTCTCATCCATCATTAAATGATTATTATGATCTGGTAAACTGATAACATACTTTACTTTGTGATCAATGGAAGCTCAAACTCTGGAATCTACCTTGAGAATGAAACTGCCCTACAAATCAATTCTCAACCGGGGGCCAGAAGCATTAGTGTGATGGTAAAATGCTTTAACAAAAGACAGATCTATCTCATCACTGTGGTCTCCTCATTCGTCAGCAGCAATAACTCTTTAAGTCACAACTCTCCCATTAGTTTGTTAACTACAGGAGTGGTCCCCTGCCTCTAGTAATATACTCACCCTCTGGAGTCTTCATCTTTTTTTTTACATCATTCCAGTCACTAGCATTTAATACAAATCTATGAGAGCCAGAACTATGGTTAATACTCATAGACTTGCATTGAAGAGCGACCTCCAACTTGCTCCATGACACACTGGAATGATCCGGCAGGTCACAAAGTGTCCAACACTGACAGGAGCAATGCTGAAAAAAGATGAAGTTGCAGGATTACAAGTATGAGACACAGTGGCGGACTCAGACAGATAAGGGCCCCTGTGCAAGAACAGTACATGGACCTTTTACAGTATAACAGTTCTGTCAATAATAGTTGCTGTATGCTGATCTTGAGATGTAAATGGGTCCCCTCACTTCTTGGGCCACTGTGCGGCTGCACAGGCGGCACCTATGATATGTCCGCCCCTGATGACACAGGGGACTGGGGAGTTAGATTTTAAGCATCACCCCAGTGATGAAAAACAAAAACGTTAGAGTAGCTCCAGGTACATTAGGTTATTTTTGTCAGATGCTCTAATCTCTGTGCAGTGGAAGAAATATATTGAAATCATTAGTCCAAGTCATGTGATGATTGAAGTATTTCTTTAAATATATTGGGAGGTTCACCTTTCACCAATCGTAATAGAAATTGAAAGAAGACAGTTAACTAAAATGACAGACTTTGAAATGCAGTTTTTAATAAAATTACTCATTCTTAGCAAAGCCTGAATGTATTAATATATGGTTTTGGTTTGTGATCCACAGCGACATGCTGCTTTCCGTAAGGTCAGAAAAAAAGAGATAGCTTTATCACAACAGGAGACCCAGTTGCTGTCTGTCCTTACATTCTTCATTATTTATAAAGGAAGGGATACTGCAGTGATTTTCCCCCTACCTGTTATTTATTTTGTATCATTTGCAAAAAAAAAAACAACAAAGAAAAACTAGAATTATAAAATTCTTTGTAAGTCTACAATCGTACATAGTCTTCTCTTGAATACATTCCTCAGACAACAGAAAGAAAAAACCTTCTATGCTCTCATCTATTCCTATCTTCACATAACCCCCTTGAGGACTCGGCCATTTTTAGTTTTCTGCTTTTGTTTGTTACTTTTTTCCTAGTGCTTCCTTCTAACACCCCCTATTATTTTTATTCTTGCATCAGTACAGACATATGATGGTTTGTTTTATTGTAGACCAAGTTGTAGTTCTGAATTACAACATTCACTTTTACCCCGAAATGCAGCGTCTGTAGTTATCTGTCTCCTTGTGGCTGCAGGCAAACTCCTCTCCATAGCTAGTCTCCCAGACCTCGTCTTAGCCTCTAATACAGCCAGATCAGAATATCCCACACACTACACTGATGAGGGGCAATTACCCCGATATGCAGCGTCTGTAGTTTTGGGTTCTGATCTGCCACAAATCCTTGGTCATATTAAAAGGCTTGTTAAAAGAGTCGACTATGAGTTTGAGCATTGCTACCTAAAGGTGGCGCTAGAGTTCATCCACTTCTTCATTGAAGTGACAATTAACATTCACTTTATCATAAAATGTACTGAACTGGATGAAATTTCCAAGTGGGGTGAAGTGAAGATAAAATTTAAATGAACTGGCAGTATGATTCTTCCTGTGAGTATAATTAGGGTGATTCCAAATCTTTTTTTATACATATTGTATTATATTGAACTTTTTAGAAAAAATAATTAGCTTTGTCTTATTTTCTGGTACCATTACCTTTGCATTTTTCCATTGAAAGAGCTGTGTGAGGGTTTATATCCTGTATGGCAAGCTGTAATTTGTATTTGATTGTTTGTGGGATACATTCAACTTTTCTTTCACATTTTGTTTGCATTATTGGAGAGATGTGCAGACTGAAAAATACCAATACTGACTTTTATGGGCATGCCAAATTATGCTTTTTTTTTAGGGGGCGGAGGGGCTTCATGATAGCACCATCATGGTTGCAATGATTGGTCTTCAGTCAGCAACTCACCAGCACCAGCTATTCCCCCATTTTCTTTGAATGGAATGTGCTCTTCTTCTCAGCCCTCTCCAATCACCTTCACAGTGACATTTACAAACATATAAGTTAGGGTACACAAGGGTATTAACAAAAGAAAAACACAGAGAACTATTTATCAAAATTGTCTAAAAGAAAAACTATCAGACATTTTTGCAGCTCTTTCAGGAGCAGTGTCTGTATACTGCACTTGCTGAGCTTGCCAGTAGTGTATGCTCTTTATGCCCTTATTTTCCTGTAATGTCTCATACTTTTCAGCAACTGTAGATAGATGAGTCTTTTTTTATCCAAAACTTTTATTGAGAGCAAAACATAACAGAGTACAATAATTGAGTCTTGAAAACAGGCAGTAGCCATCAAATTGCAAGGAATGGAATTTCATGGTGGCAATAGCTTTAAAGAATGTTTTTACTAACAAAAAATTTTTTTTACAGAAAGTATATTACACTTGATAGTTATTACAATGGCAAACTAAAAAGCATAACTTTGTGTTAAATGGCAATGACAATATAAAGGCAAAAAAAAACCAGAGAGGTGTAAACTAAATATACCCAGCATCATGTTTAAAAGACAGTGAACCCAGAGATGTCATAGTACAGGGTGGGCCATTTATATGGATGCACCTAAATAAAATGGGAATGGTTGGTGATATCAACTTCCTGTTTGTGGCACATTAGTATATGGGAGGGGGAAAACTTTTCCAGATGGGTGGTGACCATGGTGGCCATTTTGAAGTCGGCCATTTTGGATCCAACTTTATTTTTTTCAATGGGAAGAGGGTCATGTGACACATCAAACTTATTGATAATTTCATAAGAAAAACAATGGGTGTGCTTGGTTTTAACATAACTTTATTCTTTTATGAGTTATTTTCAAGTTTATGACCACTTATAAAATGTGTTCAAAGTGCTGCCCATTGTGTTGGATTGTCAATGCAACCCTCTTCTCCCACTCTTGACACACTGATAGCAACACCGCAGAAGAAATGCTAGCACAGGCTTCCAGTGTCCATTGTTTCAGATTCTGCACATCTCGTATCTTCACAGCCAGGGGCTGACTGGCGACGCAAATCCTGGGTGGCAAAGTTTTTCCGGCAGCCCTTGGGTGGGGACCCGGGGGGGGGGTGCTGTTGGAAATTTTCGGCGGCCCATCTCGGTCCCTCTCCAGCCGGGCCCGTATTTGGAGTTCCTGCGCCCTAGGCACTGTCAGCGGTGCCCCCCCATCGTGCCACGCCCCCCTGCAGACGGAGGGGTAGCTAAAGGCTAAAGGGAGCCTAGAGGTTCCCATTATGTCCCATTATGGTTGGAGTAGATGGTTGCTAGTTGACCGCCACCATGTCACATCAGCAAGGAGGTGGCAGTCATGTTTTGGGTCGTAATCATGTGGAGAGAGCTAGTTTGCCCCTATAGGGTCCATGAAGGCGTGAAAAGGACCACGGCAAAGTATATATACTTTTAGACTGACCACTTTTTTTCTTTGTACAAAATCATCCCCATGCATGACAATGCACCATCTCTTGGAACAGAGCATAGCCCTGAGTAATTGGCTGCTATGGACATAAAAGTAGAGAAAACCATGGTGTGGCTACCAGTCTCCCCTGATCTCAACCCTATTGAGAAACTTAGAAGTACCATTAAGCAAAAAAAATCTAAGATGCTGTAAGACCTTAACCATCAAACCAGCAGCTCTGGGAGTCAATTCTGACATCCTGCAAACAAATGCAATCTTAAAACATCCAAAACCTGACAAGTTCAATAAATGCAATATTTGTGAAGGTGATCTCAAAGAAAGGTGATATACAATATGAGACATACTGGTAGGATGCTTACATTGTGAGCCCCAATGGGGACAGTGTTGATGATGTATGTAAAGTGCTGTGGAGTTCATAGTGTAATATAAATGTAAAAAAATATTTCTTCATATGTCGTCACAATACCGGGATCTGAGGATCTTCTATTTCGAGGTCAGGGGCTCTCTGATGCCGTGTTGCTGCCTGTCTCGCTGTCTTCCTCTTTTGACACTGAAGTGCGGTGGACAAGAGAGCATTAACTGGTTAATAACAAGAAGTATGGAGTGTACTAACTGAGCCATAAACCCCCCCATACCATGTCCCGCAGACATTGTAGGATTACTATATGGATTTTATTGTTAGGGCACGGACACACTGGCGTGAATCTCGGATAAGTGCAATGTGTGATTTTATCGCAGTGCAGTCAGTTAATCAACGTCTGAAACACATTGACGAGTGTCGGACGCTTTTTTCTCATCCAGATTCTGGATGGGAAAAAAGTCACAACATGCTGCGACAGTCTGCGATTCATGTGCGAGACTCACCAATGCAAGTCTATGAGTCCGACAAAATCATGGACCGCACACTGACAGCACACGGACCATCCGAGAGGCATCAGTTTTTTTCACTGATACATTCTCATTCTTCAGCTGAGACAACTGTAAAATGCTCCTGTAAATAGCAGTAATAGCTGCTGAGAAACAAAACAGATTGCACATGGATGTGATCTAAGAAAACTGTCGGACACTCACACAGCATTTGGATGTCACAGTGGCCAGCCACACAGACAGCCCGCCACAGCCACACACACAGAGCCACAGCCACACACAGAGCCACAGCCACACACAGAGCCACAGCCACACACAGAGCCACAGCCACACACAGAGCCACAGCCACACAAAAACAGTCAGCCACATAGACAGCCAGCCACATAGACAGCCAGCCACATAGACAGCCAGCCACATAGACAGCCCGCCACATAGACAGCCCGCCACAGCCACACACAGAGTCACAACCACACAAAAACAGTTAGCCATATAGACAGCTACACAAACGCAGAGAGCCACACAGAGAGACACAGCCACATAGACTGCCACACACATAGCCACAGCCAGCCACACACAGAGCCACAGCCAGCAACATAGACAGCCATAGCCAGCCACACACAGGCACACACACACAGCCAGCCAAACACAGACACAGCCAGCTACACACACAATATCAGCCACACACATACAGCCACACACATAGCTAGCTACACACACAGCTAGCCACACACATAGCTAGCCACACAAACACAGCCACACACAGCCAAAGCTAGCCAGCCAGCCACACATACAGCCACACACATACAGCCAGCCACGCATACACACACAGCCAGATTGAATACACATGCAGCCAGCCAGGCAAACACACATGCAGACACACACACATGCAGCCAGACACACAGACATGGAGGCAGACACACACATGCAGCCAGAGGCACACATTAACATGCAGCCAGACACACACGCAGCCAGAGACACACTCACACAGCTGGAGACACACACACACACACACATGCATCCAGAGACACACACACACACACATGAAGCCACACACACACACACACACACACACATGCAGCCAGAGACACACACATGCAGCCAGAGACACACACACACACATGCAGCCAGAGACACACACATGCAGTCAGAGACACACACACTGCCAGAGACACACACTTGCAGTCAATGACACACACACATGCAGCCAGCGACACACACACATGCAGCCGGAGACACACACGCAGTCAACGACACACACACATGCAGCCAGCGACACACACACATGCAGCCGGAGACACACACACACATGCAGCCAGAGGCAGGCACACACACACATGTAGCCAGAGACATACACATGCAGACAGAGACACATATACATGCAGACAGACACAGACATGGAGCTAGAGACACACATACATGCAGACAGACACAGACATGGAGCCAGAGACACACATGCAGCCAGAGGCACACACTAACATGCAGCCAGACACACATGCGGCTGGAGACACACACATGCAGCTGGAGACACATACATGCATCCAGAGCCACATACATGCAGCCAGAGACACATATACATGCAGACAGACACAGACATGGAGCTAGAGAGAGACACACATACATGCAGACAGACACAGACATGGAGCCAGAGACACACATGCAGCCAGAGGTACACACTAACATGCAGACACACATGCAGCCAGGGACACACACATGCAGCTGGAGACACACATAAACATACACATGCATGCAGAGGCTTGTACACACATATGCAGCCAGACACACACGCACCCAGAAACAGACACACACATGCATGCAGCTAGAGACACACACACATGCATGTAGAGACCCACACACACACACACACACACACACACACACATGCATCCAGAGACACACACACGTGTCCAGAGACAAACACATGGAGGCAGAGACACACACACACATGCAGCCAGAGACAGACACATGCAGCCAGAGGCACACACTAACATGCAGCCGGAGGCACACACTAACATGCAGCCGGAGGCACACACTAACATGCAGCCGGAGGCACACACTAACATGCAGCCGGAGGCACACACTAACATGCAGCCGGAGGCACACACTAACATGCAGCCGGAGGCACAGACTAACATGCAGCCGGAGGCACACACTAACATGCAGCCGGAGGCACACACTAACATGCAGCCGGAGGCACACACTAACATGCAGCCGGAGGCACACACTAACATGCAGCTGGAGACACACACATGCAGCTGGAGACACACACAAACACACATGCATCCAGAGACTTACACACACACATGCAGCAAGACACACATGCACAGCCAGCCATGCATGAACATGGGCAAGTTTTATATGGAGGAGCAGCACACATTGCTCACCTCCCATGGCTGGTGTCCCATTTAGCTCTTCTCCGCGGCAGAGACACACACATGGAGGCAGAGCACACACACACAGCCAGAGACACACACACACAGCCAGAGACACACACATGCAGTCAGAGACACACACACACACACATGCAGCCAGAGACAGACACATGCAGCCAGAGGCACACACTAACATGCAGCCAGACACACATGCAGCTGGAGACACACACATGCAGCTGGAGACACACACATGCAGCTGGAGACACACACATGCAGCTGGAGACACACACAAACACACACATGCATCCAGAGACTTACACACACACATGCAGCAAGACACACATGCACTGCCAGCCATGCATGAACATGGGCAAGTTTTAAATGGAGGAGCAGCACACATTGCTCACCTCCCATGGCTGGTGTCCCATTTAGCTCTTCTCCGCGGCAGGAATGTAATGTAGCCAGGCGCGCTGCATCACAGCTTGCAGATATGGCCACACTCAGACCCCTTCTGTTAGCAGTGACGCGGCCGGTACTGTTCACAAACAGGATAAGGTGCCGGCCAAACAACAAGTTAGGGGTTCTGCGGGCAGCCACGGTAAGAGTTGTTGGGGAGCTGCAACAGGCAGAGGCTGGCCCACGCAATGCCTGCTGCCTCCCTGTACAGGCCGCTGGGTGCAATAAGCCTGTCTGTACAGTTAAATCATCGGCGGCCGCATCCCGCATTAACAATAGCTGCGGGCCTGCGGCCGCCGGTAGTTTACTTTTGCAGTGATGTTAGTAATGCACCCAGCGGTCGGCGGCCCTGAACTGTTGCTAAGTGACCCCGGCCCGGGGGGCAAGTGCCTCCCTGCCCCCCGGGCCAGCCCGCCCCTGTTCACAGCATAGACAATTGATGAGGCACACTTTTTTGTGAATGGTGAAGGTAACAAACAAAACCACCGCTATTGGCCTGACACTAACCCACAGTGGATAGATCCCTCCAAGACTGTTGGAACACAAATATTGATAGTATTGTGTGGTATATGGGGTACAAAGATAGTGGGGCCATTCTTCATCAATGGAAACCTCAATGCCACTGGATATCTGAAATTCCTACATGATTTAGATTTTATGGGATGATATTCTGCGTCCTCTGGACTAGGACTGGACTAGGATGACTTGATTCTGGTATAAAAGTTTTAGTTGAGCCTTTGTAATATATAAGAATTAAAAACTGAAAGTGTGCTACTTACAATTTCTTTATTTTCATGAACTGCATGAAAGTAAAGACATTCCACGTTGCAAACTATTTAATTGCTAAGCTCTTCTTATATTTTTGCTATAGAACAAGGACCCTATTTGTGCACCACCTCCCAGTAGTGCCATGTTCCAAATTCAAGCCTTGTACTTTAACCTATTTGTCATTTGTGTTCATAGGCCAATACAATAATCAATACTGGTGTTTAGACAGCATAGATCTTCAATACCATGTAGATGCACAAAAGCCAAAGGTTATATGAGCCTTTTTCCCAAGCAAAATCCCAGTAAAGGAAAGTGCCTTCAGCATCCAATAATGATCAACTTGTTTTATTATGCCATCACAAATACAGTAACCGATCCAATGTTTTGATCCATAGTATAGGTCTAGGTTGTAAACTAATATATCTCATGATGACTAGTGATGACTGAGAGGCGTAATATTCGTAATCGCTATACTCGTAACAAGTACCTTTTTAACACTTGCATATTTGTCCAAATAGCGAGTCCAATGTTAGTCAATTAGTGATAGGCTCCTTGCACAAACATCCGACCATTAAGTGAGCATTTCTGGGGCAGGGCAGGAGGGTGGGCTTTTTTCCTTTTCTACTGCATAAAACACCTTGCAGTGCCCCCCAGAGAAACCCTAACAATCAATCTGCTCTCACTGAGGTGCCAACTCTCTTTGTGTACTGAAGGAAGCTGTCAATTTGTTGCAGATGAATAACGATTGACACATCACTCACGAGCATCAGCGTTACTCTTCGAGGATAAATGATCACTCAAGATGCAGTGACGATACCGGAAGTCAATAGGAGAACAACTAGGGGAAAATCAACAATGAAGTCATTGGACAAGGTTTTCAAGTCGAAGAATATTTCCCTGGTAATGAAGACATGGCTTGTACATAGCCTGGTCTTTTCTGTAACAACATATGGAAGTGAAACATGGATGTTAAAGAAACAAGACAGAAGAAAAATCAAAATGTGGTGCTGCAGAAGAATATTATCAATACCATGGATGGCAAAAAGAACAAACAAATCCATTTTGGAGCAAACCAAGCCAGACATGTCACTTGAAGCAATGACCACCAAGCTATCACTTGCCTACTGTGGATACATATACAAAGAGAAAAATCACTAGAGAAGGACATTATGGTAGGAAGAATAGAAGGTAAAAGGCAAAAAGGAAAACCAGCAACCCAATAGCTTGATACTGTTAAGATAATGGCGGAGAAGATCCTGGTGGACTTATCGAGGCTTACGCAAGGTCTACTTTCCTACAGATCATTTATCCATCAAGTTGTCATGGCTCGAGATTAAGCTGAAGTAGTAATATTGTTACACTTTGGTGTAAAAACAAATAAATAATTGAACAAATGTGTGAGGTTCACGGTGCAAAGGGGGAAAATCCAAAACAAAGGAGAACTACAGAGAAGCAGTGAGCTGAATTACTTTATCATATATTTTTCATATTTTGATATACAGTGCAGATAAAACAGAACGCTGAAGGCTGCAGCCTTCAGCTGTGTGCTTTCTCTTGGTTAGGGGACTCCATGCAGGTTTTTTTTTCAATCTAATATATAAAGCTGAGTGTATGTATGTACAGTATGTATGTATGTATGTGTGTGTGTTGCTAGCCCTGCCCACTCCACATAGCCACAACCACTTACAAGCACCGCCTAATCCACATAACAACACTCACTCCACATACCCACGCCCACTTTACACAGCCACACCCACTTCTCATAGCCATGCCCAATTTATGTAGCCATGCCCACTTCACATAGCCACACCCCACTTCATATCCTGCATCTCCACATATCCTTGCCTCCTCTACATAGCCCCACACCCTAGACTATGTGGAAGGGTGGATGTGTGAAAGGGTGGGGGCTATACATGGGCGTGGTGCTCATAAAAAGGTCTGGCTACCAGCAGGTGTGAGACTATGTGTAGGGAAAGAACTACAAAGGGGTGGAGCTACAGGGAGGGGGCGGGGCTATGATACATACACGTACATATATTACTATATATGGGCAATATTGCCACATATGAGCATTACAACCATTTACGGGCATTACACCCATGCAACGCCGTGCTCTACAGCTAGTTGTTTAAATAAAACATAAAACCACACTTAAACACGCAGAAAATATGTGTTGTGTTTTTGATGTGTTTCGATTTCAAGGAGATGCAGATTCTTTTTTAAATAATTTTTTAAATAATTTAAAAAATGCATTGCGTCCTCTGCATTTTGATACCCAGCAAAGGTAAAGCACACGGCTGAGGGCTATAGCCTCTAGCTGTCTGCTTTATCTGCTATGTCAAAATACAGAGGACCCCGTTTTTTTTTTAATTATTCATGTTTACTCTAGTGTGTAGGGCAACAATCGCAGACACCAGCACAAAGGGTGGGTGGAGAAAGCAAGGAATATGCATAAAGTAAAGTTTAATGTGCAGACCCAGAAGCGGTGTGACAGCGGTGCAGAAACTCAGAGGATAAGTATACCTGTCTTGCTTAAATCCCCATTTTACAGCATTAAAGTTTCCAGATTGGCTATGCTGCAGCATGTCAACAAGCTTTAGCAGGGCGGTAAAACCCTGAACAGTTATATGACCTTCCCTGGAAAGTTTGTGTTCGAAGTTCGTGTATGGAGAGTAGGTGTCCGGTACAGACACTCATCTTTATAGTTTGGGTGTGTTTGCCCATCACTAATTATGTGTTTAAACAGAATTTAATTCCTCCAAAATATTTATATGCGCTTGTAGCTCTATCAAAGATAAACTCAACAATATCTTTAGATAGTGAGTCTGTTCCACTGTTACTTATAAATAAGTGTTTGACGTGATATGCAAATGAATCTAAAGCATGAATCTATGCATCATCTGACAAAGGGTAAAGGTGTGTATCTTCACAGGATAAAAAAATAAAAAGCATGAGTGCACATTAAGATTGCCTGGTCCAAGTTTACACTGTTTAAAAATTAGAAAATTTTGGTAAATCTCATCTAATGTTTAATACATCATATATCTAATATCCTGATAATATAACTGTCTTTGTGCTTGTATCCTAGCTGCCCTTAACACTAAATCTAATGAGACATGACATTGTGGGAGGACACATTTATTATGTGCTACAACTGGGGATGTACTGAAAAACAGAGAGTACATATTGGCCTGAAAATCCTGGAGCTTCACAGGCATGTCTTCCATATTTGACTGTGGGAGCTTGCAGACTGCCAGGAGAGGTCACGTTAGTCAGAAGATTTGAGCGTGGCTAATGATGTGGTTATGTGAAGCCAGGGTGAATGTTGCATAGTGAAGGCTTCATGAATGTCAGGGGTGCAGCATTAGAATTTCTCCATTAATGCATATGAATATTCCTGTATTATGGTTAAAGCTTGTAAGGGAGTGTGCACATGATCAATAATTGCAGCATTTTGGATGCTCACTGTGCTTATCTCCACCACAGCGTTATTTCAGCTGCAGTGCAGGTTGCCATGCTTCCCCTTAGCATGTTAATTTAATGCTGCAGGGTTGGAAGCGAGCGCAGTAAGTGAATGCAAGGAAAAGCTGTCGTGTACTAAATGCAGGTCGTGGGCAGAGGGCTGCGTTCATTCGCGACTTCCCTCAGGTCCGGAGGCACTGTGTCCAGGACACAGTGCCTCTGGATGATGTGAACATGCCCTAAGTAAGCCATGGTAACAAACCTGAAAAGAACATAGAGAGTCAAGTGGAAGATATCGATGGAAAAAGCCAAGAGAAGGATGCAAAAGTAAGTGGAGAAGAGAATGTTCTATATTTCTGCATACATTAGGCCTAAAACTACATCAGATTTTCCCCAATGTGTGCCCTAAAACACTTGATAAATGAATTGTCAAGATGAGACTATAATAGATACCTTTCTTGAAATACAAAAGGTTACTGACTCACACTTGATTGTCAACCCATTTTTTTAAAACATGAATGTAATTTCACTTTGAAATTATCTGTGGATCCTAAATTTTGAGTAAAAATTACAGCATAAAAGCCTCATAACATCTGTTGAACACAGTATCATAGTTTGCGTCTGTATTGCAGCACTTGGGCCAGGAAGGCTTGACATCATCGATAGAACAATTTAGTCTGTATTGTAACAGCAAATTCTAAAGGAAATTGTCATGACATCTGTCCATGAGTTCAATTTCAAGACAGCTTGGGTCACGGAGTAAGACAATGGCCAAATGTTGTTCTACACATATTAGTTAAAGAAGAATAAAGTTATTGATAGTGATAAGCCAAATCAAAGTCCTGACCTTAGTCTAAAAATACAAATATTGTGGAAGAACCTGAAGAGAGCAGTTCGTGGGAGAAAACTTATCAATGTAACAGAGTTGAAGAAGTTTTATAGAGAGGAATGGGCTAAAATTCCTATAAGGTAATGTACCAGACTAATCTCACATTACTGGAAATATTTAGATGCTTTCATTGCTGCAAAAAAGGTCACACCAGATAATGGAATGGATTACTTTCTTCAACAAAAATGAGGAAGCCTAATATTTTTCGCTTATTTGTATGATTTGGTTCTCTTTATCTACATATAGGACTTGAGTGAAAATCTGATGTAGACTTACATTCATTTTATGCAGAAAAATAGAAAAATGTTAAGGGTGTTTAAGCTTTCTAGTGCTAAGATAGATAGATAGATAGATAGAGAGATAGATAGATAGATAGATAGAGAGATAGATAGAGAGATAGAGAGATAGATAGATAGATAGATAGATAGATAGATAGATAGATAGATAGATAGATAGATTTAGAGTATATACTTATTTCATATGTACTGTATGTAAGTTGCCTTCACTTGTACATTTATGTAAAGTGAGGAGAAGTTAATGTTCTGTTCACAGGATTTTCTGTCTAGTGATCTCTATTTTAGGGCATTGCCAGACCCGTCAAAATGGTGCACAAGCTGCTATCCCAGCTGTCATCTTCCTCCAGCTCTCTCTCCAATTTACACGTTCAGCATTAGGAGGTTGAAGACTAAAGCTTCACTCTTAATTACTTTTAAGTGAAGCATACAGTTTTCTGTGTATCATTGTTCTTGTCTTCTTTCAGGCATAAGGGATTGCTCAATCTTTTCTTGCCATAGAATGCCCACACAAATTACAGATCAAGGCAGGATATACTGAAAGCCATGACAATAACAAGTAGAAATAAATACATTAGTGATGTCTGGATCATTACAAAACTACATGTTGCTACTTAGAAACAGCAAAAGAGTAATAGATACAGGGCAATAGCAGGATAACAGAATATGAGCTGCATACATACACTGATCTATGGTCACTTTATAACTATGTTGATACAACAATGACAATCATCTGTGCACTAACCAGCTGTCCCCAATTAGAAATCCTTCATAGTAACACTAATGGTGGGTTTACACACACCAATCATTGTATCCAATCTCTGAACCAATCTCTGGTTGCAGTGAAATCATGGACAGATTGCTCCATGTTGTACACAGCCACAAAATGGAACTATGTGTCCATGATTTCACTGCAACCAGAGATTGGTTCAGAGATTGGATACAATGATTGGTGTGTGTAAACCCACCATTAGCCTGGTAATAGATATGTGTGGATCAAACAAAATTGAAAGTTGTCAATTTGTGCAGATTTTGCAAGGAAATTAAAATCTCATAGAAGTTCTTCTCTACGACTTGAATGTCCCTACTTATGCTCCATGGTCTCATCACACTCCTGAGCATAAGAACATAATATGTAAAGGTTAAAAAAAAAACTTATCATCACCTTACCACTCACTTTTCAGCCCCCTTCACTCCTCACAATCATCTCTCCAGTCCTCATGGCACCTTCATATCACTATTATGACCACTTGATCCCTGGGCCTCTTCACGCTAGGCCATGACTTCTATTTCTGATGAGGCCTGGGATGTTTTTGCACAGATACATGAAGAGTTATATCATTATGATGTCATGACATGTGATTTAAGGTACCGTTACATGCTTCAATGTTGTAACGATTTCATCAACGATTTCACGGGAGCGCGGTCGTTAGGACATCGTTTAGAGATCGTTGGTGAGATGTCACATGTATAGATATCGTGAACAATGCACCAACAATGCGGCGAGCAGCTATCATTAGCAGAACCCAACAAATGATACTTGTTCACTGTTGTGAATAGGCGAAGTCGTTAACGACATCGTTATCGCGGTGTCACACACAAACGATGCAGTAGGTTGGCTGAACGACAATCATCTGATTTGAGAACATGTTCTCAAATCTGCGACCAACTATCCAAGGATTTGTCCTAGTCGTATCTCTGTGTCACATGCAACGACGTACTAACGATGTCGTTTCAACGACTCCAAACCCGTGATGGTTCAGCGATGTCATTCACAATATCGTACCGTGTAACGGTACCTTTAATTTTGCATCCACATGTGTAAAAACATCCCAGAAGCCCCTGCCTAGAAAAGAAGAGAGAAGGATTAAGCGTTTGCAGTGAAGGAGGAGTGAATGCGCCATAGAGGTGAGCAGTAAGTTAAGGATAAGTTATTTCTTTTTTTAACCTTTTGATGGCTCATTGATGGCTAGTGCTGCCCTCTTGCTGAATTTGCATAGTAGGGAATTTAAAACTACACATTTTGGCGATTGCAAATTTTGTAATATTCAAGTCGAATTTAAATCCGCTCATCTCTCCTGGCCACTTTACACGCGGCTACATTTCTAGCTTATCCACAGGTAACTTACTGGCTGCAGTGAACTCATGGACACATGGTTCTATCTTGTTGCTGTGTACAAATGGAAAATATGTCTCCATGATTTCACTGCAACAGTAAGTTACCTGTGGATAAGCTAAAAATGTAGCCGCGTGTAAAGTGGCCATCCCTGGTCATTTTTAAAACTGCTTGGTCTTTACTGAAAATAAGAAATATTGGTGACACAACAGCGCCAGGCAACAGTAAAAAATGTCATCAGTTTTATTGAGTATTGTTGCACTTGGGACATAGTTTTATTAAACTGTAAAATGAAGCTAAATTGTTTAAAAAAAAAAGATAAAACATCTAGTTTTAATTAGATCATTCAGTCAGTATACTCATTTCCTATCTTATTGATTTATTTTCCTCATTGTCTGACTTCTTCTTACACCATAACTGGGCGACACTGTCAGCTCTTAATGTTGCCAGATAGTCAAGACAACCATTGTTTTCAGATTATCCTACAGCTAAATGTTTCTATGTATCCAACAGGTTATACCTTCTTTTAATAAGCAAAAGATGAATATTTTATAGCTCTCAATTCAATGAAATAGAATTATTACCAGCTATCTTCCTATATTGCATGAAGATCCCACTCTGCCTGTTCTATTATGATCAGGGTGTAATATTGTCACCAAAATGACCCATCATTGGGAAATAATTTACCACCCAGCTTCATCAGTGCCATTAAACCTAAAACTAACTGGTTACAACATTAAGGATTTTTCAAGTGTGTCGCAAATCGATGCCGAACTTGTACTGGTGTCAAAAAGTGTAACATTTTTTGGAGCCATGATCTTTCTAAATCATATCCTATCATGAATATATAAATTGCAATTGTAAGAACATAGTTTACTGTACTAAGTGTACTGTGTGCAATTTGTGTCATGTAAGATGTACTTTACATAAATTAAAAATGCACATTAATGAACACATCAATGACATCAGGAATTACAGTTGCACCATTGGTTCCAATAGAAATGTATCTGCGGCATCTAAACATTTTGCCACAGGGGCAGACCTACCGTGGTGCAGCTGGTGCAGCTGCACCAGGGCCACGACCGGCTAGGGGGCCCCTCAAGCTTGCAGAGGGACCCCAGCCGACCCCCATGACCCTGTGCCAGAGGAGAGGGGGTTAACCGAGGGAAGCTTCCTGCTTTCCCTGGCTGAGCCCGCCCCTCCTCTCCTCTGCCGCGCAGGTTCCCAGGACTGCGCAGCTCGCTCGATGCAGGTAGGAGCCGCAGCACATATAGCCAATACCACAATACCACCCCCTGCTCATCGCCGTCGCCTGCTAACACCCAGGGTCCTCGCCGATGGCCGATAGCACTTCCCCCCCCCACCCCCGCTCCTCACCATCAGCTGCTGCACCAGGGCCCCCTGGTCGCATGGTCAGCCACTGTTTTGCCACGCAACATGTAAAAAGTATTAATTTATTTAATGTTTTAGGCATCAAAAAGGTTAAATACTCAGCCAGAGGTGGGGTAGATAATAATTTTTTATTACCCAGAGAAACGTACTGAATCTTCATGCTCGGTACAGGGTTTCCAACAGGTTTGAATTCACGGTGTGATGTTATGTACCATTATTAAAATTTTGATTTGTAATTTGTAATTTTTCTTTCATTTTTTTCTATGTATCTCTCTGCTTTGTACTAATCATACTCATGTATCTTGTAGCCTTGTTTAATTTGCACGTATGTACATATAAGAGCATGGGAAATCAACCCACACTAGGCTTAACAAAGGACGTGTTACGACCAAAATGCATTGCCCTGTGCAGCACATATGGCTGTCTCTCTTCCATGACTGTCATTTCTTTGGAGTGCACTATGCTATTGGATCTCTGAAATTGTTCTAAAAAAATCCAGTGTTAATTATACTGGAAGCCAAATTTACCTTCTTCGCTCCTCTAGATATTGGGCAGTGTCAGAACGTCAGTCAATGCATGCCGGTTGACTATTATGCAGTGAGCTGATATACTTGCTTTGGTCAGTATGATGCTTCAGGTCGGTACAAATTTGTAGACACGAAACATGTATACTTTCACTTTTATCTTTTACTGTATCTAAGTTTGGTTTCACACTAGTGTTCGTCCGCGCTCCATATGGAGGCGGGCAAATGCATGCAGCGACGCATGCATCGTGCGTCCCTATGTTTAACATGGGGATGCATGGTGTATGCGTTTGCCTGTGGATGCATGCGTTTTTCTCAGAGCACAGGAAATGCAAGCCTCCACAAGCGTACAAATCATACATGGAAGCCAATGGTGATGCAGTGTTATCCGGATGTCACCACAGGGAAACGCTGAATCTCTCTCTCTCTTTCTCTCTCTCTCTCTATCTCTCTCTCTTGCCTCCCGACGGCATTATAATGGTTTTCTATGGCCAGACAACTTCATAATGAGTTCCTATGGACTTTTCTCTTTGAATGCATGCAAATAATCAACGCTGTGTTCACTTCACTAGATATGCGTTCGGCAATGCATTTGTGTCTGCATACCAAATGCAAGTGGTCCAAACGCTAATGTGAAACCGGTTTAACTGGTGAAAAAAAATTCAGACGTTTACAAAAAAAGAATTGCGCTTTGGTGCCATTTTCTGAGACCCTTAACGCTTCCATTTTTGGATCTGAAGTTGCGTGATGGCTTATTTTTTGCATCTTGAGTTAACATTTTTAATGATATAATTTTTGGGTAAATGCGCTCTTTGATTGACTGTTATTGCATTTTATTGCAATATTGCAGTGACCAAAAAAACACAATTTTGGCGTCTTTACTCTTTTTCCAAGTATGCAGTTTACAACCAGATTGATTGATTTTATATTTTGATAGATTGGGTATTTTTTAATGTGGTGATAACAATTTTTTTTTATAGTTTTATTTTCAATGGTTCAAAAGTGTTTTTTCCCATTTTCTTTACTTTACTTTACCCTTAGAGTGCCTCAACACTGCAGTGTCTGATCGTTTATGCAGTACAGAGCTGTGCTGATGCACCTCTGTACTGCAGAAATGATCATTGCCTCTGAATGCAAGCACTCAGCGGGCATTCACAGGAATTGAGTCATGACATTGACATGGGTCCTCATCTGACCCGCACCAGCATATAATAATAATAAAGCTTTATTTATATAGCGCCAACATATTCCGCAGCGCTTTACAATGTAGGGTTAGAGTACAGAAAATACAGTAAGTAATTACAGTAGAGAACAAATAAAGTACAATAATTGGATACAAAACAATAGGCATAGAATCAATGTGGAAAAAAAATACTATAAATAAAGCAAGAAATGAAGGTGACCCTGCTCAAAAGAGCTTACAATCTACAACGGGATAAGGGTTGCACAAGGTGCCGGGGCTTATTGCACTGATGGTCCAGGCATCTTGAGGAAATGGGGCATAGAACTAAGCTTACATGGATGGTCATCAGACAGTCTGTGTAGACCTTTATGGTTTGGTGGAGTTTGTAGAAGAGTAATGTCCAGAGGATAGCCCATTCACTGTCTACAGTACAATGGACTTCTATTAGGGAGTATGATAGGCCACCTTAAAAAGATACGTTTTTATGGATCGTCTGAAGCCATGCAAGTTGTGGATAGTCCTGATTTCTTTGGGTAAAGCATTCCAGAGGTTTGGTGCAGCTCTGGAAAAGTCTTGGAGCCGGGAGTGGGAGGATCGGATTAGCATGAAAACACATCGGCGCCCCAGCATCACAGGGTCACCGATGGCGTCAGGGAATAGCGCAGGGATTGATGTGAGCTCAGCGCCTGAGCTCGCATCAAAGAGAGGCACCATTGACGTACCTATATGTCATTGGTCATGAAGGGGTTTAATATTAACTATGTGGCATGTCGACCACCTAGTGCAGGTGTCCCCAAATGCAGGCCTCGAGGGCCGCATACTAAGGAAATCCTGAAATCCTGCACTGTTTGCGGCCCTTGAGACCTGCAGTTGGGGACCTCTGACCTAGTGTTTGCCTGCAAATTAAAACAAAGGATCCCAGTGGCCAGATACTGATTTGGGATTTCGTCCCCCTCCTTGTATTCATAACTGCTTCTTGCTGAGCACGTACACAGGGGAGCTGAAAATGTTTTCTTTTCTCTGATGATTACAAAATTCAGGTTGCTACTAGAAAGATCATTCATTGTCCAAATTCTCAATTAAGCAGTTGAAAATTGTTAAAATGTCTTTTATCTTTATATTTTTGTCTTTTTTTTCTTTTTTGCCTTTTGTTGTTTTGCTTTTTTATGTCATTTTTTGCTTTTTTGTTTTCTTTTGCTTTTTTGTTTCTTGTTTGCTTTTTTATTGTCTTTTGCTTTTTTTTGCTTTCCTTGTTATTTAGCTTTTTGGGTTTTGTTTTTTTGTTTTGTTATTTCTTTTTGCTTGCTTTTTTGTTGTTTGTCTTTTTTTTTTTTTTTTGCTTTTTTGTTGTAACTTTTTTGTTATTGACTTTTTGACTTTTGACTTTAACGACAATTGAGAACTTTGCAGCAAAATGCCTGTATCTGCCTTTAGGTCCTTTCGTCCTCCCCCTCTTCATAGAATATTAAAAGCACCAACTGTCATCTCCTATAAATCATGGGAAAATCTGTGCTTGCTGAATACAGATTTGACACATAAATTAAGAGTGAAAGATTAATCCAAGAGAAGAAAGAAGCATGTTTTTCAGATATATATTATAAAGTTGCTTATTTTCATGTGCACTACACTAAAGGTACGGACACTCTGGCGTGAAACTCGGATAACTGCAATGAGAGTAAAAATCGCATTGCAGTCGGACCAATGTTACTCAATGTCCGAGAGCACATTTCCGAGTGTCGGAGGTTTTTTTCTCATCCGCTTTAGTGACAACAAAGCAGTCGCATCATGCTGCGACAGTATGAGATTCACGGCCGAGACTCGCCAATGCAAGTCTATGGGTCCAACAAAATCACGGACCGCACTTGAACAGCACACAGACCATCCAAGTCGGATGCAATTTTTCACTGATACTTTATCATTCTGTAGCTCAGACAACTGTAAAACATGTTCCTGTAAATGATTATACAGTAAATAGCTGCTGAGAAAAAAACAAATTGCACACGGACAGTACACGGATGCCACACAGACCAAAACTCGGACGACACTCGTTTAACTCTCAGATCCGTCAATCGGACCGTTTTTTCTCTCACCAGTGTGTTTCCAGCCTAAGACTGAGGGTGTATACTCATGGTCAGGGAATGCAGCATTTTGGACACAGTGTATTGCTGCTGAGACCAAAACACTGCATTGTACAGTAGAAGCATAGTGGATAGGATTTAAAGAAATCACATCCTTACTATGCTTCTCCTGACTTCAGCGTTACATCAACTGCTGTGCGGGTTGCCAAGGTCCCGATGTTCCGCAGCGTGTTAGTTTCTGGGAGTAGCCACCCTGCACCCAACGCAGATCATGGGCACAGGGTATCTGCTGTCTCCCCGCGCTTACCTGCAGGTTCCCGCAGCCTCCCTCAGGTCTGGGGGCACTGCGTCCAAGATGCATCACCTGCAGATAGTGAGCACATACCCTAAAATACTGTGGTGATTACTGAGCATCACTGATTATCTGGAGTTCAACCGTTAGGTACAGACGCTAGTGTTTCTCTATTGTTCTATTATTTTCCATGATTTACTGTGTTTACCAACATTTTTTACATACTCCTTTAAGTGTATTTTTTGTTTGAATAAAAATAGCTGCCACAGATCTATTAAAAATGCGCCTCCTCTAATTCCAGTCTTGTAAAGATTTTCAAGTTTAATTAGTGTTCTTTTTATTTAACAACTGTAGAAACATATGTTGATATAAAACAAGCCATTAATTTAGATTATCATCTGCAGTCTATAGGAATGCAATATATAAGACTGCAAGGAGATAAACTACAACTATTTGCAATTTTATTACTGGTAAAATGAACTTTTCACCTACATGTTATACACACATAAAAATAGATAGTTAAAAGGCAAAGAAATCGTATTCGCTCACCCTCTGGTGAATAGCTTTATGGTCTGTTTGTATACATGGTGCACTGAACAAGTAGAAGATCAGTTTCACTTGAGCTGATTCTGAGAAAGTGGTGATCCGATTCACATATCAAAAATGCTAAAATCAAAATTTATTCAAACTATATTAAAATTCAACAGTATCCATGGAGACTTTAACACATAGGGAATCTACCTCCAGGTCTTTTCTTATTCATTACATTGGTTTTCTTTTTGTACAGTTGGATTATGATGTTTGAATAAATATTTTTTTTTAATTATCTGATGTGTACTGGATCACCACTTTTAATCAAATAGTACCGTATTTTTCGCATTATAAGACACACTTTTGTTCCCCCAAATTTTTGGGGAAAGTGGGGGGAGTGTTTTATAATCCTAATATGCAGATTATATATTGCAGGGCCCAGGGGAGGTGGGAGCAGCTCTGGAGTGGTGCTGGGGGCTGGGGCAGGCTGGCTGTGGGCTGCTGAGCCAGTGTGAGGTCTCCTCTCCACACTCATATAATATGCACTGCTGCTCTCCATCACTGGGGTGCTGAAACCACACCGCGCATATTATATGTGCCTGTGCCCCTGTCAGAGATGGCACATGCCCCCCCTGTGTTCTATATGGCCCTCATGCTGCTGCCCATATAAAATAAAAAAAACTCTTCACTTACCTCCTCCAGCGCTGATCTCCTGGTGTCTCTCTGGTCTGCCTGCTTCCCGCTATGATCGGGCACACAGAGATGATGTCACTCTGCTGTGGCGATCACATGACCGACACCGAGAAGCTGGAAGTGGAGGAGCTCAGCAGCATGGAGGGAGACACTGGGAGATCAGTGCTGGAGGAGGTAAGTAAAGAGTTTTTTTATTTTACTATGGGCAGCAGCATGGGGGCCATATCCAGGACAGGGGGGGCAGCAGCATGGGGGCCATAGCCAGAAAAGGGGGACCATGTGCCATCCATAGGGGTCCATATCCAGGATGCGGGGGGGGGGCAGCACCATGGGGGCCATAGCCAGGACAGGGGGGGGCCCAGCAGCATGGGGGCCATAGCCAGGACAAGGGGACCATGTGCCATCCATAGGGGGCCATAGCCAGGACAGGGGGACTGTGTGCCATCCAAAGGGGGCCATAGCTAGAACAGGGGGACCATGTGCCCTCCATAGGGGGCCATAGCCAGCACAGGGGGACTGTGTGCCATCCATAGGGGGCCATAGCCAAGACAGGGGGCCATGTGCCATCCATAGGAGATCTGTGCCAGCTGTAGGAGACGTGTGCCAGCTGTAGGGATGTGTGCCAGCTATAGGAGACATGTGCCAGCTATAGAGGATGAGTGCCTTCAGTAGGAGACGTGTGCCAGCTGTAGGAAATGTGTGCCAGCTGTAGGGGACGTGTGCCAGCTGTAGGGACGTGTGCAGCTGTAGGAGATGTGTGCCTGCTGTAAGGGGCATGTGCCTGCTTTAAGGGATGTGTGCCTGCTGTAGGGGACGTGTTCCAGCAATAGGGGATGTGTGCCAGCAATAGTGGACATGTGCCATCAATAGGAGACGTGTGCCATCAATAGGAGACGTGTGCCATCAATAGGGGACGTGTGCCAGCACAGGGAGATGTGTGCCATCAATGGGGGACATGTGCCAGCACAAGGGGGCTATATCCAATATAAGGGGGCTAATTTTAGGATGGGGGGTTATGAGAGACATACCCTATATGATTTGTTAGAAGGACACTGGCATTATAAGATGGACCCCATTTAACATTTAAAAAAATGTTTTTCCCTTTTCCTTCACCAAATTTGGGGGTGCGTCTTATAATCAGGTGCATCTTATAAACGAAAAATACAGTAATTGTTTTTTAAATGGGGTATTCTTACATACTTCATAGTAGTTTTTGAACAAAATGTAGAAATTCATACTAATGTAAACAAAGATTTAGCCAAGGATGCTTGGAGAATTGTTATAACTGAAATACAATTCAGGCTATGTTCATTGTGCATTCCAAAGTCGACCTGTACGCCCAATACACCCACCACACTGCGCAGGACCGGAAATGATGCGCCATGGCTGGCAGTGTGTGATACCTGGAAAAATGAGGCAAGAATTTTAAATCAGGAGCATGTTCCTGAATGAATGATCTTACCCATCGGGACATGATTGCAGCATCAAGGCGGGGGAGAGTGGACTCGGAGAGTCCGTCCACACAACGGCCAGCCATCTAGGTACACCCACCTGGCTAGGATGTTTAGTAATGTAGTAGGATGATGCACGGATATGTAGTGCTAGGTTAGGGGGGCTAAACTAGGTAACAGGTTCCCTTTTAACTAGGCAAAAACACAAGCTGTACAGTTTTTATTTTCAAAGATTTAATTTTAGATAGAATAAAAACTAATTTGAATACAGAAAAGTATAAAAATACTTAAAAGTTGGAGAACAATTCAGAATTTTCCATATTTCGGCATAACTTCTACGTTAAACTGCGTCAGATTTTCACACTAGTCCTAAAAGTAGATATATAGAGTTTAAGCAAACAGATGAGTCAAAAATAATTGTCTTTGCCATTTTTAAATTAAAAAAAAAAAAAACAACAACATGTCTTTAAGTGGAAAAAAGCATATGAACCTCACGTTTCAATCTGGTGTGACATAAGATACAGATTACCTAGCATTTTTCCTTAGAATTTGCTGGCATAATTCAAAATTAATTCTTCCATATATAACGGTAATCCATCCTGGGCTAGATGCCACAAAACAGGCCCATGCCTTAATACTAAGACCACCATGATTCACAGTTGGCATGTGTTTTTATGTACATATAGTACAGTTATTTTAGTTTTTCTTCATCAAAACATAACGCTTCTCACTTATACAAAAAAGTTAAATTCTCTCAACAAAACATTGTTCAAAAAGCATGAACAATTCTGAAGGGTTCACAAGCTTTCAAGCTTCACCATGATGTGAGCTTCACACTGTATTCTGATATGCATGATTACAAAGTGACAACTTAGGTGTGCCTTAGATGTTAACTGCTTATCAACATATGACATAATAGTACATCATGTCAGGTCTCCTTTGATGTGGCCTCAGAATCTGAGACTGCATTTTGCATTTTTGCCAGCAGATCATGGCTCTATTATTCAGTCACTCCTATGAAAGTCAATCCAAGACTGACATTCAAAGGAGACCATGATTTTTCCTATAAACCCCACTAAAAATAAGAAATTAAAAAACACAGTTTTGATATCTCCACATCCATAACAGTCTGATCTATAAAAATATAAAATTAACCCATTATCTACCAATGTCCTTTTTTTGGGACGCCGAATCTTTTAGCTTCTAGCAACTAAGATTTTATAATTAGGTCCATTTTTTGTGTTGTATTTGTAAAATAAATGTTTCAAAACAGGAAATCATGTCATTGTCATTTTTAATTGAATATTCTTCCACCCAGAGTCTTCATACACCAATTTTCGAAAAGGAAAATTGCTAATTTGGCAAGTAATGGGTTAATTAACCTGATAGTTAAATTTTGCCATGAGAAAAAACATCAAAATGTGTTTTTCTTAGGTAGTTGCAACACCTCAAAAAATGAAATACAAAGCAATCAAAACATCATATCTACCCAAAATGTATCTATAAAAACATCAGTTCAGGGCTCAAAAAATAAGCCCTCAAACAGCTACATCAATCAAAAACTGAAGACTTTACACAAAAAATGGTGAGACAAGCAAAACATTTTGTTACAAATATATTACTTTTCCCCAACTTAATAAAGAAAAAACTATGCATGTTTGGGATCACTGTAATCATGCTGACCCTGAGAAACAAGGGTCATTAATTTTTACCATACAATGGGAACTTGAGCTTTTTTCAGCTATTTGCTGCACTTGCAATTATTTTTCCCCTCTTTTCAGTCCATCACATAATAAACTGAATGATGTCATTTATAAGTACAACACATCTTGCAAAAAAAAGTCTTCATGTGGATATGCATATGTAAAAATAACAAAGTTATAGTGTTGGAAGTAGGGCGGGAAAAAAACAGAAGCATAAAAATTGAAAATTGTCTGGTTGATAACGAGTTAAAGGGGAACTCTAGGGATATAAAAAATTTTTGTTCTTCCCCTGCCCTGCTACATGATGAAGTTGAGCTGGCCACTACAGTTCTAGGATCTATAGATCACTTATAAATCAATAAAATCATATCTGCTTCTCAGTTTTAACCCCTCCCTTTGGGGAGAGAGAAATTGAGAGAAGCTTCTGCAGAGATCAGGAGGTGTGTCGGGGGGCGTGGACCCTGTGGGCTCCAGGATCACCTTACATTGCTGCCCCCTTGTTTTTCTGTATGAACAGGGGGCATGGTGTGACGCCCCACCAGGTAGGCCGCCACAGAGGTACTACACTCCTGTGGTTAAGGGGAGTAGCACCTCTGCTTTCCAGGTGCTGGAATGGTGCAGTTGAGCCAATACACACACACAACCCGTTGGCCCCTGGGCGGTGGGTGGACCCTGAGGGGGACCCAGGTCAAAAAAGGGGGGACAGGAAAGTGCAGATAGGTAGAGTTGGAGTCGAGAGTGTAGAGGCGGTGTGGTGTCTACTCCCATGGGCTGGAGCACAACCACACTCGCCCACGGGAGGGAAACACCGACAGGAGAAGAAGAAGAGAGAGCCCTTGGGGTGCATAAGAGACATGATCCCCGTACGCCCATACCTGGCAAGACAGAGGGGCTGGTGGACAACACAGGGAACCGGCCCTGAACACAGCGCTGATGCTGTATGCCCAAACCGTTTATCGGAGGCCCCAGGCTTCTAACGGGAGCTGTGGCCGAACAACCGACACAACTTGGGGAAGTTGACCGAACTAGGGATCAGTGCCCGGGAGTGGACACAACAGCACCCGTGGCTGCCTGTACTTGAGCTCTGTGCTTTGGAGTAGCTGAGAGCCAGAGGGGCCGAGCAGTGTCACAATCGCCCAAGAAGAGAACCACCCCTTACAGTGTTAAGAAGAAAAAGAGAGAGACCACCAGAGACAGAGACACCTAGAGAAGAAGGAAAGGGCACCACCATGGCTCAACTGCACTGTCCCGGTTCTGGAAACAAGTTGAACCAGAGGTTGACAAGGGATGTACCAGGCGACCATGCTGAAACAACTGAGTAAATGTACCAGAACTCCAGTTGTGGTGTGTGAGACTTTTATTAGAGGCAACCACTGGCTGCAGTGACCGTATGAGAAATTGGGGTACTGATAACCCAGTGAACATCTGCCAAGGTACCGCGCTCCAACTGCGGGGAGCAGAACCATCCAAGCTGCCGGTCATTGTCCGTAGAGTTCTGAAGCAGCGTCAGCCGCCCTGGCAACATAGCGCAGGCTTGCGTCACAGATACTCCTATTCCCCCTTAACGTCTTCTTCCCTTGTCTATTAAAATGACACCACCAGGGTCACGGGACCAGGTCTCGGCCCCCGTCTGTCCCTGTAAAAAAAACAGAAGGTGAAGAGAACAACAAGTAACTGCCCGGTTTCGATTTTCCCGGCCCTTGAGTGGGCGTGTCACTGGCATGGGGCGTGGCTGCTGACCCATGGTCACACTACAATCCTGCCCCTGATATACATCTTATGTAGTGTAAAAACAAGGGTGTCCTCCATTCAAATAGCAATCATGTCACCAAGCAGATATTAATACATGCTGTGATCCTCTGCTGTACAATTTATAATAGTACATAATGTGTGCTGTCATGTTTCAGGCTAGGAGCAGAGGCAAATCACTACATTGGTTGATTCAGCACTGCCATGGCCTCTTCACCACCATATCAACTTGGTATCTTCTTGTCCCCTGAAACTTTAGCACTATTCATGACTGAATTTCCTATCCCCGAATGGAGGGTTGAGAGCTCAGGAGCTGATAATGATTTATAAACCATTTATAGATCCTAGAACTGTAGTGCACAGTTCAGCTTCATCATGTAGGAGGGCAGGGACAGTACAAAAAAAATTATCTCCCTGGAGTTCCCCTTTAAGGGGAACCTGCTTCTTGCTAGCACATCCCTAACCATCCCTGACATGGGCACTCAACGGGTCTCCATTCTCTCCCCTCACTGCTCTTATCACACCCCACTGGGCATCATCAATCCTCCTGCACCACCTATTTTTAAAATCCTGCCTCATCATAGTATGACCTGCAGCCAGAACATCATTTCCAGTCCTGCGCAGTGCATGGGTGTATGGACTGCACAGGCCAATGCACCGGACCGGAAATGACATCCGGCTGAGTGTCATACTATGAGGAAGAGGCAGGAATTTCAAAATAGGAGGCACATAGGTGAAGGAATAATGATGCCCAGAGGGGCATAATAAGAGTGAGGGAAGAATGGAGACCCGGAGAGACTGCCCATGTCAGTCTATAGACGTAGCCTGGATGCCCAATTGTGGCACCCCAAGGGTTAAAGTGCCACAGAAACATCAACACAGGTTTAATCCCCACACAACACTACACTAGAAAGTGGGAGGAGTTTAGGTGGCACCTGCACTAGTGGGAGGAGCTAAGTTGTTTACCACAGAGCAAGAGTGACAGTTAGTTCAGTTCAGAGGAGAGTTGGAGTCTAGTCTGGAGCAGGAGCAGAGTCAAGTAGAAGTGGAGGTCCTGAGAGGTCTGAGGAGAGGAGACAGAGGAACAGAGGAACATACCCGGGATAAAGAGTTACCCCAAAAACTTGACCCCGGGGAGGCGCTTAAGACGGATACCGGATCCGAGGCTGTGCCTGAGACAGACAGGACAGTAAACACTGGCATAGTGAAGGTCCACCATCTTCACAGCACCATAGCAAAGCAACACTGAGGAGTCAGTGACACAGAGGACTCAAGTTGCCCAGCAGATTGGTACCCGTGAGCAGAGACAGGGCCAGCAGTTCAGCTACAAACAGCAGCAGGGCCACACACAGCGCATTAGTAGGAAGCCAAGGACCCGGTCAGGGTGGGAGCAACCTGGTACAGACTCCGTGGACGATATTGTGTGATATACCATCTGCAAGTAAAGACTTGGAAAACAACAGAAACCGTGAGTGTGTGTGATCCTTATACTGAAGCCCCACTTGCCCTCATATGCTGCGATTACCTCTACTCTCATCATCTCTACTGCTACTCTCTACTCATCATCTCTACTGCTACTGCTACTCTCCTGCAGCATCAATAACTATCCTCACAGACTTTAACTACTACTACCACTGCCCCGGGGAACCCACTTCTGCCCACAGGAACTATTCTATCCAAGCTGCCATCCCATCATCCCCGGAGGTTCTGCAGCAGCGGCGGCCCCATTACTGGCCGCATATAGTGGGTGGCGTCACGAGTGACAAATCCCCTGTAAATAACCCCCATTTTATTGTGCGGGCCCGGGACACGGTCCGGACCAGGACCGCCGTGACATCCCCCAGCAGTACCCCGGTCCTGCACCGAGTACCCCGTCCCAGTGGGCTCCACACAATTACCACAGGAAAATGTAAGTTAGTAAATCATTTTTCTCAAGCATTATGTTGCAGTTTTAGCTCAGAGAGGGATGGTTAGGGATGAGCTAGCAAGGTGCAGGGACAGGTAGTGATACGATAGGGAGTAAAAACGACCTGACAGGTTCCCTTTAAGTAAGCCAATTAATTGAAAAAATAAAACTTTAATGTTTGTTC
Organism: Allobates femoralis; assembly: GCA_033576535.1. Classification (NCBI taxonomy): domain Eukaryota; kingdom Metazoa; phylum Chordata; class Amphibia; order Anura; family Aromobatidae; genus Allobates; species Allobates femoralis. Next base: position 541,896,444 of record JARQOC010000002.1, read on the forward strand.
TAAAATGAAGCCTCTTTTTTGCAATACTATTGTAGTCAATATTTTGCATCGATATTTGTAAGCCTTTGTGGACCCTGCATAGTAAAAGAATAATGGAACAATCATTGTCTTTTTCTTGGTTTGGCCCATTCCTGGTTTACAAATCCTTATAGAAAATAATGCCTAAAATATTACCATGTAAAAGTGGTTTAATTAAAATCTACAGTATCATTGTACTTGAAATGTTCTTTAAAAAAATGACTTACTTCAGCGTTAAGTACTATATAAATAAGACTATTAAAACATTAAGCTCAAATTGTTGGCAAATACTCCAATTATGTAATGTGTAACTATATCTCCATGCACGGAATTAAACTGGAATACAGCTAATTAAATTAAAGCTGTTAAATTATGGTTTTCACGTTACCTATTTTTATCCTGAATAAATTAGTACTCTCAACCTGATAAAACTATACATACAATGTAAGACTTTTAGCAAGTAAACAATACTTTATTTCTGTCATGCATGGACCAACAGTTGTTCAGAGCATAACACAACACACGAGGGAACATCGGGGACATAATAACAATGGTGGACCCTGTCGGTAGTGAACGCGGGAAGGGACATCTACTGCACTCACCTGAGAATGAACCCTGATCTCTCTTGTGTTCTTTCACCCCACCGCCGAGGAGGATACCCAGTCCCTCACTAGCCTTGCTCTTATCCCTCACTAAGGATCTGGCCAATGAAACCACTAGTCTGAATGATCAAACCAACTTCACAGCTGTGGCCAAAATCCTAGTTATCAGATGGCTTGGCACTGATCAGGTAACTGAGAGCTCCTTCCACACAGATGACTTTCAATGAATGGAGTTCAATCACCAGAACTAGCTGATGGGTTATGTGACTATTTGAAGGAGATGAGAGTGGTCACCAAGGAGCTTGCTAGCAAAAAAACTGACATTAACCCATAGTGTGCCAAAAGAAATTAACTGCATTTAATATTGAGAGTCTAACAAGGGAAAGAGAATCTGGGCCCGAACTTGTTACAAGTCACAAGGTACTAGAGACCAACATAACAATTTTAAAGCAAGATCAATTAATGGTTATAGTAGACAATTAGAATATATTATTACATTAATTAAACATAAATTACATCAGGCAATATTCTGAAAGCAGTAACTATCTATGGTCATAAACCTTGTAAGGCTAAGGGTGCGTTCACACTGCATGATTATGAATGACCCTTACTAGGGACTCGGGATTCCAAATTGCAGTGCAGTGTTAACAGGCTGCTGATCGCCAAGCAGACAAGCTAAATGCTCCTCCTTCAGGTAAAATGATCTTTTGATTTCCTTAAAAGATCATCTTCTCAGCATATCGGTGTGATTAAACATTGATAACAATGGAGCCTGTGTGCACGGAAGGATCTATTACTGATCACTCTGAGAAACTAAAAAATGTTATCTTGATAGAGATTTACAATGGAGCAAGCTAAAAATGTCTTTGGGGTGAGGGTGACCCCAAACAAGGTTGCTGCTAGGAGGTCCTAAGTACACCCGTGCTCTTGTGTCTTGATACCTGAAGGTTTGAAATATTAATGATGATGGACCCAGCGCTAACCAGTTTAACTACACTTGGTGATGTTTCATTACCGAAAAAACGGGGGAGATGACAAACGTGGATTTTTTCAAAACCAAGTTTACATGTTTTATTATAAGCTCAGATTATCATTAAAATTAATTACATACAACGTTTTTTACAAAAAGGGTATAAATAGGGAGGGGGGGGGAGGGTTGAGAATGAATAAAAATTTGTTTAACTATGCCTCAACGATTAAAAATACATGGTTTGGATTCTTGTAGGATTGGTATAGAAAAGACTTTTGTCCAACTGTGATTTTTATATATCAGAAACTGTGTCGGTTCCAGAGTTGTGCTTTGAAATGGACTGTGATTCTTAAACCTTCTGCCACCTCCTTCTGTATAAAGAAAAGGGGGGGGAAAGGTTTCAGTGCTTACCCGCAACAAGGGGCTACACAGCTGACTATAACAGTTGTCATACTAAAAATACCTGTATTGCACACTTGATAGGATGCTTGTGGTTTCTTTCCCTCTAACCTATTGTTTTCTGGCTGGTTGCCCCTGCTCTTAGGATACGCACTAAAAAAGGGGGGGGAAAAGGGAGGATGGGTCAAAGTGTGTTATCAATCATCTGTTACCAGTTACACATAATCAACAGAAAAGATGAGATAAACCTTCCTTGTTTTCCATAGACTTCCAAAATTAATATTCCATAGCAACAACGATAATTGAAAGATTGCTTCTATGGAAATAACACTATGACATCTTAAAATCGCAAAAATCTTTTTCTCCCCTAATGTAAATTACTGTAAGTGTCTAAACAAAGATCCTAAGATGACAGTAAGTTATTAAGGATGACTAAAATGTCCAAATTTTTAGCCAATCAGTAAAATAGATGTCAGTAGAAGGGAGGATAAAAGGAACACAAAGCACAGGGGGCGGGTATCTTGGAAAAGTTGACCGAGATCAACGAAACGCGTTGATCCCGCCCACCCTGTGCATACCCATTGCAAATCCCTTCAGACTGACGTAGCACAGCACCTCCTAGCATTGACGTGCAAGCTAGGACGAATCCTGTGTGCCGGTGTACCGTCACGTCATTTCCGGCATCAACATCCGGGGACGCGAACGCCGACACACGAGGACACACGAGGAGACCGGGTGTATGCCGCTGGCCACGGCATACACTCTAGAAGACCTCGGACTTGTGAGGAACCCCCTGACCGCAGGACACACAACTCAGTAAGTAGAGCTACGATCACAGCCTGGCAAATTTATAACTGACACTGCACGAGTGGCTCCTGTAGCCCTGCAAACACGTCAACCCTTTGATGTGGATCTCAGCTAGCTGAGATGGAATAACAGCCTGTACGCCTGCTCGCTGTCTGAGTAAGTAGCATAACAGCAGTAGTACGGTTATCAACTGGACAAACATTAACCGTTTGAGGTCTCTTACAGCACATATCTGGACTATAAGGAATTTTTAGCCAGTATAACAACACTGGAAAGGAAGGAACTTTCGTCTAAGTACCATCCTATACAGGTACCTCCCATTCTATCTTAGAGGACTCCTGGTAGTGTCAGTTAAATGGGAATACAACTGAGATATTTCTACTTTTTATTGTTGTAGTACAAGCCATTGATCAAGGATATTCTGCCAGAAAGTAATCACAATCTTAAAGAAAGAAACCGCAAGTTTCCTATCACGTGTGTAATACAGGTACACTTGGCACTTTAAGTGTTATAACCAGCCGTTTTTCTTTTGCTGTGAGTAAGCACTAAATTATCTTTTCCTTATACCTGTACAGAAGGAGGTGGCAAAAAAACGCTTATGGAGGTACTGCCTTTTTGAAGTTTACTGGTAACAGATGATTGATAACACACTTTGACCCATCCCCCCTTTCCCCCCCCCCTTTTTTAGTGCGTATCCTAAGAGCAGGGGCAACCAGCCAGAAAACAATAGGTTAGAGGGAAAGAAACCACAAGCATCCTATCAAGTGTGCAATACAGGTATTTTTAGTATGACAACTGTTATAGTCAGCTGTGTAGCCCCTTGTTGCGGGTAAGCACTGAAACCTTTCCCCCCTTTTCTTTATACAGAAGGAGGTGGCAGAAGGTTTAAGAATCACAGTCCATTTCAAAGCACAACTCTGGAACTGACACAGTTTCTGATATATAAAAATCACAGTTGGACAAAAGTCTTTTCTATACCAATCCTACAAGAATCCAAACCATGTATTTTTAATCGCTGAGGCATAGTTAAACAAATTTTTATTCATTCTCAACCCTCCCCCCCCCCCTCCCTATTTATACCCTTTTTGTAAAAAACGTTGTATGTAATTAATTTTAATGATAATCTGAGCTTATAATAAAACATGTAAACTTGGTTTTGAAAAAATCCACGTTTGTCATCTCCCCCGTTTTTTCGGTAATGAAACATCACCAAGTGTAGTTAAACTGGTTAGCGCTGGGTCCATCATCATTAATATTTCAAAAAAGTTATCTGTCTAGGCTATTAAACTAATTTTTAGTTACAGACATTGCAACAAATCTGCTACACGTGATTACACCTTTAGAAATTATTCCAACAAGCAAAATATGGACCCATCCTAACTACATAATTTCTGTGATTAGATCTGATGCTGAGCCACAACTTGAGTCTGTAAAGTTGTTATCCGGGATGTATATAAAAAAAATGCTCAAGCAATAACAGGCAGGTAGGTGCCACCTAGCTGCCTGTTGTGTCTGACACAAGTCACTCCTGTTCAACCCCGCACAAATCGGTCACAAACCGCTCCTGCTGGGGATAACATGGTAGAGTAAACATAGAGCAGAGGCAGCTTTTCTACTCTGCTCTGTGGAAGTGGGCAGGACAGCCGACGTCACGCTGATTGACAGACGGCTCCTTGCTACCTGATTGTGGGAGCAAGCTGTCAATCAGCATGACATCGGCTCTGATGCTCATCGACAGAGGGGGAAACTCCTCTCCTCTGCTGGCGTCAAAATCACTGACAGGAGTGGTCTGTGACCACTCCGATCAGCGGTGAATCGAGGTGAATGGTGCCGAGCACAACAGGCAGATAGGTGCCAACTACCTCCCTGTTAGTGCATAGGTTCAATTTTGTTTTTTTGACACATCCCGGATAACCCCTTTAATTTGTACTCAAATTTCCCCATTTAAAAGTGGGTGAATTCACACATTATAGATTCTTCTGCGGACATTTTGGGGTCTGAAAATTGGTTCCAAACATCTGACCTGGGGCTGTTTCTGCAGTAAGCTGTTAAACTTACAATTTAGTGAAATGCCTTGCCAGCACAGTGAGATATCAGGTTACTGCTACTTCTATTCTTTATGGATAGGGAAGGGGGGAAGAGTGAGGAGCATTTAGCACAGTGAGACACCTGTAGATTCAGGCAGATAGAGCTGCAGCTTCAAGCTACAGTTTTTTGCCATTCCAGTGCTGGATTCACAGCCACAAAGCTCAGTACTTTGGTGTAATGTCTTCTATACTGTTGATGCTGCTTTCCTGTAGGTGTGTCACAGAAAAAAAGAGCAGGAATCCATATTTCTGAGTGTATTGTTATTGTGACATATCATAGCACCTGGTCTTTTTCCACTTGGTCAGGGATAGAGGCTGCAGGGTGAAAACCTCAGATAGCATCTGCACAGAGGAGAACTGGTAAAATTAAAGGATAAAATTAATGGACAGAAATAGTATCATTCCTCATGTGTACACTCATGACAGCTTATTTTGAAAAGACAGACACATTTTTAGTACAATTATTGAACATAGTACCATAAATAAGATTGGAATATTCCTTTAAAGTGGATATTGTAATTTATTAATGCATTGCCTTTCATTGCATTTAAATGACTTTGCCATTTTTCTTCTTGATATAATAAATGCATTATTCAAGATAACATTGTGTTAAAATCACTAGGGTTTTTACTTTTTATATCTTTTCCATTCATCACCCATGTACAGGTACAGTATGTCTTTCTGTATATAAATTCCTACAATAACTAAATCAGAATGCAATCTTTAACATTTCCAGCATGGAGTCTGACATCGTTCCTAGCTTAAAAAGTATCATGCAGTGAGATGTTCACTAGAATATCAAGCCAATGAACAGAGAGAAAAGAGTACATAGAACAGGACATTCTTGTCAGCAAGCATAGATAACAATAAGCCATAGCTGCTGCTGAAAGGTTCACAGTTATTGCAAAAGTTTGGTATCTTTGTAGAAACTAGTTTTTAAATTGAAAGTACAGATTAGTCACTGCCTGAATTATAACACAATGGAAAAACTCCTATTTTAGGCTCCTTTCACATCAGCGGGTTTCACTGATATGCGGCAGTTAAGGCAGGTGGCGCCGCATCTACCTGATCTGCTTGTAGCTTTTTTTTTCACGGCTGCAAGTGTTGGATCTAACCTATCCATCATAACCACGCTTGCCACACCGGACCACAAGCCCATAGACAATGCATGGGGCTTGTCGGATATGGGCCGCAAGTCGGCCATTAGGCGGCAGATTTGGGGCCACCTGCCGGATCTGCCGCACATCAACAAAAACTGCTGATGTGAAAGGGCCCTTACACAGTATTTATAAATGTAACCATTTGCTCTTGCCATATGCAAAGATAATTTTGTTGGTTCACTTTAACCAAAAAAGAAATCCCTTTTGAAAATTATTCTAAACTATTCTAAGCAATGAAGTTTCAAATGTGATAGGTGATGCTGAATCAAAATCAGAGTGAAGTGTTAGGCGGCCGTCACACGGAACGATTTCTTGCCCGATATCGTTTAAGCGATCTCCTTTTTGATCGCTTAAGCGATATCGGGCAAGAAATCGTTGCATGTAATCAAGCAATTTACGATGTGAAATCGCTTGATCGTGACATCGCTGATCTGAGCTCCGGAGCTCAGATCTAGCGATGAGCGATGCCACGATCTGCTTCATCGTGGTGTATAACACCACGATGAACGATCTCCCAGCGCAGAGCCTATGCTGGGAGATGGTAACTATGGTACACGTCGGGTAACTAAGCGACGCGCGGCGCCTAGTTACCCGATGTGTACCATAGTTACCAGCGAGATCGCGGATTCACATCGCTGGTGAGTCTGTCTGTGTGACATCTCACCAGCGATGTGAGCGTGCACGCGTGATCGCTTACAATATCGTGACATCGATCATCGCTAGATCTGAGCTCCGGAGCTCAGATCAGCGATGTCACGATCAAGCGATTTCACATCGTAAATCGCTTGATTACATGCAACGATTTCTTGCCCGATATCGCTTAAGCGATCAAAAAGGAGATCGCTTAAACGATATCGGGCAAGAAATCGTTCCGTGTGACGGCCGCCTTAGGTGCGTTACAATATTACTGTCATGTAACTAGAGTCTCATAAAACCCAGTACAAAATTTTAACCTACCCACTTGCATGTGGGTCCTTGTAGCATTCTAGCTACAATAAGGACATGTATGTTCACTCCCCATGTATTAAGGTTCCCATCCTTGTCCCTTCCAGTAATGATGTCTTCCATCATGTCCCCATCTCATACTAATGTTCCCATACTGGCCCCTTCCTGTAATAATGCACTCCTTCCTGTAATAATTCCCCCATATCTTGAGCTGCTTCTTATAATAATGTTCCCCATCTTTGTCCCTTATTGCAATATATCCTCTGTTTGAGCCCATTCCTGTAATAATGCCCTCTATCTTAGGCCTATGCATGTATTAATGTCCCCCATCCTGTAATAATATTCTCTATCATGAACCCCTGACTTAATATTGTCCTCAATCATGGTCCCTTTCCTGGTATGATGTCCCCTATCATGGGACTTTTATTTAATAATATCCCACATCATGGGCCATTTATTTAATAATGTCCTTCATCCTGGACCCTTTTATTTAATAATGTTCTCATTCTGTGCACTTCCTGTAATAATGTCATCCATTGTGGGCCAAGTCATGTAATACTTTCCCCCATCCTGGGCGCCTAAATAAAATAATGTTCCCCATCCTAGGCTTATTCCTATAAAAATATTCCCCATCCTTGGCCTTATCATGTAATAATGACCCTTATCCTGGGCTATTTGCTGTCATAATGTCCCCTATCCAGGGCTCAATCATGTAATAATGTCCTCATCCTGGTTTGCTTAAATCTTGGACACATTCCTATAATTATGTCCCTCCTCCTGAGCTCCTTCCTGTAATAAAGTTCTCCATCCTGGTTCCTTTATAATTTTCTTTAAAGACCTTTGTTATGTAAAATAGTGTAGAAAGTGGATTATTTAGTGCCTTGTAATTAGAAAGGTGCAGGAAAATAAACTTTTACTGGAGCCTACTGTAATGTATTGATGGTTCAAGTAATGAATAGTGTTTGTAGCCACTCTGTTTAAAAGAGAACCTGTGACAATGAAGGTCATGTTATAGAGCAGAGGAAAGGAGTAAATTGTTGTATAGGTTTTGAGAAAAGGTACTGTATACCCTGTGTTTTCATCATTTAATCCTCTGCTCTTTCTGCGATTTGTGGTCCAGTGGGTGGTCCTATCAGTGACTGAGAGCTTTCATTGTATAAGTGTGTATACAGTGATAGTTATCAATCACTTATAGGACCGCCCACTGGACCAAGAAACTCTCAGAAAGAGCAGAGGGTTAAAAAGAAAATACACAGGTTATACTGAATATCTTCTCAAACAACCATAAATCAATCTACTCAATTCCCCATGCTTTATAATATGTGGCCTGTAGATTTGTCTGCATTTTCATGGTGACAGGTTCCCTTTAGGACTTTAGAACACTGAATGTCTTAAGAAGAGATTTCAGATTAATTATTTTTCCAAACGGACACTTCTGTTATAGTCATTGTGAAATTCTCCAAATGTAATATGAAATTGACAACCACTCAGTAGCTTAATTAATATTAATAATAATAATAATCTTTATTTATATAGCGTCAACATATTCCGCAGCGCTTTACAAATCAACCAACAGACTACAAACTTACAGTAAATGCTTACTGGCACTCTGCAGTATGTTGTGCTAAGGGAGAGGTGAGAAGCAGCTTATACCAAATGGATTGTCATGTAGCAAACCTCATTAAGCCTAAATGTTAAGCAAAAAGAAGACAAATATGTTGGAGCCCCTATTGACTTTAACTCTACCAAAATAAGATCCATGATGAGAAAAGTACGGTATGTCTTCTGAGAGCTTCAAAGAACGGCTTAACCACATGGCTACATTTACTAGTTCATTATACAAAACATCTCTGAGAAATGTCTCTCTGTGACGCCTCAGTTTTTTGTTCTTATTGTTTACAGACACAGCCTCCAATTGCTTTGACATCAGTCCATAAATAGATTTCCATTCCGTCCTCCAACCCATTCATCAGAAAGAATATGAAGCCAAGCCAGTCTCTTTATTATCGCTCAATCATGTTTTGATTTACTGTCAGTATTTACACATATTCCAACATGTTCATATGTAATGATGCGCCATGTACAGCTTGTATAATGCACATAGAATACGAGAGTGTATGTATTATTTACCTTGTTTGTCATGCAATATTTACCCCCCATTATCTGTATAGACGTCGTCTGACAATTGTTGCATGTTCCTGTAAAACTACACAAAGCCATATAAATCAATGGTTGTCAATGAAATACAGGACATGAAAAGTCCTCCTGGGTGAGAGTAATCACTTTTTCAATTGATCATAAGATGAGGAAGGATCCATAACAATGGGACCCCATTTTTAATTCAGAATAGTGAAATCCATGAGACTCCATGAAGCAGCACTCAGGCTGGACTGCCACTCCATTCAAGAGGGGGACTCAGGATTCCATTCTTCTTATTGGTGGCGGTCATAGACATTTGTCCCAAACCATTTTGTGAATAGGTGATATGCTATAATTTTGGAACAACTCTATAAACCAGTTATGTCAACCTTATAAACTGTTAAGGTTTCTAAGTGGTTGTAACTTGCAGTTTAGCTGTTATAAAAAATCCTCTCAGTTCTCAAGAACAGATAGATTTTATTATTTTTATTATTTTAGAGTTTTTGACTCATTGTCTATGTTACCAGCCACCCCTCAAGTCTATCAGCCGTGGTCAGTCTCCAAGGCTGACCACCACTGATCAATCTCCAAATAGTTTTTTACAGTTCCACTCCATGATGATTTCTAATACAATTTCCCATTAAAACTTGATTGTGTGACCCATTCATTTTGTCGGGATTTTTAGTGACCCATCAAATTCAATCCCATAAAGAAGCCATCTTTAATCACATATTTTAGTTCTCCCAAGCATTAGATAGTGAAGGTATATGCTGTAATCAGGACTGCTGTATTCCTGTGATGTGATTAATGTGTTTATCCTCTTAGAGGATCATTAAATGATATATGCCTCACTCCTTATTGCCTGTAAATGTACTTTAGCGGAATGTAGATTTTTCTCACGACTCACTTTATTTTAAGTGACAACATCATTTCAGATAAACTTTTTACATTTCCATAGTAACAATAAACCATTTGGCTTGTCATTAATAAAGATAGCTGGCATATATATTAGAAAATGTTCAACCTGCCATTATCATAAAAAAAAATGATCCTGATATTTCTTGACTTGTTCTAATGAAGATAATGGTAGGATTTTATAAAGAGTGCTGGTTCTATTATAGACTATATACCACAGTGCATTAGACATATTAGTATGTTATCTGTATAAATATCATCTTCATTAGTAATCAATCAGTGAATAACATGAAATCTAAATGTATACTAATATACTGTTTTTTACAGTGATATTCTACACAGTTTATGTCGTACTTTTTGTTGCATGTATACGTCTGAAAATCTTCATGATTTATATATGCAAAAGAAGACAGACCAGTGCTGACCTCTTAATTTCCAAATGCATTATAATGGGCCCCGGGGATAGGAAATCACACCTTGCTAATCCCCAATAGTCCCTGTTAGCACCTGCTGACAAATAGATGATCTAAAGTTTATAAATCGTAGTATCACAGCTAAGAACAGATGTTCTAGTCAGAGAGAGTATGAGTTAAATAAGAGAAATTTGTCAGGAAGAAAAGATGTAGTCTGACTGAGTGGTCTCCATGACTGCATTCTCCCCTCCTTTGATTCTGGGATCATGCCCAGGTGAGGAATGTCATTCATCCCGAAGTGCGATCATTCAGTCAGGAGCTCACACCCAATTCAAAATTGTTGTTCCTCCTTTAGGATATGATGTGCTGTCGGCCGAGCTCATTACCAGTCCTGTGCAGTATTGGGGGTGTATTGGCAAACAGGCCAGCTCTGAAGCATGCAAAGTGTGCATTCCGAAGCCAGTCTGTACACCTAATAACCCCTACAATGGACCAGACCGGAAATGACGCTCAGCCAGCAGTGCATAATACCTGGAAGGAGGAACAAGAATTTTGAATTGGGTGTGCGCTCCTGACTGAATAATTGCACTTCAGGATGAATGATATTGCTCAGCGGGGCATGATCCCAGCATCGAGGGAGGGGGGGGAATGCAGCCGTGGAGACCACATATGTAGTCTAGGAGGCTAATTACCATATGGCCATGTAAGTATCAAGCTCATTTTTTTACATCAAAGTACAGCTTTAGCTCAGGAAGGGATGGTTAGGAAGGTGCAGGGACAGGTAGTGATAGGTTTGGGGGCAAAAACTAGTTGACAGGTTCCCTTTAAGGTTACAATCCTACGATGAGATTTTTACGCTTTGTATTTTCACTTTGTCAAAAAAGCAGGATCTTACAGTTCTGGAAAGTGGATGGGATTTATAGAAATCTCCTGCCCACTGTGTTTTTTTACGCACTGTAAATTGATCTGTGGTGTGTGTTTTAAATCTGCAACATTATAATTTGTATCGTGGGTACGCTGAATTTTTTTGCAGATTTTACCCATAGACTTGCTTAAGATTAAAAACACTGATGTGTTTTCAGTGTGTTTCTGCAGAGGAAACGTATAAATAAAGGCGTGTAGTCCACATCTATATGTATCAATAAAGTTTTGTCAAATACCAGGAAGTATCATAAACAAAGCAGCTTTATCTAAAACATGACCCAATAAATAGAGACTAAAAAATTATTGTCAAAAACATCATAAAACCACAAGATAAAAAAAAGTGCTCAAAAGCAATAAAAACTTAATTTATATATGAGGAGTAGAAATGGTGGAAAAACACTGAAACATCAAAAACTCACCAAATCTCATTGTGGGGACATTGCTGTAGAGACTAGGAATTACTGCATTTGTATCACCAATGAGTACAATGCACGTAAATAGTAACAACAGCAAGGAGGAGAATGTCAGACACAAAGAGAGGTAAGCCAGTGAGATGTGACATTCATAAGTCCACGTACACATGTTGGGTATTTGGTGAATTTTTTACTTCAGTATTTGGCCTTGTTCACACATGTCAATCTATTTTTTTAGCCCTTAGAAAAACGGATCTGTTTTTCTAAGGAGTGCCAAATAGTGTCCCCTGAGGTTCTGAACGTTTTTGGCAAGTTTTTTGACTTAGTCATTTTTTCATTAAAAACGCATATGCGTTAACGCAGGTGCCTATATGTGCCATGCGTTAACGCATGCGTTTCCCATAGAGCCCCATGTTAAAAAATGCATGCGTTTTTAACAAAACCCATGCGTTTTTTTACAGCACCCAAAAAAGGCTGCATGCAAGTGTTTTTGGAATGGTGAAAAAAAATGCATGTGTTGTTAAAAAACGCAGCTACACTTAAGTGCACCATGCGTTAACGCATCTGCATTTCTTTAACAGCTAAAAAACGCAGAGAATGCCAAAAATATGGTATGTGTGAACAAGGCCTTTGTAAGACAAATCCAGGAGTGGGTTTATAAATACAGAAGTGGTGACGTGTTTCTATTATACTTTACCTCAGATTGTTCCCTCCTGGTTTTCAATTAGTAATCCTGAGGTAAAAAATTCCCCAAATACTCAATGTGTGACCTTGGCCTCATATAAAGTAAAAATATGCATATTGATTGAAATCATGGTAAAATATACTGCAGAACTTCACAATTAGGGAACTCATAACACATGAAAAAACTGTGAAGCAAATAGTGGCCACTGCCTGTAAGAAATCACAATACATGCACATAAAGGATTCATTGACATTGAGGTTAAAGGGATTCTGTAAACCCATGCAGATAATGTAAACCAAGTACACCAAGCACATATAGTTGTATGGGATACAGCCCCTATAAAAATTGTGTTTCAATCACTGCCTTAATTGAGCAGAAAGTGAGGTTTTATCAAATATGCTATTTAGGGTTCTCAGCGCACCCTGGATATGGCTAAACTGCTCAGTGCACCCTGGGAATGGCTAAACAGCTCAGTGCACCCTGGGCATGGCTAAACTGCTAAGTGCACAGCTCTGCCAATTGGTTTTAGGATGCGTTCCCACACTGCGTATTTGCTGCATGTTTTTATACGAGTGCTGTTGCAGTGTTTGTAGCCAAAACCAGGAGTGGAAGAATCAGAGGAAAAGTCTAATAGAAACAAGTGCTCCATTTCTCTATTTAATCACCCACTGCTGGTTTTAATCAGCCACTCCTGGTTTTGGCTACAAATACTGCAAGAGCACTCGCGAAAAAAATGCAGCAAATACGCAGTGTGTGAACATCTTGTGGTTGCCCTGATGAAGGGGTTTTTAGCTTAAAAGCATAGAAATAAACCACTAAATGAGTTTTTAATAACTTTATTGTACTCATTGATTGGAGCAGGAGCGCAGTCCAAAGTCCCCATTCTCTTCTACATAAACTCCTAAATTTAGAACATGTGGGAGACTGCTGCATACCGTGAAGCTGAGATATTGGTAATATCATATGCAATATCAGTGGTTGTGATCATAACCAACCCAGGTGAGTCTGTTTTGGTACTCATATCCTTTGAACCCAAACAGATAAACATATTGTGTGCCTGTTCTTTCCTTTCCAGCAAATGGTCAGTTTGAACATTGAGTTGTCATTCTCACCTGAGTTAGGCTGCCTTCACATTAGCGTTTGTGTCTGCATGCTGATGGCATGCAGACACAAACGCAGTGCAAAGCAGTGCCATTTTGATGTGTCCGCAGCGGAGAATGTCCGCCTGCGGACACATCACTGTGCAGCCCGGCAGCCAATCAGCGGTGTCCAGGGGCGGAGATCAGCGCCGGAGATCTCCTCCTCCCCCGTCGCGGTAACCTCCGGGACATGTCGGCGGGGAGAACAGCTGATTTGACAGCTGTTTGAATCTTCCCGCTACCGACATCCCTCTCGGTGTTGGCACGGGAAGATTCAAACAGCTGTCAAATCAGCTGTTTCTCCCCGCCGACATGCTAGGGTATTAGGAGGGGGAAGGATGGAGAACAGCAGAGGCTGAGCTGATCTCCCGGTGGTCGTCGGTGATCTCCTGTGACATCACCGGCGGCCACCGGGAGAGATTTCAATGGGTCCACAGCGTTCTCCTGCGCTGTCAAGCGCAGAACACTGCAGGACCCATTGAAGACAATGCATGTTTTTGCGCTTGGGGAAGCTTGCTGATTTTCCAAGGTCCCCAGCGCACAAAAAATGCAAAATGCTGCTCCCGGGTGCGGACGCTGGACACCGGAAGTAGCAGATATCGTCCGCATCCGCACCCGAACGCAGCAAACGCTGACAAACGCAGGCACCATGCGTTCCTATGTTAAACATAGGAACGCAGTGCGCATGCGTTTGACTGCGTATGGGAACGCAGCATAAGCTGCGTTCACATACGCTAATGTGAAGGCAGCCTACAGTGGGTACGGAAAATAGTCAGACCCCTTTAAATTTTTTACTCCTTGTGTCCAAGTGCTGACAAGCTAACTTTGAACAAACTTAATTTAAACAGACAAACGTGAGCGGCATTCAAACAACTGGCCAGCAGACAGTAACAGAGCAAGACATTGCAATACATTTAACGGTTAACAAATAAATGCAAAGCTTATTTCCAATTATATACAAATTGAACGACTAGAAGTAATTATACATGGGGGAACAGCACAATCTATAAAACTTTAAATGATACAGACTGAATCTCAGGCCATCTGGTATAACAGAAAGCTGAGAACTTTACACTGGTGGTCAGGTAAAGCAGGAATTACATGCCAGCACCTCAATCAGCAGCAGGATTATACTTGGGAGTTAAGGTTAGGTGACCTCATTAAGCCATCATCTGGTTAACACACTGTACCCGTCTTCCAAATACAAAGAAGAAATGATGCAGAAAAACACACACAATATCATGGTTACTTAGGTATATCATATGTTAATAGCCAGTTATACTTTTTTGTTTCATATATGTCATGTTTATAGAAAAAAAAGAAAGTATTAATAGGACAAATACTATATTATACACTGCATTGAATGGATGTTGAAGGTAGCTTCCCACATAATATCATTATTTATACAGCCTAATAATAAGTGACACAAAACTGGAATCAGGTTCTCGTGCCATTTACTATTCAGCTCCCAGAAAAAATAGTATAAATCTGCTCACTTTAAAAGGGGTCTTTCATTATTAGGAAATAACCAAATCCAATATATAGAAGTGGGTTAGGACCGCGCTCCCGTCCGGAATATTAATAAACTCTTGTTACGAAAAATATAGTAAATTATTTGTAATTTATTTCTACGTGTTTCAGGGCACACAGCCCCTTCCTCAGGATTACACAGATTGTTTGCTTTCTTGGCCTTTTTTCAAATAAGAAGGATATTCCCCATCTACCTGGTGTTATCTTGGCTGGGGATGAAAAATACACGGAGCCTTTTTAAAAAAATTATTTAGTTAAGTAATTACAAAAATGTTTTAGTGAGTGGGCTACGCCGTAGTTTCTATTTCCAGCTAAGTTAACCCAGGCAGCTGGAGGCTGCAGCCGCCCCAGATTTGCCACCTGCATGAGAGACACCAAAACTGGGAGTTATCCCACTCTTCCAGTTGCCATGTAGCAGTGGCAGACTAGGTAATAAAGAGGTTGATGTCAGCTTTTTATTAACAACTGACATCAAGCCCTATTGCTAATGTAAAGAGAAAAAAAAACACAACACTGAGAGAAATTCTATTTAAAAAAAGACAGAGACACCCATTCTCCACTTTATTAGCTCCCACCAATTACCCTCAGACGTAATCCATGAGAGTCCAAAGATGTGTGATGTCCAGGCCCCCGGCAGAACAGATCAGCTGATTCAATCAGATGGCCAGTAAACAGATCATCTGATTATCTGATTCATTCAGCTGCCTGGTGAACAATTCAGCTAACTCAATCACTGATCTGTTCACCGGGCAGCTGAATGAATCAGATGATCTCTCTACCGGGCAGCTGAATTAGCTGATCTGTTCTGCCGGTGCCTGGACTTCACTCATTGCTGGACTATCCTGGATTATGTCTGATGGTTGCAGGGATGCATCACGCCCACACGCCGCCTGAGCCGTGGGTGCTAGTGGCCGCGGGTGAGAAGTGGGGGGGGGTGGCTGCTGGTGGCCGCGGGTGAGGAGTGGGGGGCTAGGTGCTGGTTGCCGCGGGTAAGGAGTGGGGGGAGGGGTGCTAGTGGCCACGGGTGAGGAGCGGGGGGGAGCGTTTGTGGACTGCAGAGAGAGAGTCTGTGTGACTTACCCCATGCTGCAGCCAGTGGTGCCCATCACACAGGAAGCCGCTGTGTGGTGCAGGCGCCGCCCCCTTCTACAAAGCCGCTCTCCCTGCCTGCTTGCCACCTGAGACTCAGAGCTCACACTGTCCAATGGACGGTGTGGCCCTGGATGGTTGGTGGAAAACTAATAAAGGCAAGAATGAGGTGTCTCTATCTATTATGTATGGAATAAAGGATTTCTCTTCGTGTTGTTTTTTATTCTCTTTACTGACAGTTTTGCTAATGGCTGGCTAACATACTGACGGCTGACATTAGCAATAGGGTTTGATGTCAGCTACCAAAAACAGGTGAAATCAACCCCTTTATTAATAAGTCTGCCACCACTACACAGCAGATCGAAGAGCAGGGTAATCCCCAGTTTTGGCATCTCTCATGAAGGCACAAATTTTGGGGCGGCTGCTGGCTGCAACTTTTAGCGTGGAGGGCCTAGAATGCTTGGACCTCACAACGCTAAGAATTCTAGCCCCTAGCTGCCTGGGTAACCTTAGCTGGCATTAAAAAATATGATGGCGCCCATGTCAATTTTTCTTTTTAATTATTTAGTTTCATATATACATTTTTTTTTAAAAAAAGGGTTCACTTGTATTTTTAATTGCCAGCCAAGGTAACCTCATACAGTGAACGATTTGCAGCCAGTAGCTGCCTGGCAATCAAAAATACGGCAAAGCCCACGCCAATTTTTAAAATAATTTAGGTAAATGATTTTAAATAAAGGGCTCTCCTATATAATTTATTGCCAAAATGAAGAATGAAAAAGCAAATTACATCAAGGATCCTTTTTTTTTCCAACTATCTTTATTCACTGTCCTTGTAGTGCACAATTCTTGCAAAAACACAACACAAAAAAATGGATCAAAAACATACAGTCTGGATTTAGCCTAACAATTACAGTAGATTTCTGGTGTCTATAGTAATGACACATTTTTCTATATGAGAGATCCTACTTTCGGAAATTATATTTAATATACCACTGAGAAAGCTTAAATACACTGAAAACGAAGCATTTCCAATTAGCTGGCTTTCTGCAAATGAGAATTACAGAAAAAAATAGAATAACTCTATGAATAATAGAAAATAGACACAAACAAATTGTACTGTTATTCAAACTTTAAAGCAATCTTAACAACAAAGAGGGTGAATATACAAAGCCAATAAAAAGAATCATAAATGAATGTGTAGACATAATAAACAATTAAATACTTAAATAACAGAGGGGGATGATAATTAAAGTTAGATATTTATAATAGCAAACAGATCATGAAACAAATGAACAAAATAACGAGCTAGCAAAAAAAAAAGACAAGAAAAGCGAACTATTGTCGCAACAGCAAAATTAGCATATAAACTGTGACCTCCATACAGCAATGAAATTTCTTTACAAGGAGAATTACAGTATATTTGATTTACTAACAAAAACATTTATAAAAGGAATATGAAATCAGAAAATGAAAATATGTTGTTCTTTATCACTATCAATATTTAAAGATAGACATCTTTTAACTCTTACTTCATGTTCTATTTAGATGACTTTTCAGCAGCCATTATCATTACAGGCAGGATTACATTGACAGAATATACCTATTCTATACAATAAATAACATCAGATTCCCCATTCACAATAGGTGATGGCACAGCTCAGCTCCACCACCTTAGTTCACAATCAAGTTTGCACAGAAAGTTCTGGTGAAGAATTCTGTGAGTCCGGCTGATCCATGAGGTTGCTGAAAAATGATCTCTACAGAACAGTAATCAAGAGCTTAGTGTCTCTTGTTCAAATTGCAAGCTTTAGTCTTTGATATCGATAGTAAATGTATAGATAGTGAAGTTACTAAAACAACAACATAGAATGTATTAAAAATACGTTTTACATAAAAACCTGTTTTAATAGAGTATTTTGCAATTTTTGGCTACCGCATCTGAGGCAGCATAAAGCAGGGGCAGACATCCTCAGTTTAAGACCAAATCATTTATTGGGTTTCTTGCTGTAATTTTAATAAATCACAGTTTTCTCTGCTACAGCTCACTAGTCCACTTAAGGACGAGCTCCTACAAAGTAGAACTTATTATATTCATGACCTCTGGCTACTCCCCAAACCTTGACACAATAATGTCGGTTTTCTGGCTATGTGCAATGTAGGCAGAAAACCAACAACGAATGATGTGGATAGAATAGACTGAGATTATCATTCAGAAGACTAGACAAATGCAACAGATAAAACTGTAATTTTATCAAAACTGCAGCTGGAAGTGACAAGCTGTTAGAATCAGGGGTGCTGTACCTCTTTTATGATGCCATCAAATTGGAAAGCATAAACCTTGTGACAGGTGTCTGTTACCGGTTTTTGACAACTAATCTAACAGCAGTATAATGTTAATCAAAAGAACCTGATTTCAGTGATGTGTCTATTACTGGGCTGCTTACTGTAATTTGAATGAAATCACTGCTTTATCAGCAGGAGATTATTACTAGAGGACTAGAAAACCTGCTGCCATTAAGTGATCCGTATTCAGAAAAAGTGCCTCCACCACTGATTAGTATCATTCTTCCTATGCAGACTGTAACTGTAAACAGAAAGCAGTCAGTCAGTGATATAAGCAGGAATATGCAGAGCTCACCATTCTGATAATTTAACATATTTTTTGGACTATATAGTGCACTGTTTACCCCCAAAATTTGGAGGAAAGTTGGCCTTTCAACTCATAATCTGGATGTACCTGGCTGTGGCTGTGGATGCAGGAGCAGGACCACAGGAAGCAGGAGATGGCGCTGGGGCTAACATGTGTGCCCGCTGTTTAAGGTTATGAATCTGCATTGCTCTGCACACCTATAACCTTGACTTCAGTGCAGAGAGGTGGTTGGGATTATGGGCATAAGAAGCAGTGCTAATGCACTGTGATTCTGTGGTCTGTCTAAAGCAAAATGGCGCCAGGGCGGCACATGCGGAGACCATGATTTCTGGTGCCATTTTATTGAAGACAGTCTGAAGATTCTTCAGGTCTTTTCCAAAATGGCGCTGGCAGCAGTGCATGCGTGATCACATCTTAAAGTCTAGTCTTAGACTTTAACTCCTTCATGAGCGTAATTGTACGCCTTGGCCATGTCCCTCCCCCTGATGCAAGCTCACATGCTGAGCTTGCATCTTCCCCACATGTCACCTGATCTGATCAGCTGACATGTGTAGTTAATGGCACCAATCAGATCAGCAATTTGATCAGCACTGTCACTCCTTTGGATTGCTCTGTCCATAACTAACACTGTTATCCAAAGCACCCATGGCAGGTATTGGCCAGCATCGGCGATCCTGTGATGCAATCACAGGTCCTCAATGTGTTGTCAAGAGAGCGTAGGGTCAGCCAATGATCCCGCATGCTGTCATGAATCACTTCCTGCTGGTGATACCTGAGCGACGTTGTCGACAGAAAGTGATCATTTGTGCTGTGCAGAGAGCTGCTGAAGTATCTCTCTGCATAGTAGAAGCGATCGCACTGTGCAGTTCTGAAGCCTCCTAAGGGGTGGTGTAAAAAAAAAAGTTTTAAAAAAGTTCTAAACAATATGAAAAAAAAAAAAGTTAAAATCACCTCCTTCTTTGCCCCGTTGAAAATAAAACTATTAAAAAAATACATATTTGGTATTGCTGCATTTAGTAATGCCTGATCTATCAGAATATTAAATCAATTTTTCAGAGCTGTAAACTGCATAACAGAAAAAAAAGTCCAAACACCAAAATTATGTTTTTTTAGTTGCCGCAACATTGCAATAAAATTCAATAACAGTTGATCAAAACAGCATATCTACCTTAAAATAGTATCAATAGTATCATTAGAAACATCAAAAATGAACACATAAAACAGTCCCAGATACTGAACGCTACAGGTAGGGGAACATGGCAACAAAAGTGCAATTCTTTTCTTTTTCAAACATCTGAAACATGTTTTGTATATACAAACTTGTAGTGACCTGAGGCATCATACTAGCAGGAAGTTTTACCATATAGTGAACATGATGAATAAAAAAACGAAAAAACAAATGTGTACTTGCACTTCTTTTTTGCAATTTCACCCCATTTGGAATTTTTCCCGTTTTCCTGTACACTATATGGTAAAAGTAATGATATAATTCAAAAGTACAACTGGTCCCACAAAAACAAGTCTTCATATGCCTATATTGATGGAAAAATAAAAAAAGTTATGGCTCTTGGAAGAAAGGAAGGGAAAAACAAAAAATGGAAAATCGCCCAGTGGTGAAGATGCAACAGAGCATGTGCTGTCACTGACACTATTTGATGAGTCTACATACTGTCTTCAATGTAGTGGTGCCGCAGATCTTGGTCTGCGCATATGCCACTCCATGGCATCATTTGATTGAAGATAGTCAGATCATAGAACACAGAGCATATTTACTGCTCCCACACCTATAATAATCTCAACCAAGGATCGGCAAATATGACAGCAACTGGCATCGGTGTCAGTTTACAACATCAAAAGATGAGACCATGCAACAAGGGAGTGGAGAAAAGGTGAGTAGAATCACTTATTTTTTTATGTCTGCAGCACAATGGGAGCCATATACACTAGGATGGATCCACGATGGGGAGCCATGTATACTAGGATGAGGGCCATATATAACAGAAAGGGGGCCATACATACCAGGATGGAGGCCATATATACCAGGATTGGGATCATATATATTAGGTTGGAGAGCATACACTGTGTGCAGAATTATTAAGCAAGTTGTATTGTAGAGGATTATTTTTATTATTGATCAACAACTATGTTCTCAATCAACCCAAAAGACTCAAATATCAAAGCTTAATATTTTTGGTAGTTGGAGTGGGTTTTTATTTAGATTTGGCTATCTTAGGGCCCTTTCACATCAGCGTTTTTTTCAAATCGCGGCAGATGGGGTGAAAAAACCGCATCTGCCGCGATTACCGCATACCGGCTGCACTTGCGGTGCGGTTGCGGTTTTTGCCATGCAAAGTATAGGCGGACTTGCGGCAGGTGCGGCAAGTGCGGTTTTGCACTTGCGGCAGGTGCAGCCGCGAAAAAAACCACGGCTGACCGCGGTTTTTTTCGCGGCCGCACCTGCCGCAAGTGCAAAACCGCACTTGCCACACTTGCCGCAAGTCCGCCTATACTTTGCATGGCAAAAACCGCAACCGCGCCGCAAGTGCAGCCGTTATGCGGTAATCGCGGCAGATGCGGTTTTTTCACCGCATCTGCCGCGATTTGAAAAAAACGCTGATGTGAAAGGGCCCTTAGGAGGATTTTTTTTGTTCAGGTAACTATTACTGTGCAGAATTATTAGACAACTTAATAAAAAACAAATATATTCCCATCTCACTTGTCTATTTTCACCAGGTAAACTAATATAACGCACAAAATTTTGAAAAAAACATTTCTGACATGCAAAAACAAAACACAAAAAAATTAGCGACCAATATAGCCACCTTTCTTTATGATGACACTCAACAGCCTTCCATCCCTAGATTCTGTCAGTTGCTTGATCTATTTACGATCAACATTGCGTGCAGCAGCCACCATAGCCTCCCAGACACTGTTCCGAGAGGTGTACTGTTTTCTCTCCCTGTAGATCTTACATTTTAGGAGGGACCACAGGTTCTCTATGGGGTTCAGATCAGGTGAACAAGGGGGCCATGTCATTATTTTTTCTTCTTTTAGGCCTTTACTGGCCAGCCATGCTGTGGAGTAGTCAGATGCATGTGATGGAGCATTGTCTTGCATGAAAATCATGTGTTTCTTGAATGATACCGACTTCTTCCTGTACCACTGCTTGAAGAAGTTGTCTTCCAGAAACTGGCAGTAGGTCTGGGAGTTGAGCTTATCTCCATCCTCAACCCGAAAAGGTCCCACAAGTTCATCTTTGATGATACCAGCCCATACCAGTCCCCCACCTCCACCTTGCTGGCGTCTGAGTCGGAGTGGAGCTCTCTGCCCTTTACTGATCCAGCCTCTGGCCCATCCATCTGGCCCATCAACAGTCACTCTCATTTCATCAGTCCATAAAACCTTTGAAAAATCAGTCTTAAGATATTTCTTGCCCAGTCTTGACGTTTTATCTTATGTTTCTTGTTCAAAGATGGTCGTTTTTCAGCCTTTTGTACCTTGGCCATGTGCCTGACTATGGCACACCTTGTGCTTTTCCAGTAATCCAGAATATACAGAAGATCCGGTAATATACAGAAAATGAGCTTAGAAGATTAAACACCTAGCCATATTGGGCCCCAAATCAGTGCTTTAATCATCCATCCAAAGTATAATAACATGTCTAATTATTGCCATGTTACAAATAAAGAAGATTAATTTTTTTTTTTTAAATGGAGCTAACAGCTGATACTAATCCATATCAGTGCAATCCAGCTAATCATCAAGTTGAGTGGTGTAGTGCCATATGATAGCATCACTGTGGTCAGTGACTACCTGTGAATGTAACATGTGTGTATGACACATCACCATTACAGTATCAATGACCATAAGAACCACTAGAACATCTCACGCTGCAGGTGATTGCCCATATGAGTATTACTTACCTTTTTGTTTATGTTTAAAAAATTCCAAACATCTCCTTTAAGTACAAGGAATCTTTACAGTTACAGTTTGAAAGCATACGCAACACTAAAGGTGCTGTCACACGTGGCGATCTGTCCTCCGATGTCGGAAGCGATGTGCGGGTGCCCGCTCGCTTCCGACATCGCAGGCCAGCTGTCACACGGCACGACGTTGCCGGTGACGCGGCGGCGATGTGGGCGGAGCCATCGCTCGCTGGGCTGGGCTCAGCCCAGCGAGCGATGGCTCAGAAACACTGCGATATAGGCTGGATCGCACCGCCAACAGTGTCAGACGGCGCGATCCAGCCTAATCGCTGGTCACAGGTTGACAGGTTTATGAACATGTTCATAAACCTGTCAACCTGCGACCAGCGATAATTTGCAGTTGCGTCGCGCTGTCACACAACGCGACGCACTTGCAATATCGCCCGCGACATCGCTGTGACGTCACTTTTCGGCGATGTCGCGGGCGTCGCCACGTGTGACCCCACCTTTAGTGTATAGCTGCTTGTTTTCACATGTGCTGGTAAGCTATGATTCAATGGCACATTAGTGTTGTCTTATCACTCGCCTCCAATGTACTTTGCAGATGTTTATCTCACTGGGAAAGACTAAACGCCGGTTTACACATGACGACATCGCTAAAGATGTCGCTGCAACTTGTGACTTTGCAGCAACCTCGTAGCACGTCTCTGCATGTGACATCCCACAATGATCAACGATCAGCTCACAGATCGCTGATCGTTGCAGAATGGCCAGAGCCATTTTTCAGTTACTGGTCTGCCGCTGTCACGCATGCATCGGCATGTGTGACAGGGGCAACGACCAGCGATCCCCAGTCTGCGCCCGGCATCTTGAACGATCATAACTACCCATCGAGTGTCTGGCGCAGACTGGCTTATCGCTGGTGAGTCTGCCTGTGTGATAGCTCACAAGCGATCAGAGATTGATGTCCCAGCGATCCCGATCATTGGTCGGGTCACTGGGACACTGCAACGTGTAAACCGGCCTTTAAATAAATCCCTATTTGCTAAGATTGCAGTCGGGTTTATGAGAACATTTATAGAATAGATTATACGGTACTTAAAGGTTTGTATTGACAGAGCTGCTTATTAAGCCATGCATAGTCCCTCCTGCATGAAGAGGCAGTGCTATGAATTCTGACAGTGATGACACTACCAATCCATCAATAAAGGTTATGGGCTGTACTGATGCCGCTGTCAATATCTAGTTAACAGTGTATACACCTGCTAAAGGTGCCTCTGACTGGAAATTTCCCAATGAGGTTGTCCAAGAAAAAATAAACAATTCTGAGCAGTGTCTAGGAATATGTATTCATTAAATTATTTTCTTACATTCTTAGACCAAAATCTGCACCCCTGGCAGTAAAAATGCTGCACTCAAAATACCAGTTTTGTGGCATATTTGTTGCATTTTATTTGCAGCACTTTTGGGTGCAGATTACAGGTGTACTTTTAATTTTAGTAACTGAAAACACTACAAAAATGCCACAATAACGCTGTGGAAAGTCAATGAAAAATACCTTCATTTTTTTCCAGTAATAGAAGGGAGTTTATGGATAAATATGATGCACGCAAAGGATAACCAGTTGATTTGATGGTGAAGAAGAGGTGTCCTGAGGAAGAGGTTTATTCAACTCTGAAATGCGTAGAAAAAAACTGCTTTTTTTCTTCAAGATTATCTCCACTTGATATCCTTTTTTCCCCCCACAGTGCAACAGATTTATCACTACACATTCTTTTCTATTACTGCATTTATGTTTGCATTCCTTCCATATATAGTAGCAGCACATGGTATTGTACCCACATAGAGGCTGTGCCTTACAGAATCCAAACAGGTGAGCATAACCATATTGCTTACAACAATTGGTACCCAGTTGATGTCTTATTGTGCTCTTTTTGTCACTTTTTTACCATTTCATTGTGTTTTTGCAGTGGCTTTCCACTTTCTCTTTGATATCTATGAGTAAAAAATGCTGCAGAAATGCTGTAAGAATTAACATACGATACTGCAAACTTCAAAAGTGCTGCAGGTCTCAAATTCAGTCAAGAGAAAGAAAACAAATGCATGTATGAGATTCCTGAAATCTAATTCCGTTTGCTGGTACTGCAAAAAGCAGCTTTTAATTGGCATTGAAAAAAAAAAAGCTGAAAAAAAACGCTGCATGTAAATATAGCCCTGCAGTTACTTTGTCTATAGAACAGTATAATCATATTATCTATCAAACATAATCAGTTCACAGGTTAAGGACTCATATGCACTGCTGTTTTTCACACCATTTTGCAATCCATGACAAAACTGACATGTAGAAATTGAGCCTTGACCCAAATTTGCATAGCACAGAATGTTCTACAATACACCAGGCTTCACTAGTACTTAGAACAAGAATAACTGCAATATCAAGGGATAATATGTATATAAACAAGGTTCCAGTAATTGGAGTACAGATATAGCATGCATACCCACTTGGTGCATGATAAAGACAAAGGCTACATGAGAAATTGCCCTGTTAAAAAAAGTGAGCATTGCATCCAAGAGCTTAAAGCACCACTCCATTGGGTTTTGTCAATACTCACCCTCAACATTTTCATCTACTTGCTCTCTCTGTCTGTCTCTGGCAGCTTTTGGCTTCCCAGGTGCTCCAGTGTTTCATGGACCGTGCCGGTCACATTCAATCCAAGTCCATGAAAGCCTTGATCTGGCTCTCATAGGCCAGGGTCACATTTCCGTTTTTGGAACAAAATCCTGATCCGGTTTTGAGCTTCCAAAAAGCTCAAAACCGGACCAGGAAACGCTCCCCATAGGATCCAATGCAAAACACCGGATGGCTTCACAAGCCATCCGGTGGCCGGATCCAGCACTGCTGCCTGCGTTTAAAATCATGCAGGCAGCAGTTTTCGCAGCGTTTACCGGGACCGCACTGCGGTCACCGGATGGCTCAGGATGTGTAATCCTGAGCCATCCGGTAATTGCATAGCTTGCGGTTCCCGATCTGGCAAGTTATTAAAGAGTTAAAATAGCTGACCTAAATGACTTTTTGAGGTCTGAAGGGGGGCTTAGACCCCCCTACAGACCGGCCGGCGACTTCTATAGTGTTCTACAATTTCTCAATGGTCACAGGCTCTTCGGAGCCCGTGCATGTAAACCAAAGGGCCCCCCCCCCCCCCGTATCACTATACTGGGGTGCATAGACCCCTCTATTACAAATAAGCTGTATTGGTCTAAAGTACATGATAAATGTGGCAATTCGCATTGTAAGTATATACTTACATTCTTTCGTAGGCAGCGATAAGGAAATCCATGGGCGGGGCTGTGTGCAGCAGCCTCCGCCCGCTCCTTCTTGATGCCCGACCCCTCTGGCCGTAATCCAGTGTTTTGTGGGCGGGCACGTCGTTAAAGGGGCGTGGCTAACCACGGCACATAGTTAGCCATGCCCCTTTAACGACGTGCCCGCCCACAAAACACTGGATTACGGCCAGAGGGGGCAGGCATCAAGAAGGAGCGGGCGGAGGATGCTGCACACAGCCCCGCCCATGGATTTCCTTATCGCTGCCTACGAAAGAATGTAAGTATATACTTACAATGCGAATTGCCACATTTATCATGTACTTTAGACCAATACAGCTTATTTGTAATAGAGGGGTCTATGCACCCCAGTATAGTGATACGGGGGGGGGGCCCCTTTGGTTTACATGCACGGGCTCCGAAGAGCCTGTGACCATTGAGAAATTGTAGAACACTATAGAAGTCGCCGGCCGGTCTGTAGGGGGGTCTAAGCCCCCCTTCAGACCTCAAAAAGTCATTTAGGTCAGCTATTTTAACTCTTTAATAACTTGCCAGATCGGGAACCGCAAGCTATGCAATTACCGGATGGCTCAGGATTACACATCCTGAGCCATCCGGTGACCGCAGTGCGGTATTCAGCACACAGTTTTGAAAAAAACTGTGTACGACCGGCATTGCGTTCACCGCATCCGGATCCGGATGCGGTGAATGCAATTCATGTTTGCAATGTGACCCTACCCATAGACTTGTATGGAGAGCTCCTGACAGCCAGACGTTACAACCACAAGATGGCGCCGTGGGACCAGAGTGCCACAGAAGAAAGATGAAAATACTAGAGAGTGAGTATAAGAATAGAAACACTCTGAGTGACATGCGAGTTACTCGCACGAGTCTCGGATCATTCACCCGAGATGGCCTCCCCCTCTCTGGATGGGAGCAGTGGAGCTACATAGAAAAACATACTGTGGAGCCCACTGGGACGGGGTACTCTGAACCGGACCGGAGTACTGCTGGGGACGTCACGGAGGTCTTGGTCCGGACCGTGTCCCGGGTTCTCACAAGTAAAAAGGGTATTTACAGGGACAGTACTGCTCTGCCAGGAGGATGGATGGATGATGGGGCTGAAGCCAGATGGATGAGCCCGCCGGGGATCGGGCTGCTCCTGGCAGGATAAAAGGTATTTCACACAGTTCTGTATACCTGGAATCAGACACGGACAATCAGGCAGGGTTCACCGGGTTTACTGGTCAGCTCTTCAAACAGTTTACCGCAGTTCTCAGTACAGCTCAGTTCACAATACAGTTACTCCGGTAACATTGAACCCACTGCAGCCAGGCTGTCACTCTGAGACCCCTCACTCCTTCCAGGCTGTTGTTTCTCTCTCTGTTGTCTCCCCGGGTTGTATGGTGGCAGCTCGAAACCCTTGTGGGTCCTCCTGGCTGTGCCTTCAACCTTTGTTTGGGAACTCCAACCTGGAGTTAGAGCTCCCCGTCGGTTAATCTGGGAAGCCGGTATGGAATCTCTGTTCCCCTCAGAGCCGACAGCCTGGTGTATGCCTAGACTGCAGTAACCCTTTCTTGCGAGGCGTTACCAGACTCCATCTAACCCGTGTGACTCCAGTCCAAACTAGGGAAAACTACTCCGCCGGTAGTTGGTCGGTGCTGCCGTGTTCCTCGGACCCAGTACTGCTGGTCCAGTCTCTTTCCTCACACTCCCCTGGAATGCCGGCTATGGACGAGCTTTCTCTCCATGGTTTCTGTGACTCTGTGGATTCTGCATCTCCATGAAGCCCAATCCCACCGGGACGTGTCTCTGTCTTTCTGGTGTCTGTGCTGCTCGGCTCACTCTGACCTACTAACTCCTTCCTCCTCTTTTTCCTTGTGCTCTCTGTCACCTGACCTACATGCTTCCAACCCATTTTCCTCTAAACCCACCACCCCTTTCCCGCCTAGAGTTCCAGGCTCCGGGTTGGGTGCTGCCTCTAGTGGGTGTGTGTGTCCGTGTGGGTGTTTGGTGCTGCAGTTCCCTATGTGGCCACCCTGGTCACAGGGGCGCCACAATACCACTTACAGTATCCCATCCAAAGAGGCAGGAATCGTACCGGGTGAATGATCCAAGACTCGTGCGAATAACTCGCATGTCACTCGGACAGTGTGTTTCCAGCCTAACGCTAGGAGTAGGGGACTTAGATTTACAGCTCTATTCAAGGGCTGAATAAAAAACCTATTGGAGTGATGTTTTAAAGTTATGCCTAAAACCTCAAAATTATTTTGGACCAGGTGTAAAGGAGGGGTGAGTGGGTTGTACGCAAAATCATGTACAATCCCTAAACCAGTGTGGTAATTTTCATGAAGAAAGTAACAATATTTTTCTAATACTGGACAATCCCTTTAAAGTCACTATTTCATTTCTCTCCAAGGAACAGGGACCCAGGAAATACAACCGTTAAATTCACTTTTTTCATCCCTCCCTAAGATTAAGGGGCTCAGGAAAAACCTCCCATTAAGGTCACTATTTCATCACTCCCCAAAAAACAGGGTCCCAAGAAACACTACCTTTAATACGATTCTGGCAGTTTATACATTCTGTCACAGGCAGCTTATATCAGACAATGGCTGCATGATTTCCATCCCGTGTGTTTGACTTTGTAATGCTCTTGTGTATCAAAGAAAAATATACAGGGATGAAATCTTAACAGCTGGGAGACTAGATGGACAGTGGGTTCCTGACAGCTTCTTCCTGCCTGCTACCCTGGAGTGACAGATCTTTCCCTACATCTGTACGTGTCTTTAGAGAGACAGACCTGTCAGTCACTGATAGCAGGAAGGATGAAGCAGGCAGGGACCCTCCTTTTCAATCAGTCCTCTGGGGCTTTGTTCTCAGCAGCTTTTTTAATGATTTTTTTCTCTTGAGTACAACCAGTGCCTTATATATGCTACCCAGTGACCAGGCAACATGTATCAACTGTCATGTTCCTTTTAAAGTCACTATTTAATCCCTATTTATCATATTTCATCAGGAGCAGGGGCCCAGGAAACACTACATTCATAGGTATTAACTTGTCCCTCTCCAAGGAGCAGGGGCCCAGGTAGCAATCACTTGTATGGCATAATGCAGGATGTTCACAATAAAGAACTGTTCATAATCTTGCACTTTGCACAAAAGAAAAAATTCCACCACAAAATTTCAAGGATTCTGTGACATTAGTCACTACAGTAATAACTAATCTCTGAGGTGCAGAAAACAGACTGTAATAATGGAAAGTAAATATAATAATATTACTACTTACTGGCAGTAAAGAGAGGTCAAAATAATCCGAGGTCACGTCCAGGAAATGGCGCAGTAACAGCTAGGGTAGACAGAAGCGAAATACAATTCAAGCCAAAGTCAGGAAACTAGAGGGACAAAACAGAATGCAGAGGAGCAGGCAGAAAGAGGAATCAGGTCACAAGCAGTGTGTCAAGTCCAGGTAAGGTAATTAATCAGGCAGGGTCTGGCTCAGAGCACAGAGAGATCAATCCTACACATCCAAAGGCAATTGTACAATTTACACTGAATAGGGCAGCAAGTTTACTTAAGTAGAATTCTAATCAATGTGACCTGAATGAAGGTGATTTTGCAGCACGGAGCCAGCCCAGACTGACGATGTCCACAACAACCTAGTAAAGGACAAAGGCAGTGTGAAGATCATGACAGTACATCAAGGGGGGCCACCAGACGCCCAGATTTCCCAGGAAACCTCCGATGAAACGCCCGGACCAACCAATCAGCCCTTATAGAATGAGCCAGAACCCAGGACCGTTCCTCAGGTCCATACCCCTTCCAATGCACCAGATATTGAAGGGAATTCCGGACCATTCGGGAATCAATGATCCTTTGAACCTCATATTCCAGGTTCCCCTCAATGGACACCGGAGGAGGTGCGGGTGAGGGAGACAGAGCAGAGGATATTAACTCCTTCAACAACAACTTGTGAAACACATTTGGAATACGGAAAGACCATGGGAATTTTAATCAGAAGGCAACTGTATTGACTATCTCCAAAATCTCACGTGGATCAATGCACCTAGGACCCAACTTCAGCAAGGGCATCTTTAATCTAATATTCTTCGAGGATAGCCATACCTTATCTCCCACCTTGAAAACTGCCCCTGACAAGAACTTCTCTATCGGCCTTCCATTTCTGCCCATGCTGAGACACCCAATCTTCCTCTCAGCCTCCCGCCAACATTCCCCTGCTCTTGACATTTACACGAGGACACCCAGAACTTTTCCTGGAAAATTCACCAAAATTGAGGATGGAACCCATAATTACAGAAAAATGGTGAGTCCCCGTGAACTGATTAATCCAACTGAATTCAAACAGAGGAAGAAATTACCAGTTCTCCTGCTGATTGGTGACAAATCATCTCAAAATTTGTTCCAGAGACTGATTTGTTATCTCTATCTGCTCATTAGATTCAGGGTGATAAGCAGAAGAGGAGGACAAATCAATCCAAAATCTAGAGATGAATTGTACTCCCCTATCAGACACAATATTATGGGGATCCCGTGCAATCATACCACATGAACAATAAACAGTTTGGAGAGTTTCATCATTGAGTAACCCAGATAATGGGACAAAGTGAGCTTGTTTGCTGAATTGATCGACCACTACCCAAATAACAGTCATCCCCTCAGACAGAGGTAAATCAGAAATGAAATCCATGGACAAATGAATGCATGGTCTTTCCAGAATTGGCAAAGGAGCCAAATCCCCGGCCAGCCGTCAATGCTGTACTTTGGCACATGCACAAGTTTTCACATCTTTATACATAGCGAAGCACCAAAAGAGTCTAGCAACTGCTTTCTGGGTGGCAGTGACCCCAGGATGGCCACTCAACACAGAATTATGGAATTCTTGTAAAATGCATAATTTGAGATACACAGGAATAAACAACTTGCATTCAGGGGTATTGGAAGGAGCAAGGACTGAGCAGTACGGATTTCAGCTTTCAGCTCAGAGGAAACCATGGCCACAACAATACCCTGAGTAAGAATGGAGGAAGGAGGTCCCGGTGGAGACAATGAATCAAGACTACGTGACAGGGCATCCGCTCTTATATTCTTGGATCCAGGTCTGAACGTAATAGAAAAATAAAAGAAAAATAAAGAGCATATGGCCTGTCTGGGGTCAACCGTTGGCAAATTCAATATAGGCTAGATTTTTGTGATCTGTCACCACAGTGATGGATGAACATCTCCTTCCAAAGAATGACTCCATTCTTTAAAAGCCAACATGACAGCCAGTAACTCTCGATTACCCACATCATAGTGTCTTTCAGGAGAAAATTGTTTAGAGAAAAAAAATGCACAAGGTCATAGACTAGTTAAAGTTTTAAGACTTTGAGACAATACAGCCCCCACCCTGACCTCAGAAGCATCTACCTCCACACTGAACAGCATCTGGAGGTCTGGTTGAACAAGCACAGGAGCAGACATGAAATATTTCTTCAAATTTTCAAAAGCCCCAACCACTTCTGGTGACCAAACCTTTAGCTCTGCCCCTTTACGAGTGAGGTCCATAAGTGGCTTGACAATCTGAGAAAAACCTCTAATAAACTTCCTGTAATAATTTGTGAACCCTAAAAAGCGATGCAGGACCTTGAGGTTGCCGGGTTGAACCCAATCAAAAGATGGCCTTAACCTTCCCAGGATCCATCTTAAAACGGGAGACTGACACAATGAAATCCAAGAATGATATTTTCTGAACAGAAAAGGTACATTTTTTAATTTTAGTGAACAAACAATTATCTCTTAACCTTTGCAGACTAAAAGGACATGTTTATAATGGGAATTCAGGTCAGGTGAGAAAATTAGAATATCATCTAAATAAACCACAATAAATCTCCCTATAAGAATATAATTTTAAAAATTCTGAAAAATCGCGGGTGCATTAGTAACACCAAAAGGCATGACGAGATTTTCAAAAAGATCCTCAGATGTTAAAAACACTGTCTTCTATTCATCATAATGCACATCCTAAGTATTACACCCAGTGTACAGGACAGGGAAGTGGTACTGTGCAGTGTATATATACAGAATAATATGATACTGAGGATTACACCCAGTACACAGGACAGGAGAATTATACCCAGGAGGCTGTGCTATATAGATAGGAGTGGTATATAGATAGCCAAGACTCAGCCAGATCCCAAAGATGGGGAAAGATTAAAGGTGGAGGCAGAAATTCCAGTGCTGGGCATAGAGAGGAACAGAATCCTGGAGGCAGCGGGAAGAACAGAGAGTGAACTCTGCCCACAGAAAAACTTTCCGATACTGCACATTACAGACTGCGGGCTGTATACACAACACAGACTACCTACTGTATACACATTAGAGACTGCGGGCTGTATACATATTAGAGACTATGGTCTGCATACACATTACAGACTGCGGGCTATATACACATTACAGACTGCAGATTGTATACACATTACAGACTGATGGCAGTATACACATTACAGACTGAGGGCAGTATACACATTACAGACTGAAGGCAGTATTACACATTACAGACTGGGGGCAGTATACACATTACAGACTGTGGGCTGTATACACATTACAGACTGAGGGCAGTATACACATTACAGACTGAGGGCAGTATATACATTACAGACTGCGGGAAGTATACACATTACAGACTGCGGGCCGTAAACACATTACAAACTGCCCGCTATATGCACATTGCAGACTGTAGGCAGACTGCCCACTGTGTGCATATTGCAGGCTGCCCGCTGTGTTCACACTGCACACTGGCCGCTGTGTGCGCACTGTACACTGGCGATGTGTGCACAGCGCAGACTGGCTGCTGTGTGCACAGTGCAGACTGACCATCATGTGCACTGTTATGATACGGTGATCTTGGAGCCGCATGAATATGTTTCACAGGAGTAAGTGGTACCTATACTGACCGCAGTTTCTGACCTAATCCCGCAACTAGAAGTAGCCGTGGGATGTGACTAACCATACCCTAGACACCTCAACACGACCGGAGAACTAGATACCCCTAAAGATAGAAACAGGAATTGTATCTTGCCTCAGAGCAGAACCCCCAAAGGATAGAAAGCCCCCCACAAATATTGACTGTGAGTAAGAGAGGAAAAGACACACTCAGGCAGAAAACAGAATCTAGCAAATGAGGCCAATCTAGCTAGATAAAGACAGGACAGAATACTATTGCAGTCAGTATAAAAATTCTTTCAAAAATATCCACAGCAGATAATACAAAAATACCCATGAGTCTACTCAAGACTCGGCGCCCTCTAAATCTGCGGAACTCCTGTGAATCCAACAATGCTGACACAATCAAAAGCTGTACAAGCCAACAACAAATGAATAGCACATAAATCCTAGGAAGAAAACTTCCTAACAGAGAGCAGGTTAAGACAGACATGCAGACCAAATATCCACAAAAACCACAACTCTGAGCAGAAATAAACAATTCCAAAACAAGCACACAGCATGTATGCCACAAGAAACAAAGCCATTCACTTAGCTTGGAAGTTTTGCAGCAGGGCAGGAAGAGACCAGGCAGAGGTGAAACACCTCCAGGAACAACTGGCAAGGACTGAGGGAAACCTGCAAACCTAAATATCCCAATCTGAATTCCAATTATCCAATTCATCTGACCAAGACTGCAAAACAGGATCCACTGCATTACCAGCCACAACCACAGGAGGGAGCCCACAAGCAGAATTCACAACAGTGCATAGTGCAGACTGGCCACTGTGTGCACAGTGCAGACTGGTCGCTGTGTGCAAATTGCAGACTGGCCGCTCTATACACAGTGCAGACTGGCCGATATGTGCACACTGCAGACTGGCTGCTGTATGCACAATGCAGACTGGCTGCTGTGTGCACAGTGCAGACTGGCCGCAATATGCACACTGCACACTGGCCGCTGTGTGCACATTGCAGACTGGCCGCTGTTACACAGTGCAGACTAGCTTCTTTGTGCACTGTGCAGACTGGTATGCTGTATGCACAGTGCAGACTGGCCGCTGTGTGCACAGTGCAGACTGGCCGCTGTATCCATACTGCACACTGGCCGCTGTGTGCACAGTGCAGACTGGCCGCTTTATCCATACTGCACACTGGCCGCTGTGTGCACATTGCAGACTGGCCGCTGTGAGCACACTGCAGACTGGCCGCTGTGTGCACAGTGCAGATTGGCTGCTGTGTGCACAGTGCAGACTAGCCGCTGTATGCACACTGCACACTGGCTGCTGTGTGCACATTGCAGATTGGCCGCTGTATACACAGTGCAGACTGGCCGCTGTGTGCACAGTGCAGACTGGCCACTGTGTGCACAGTGCAGACTGGCCGCTGTGTGCACAGTGCAAACTGGCCGCTGTGTGTACAGTGAAGACTGACTGCTGTGTGCGCAGTGCAGACTGGCCACTGTGTGCACAGTGCAGACTGGCCGCTGTGTGCACAGTGCAAACTGGCCGCTGTGTGTACAGTGCAGACTGACTGCTGTGTGCACAGTGCAGACTGGCCGCTGTATACACAGTGCAGACTGGCCGCTGTGTGCACAGTGCTGACTGGCTGCTGTGTGCACAGTGCACACTGGCTGCTGTGTGCACAGTGCAGACTGGCCGCTGAGTGCACAGTGCAGACTGGCCGCTGTGTGCACAATGCAGACTGGCCGCTGTATACGCAGTGCAGACTGGCCGCTGTTTACACAGTGCAGACTGGCCGCTGTGTGCAAAGTGCAGACTGGCCGCTGTGTGCAAAGTGCAGACTGGCGTTGTGTGCACAGTGCAGACTGGCCGCTGTGTTCACAGTGCAGACTTGCTGCTGTATGCACACTGCACACTGGCCGCTGTGTGCACAGTGCAAACTGGCCGCTGTGTGCACACTGAAGACTGGCCGCTGTGTGCACAGTGCATACTGGCCACTGTATACACATTGCAGACTGGCCGCTGTGTGCACAGTGCAGACTGGTCGCTGTATGCACAGTACAGACTGCAGACTCTATGCACATCTGAGAGTGCTGATGTATATCTTGTATACACAGCACTATACTCTATATACTGGTCCACACTACATACAGTATATAGGCACACTAATACAGCATGTAGTGTGGACCTGTATATAAAGTTTAGTGTTTTTTAGAGACAGACACGCAGACAGACACACAGACACTCTCAAACACACAGACAGACAGAAAGACAGACAGACACAGACATGATATTCACATAGCAGGACCTGTGATGAGATCACAGAGAGGGGAGGCATCAGGGGTCACATGATCGGCACAGGGAGGAATCTGGAATGTGATGAGGATAGTGACCTGTCGATCCTGATTGGTCAAAATGGGGCCCTGCTTTGGGAAATGGCCCCGCCCCTTTCATGTCCATGGCCCCTTCCCCCTAAATGCCGCGCCCATTCGGCGGCAGATGACGTAATGTAGCAGGCCTGCGGATGGAGGAGCGGGCAGCCCACTTAGCCCACCAGTGGGCGGCCCCTCTGGAAAAGTCCCGCCCCTCTCGCCTATCAGTCCTGCCTGCCAAAGTCTTTCAGGTATTCCGGAAGACCTTCCAGACTAACGAGCAAGAGAAAGTGCACAGATTTAGACAGTTTTCAACACAATAGGGACCCCATTTGACAATATCTTTCAGATTCAGTCAATGATTGGACTATGCCTATACAGCCAAGAAATACTCAACTCAATTCCAGCAGGTAAATTGTCCAGAACATAGCAGGAGATTAACTTCCATGTTAATGGCCCATGATTTGAATGGGGCTTTCTAACTTAAAGGGAACTCTTCACCTTGCTTCCCCTCCTCTCTTATCACTACCTGTCCCTGCACCTTGTGCATATCCAGCCCGGTGCATTCTGGGCCTAATCATGTGATCAGCCCAGTGTATTGTAGGCCTGATCATATGATCAGCCCAGTGCATTGTTGGCCTGATCACACTATCGGCCCGACTCCGGCGCATGCGCAATGCACATATTGAAGTCAGACCGATCATGTGATCTGTCCCAAAATGCAATGGGCCGATCATGTGATCAGGCTCACAATGCACTGGGCCGATCACATGATTAGGCCCACAATGCACCGGGCCGGTATGAAGTCCAGGCCCGGCGTTTTACATCACAAGGGAGGCAGGAATTTTAAAACTAAGGTGGAACAAGATAAGAAGCGAGGACGCCCAGCGGGGTGTGCAGAATGCTGATGAGGAGGGAAGAATGGAGCCCGCCTTTCCAGTCTCCTAGATGGAGACCATATGTAAGTTAAAAGTCATTTTTCTAAACCATTATAGGGCCCCTTTAGGTCAGTGAGGGATGGTTAGGGATGAACCCACAAGGTGCAGGGACAGGTAGTGATAGGAAAGGGGGGGGGAAATGAGGTGACAGGTCCCTTTAACTATCCCTAATGCTAACTTCAGAACCAGTCCGAGTTAATGAAATTAGCCGCTGATTCACAGTCAATAAAGGCAAATGTTGACAGCACTGATTTCGAAATAGAAGTTCAGCATTCAACAATACTTTACCGGAGGAGTAAAAGGGTACCTGGAAGTCTGGGTGACCTCCTCAACAATCCAATGGCTTGTTTGCTGCAGGTCTTGTCAAGCAATCCTTTAAGAAATGACCAGCTTGGTCACAATAGAGAAAAAGTCCAAGTTCCCAACAACATCTCCTTTCATTGATCGTTGAACTGGCAGCTCCAACCTTCATATGATTCAATCTCAGGAAAACAAACCGGGCCAGATGGACAAAATGGGACCTCTTGTTAAACCTCACGTCTCTCCCACATCCTTCAATCTTTGAGGATAGCT
This sequence comes from Allobates femoralis, assembly GCA_033576535.1. Classification (NCBI taxonomy): domain Eukaryota; kingdom Metazoa; phylum Chordata; class Amphibia; order Anura; family Aromobatidae; genus Allobates; species Allobates femoralis. The sequence continues at coordinate 541,933,406 of JARQOC010000002.1, forward strand.
GAGTCATGGTGTCCACCAAACAACCTGGTGGAGCATGTTGAGCTAGAGTGTCTTTAGAGACTCCGAGAGACCCCTGACGAACTGGCATCTGAGAGGTGCATTATTCCACAGAAACTCAGTAGACCACTGATGAATATTCAGTACAATAGTCTCCTGCTGTGCAATTACCCTGTGTCAGTTCATGATCCTTGTCTCTGCCACCTTGACCCTGTCAGGTTTGTCATAGATCTGTCCTAAAGTGTCAAAAAAGGCATCCACCAAAAGATGTTAAGGAGCTAGAGAGGGCAAGGAAAAGGCCAGGTCTGAGGACCCCCCTCAAAAGTTACATTATAATTCCCACCCGCTGTGAATGGCGCAGTAACATCTAGGGTTGTCAGAAGCGAAATCCAGTTCAAGCCGAAGTCAGAGAAACAGAGGAACAAAACAGAATACAGAGGAGCAGGCAGAAAGAGGAATCAGGTCACAAGCAGAGAGTCAACTCCAGGTAAAGTAACTAATCAGGCAGGGTCTGGCTCAGAGCACAGATAGATCAAACCTACACATCCAAAAGCATGTGTACAATTGACACTGAATAGGGCAGCAAGCTTGCTTAAGTAGAATTCTAATCAATGTGAGCTAAATGAAGGTGATTTGCAGCACAGAGCCAGCCCAGACTGACAATCTCCACAACAATCTAGTAAAGAACAAAGGCAGTGAGGAGACCGTCACAGATTCTTTAGTAATTCTACAGTAAACCATCCTTGTATAGTAACACTATAAGATCTCCTTTTGGTGGTTTAGCTAAAGTATAACCATCATTTACATTTTTATTTAATAAAAATGTAGAACAAGTGATTATAATAAACTTTCAATTATACTTCTTATGTGAAATCTGGAAGAAAACCTTTCAAACACCTTCCACCAGATGTCCCCACCAGGTTGTTTCTGAAGCAGACATATGCTCATTCTCAGTGATCTGTCTTCAAGATCCATACACTGAATACGGCCATATAACCATATAAGAGTGGGGGATGGGGCCTGCACAGCGTTCTCAGCTGATCAGTGTATCAAATTAACTCAAAGGCTGACAGCACACATCTGCTGTGACGTTATCTCCTACATTCACATTGGCTGCTCCATGTTATCAGTGAGGAGCTGTGTGGAGGCCATCAGCTGTTTGCATTTAGATCACTCTGCTCTGTGCTAAGGAGACAAAAGTACAGGAGCTTGTGTACTGCTGACAGCTGACAAGCTCCCTTTGTCTGAAGTAACCTGTAGATAAACTGATCTCCTGTAACCAGTTGTGTAGGCCCTACCCCCACCATTATATGTCAGGTTTAAAAACAGCAGAGGGGGGACATCTTGTGGACGGTTTTTGAAAGGTTTCCTTCCAGATTTCTCTTATGAAGTATATTTGACAGTTTATTAAAATCACTTACTGTACACCATTATTATTATTAAATAAAAAAGTCAACGGCGGTTACACTTTAAAGGAATATATACATATACACAGTAGTTATTTCCCCGATGTCAGCGCGTAAATCACTGATTAGCAGAAATAGCCATAAACAGAGTTTTGTGACTGAATGGCTCTGCACCATCTGCCTAGACTAATGTTTCAGATTATGTGATATTTGCATTGAATATTTCCCCTGCAGCTGTCTTCATTCTTATCTATTTATTCCTGACATAAATGTCATACCAAAAAAGGTTCTTCTAAACAATCAATATTGTTCATCTTAATTGCTTTATTGTCAAGTTCAAAGGCCTTTTTAATCTATCAATCTCTTTACATGAAAAGACTAATTACATTATTAAACAAGGTGTCAGAGATTGAAGCACTTTATACTGTAGATCAGGCATAGAAAATGTATTTTTCATTCTTTCCTTAATTCCCTGTCTTATAAATGATAATGTGATCGCCTTCATTTGTGAGGATTTCCAGTTAGACAAAGCATAACAGAACCAGTAGAACATTATTTAGGAATATGAATTATTTGTCATCCAACAGCTAATAGTTTTCTTCAGAATCAGATTTTAGGTGATAAGTGATATGACATTTTTTTCATTATGACATGTTCTTAGTAATTGTTCAGAGAGCATTCAATAAAATTGATCCCTGATGTCGGCACTTACAATCTCATACCCATGTTAAAAGTATATGTATAAACTAGAATCCATATTCATGCTTTATGGAAATGTGGGTGATGAAGGGAGGACACCAGTGGCGTAACCTCAGGCCCAGGGGCCAGGATGCGAAGGATGCAACAGGGCCCCCAATTATAGCAAATCTTTAATAGTATTAGTCTATAAGCTACAGGGCCCGGTGTGATCGCAACCCCTGCACCTATTGTAGTTACGCCCCTGGAGGACACTCTGATTGTCAATGACAGAAGGACAGGTGTGAGTAGAGTCATGTAAAGTAATGGAATCATGCAATGTAGTAGTGTTAAAATGATTACCCGGAACTGGGCTGTTTTCTAATGAAAAAGTAAAATAATCAATATGATTTTTTTGCTGATATTAAACTGTAAGAAATTATGGACACTTTTGTCATGAAAAAATATTTTTATACATTGTAATTACATTTATTATTATTTTTATAAATTGAACTATGTTTCAGTCTACATTCTTCATTCGTTCACTCATTTTTACACCACCTGATAAGCAGTTTGCAGCCTGATCCAGGGTTCATATTTCTCCCTTGTGTGAATGTTCCTTCCTGTAAAAAAGGCTGGACATGAGGTCTTTGTGTATCCAAGGTGCTGTTGTCTTTATTTTCAGCACCTTGGACACTATAGTTAAGGTCATGTTTTCAGGATTATTTTAGTATTGCGCAGGGGTTGGAATCATTGTACATGCCCTCATCATGTCCCGCTTTGGCTACTGAAACATTCCCCTCTGTGGCCTCCCTGCTAACACTCTTGCACCTCTCCAGTCTGTCCTCAACTCTGCTGCCCAACTAATCCACCTCTCTCCTTGCTACTCCCCCGTATCTCCCCTCTGCAAATCCCTCCACTGGCTCCCAATTCCCCAATGAACCCAGTTCAAGCTACTAACACTGACCTACAAAGCCATCAATAAACTGTCTCCTTCCTATATCTCTGAACTAATCTCCCACTATCTTCCCTGATGTAATCTTCGATCCTCCCAAGACCTCCTCCTTTCCTCCACACTCTTATCCGTTCCTCACACCACTGCCTCCAAGATTTCTCCCGAATATCCCCCATCCTCTGGAATTCTGCGCCCCAACACGTCAGATTATCCATCACCCTTGTATCCTTCAGATGGAACCTGAAAACCCATCTCTTCAGGAAAGCTTACAGCCTGCAATGACCAAGCCGCCGCCCCACCCCCTCCGTAGCTGCGGCTCCACCGCCACCGGAGCTGCCACCTCTCCACCACCAGATCTGCTGCACCCCTTACCTGCTGTCTCCTCCCCATTATCCTGTAGAATGTAAGCCCGCAAAGGCAGGATCCCCTCCCCTCTGTACCAGTCTGTCACTGTTAATTTGTTTACTGTAAACTATATCTATACTTTTGTATGTAACCCCTTCTCATGTACAGCACCATGGAATTAATGCTGCTATATACATAAATAATAATAATAATAATAATGCAGGTGATTATATTATCACCTGTGCAATACTAGAGAAATCCTGAAAATCTGCAACTGTGTGCTGATCTCAATGCCTGCAGTTCCCTAACCTTGCTATAGTGCATACAGTTGTGGCCAAAACTATTGACACCCCTGCAATTCTGTCAGATAATACTCAGTTTCTTCCTGAAAATGATTGTAATCACAAATTCTTTGGTATTATTATCTTCATTTAATTTGTCTTCAATGAAAAAACACAAAAAGAATTGTCCTAAAGCCAAATTGGATATAATTCCACACCAAACATAAAAAGGGGTGGACAAAAGTATTGGCACTGTTAGAAAAATCAGGTAATGCTTCTCTAATTTGTGTAATTAACAGCACCTGTAACTTACCTGTGGCACCTAACAGGTGTTGGCAATAACTAAATCACACTTGCAGCCAGTTGACATGAATTAAAGTTGACTCAACCTCTGTCCTGTGTCCTTGTGTGTACCACATTGAGCATGGAGAAAAGAAAGAAGACCCAAGAACTGTCTGAGGACTTGAGAAACCAAATTGTGAGGAAGCATGAGCAATCTCAAGGCTACAAGTCCATCTCCAAAGACCTGAATGTTCCTGTGTCTACTGTGCGCAGTGTCATCAAGAAGTTTAAAGCCCATGGCACTGTGGCTAACCTCCCTAGATGTGGACGGAAAAGAAAAATTGACGAGAGATTTCAACGCAAGATTGTGCGGATGGTGGATAAAGAACCTAGACTAACATCCAAACAAGTTCAAGCTGCCCTGCAGTCCGAGGGTACAACAGTGTCAACCCGTACTATCCGTCGGTGTCTGAATGAAAAGGGTCTGTATGGTAGCATACCCAGGAAGACCCCACTTCTTACCCCGAGACATAAAAAAGCCAGGCTGGAGTTTGCCAAAATTTACCTGAGAAAGCATACAACGTTTTGGAAGAATGTTCTCTGGTCAGATGTGACAAAAGTAGATCTTTTTGGGCAAAGGCATCAACATAGAGTTTACAGGAGAAAAAAAGAGGCATTCAAAGAAAAGAACACGGTCTTTACTGTCAAACATGGCGGAGGTTCCCTGATGTTTTGGGGTTGCTTTGCTGCCTCTGGCACTGGACTGCTTGACCGTGTGCATGGCGTTATGAAGTCTGAAGACTGTCAACAAATTTTGCAGCATAATGTAGGGCCCAGTGTGAGAAAACTGGGTCTCCTTCAGAGGTCATGGGTCTTCCAGCAGGACAATGACCCAAAACACACTTCAAAAAACACTAGAAAATGGTTTGAGAGAAAGCACTGGAGACTTCTAAGGTGGCCAGCAATGAGTCCAGACCTGAATCCCATAGAACACCTGTGGAGAGATCTAAAAATGGCAGTTTGGAGAAGGCACCCTTCAAATATCAGGGACCTGGAGCCGTTTGCCAAAGAAGAATGGTCTAAAATTCCAGCAGAGCATTGCAAGAAACTCATTGATGGTTACCGAAAGCGGTTGATCGCAGTTATTTTGGCTAAAGATTGTGCAACCAAGTATTAGGCTGAAGGTGCCAATACTTTTGTCTGGCCCATTTTTGGAGTTTTGTGTGAAATAATCAATGTTTTGCTTCTTGCTTCATTCTCTTTTGTGTTTTTTCATTGAAGACAAATTAAATGAAGATAATAATACCAAAGAATTTGTGATTGCAATCATTTTCAGGAAGAAACTGAGTATTATCTGACAGAATTGCAGGGGTGTCAATACTTTTGGCCACAACTGTAGTACAGAAGGTAATGCACCTGCTCTCTTTTGGTTGCTGTTTCAGATTGCTTGATTCTGATCATAATCATACAATTTTGTAGTTGCAGCTTGTTGTCCAAATAGGTTTAAAAAGTATCCATGGGTAATACAATTCTTCCTCCACTTAAAGAATCAGCTTATTCACAATCTTGTATTTCATTTATGAGCACAGCTCCAGTTCTGTAGTTTTCTCTACATGCACTTTTTAAATCCAAGTCCTATGCCCCCGGTATTATACTCACCTGCCATTGTCTTCATCTTTTTCGTCTTCGATCCTGAGGTGCCATCATGTGCATGTAACTCCTAACTGGTCAGAAGATCGAAGGTACATCACAAGTGCTTAATGTAACACTATGAGACCCACAATGAGGCCAGAACAAGGCTCTTATAGAGTTACATTGAGTGAAGACCTCCGAAGTGCTCCATGAAACATTGGAGCTGCTGGCAGGTCAGAAACTGCTAGAGATTGACAAGAGCGATACTGGAAAACGATTAAGAAGGTGATGGTTTAATATAATACAAGTGACATGGTAGTAAAATGTGTCACCTGCTATGGAAGCTATGTACAGAGTGCCTGAAACTACAATTCCCAGCATGGAAGACAAGGAGCAACAGGAGCAAAGGACAGCATTTATTGGCTGGACAATCTGGAGCAGAAGGGAGGACGGGATTGTACAGAGGTGTGTGGTCAGCCAGCATGGAGGAGTGAAACTGATCCTCCATGGCTGACATGTGCTGAGACATCTGCAGCTTTTTTTGACAAGACTGTGAGCCCTGCAGCTGTGCCACAACCTCATACCAGGATACTAAGAGCTGCTTACCCCCCAACTAGAAGAAGGATTCTGCCTGAAATTCCACATTGACTTTCCACACAACTGGACCCTAAAGCCCCAGCTAGGAATGCTGGATTAATACAGCTCTGTGGCAAAAGCTATGAGTAGTTACTGCTGTTCTGGGCCTTGTTTTTCTACTGTTTGAGAAACATACTGATGCTATACAGATCTGTTGCAAAAGGACTGGCTAGTTGCTGCGGGACTTGTGTTCTACTGTTTGAGAAGCATACTGGAGCCAAATACAAGACAGGACTACAGTGACTTGTGATTTCAGTTACTAGCAGTTGATGTTTCATTATATTAAGTGCACCAATGCTCCAGTAAGGCACTAACATTACAGCAACTGGGACTATCAGTTTTTAGCTGCAGCCATTTGTAGGGTTGTGGTAATTAGAAAGAGTGTGCTTGCTGTGTGTTAAAGTGGAAGCATCACCCCCAACATTCAGGGGTTTTTTTTGCAACGCACATCTTGTACCTTTAAACAATATTGCATAGCATTATTTGTTTTCTGTTCCTTGCTATTCCCCCTGCAATTGGCCCATTTTATCCTCCTGTAAATAAACTTGTTAATTGGTTCAACTCATCTCTTGTGAGTGTGTACAGAGCATGGACAGGGTTACCCCGAGTCAACCCCTGCAAAAGAGAAGACCCCTCTGCATTCCTCTAAAGCTCCTAGCAAGATTCAGGTGGAGGCACGGCGCCATACCAAGGTGAGAACTACTGAACACCCCTGCCCACAGCAGTGGATTAAAGGGATGTTACAAATAAAAACACGCTCCAGTGGGGAAATAAAACAATAATTTTCAAGTTGTGCTTTAACCCCTTATTCCTGAACTAAAATCTCCAAAATACAAACATGCGCGTAGCAAATGAATTGAACTGGTCTCATGCAAATGCGCAACAGTACGGCATTAAGGGGTTAACTTAAAAATGAACAATAAAAAATTATGTGATCCTTTAATTGTACAGTTCAGGGCTCATTTGGAGAGCAATTTTTTTTGTATGGAAAAATAGTCCAAAATTTCATCAGTGTTTTTGATTTAGATTTTCAGTGGAATTTTTTTTACAATCTAAAAAATGATGGCAGTCTCTCAAAATCTCCTAATCAAACTGTGAAAAATTGATGGCATCTAATTGCTTTCTGATTCATTCATAGACCCAGAGACTTGCATTGTCAAGTTTGATCTGTAATGAAAATCAGACATGTGACATCACTTTGATGCAGACCACTTGATCCAAAAAAATACATGGACATGGGAATAGCCCCATAGATTATGATAGGTGGGAGTTCCATCCATGAATATCCTGGAAGAGGTCATATGTGGAAAAATTGTCATAACGGAGAATAATAACTATCCATAAAACCTTAAATTATCATTTATTGCCTATTTCATTTTGCATTTACAGTTTCAACCTAACTTTTATAATCTTAACCTAAACTATGGGAGTATTGAAGACCAGCCGATCGCAACTATCACCGGCAGTCCCATGAAAGTAGCACTTCCATGACTTTATTTTTCATTAAACGTGTATATTTGTATGTACTGCAGTGCATATAGACTCATCTACCGCTATCATCTATAGAATCCAGACCATTTTACTTCTCTTCTGAGTGACATCACCATGCCACCACTCTTCATACTATCATATTGATGCATACAGTGTAAGGTAAACCAGAAGTCTGAGGAGTGGTGACATCACTCAAAAGAGGAGCAGAACATCTCTGAAACCTAGAGAAGATGGTGGTAGGTGAGTATATTACACATTAACTCTACACTACATACACAGAAACACAGTTTAGTTCTCCAGATCCTAAGTTCTAGGGATCGGTGGGAGTCTCAGAGGTCAGATCCAGTAATTGAGAAATTATCCCTTTTTTCAAGAATAGGGGATAACTTCCAAACTTGAGGATATCCCTTTACGTAGGGGGCACAACTTAAGTATGGACACTATGCAGAAAAGTAATAAAAATTAATTGGAGTTCTCCATTACCAAAGATCTTAAAACATTGTATGCCTAAATCACATCTCGGAGATTTATGTTTCCAAGGTTTGTTTTCTGTTATTTTTATGGGGTAAAACTCTTTAAATAACTGAGAGGAAAACCCATTTTTCATACTCAGTATATTACTTGTGATTTATTATTTAACACCCTAAACAGCTCCAGCTTCCCGCCTTGTGTTGTGCTGTAACGAGCAGCATTATGTCAGCATTAGCTGCTTGGCTGTAGCCGTATATCACTGATGAGCAGTGACACAAGTGACCTTTACATTTCCCTTCAGTTTGCCCAGTTTATTCAGTTATATAAACCAAAGGCCACAGAGCATACCAAACAAGCAACACCACTTTACAGCAATCAATATTCATGAAAGGGATAGCTTGAGAAACCATTTATGAAAGGAAAAAAAACCTATCTATCTTGTCGTTGGGTTTTGCTCCAGTTACAGCATATCAGCAGGAAAATAACTCCGAAATGAATAATGATTTGGTACAAGCAGGAAAACATAAGATAGATGTTTGAAGGAGGTAAATGAGGGTTGCACTGAGGTCAGAGAGAAATCTCCACATGATTAAACAGTTTGTTTGTTATTCACTGTCAACAATACCAAATTATACGACAAATTGTTTTACACCTCGTTAACGCATTTTTAAGATTTATTCAATGTTTATGTTAATGTGTTTCTACATTTCTACTGAATCATCCATTAGAACTAATGGATTTCTAGACCATTTTATCCAACAAAGTAAAACATCATTAACCTGATACCCCTCAGCTTGAAATGTCAAATCAGCAGTGCGCTGTCCAGTGGTCTAATGTGTAAATGCAAGAGTCTAAAATGGTAAAAATGGTGGAAACTAGTTGGTGGATGGGATTGCATTAAACACAATATGTCACTAAAAAGAGTTCTTGCATGGACAAGGTAGATTTTAAGCAATAGATCTTGGAATAATAATAATTTCCACAATCATGTATAAAACTTTTTCCTGTACTGAGATAATCTTTGTAATTAGACTGATGAGACCACAGTGACTCCTGGTAGAGTGGCGAAGGGTGGTAGATGTGGACGAGGGATTAACTCTGCATATCCTGGCATGCTACAAGAAATCAGTGGTCCTGTCTGGGTGTGTGGGCTTGTCTAGTGCAAGTTATACCTCTTAGCAAGCCACAAGTTACCATAGTCAGGACCAAACAACAGTGTAGACTAACATAGAGACTACAGTATTTAACTAAAACGTTTCCACAACTTTTTAAGTATAACTTTATATAAGAGATAGAAGCACATACTTTAAACACAATTCCAGTTTGACAGCTCATCATAGGACTCAGATCTAGCTCTCTGTGGATTGTTCCCGATCTTTCTGGACCTGTGAACTCCAACACAACTCAGCTCAACACAACAGCATAGCCTCTGAAGGTCACTTTTACAGTCAGTGGGTCTACGTATCATTCCTTTCCGTAACAGAGACTCCAGGTGGTCGGACCACTATGGCAGGAAAGGAGAAACAGACTACCAAACACTTCCAGATGGAGGTCTCTTCTCCCCACAGGGAAAGAGGGGTAGGGGATTTGCCGTAGTGTCAGCAAAGAGTCTTATGCTTGCAATCGCTAGAGGGGATTCTGCCAAGGAAAGTCAAACACTGTCACATGGTAAGGATGATAACCCGATACCTTCAGCTCCTTCAGTATAGAGTCATTCATCCAAAGATAGGTATCTAGCCAACCAGTTATTCCTGTCTGATGTTTCAGTAACACCTGAGGATCATGCTATGTTCACTCCGGTCTCTATGTTGCATTTGCCACGAGTCACCCACTATGTGCATATGTTGTGCTAGTCACTAGTAAGACCCTATCTGATGTTCTAGAAGGAAACAGTCCAGTCGCTTACCTTGAAAGTACCTCTTCTGATTGTGGGTTAGTCCCAACACAACCATTACTTGGCCTACAGTCACCTGCTGAGCAGACCTATCTTAAAAAAATCCTACATATCAGTTCCATACATCTTACTTATAACATTGCTATACTTTATACATTCTACAAATTTGCCTCACATCCTATTGCTATGTATTACATTACGTTATCACTATACATGGAAACACCATACTACAGTATAGTTCACACAAAGTATTTTTATACAGAGGCGCATGACATTATTCATATTAGACTTCAACAGTCCAGTTGGTGTCTTCAGGGAGAAACATGACTTCCAGTCCACCTGCTTACATCTTGACAAACCAGGTGCACTGACAGTTTGTAGAAGACACTTTCTTCAAGCGGTGGTGCAGGAAAAAGTCTTAGGGTATGTGCACACGGGGGCGGGTTAGTGGCGGCGGCGGCTGGGCGGGACCCGACAGGAAGCTCCGGAGCCGTCCACCGGCTTCCTGTCGGGTATGTGCGGCGGGAGCCGGCGCGGTAGCCGGCGGATGCACAGCGTGTTCTCGGCGGCGAATCTGCAGCGGCTGGAAGCAGCACATGATTCTGCTTGCAGCCGCTGCAGAACCGCCGTTTTTTAGAACATGATCATTCTTTGCTAACCCGCTGGGAAACCTGCGGGTTAGCAACGGATGACGCTGTGTAACCGCCGGTGTGTGCACTGCCTTGGGCGGTTTACATTAGTTTTAATGTTAATCCAAACGCCGGTTTGTATTAACATAAATTTACATAAAACTAATGTAAACAAAACGGCGGTTTACACAGGTAAACCGCCGAAAACCCGCCCAGTGCGCACATAGCCTTAATCGTTCAAAAAATAACATGATCTTCATGTAGGACAATGCTCCATCGCATATATTGAAGTGCTCCACTGCTTGGCTGCCAGCAAAGGCTTTAAATATAAAAGAATAATGACATGGCCACTTCCTCACCAGACCTAAACCCTATTAAAACATGCCGGCTCTTCTTATAAGTTAGATTCATGGTGAAGTAAAACAGTACATCACTCTGAACAGTGTCTAGGAGGCTGAGATTGGTGCTGCCCAAAAGTTGATCGTCAACAGATTAAGAAATTGTAGACTCCATGTATGGAAGGCTAATGACTGTTATTGGAAAGAAGGATGGCAATATTGGTAACTGATATTTCTTTGAAATTTCAGAAATATAATTTTGCACCTTTTGAGGTTTTTTGATTCCCACTTTAACAGATAAAAATAAACAGACCAGATGCAAATGTTTACATTTTTAATTTAGTTGCATAATAATTCTGTTCACTAATAATTGCCCACTTATTTTGCACACAAAGATATTCTCCCAAGAAAGACAAATGCTCACTTTTATTTTCTTACATATTCAGATTTTAGGTTTATTAACCTTTTGGATTGACCGACAGTACTGTCGGCGTCAATAATAAAATTAACCGTCAATACTACAAATTGCCTAATAATTGTGCACACAGTGTATGTATATTAAGCAAGATAGCTAATTCCAATAGCTATGTCTGTCCCACTCGATTCAAAGGCCTAACACTCAATGACCTATCTGTATCTAATAAAAATCCCATGGATCTCACATCGCATCAAAGCACTCAATTATATTATTCATTAAAGCAGTAAAGTATTTCATCCTCTTAACATCTTGTATACGCACTTGTAACTCTATGCCTGAGGGAGGGTTATCTTGTCTTCATTTATGAGATAATAAGCATAGTGCAGCTGTAACCCTATATAAACATAATTCACATTTGCGACCTAATTGAAATGATAGAATGTTAACCAAATTTAACTTGAGGTTTGACGAGATATGTACGCATATCATGTAAAAAATAATGTTTTTATTCCTCTCCAAAAACTCTGTATATTGTTACATGTCCTGTAAAGGTGAGTCAAATCCCCTCCTGCAACACATCAGCTGCAAGAATAATTAGGGATTGTTGGATTTAATTTGTGAAGGATGGTAAGGAAGCATTAGTAGCTTGTACTCGTTTTCTTTCTATACATAAAATGTAGGTAGATGTCTTGGCAGACCACTCCTAAATCCCCGGCCAGATCTCTTGTGACAATGATTTCCCCCCCCCCCCCCCAAATTCTCCGCCTCACTCAAGAGTAAGCGTCTTGAGTTATCATCTTGGTGTCTATTCATATCCAGTTTATATCAGACATGAGACTCTTGATCAAAAGTCCAAATTCTAGAAAAAGAGAGTGCATGAATTGTCTTATTTGTAGATAATGATAATAAGATCATAATGGCAAATCAAAATGAAGATCTTAAAATGTTAAAGAGAATCTGTTACAAAATTTTTGTTTTCTCATCTGAGAGCAGTATAATATAAGAAAAGAGAACCTCATTACAATGATTTATCACTTAGTTCACTGGGTGTAACACAACCTGAGCTTTTACATGTAGCAGAGCTCAGAAATCTAACCCGCTCACACCACAGCTTTCTGTGTATATTGTTTATTGACAGTGAGCTGCTTATCCGAGGAGAGGGCATGGTAGGTCCAGTGCTCACATAGGACCAAGTCTGAGCATTGATAATTCCTGCTGATAAAGCACTCATAGTGTTGAATTAGAGGCACACATCCTAATAGGAGACACGTGCCTGAAATCAGTATCTCAGACCCTACCTAATGCTGTCCCCAGATTACATAGTAAAAACCTGCTGACAGATTCCCTTTAGAAGGACGTAAACTCTCATTTGGAAATCATTTACCTGATTGCCTGTTTAATGATTGGTCTGAACTACAAAGCTAGATGGTGCAATATAGTTGATTATGCAAAAACATATCATGTTGTAATATAAATACAAATTACCGTATATACTCGTGTATAAGCCGACCCGTGTATAAGCCGACCCCCCTACTTTTGCCCCCAAAACCTGGGAAAACCTATTGACTCATGTATAAGCCGAGGGTGGACCCCAGCACAGGTGTACAGCCCCCAGCAGTGTGGTATACAGGCCCCCCAATGGTAGTATACAGCAGCCTCCCCAGTGGCATATACAGGCTCCAGTAGTATATACAGCAACCCCAGTGGTATACAGCAGCCTCCCCAGTGGTATATACAGACCCCACCAGTATATACAGCAGCCCCAGTGGTATATACAGCAGCCCCAGTGGTATATACAGCAGCCCCAGTGGTATATACAGCAGCCCCAGTGGTATACAGGCCTCAGCAGTATATACAGCAGCCCCCAGGGGTTATACAGCAGCCCCCAGGGGTTATACAGCAGCCCCCAGGGGTTATACAGCACCCCCCAGGGGTTATACAGCAGCCCCCAGGGGTTATACAGCACCCCCCAGGGGTTATACAGCGGCCCCCAGGGGTTATACAGTGGCCCCCATGGGGTACACAGCGGCCCCCTGGGGGTACCCAGCAGCCCTCAGGGGGTACCCAGCAGCCCCCAGGGGGTACCCAGCAGCCCCCTGGGGGTACCAACAGCCCCCTGGGGGTACCAACAGCACCCCCAGCCCCCTGGGGGTACCAACAGCCCCCTGGGGGTACCAACAGCCCGCTGGGGGTACCCAGCAGCCCCCAGGGGTACCCAGCAGCCCCAAAATGCTGGCACTCGCCCCCCTTGTAAGGCCCCCCCTCCCCCCGCTGCTTCTCTTACCATCCCGGTGTTCTGATCGGCGTCGCTCCTCGGTGCTGCTTCTTCATCCTCCCGTCCTCGCTGAATCCGGGTTCTCCGGCCGTCGCGCGATGACGTCATATCGATGCGACGGCCGGAGATCCCGGATGCAGCGAGGACAGGAGGATGAAGAAGCAGCACCGAGGAGCGGCGCCGATCAGAACACCGGGATGGTAATATATAAGCAGCAGGGGGGGGGGCCCTTACAAGGGGGGACAGTGCCAGCTTTTGGGGGGCATATATGAACTGCTTCCCCCTGCCACTGATTGACAGGGGGAAGCAGTGCATATATAATGAGCAGCCCCACGTGACGGGGCCGCTCATACAGCAGCTCTCCCCCGCCTCCTCCAGCCTCCACAGCCCCCACCATTGCATTTACCGTATTGACCCGTGTATAAGCCGAGGGGGAGACTTTTCAGCCAAAATTTTGGGATGAAAAACTCGGCTTATACACGAGTATATACGGTATTGTAAAAATTATAACACTTAACATTCTGAGCAATCCGGTTACTGGATCCGGGTTTGAAGACACATTTTTAACACAAAATGTGTCTGAAGGCTCATGCGATTACTGCATCCGGATCTGGATGTGGTAATCGCAATGAGCCTTCTACATGTGACCCTAGCCTTTGACAATTTTTCTACCAAAAATTGTGTAGATCAATGCTAAAAGCTTACGCTCTACAGGAGAGAAAGAAAGAGAGATGGCCCCACTGACCATAAGAGCTTACACACTATAGAAGATATAAACTTACCCTGTACCCTTACCCTTACTCTGGACTTGGAAAATGCCTGTAGTGTACTGACTGTGCTCCTTTGAGAATTGCCAATCTGTGATCGCTAGGGACTGACCACCACTGTACTAGGTATGATAATCCCTCAAAAAGCCATAGCTGCAATGAATTATAGAGACACTTGACAAAATGGCATTGCCCAAAATAACATTCTCTACTGTCTGATGTTTCAGCAGTTGTGGAAATAGAGCAAAGGTTTAGAACATCTACAGATTACACTGACAGGAACTTGTATGACATATCATCCAAAATCTGTAAGCCTTAATATGGAGTTGGTCCACACTTTACGCTCCACAGTTTTACACAAGATTTTGGAGTGTGTCTCTGGAAATTTTCGCTCATTCATCCAAAACATCATTTATGAGATCAGATACTAATGTAGGATTAGGGATCTTGGCATACAATTCCTTAGTTCATCTCTAAGGTACAAGGTGGGTTTTAGATAAAGACTCTGTGGGGGCCACCTATGTAATTATAATATATTACTTTGTGAACTAAAGCAAAGTTATGCTGGAATAACAAAATGACCTTCCTTAAACTCTTTCAACAAAGTTGGAAGCTACAATTGTCCAAAATGTTTATGTAGGGTTTCTTTTAATTTAAACTAAGGAGCATGGACACAATGTAATTGTGCAGATAGCTAATTTCTGAAATTCTCCAAACCCAGACTCATCTGTCAGCTTACCAGAGAGAGAAGCTTGATGCATCACTCAACAGGACATGTTTCCGCTGCTCAGTATGTAGTAATAGAGCACTTCATACCACTCTACCCACTTGTCTTGCATTTGTGGGGCTTGCTACTTGGTCATGGAAACCCATTCTACAAAGTTCCTATTGCACAGTCTTTACGCTAATGTAAATGCCACAGGATTGTTGAACTCTGCAGGTTGAGCGTCAGAGAGTTGGCGACTTTTAAGCACTGTGCTCCTCGGCACTTAAGGACCTTGGTGTGTAACTGTAAGTGATCTGCCACTTTTTTGCTGATTTTCTGTGGCTCAACTTTTCACTAATAGCACTCACATTTGAGCATAGAATACTTAGGAAAGAATACATTTAATGATCTGTGAAAGTGAGATGAACGTGGCACTAAGCGTTACTCTGTCAGGTCCGGATAATCCTCCAGTTATGGCATGTTCCCAACGGCGGTGCACTGCCAAAGCACCAGCGTTTGAAAAGCAAAAAAGAGAAGGCGGCACTCACCGGAATACACAGGATAGTCCTTTATTCCAAGAACTCGTGGAAAACAGGGTGCAGGGAGGGGCACGAAGGGCCAACGGACTTCGACGCCGTTTCGCGACGCGTGTCGCTTCTACGGGTCCGAGTACTCGGACCCGTAGAAGCGACACGCGTCGCGAAATGGCGTCGTAGTCCGTTGGCGCTTCGTGCCCCCTCCCTGCACCCTGTTTTTCCACGAGTTCTTGGAATAAAGGACTATCCTGTGTATTCCGGTGAGTGCCGCCTTCTCTTTTTTACATGTAATGATCTGATTTATTGCAACAACGTCACCCTATTACAGTACCATGTCTTAAGGGGACCAATCTGCAAGTAAATTGCATACAATGCTGCCTCTCTTCAGGAGGAAATGAACATATATTCTTCTGGAAGCAGCTGGTGTTCAGTCATGGGTGTCAATCAACGTGCTGGGGAGTACTTACTGCCAATGCTCTTAGCATAATTCAGTGATTTTAGTCACTCCATACATGACCCCATGACTGAAAGCAAGCAGGTCTTGGTAGGAAATAAGATCATTTTCTCCAGTCACCATACTCTCGCTAATATGGCTGCACAGCATTGTAAAACTATTTACCTGCAGATTAATCCCATATCTGCAATGCATTTAGAAGTCAATGGTCAAAAAGTAAAACTCATTACTTTTATCCATAAACTTTATATAGAGGGATTTATGAGTGCATGCTAACTATAATACTGGCATAGAAAAAGTTTAATTTTTTTAATATGATGGCCAGATTCTATTTTTGGTGCAACAAGAGCCTGGGATGCCCTAAATTATTACAAAACATGAATCTCATAAATTAGCTTTATTGCATCATAGGCCTCATTCACACATCAGTTTTTCACATAGAAGTGCTATCTGTTTTTATTTTCCCCTTGGCTTATTAATTTATGACAGTCTTTGGGGCTGTTCAAATATCAATTCTTTCCTTGGACAAGAATGAAACTTTGACTAAGGCTAGGGTCACATTTACGGTTTGACCCTAGCCTACCGGATTGCGGTTTAAACATAGTACTTTTCCCAGCACCGCATAGCGTTACCGTTATGCGGTGCTGGATAACGCTGCCCCTAGTACCCCAATATTTACCTTCCCAACCTGTCACACAGGCAGCTGTTGGGAGTACGCTTTACAGCGCCGCACAGGAAACGCTGCAGACAGCGTTTCTTGTACATAAAAAACTGTCATCTGTATGAGTCTTACCCAGCCATGACAAATTCCCTTCAAGTCAGGACAGTGCTTATATCAAACTGAATCAACTGCACCTACATATTGTAAAACTATTAAAGAATAATACAAAAAAGTGTGTTAAGATTTGTCTTTTAGGACATACACACTTTTTACTGTGCTTTTCCTAATCAGCACTAACCTTTGGGCATCTTAGTACTAGAACACCAGAGTTAGGTCAGGGCCACACATGCGTTTGCAATCCAGTTACTGGATCCAGTTTTTGACATTTTGAAATCTTGAAAACCGGATCCGGTAATGCATCCATAGACTCCAATGCAAAAAACGGATTGCAACAGTGCAATCCGTTTACCGGATTGCGTTTTTGAGAAATCCGGTTTTAATAGGGTCTGCAACGTTTTTTGATGCATTTTCAAAAACGCAGGCGTTTTTCATAACATGGGACCCTATGGGAAATGCACGCATTAACGCTAGGCACATAAATGTACGTAGCGTTAATGCTAGCGGTAACTGAGGCAAAAATGACATGAAAATGCTAACTTCAAAAACTGGATCCAGTAATGGATCCAGTAAACGAATTCATGCTCCCAAGTGTGGCCCTAGCCTTAGGCTGGAGTCATACTAGCTTAACACTAGAAGTCTCAGAGACGGGTCATTTGACCTTTTTAACATTGAAAACCAAGGATCCTTTAAATTCCCGGGACTTCTAGTGTTAAGGCATTCAATGTGAGAACATAGGATGTGATATGCTAATTATACTTGGCTCACACTCTGCTGCATGCATGACCGAGTGTAATCTACTGTGATCTTCCCCTCCAACTAATCCATTGCCACCCTCAGCATATATAGCACTGCACTCGGTTGTCTGCCGAGTGCAGTACGATGTTTCACCAAGACTCGCAGACAATCACAGCATGCTGCCTTTTTTTCCTCAATCGTAATTAGGGTTGAGGAAAAACTCACAGATCTGAATTTTACTTAACCTTGAACCGAGTGCAATGTGAGATTTTCTTGTCATACACGAGTGTAGCTCCAGCCTTAGCTGATAGTAGAAGGGGAGTTATAATGCCCCCCTGAATTAAGCAAATCGGGACCGATTAAAGATTGGTATTTATTACAATTTTTCTCCCTTCTAAAATTTTGGTTCTATCAAGAGACCCCAATACTGGAAATAGCCTAATAAAATGTAATGCCCCAGAAATCTTTGCAAACAATCAGATGGTATCTTTTTGGAGTGTTTTTTTTTTTGCTGTATTTTCTATGCAAATTAAATGCTGTATTCTATACTACCATTAAAATCAATGACATTTAAGAAATCTCGTGCAAACACTTGGGTTTTTTTTCCAATTGAATTGGAAAACCACCGCATTTTTTAAATCCGCAGTATGTCCATTCTTCCATTTTTGCAATTTTTTTCACTAATAGTACCCAATGAGAATATTCAAAAAATGCTACAAAAAATATTGCTTTTAGTTTTTGAAGCATTTTGTGTGGAAAAAACCCAGGTACAGTAAGATGTGACATCAATTTTTTTTGGGGTGTGCTCAAGTTACTTTTTGGGGTGTGCTCAAGTTATTTTTCCAATTTTCCTAAGTATAATAATAATAATCCTTATTTATATAGTGCCAACATATTCCACAGCGCTTTACAATTCAGTGGTTTATATATAGACGGTCAAAGGTAACAATCATATAAAAAAAATACAGAACAATACAAAATAAGGCAGAGAAACAATGTAAACAATACAATACAATAATTAAAGCAGAGAAACAATGTAAAAAATACATACAACAATTAAAGCAAAAAACCAATGCTTTCAGTGCATGAGCATTGGTGTTCCACATTCACTTGTTTTTTTTTTAATTTGATTGTAATCTGAACTTAATTTTTTTAAAGCATTTAGGCTGGCTTCACATTAGCGTTCGCCCCCACTGCGAATTGCGGTGGGCGAACGCAAGCTGACTGCAAGCACCGCCCATCCCCATGTTTAACATGGGGACGCACGGTGTATGCGGTCGGGTGCGAATGGCCGTGCGTACATGTTGCAGATTCTGTGTGGCCGGGAATGTTTGTTTTGTATGCAAGCCTCTGCATTCACAAATCACACATGGAGGGCAATGGGAACGCACAGCTATCCACACCCGACCGCATACACCGTGCGTCCCCATGTTAAACATGGGGATGTGGGGTGCTTGCGGTCGGCTTGCGTTCGCCCGCCGAAAATACGCAGCAGCGACCGCTAATGTGAAACTGACCTTATTTTGTTTCTCCCCTACTCCAAGCATAGTCTAAATACACCAGTGATAATTAAATGAATGATAATATGGCAAAAGTGATTAAAGTTATAATATGTGTTAAAAGTGAACAATGTCCTACCTAATAAATATTAAAAAAAGTTTCCCTTAAAAAATGTGAATAAATTGCCATTTTTATCAAATATGTTTTATGACTCCTCATAGGTCCTGCATTGGTGGCCTAACATCATCTAAGGTTTTAAGCTTGCATGGTGGAGGCAATGTCCAAACTTTGGGAGCCTGATAAAGCACGGCAAAAACTACATTTTGGGTGCAACGTTTTTCATACCAAGAGATCAGGTTTTGGCTGTAGAACGCAACACAGCAAAAAATGCAATGCGTGAACATAACCTTAGACTGTGTGGACACCATCTGGAGGCACTGCATGTTGGACGTAATGCCTCCTGACCTGCAGGTGCACGTAGGGAGGCCACAGCCACCCTGTACTCACAATCTGTGGTGAGTATAGGGCGGCTTATCTCTGCATTCACCCGATAGTGATCTCTTCCTCCTCTGCAGCATGAAATTAACATGCTGCGGAGATGCAGAAGTCCAGAAACCTGCAACGCAGGTGAGAAAATGCTGAGGCGGAGAGAAGTATAGTAAACATAGGATTTCTATAATCCTATCCACTATGCTTATACTGTACAATGCAGATATTTGGGCGCACAGGAAATACGTTGCATCCAAAACGCTGCAATTCCGGATTGTGAGCACACACCCTTACTCTTTTTTTCAGAGTCTGAAGACCATGATATAATTCATCCATAATATAATTTATAGATTTCTGCAGCTCATAACTAAACAAGATGTAAAGTCTAGACCAGGGGTGGGGAACCTCAGGCCCCAGGGCCAAATGCGGCCCTCGATGACCTGTTCTGCAGCCCTTGGGCAGATTCCTAGGAACTACAGTGCTTAGGCTGGCAGCCACATTTTGCTGACTGCGTGCCCTATAAATCCAGCTCCCCAGTGATCTCTTTGTCCCAGCCTCAGCCTCCCCAGTGATCTCTATGCCCCAGCCTCAGCCGTCTCCAGTGACGTACAGTGTTGGCCAAAAGTATTGACACCCCTGCAATTCTGTCAGATAATACTCAGTTTCTTCCTGAAAATGATTGCAATCACAAATTCTTTGGTATTATTATCTTCATTTTATTTGTCTTAAATGAAAAAACACAAAAGAGAAAGAAGCAAAAAGCAAAACATTGATCATTTCACACAAAACTCCAAAAATGGGCCGGACAAAAGTATTGGCACCCTCAGCCTAATACTTGGTTGCACAACCTTTAGCCAAAATAACTGCGATCAACTGCTTCCAGTAACCATCAATGAGTTTCTTACAATGCTCTGCTGGAATTTTAGACCATTCTTCTTTGGCAAACTGCTCCAGGTCCCTGATATTTGAAGGGTGCCTTCTCCAAACTGCCATTTTTAGATCTCTCCACAGGTGTTCTATGGGACTCAGGTCTGGACTCATTGCTGGCCACTTTAGAAGTCTCCAGTGCTTTCTCTCAAACCATTTTCTAGTGCTTTTTGAAGTGTGTTTTGGGTCATTGTCCTGTTGGAAGACCCATGACCTCTGAGGGAGATCCAGCTGTCTCACACTGGGCCCTACATTATGCTGCAAAATTTGTTGTTAGTCTTCAGACTTCATAATGCCATGCACTCGGTCAAGCAGTCCAGTGCCAGAGGCAGCAAAGCAACCCCAAAACATCAGGGAACCTCCGCCATGTTTGACTGTAGGGACCGTGTTCTTTTATTTGAATGCCTCTTTTTTTCTCCTGTAAACTCTATGTTGATGCCTTTGCCCAAAAAGAGAGAACATTCTTCCAAAACATTTTAGGCTTTGTCAGGTAAGTTTTGGCAAACTCCAGCCTGGCTTTTTTATGTCTCGGGGTAAGAAGTGGGGTCTTCCTGAGTCTCCTACCATACAGTCCCTTTTCATTCAGATGCCGATGGATAGTACGGGTTGACACTGTTGTACCCTCGGACTGCAGGGCAGCTTGAACTTGTTTGGATGTTAGTCAAGTTTCTTTATCCACCATCTGCACAATCTTGCGTTGAAATCTCTTATCAATTTTTCTTTTCTGTCCACATCTAGGGAAGTTAGCCACAGTGCCATGGGCTTTAAACTTCTTGATGACACTGCGCACGGTAGACACAGGAACATTCAGGTCTTTGGAGATGGACTTGTAGCCTTGAGATTGCTCATGCTTCCTCACAATTTGGTTTCTCAAGTCCTCAGACAGTTCTTTGGTCTTCTTTCTTTTCTCCATGCTCAATGTGGTACACACAAGGACACAGGACAGAGGTTGAGTCAACTTTAATCCATGTCAACTGGCTGCAAGTGTGATTTAGTTATTGCCAACACCTGTTAGGTGCCACAGGTAAATTACAAGTGGTGTTAATTACACAAATTAGAGAAGCATCACATGATTTTTCTAACAGTGCCAATACTTTTGTCCACCCCTTTTTTATGTTTGGTGTGGAATTATATCCAATTTGGCTTTAGGACAATACTTTTTGTGTTTTTTTTATTGAAGACAAATTAAATGAAGATAATAATACCAAAGAATTTGTGATTGCAATCATTTTGAGGAAGAAACTGAGTATTATCTGACAGAATTGCAGGGGTGTCAATACTTTTGGCCAACACTGTATATGCCCCAGCCTCTCCTATGAAGTCTAGGGCTCTAGCAAACCTAGAAAAGCAGTTGAGAAGCATCACGATCAATATCACTTAATAACACCAATATCACCTAACATTACGGCCACACCAAAGAGAAGGAGCCCCAGCCACCACAGAAGGGGTGAGTTGATTGTTTAACCAAATATAAAGGGAATTTTCAAGTTGATAATTTTTTGCAGCCCTCAAAGGATGGTAGAAATTTTCAAATGGCCCTCGGCAGAAAAAGGTTCCCCACCCCTGGTCTAGACCATGGGCATCACTAGAAAAATAACATAAGAATCTTTGTGCTTCTGTAGCTGCTGGTCTATTATCATTGCCGGGACACCAAAGAGGTCACTAAGATGCTTTTATCGTTATAGTTTTATTAAGCAACTGACAGTTAAAGAAAGATATATCACAACTCAGCACAGTTTTCCATCCAACCGTAGTGATCACTTACCTAACTCCTGTCTCAAAAGATTTATTGGAAGTCTCAATTCCTTTGTTATTAATATCAAAGAAAGCATTTCATTCCTAGCAGTCAAAGAACAGTAAGATGAAGGAATGGAAAATAACCTTCCTTAAACTGTGTGACTGGACAAATAGAGAGCATTTTCTATACCATTATATATGATTAATATTCTATGTGATCAGAAGAAGCAAGAAAGATAAACTTGTGTCTCGTAGGATCAGCAGTCTTCTTTATAGTGATGAGCATATCCGAGATTTCATTTCACATCTAGCAAATGACTGTTTTTTACACGTTATATGGTAATACATTATTTTACTTGGTTTCCTTTGCTATTGCAGAATTAACATCACCACTTTTTTCAACTTTGGATGTGAGTTCTTGTTAACTGACCAGAATGCTTACTAATGTACCGTATATACTCGTGTATAAGCCGACCCGTGTATAAGCCGACCCCCCTACTTTTGCACCAAAAACCTGGGAAAATCTATTGACTCGCGTATAAGCCGAGGGTGGACCCCAGCACAGGTATACAGCCCCCAGCAGTGGTATACAGGCCCCAGCAGTATGATATACAGCAGCCCCCAGTGGTATATACAGCAGCCCCAGTGGTATTGCAGCCCCTATATACAGCAGCCCCAGTGGTATTGCAGCCCCAGTGGTGTATACAGCAGCCCCTATATACAGCAGCCCCAGTGGTATTGCAGCCCCAGTGGTATTGCAGCCCCTATATACAGCAGCCCCAGTGGTATTGCAGCCCCAGTGGTATTGCAGCCCCTGTATACAGCAGCCCCAGTGGTATTGCAGCCCCAGTGGTGTATACAGCAGCCCCTATATACAGCAGCCCCAGTGGTATTGCAGCCCCAGTGGTATTGCAGCCCCTGTATACAGCAGCCCCAGTGGTATTGCAGCCCCAGTGGTGTATACAGCAGCCCCTATATACAGCAGCCCCAGTGGTATTGCAGCCCCAGTGGTATTGCAGCCCCTGTATACAGCAGCCCCAGTGGTATTGCAGCCCCAGTGGTGTATACAGCAGCCCCTATATACAGCAGCCCCAGTGGTATTGCAGCCCCAGTGGTATTGCAGCCCCTATATGCAGCAGCCCCAGTGGTATTGCAGCCCCAGTGGTAGTATACAGCCCCAGTGTAGTATCCAGCAGCCCCAGTAGTAATAAACAGCCCCCCCTCCTTATCACGTCCCCCCCAGGCTGCGGCAGCTGTGAAAATAACAAACAGTTTATACATCACCTTCCGACGCAGCTCTCCGCTCCTCCGGTCCTCTGCCCTCCGCTCGCCGGCTTCTTCTTCCTTGATGTGCCGACTTCTGTGACCGCGCGCAGGAAATGACGTCATCTCCTGCGCCCGGTCACATGACACCGGCACAACAAGGAAGAAGAAGCCGGCGAGCGGAGGGCAGAGGACCGGAGGAGCGGAGAGCTGCGTCGGAAGGTGATGTATAAACTGTTTGTTATTTTCACAGCTGCCGCAGCCTGGGGGGGACGTGATAAGGAGGGGGGGCTGTTTATTACTACTGGGGGACCCATATTAAGGAGGGGGGCTGTGTAGTGCAATATGCACGGCATCCCCCCGCCGCTGATGGACGGGGGGATGCCGTGCATATTCATTGCACTAATGAGGCGGCCCCACGTGACCGCCTGCGGTCACCGCGGCCCCCTCCTGCCTCCTCCAGCCCCCGGTCACAGCCCCCCCCCACAGCATACCGTATGACCCGTGTATAAGCCGAGGGGGGGACTTTTCAGCCCAATTTTTGGGCTGAAAAACTCGGCTTATACACGAGTATATACGGTAGTTCCGCCTATAGGAGGCTAATTTATGCTATATACAAAAATAGGGTGGTATTGCTGTATATAGTGAAAGCAATCAACCGATTGCAGGTTCAAGTCCTCTATCAATACTACAAAATTAAAAAATGTTTTTAAAAATATTTAAAAAGTAAAAATAACATTTCTAATCACCCTCTTCTGCCCCTATTGGAAATAAAAAATTGATAAAATATACATGTGGTGTCTGCACGTCTATAAAAGTCTGATCACTAAATATATAAAATGAATTAAACTGATAGGTAAATGTTGTAATGAGAAAAAAATCAAAATGCCTGAATTTCATATTTCATTCCCAGCAGTACTGAAAAAATGTAATAAGTGGCGATCAAAACATCGTATCTACCCCAAAATAGTATGATTAAAAACAAGCCCTCATACAACCCCACTGAATGAAAAAAAGAAAATGGTATTGGTGTTGGAATATGCTGGCACATGCAAGTTGTTTTTTTATGAATTTGCAATATTTTTTTACACCACTTAAAAAAAACACTATACATGTTACTTATCACTATAATCATAGTGGCCTGGAGAATCATAATGCCAGGGCATTATTACAATGTAATGAATGTCGTACAAAAATGTGGACTTGTGCTTTTTTCCCATTTTCCAGCATATCACAAGATAACATGGATGGTGTAATTCAAAATGATAACTCAGCCTACAAGAAACAAGTCCTCATACGGCAATATTTATGGAAAATAACGCTATTGGAAGAAGGTAAGGAAAAAACAAAAGAACAAAAATGATAAATTGACAAAGGGGTCAATTTAAAGGGTTGCCTTATAGAGCTTTAAGGTCCCAACCACCAGAGGCAAGGATACAAATGCAGTTGAGTGCAGCTCTGCTGTTTGGCCAACTCCAATAGAAAGAACATTGATTTAGCAACTTGGCAATTAAACCAACACCTGCTACCATGGTTCGTAACTTTAATTCATTTCTTTGTCATTTAGTAATATCACCCCTTTCATATGTCCTAAGTCTCCCTAACTACCACTTTCCTAATATGCTTCTACTCCCTACTCTGCTCCTATATTCTTCCATTGATGTTCTACCTGTGATACTTCTAGAATCGGACGGCAGGGCACGCCACCAGTGGTGGCATGGCTACCATGCCCAGAGAAGACTTTATGCCCTTCTCAGACTGATGTGCCCATCATTAGGCCTCATTCACACGTCAATATTTTTTATCAGGATTTCATTAGCATTTGTATGACAAAACCAGGACACAGAACAGGTGTCAATCTTTCAATTATAGTTTTTCTCTGTATGTTCCACTCTCGGTTTTGCCATACAAACACTGATGCAGGAATACTGACTTGTCAATTGACACATGCCCTGTTATATACTATCTAATGATCAGCATAGCTCTTGTCAGGTTCCGGTCCCATAATTGGATGTACCAGAGCCAAAAACATAATAGAGGAATATAGGAACTGCAGAGAAATAAGATTACAAGAAGAGGGTAGATAGCAGAAGTATATTAGGAAACTGTTAGGAACATTTAGAGCAAATGAAAGGGGGTACATTAGAAGTGGAAAACAGCATAGCACATCTGTGATTGGCTGTTTTACAAACTCTGACGGCCCAAACCATGAAGCAATTAGGCTGGCTTTAGACTTGCGGACCCCCCACAGCGTCCTGCGGAGGAGATCCGTAAGCTGACCGCAGCCCCTATGTTTAGAATGGGAACGCACGGTGCTGCGGAGGTCTGCGCATGACCGTGCGCTCCCATTCACTGCAATATGTGATTTGTATGCAGGCGGATGCCCGCGCAAAAATCACACACTCTCCTCTGCACCAGGAACGCGACAGAGTGTGTGATTTTTGCGCGGGCATACGCCTGCGTACAAATCACATATTGCAGTGAATGGGAGCACCGTGCGGTCCCATTCTAAACATAGGGGCTGCGTTCAGGTTGCGGATCTCCTCCGCAGGACGCTGCGGAGGGTCTGCAAGTCTGAAGCCAGCTTTATTCCTATCTAGACCTTGAAAAGTGAACATTGTAGTAACCCTTAAATTGAAGGTACTTTTCAACTAAGAAACATTATTTGAAGCTCCAGAATGTAATTGGCCCCATAATGGTCATGAGCCTTATATACTACTGGTGTCCTCTATTGCTTAGGCACCATGTCTGTCTATCTCTATCTCATATTTTTATAGCCTGTCTTCATTTTAAAGGTATTCTGAAGTTAAAATAAATGAATAAATAAAAGGATTATTTAAGGAATCTGCTATTGTAAAATATACTTCATTGTTGTGACGGAGTCTCTTATTGTTAGGGCCCTTTCACATCAGCGTTTTTTTCAAATCGCGGCAGATGCGGTGAAAAAACAGCATCTGCCGCGATTACCGCATACCGGCTGCACTTGCGGCACGGTTGCGGCGCGGTTGCGGTAAACGCCATACAAGGTATAGGCGGTCTTGCGGCAGGTGCAGCAAGTGCGGTTTTGGCACTTGCGGCAGGTGCGGCCGCGAAAAAAAACGCGGCTGACAGCATTTTTTTTCGCGGCCGCACCTGCCGCAAGTGCCAAAACCGCACTTGCCGCACCTGCCGCAAGTCCGCCTATATCTTGTATAGCGTTTACCGCAACCGCGCCGCAACTGTGCCGCAAGTGCAGCCGGTATGCAGTAATCGCGGCAGATGCGTTTTTTTCACCGCATCTGCCGCAATTTGAAAAAAACGCTGATGTGAAAGGGCCTTAAGAAAGAGACATTGAAAACCATAGAAAGTCAGAAAAAGAGTATCATTTATGCATGCCTTTAAATCTTGATTAAATTGATTAATAAAATGAACAAAGTATGCCTAGTACTCATCTGATGGTCTATTTCCTTTCCTCCCATTGTCTATTGCTGTTATACTACTTGGATAAGTTGTTTTATTTCTTATAATGAGCAAAATAACAAAAAGTTATGAAAATATTTATTTAAAATAAATAAGATACATTTACTCAGTTCTGAAATATAAAATGAGGGATCCTGCCCTGCAATCTACAGGGAATGATTCATCCACTAGAGATCGTCTCATAATAGGGTCGGATGTACAGACTATCTCACATAGTAGATTTGATAAGAAGCAGGAAAGCTGTCAATTTACAGGATTGTAATTGAAGATGGGAAAAACAACACTTTATCGTTGGCACAGGTTGTATTTTCTTTGTTGCTGTTGTTAAAACTAGATATGGCACAACGTGACAAGTTTTTCTTGCTCCAACGCTCTATTCTGCTGTGTATTAACTCATGCATCATGTTGATTTATTTAACATATGACACGATGTGTCATTTTATTTTATAACTGAGCCACACAATGCTTTAAACTAACATTATTACCTACAAAAAAAAACAATACAGAGAATTCTATATTCCAAGGGCCATTTATAATATTTTTTTATACTGGAAAATAAATGTTTATCAAAGTAGTAGAGAGGTTTCTAGTTAATGTAAAGGGTCAAAACAAATAAGAAGAGGAGATAGTCATCAATATGAAGCATATACCAAATAGATCTTTATTGGCTAAAAACAGTCAGAGGTCAGAGAAAAGAATACTGCAGTTATAAAGGCGACACACGCAGCAGGAGAGGACATCACATATATATGCATGGAATCACATTGGGAAGGCATGAGGGCAAAGTAGAAAAATACAATACATAAATGTATAAATAATAGTATTACAAACCCATAAAATGTCCTCCCTTGCTGGCATGGCACCAACCCCAACGTGCATTTCGGAACAAAGCTTATGTCTGGGGGAATCATCCCAGCAGGACGTGGCATGAAAACAAGTCACTTAAATGCTTATAATGAAAAAATAGTCAGCCCACCATTCGTTGAAAGCTTTCAGCATGCAGGGAACCCAGGTTAGATGGACCAGGTGTTGATTCATGAAATAAGAAAAGGTAGTTCTAACTTCTGATGAAATTTCATCTTCATTGAAACAAATGTCTAATGGCCGCTTTACACGTCCCGATATCGTTCCGATATTGGATACAACGGCACGGGAGCGCGCACTTTTTTGACATTAATCCAAGATCACAACTGCGATGTCTACGCCCCCTTGTACACGCGAATCAGGGAACGACCATTTAACATGGGAATGAATAGGGGAAGTTGTGCTTCAAATCGTTGTTGGGCTGTTACACAGCACGATCCTGACAGATCGTCCATCCAATATGGGGCAGTTGGAGAGCCTGCACAATTCTTCCCCGATATCGTTTTGGCATCGTTCTTTCATCGAATTGGTCATTTACACCACACAACGCACGGACGATATCGGCGGCAACGGCCGAACCACATGACTTTTTATCGTTGTTGGACAACGATATCGGGACGTGTAAAGCGGCCATAAAACAACAGGAGTATGCACATGGGGCTGGGAAAGCAATATGGGTTTAGAGTTGTATGATCCACTCTTTGTCACAGCTTGGCTATGCAGTAAAATAAGGGTCTCTAAAATATACAGATTTTGCCAATAAAAACAAAGACAGGGATCACATGTTAAGCATGTCACAGTCAATAATGTTAATAAGTCCACATCCTTGTGAAAAACAACTAATAGTGATACATGACTTCTCTTCATTGGTTGAATCCCACGTAAATCTGGAGTCCAGCTGAAGATCCAGTAAGCTTCACATGACAACAGTTAGTGCCTGATGTCAACTTCCCTCTAATGGTGGGTTTACACGCCACGATATCGTTTCGATATCGCAACTCAATGGCGCGGGAGCGCGCAATTAGTGCACGTTTCACCCGCATCGCATTGACTGTTTAGACGCTGCGATATCGTAATACAACGTCCGTGCGATGTCTCCGCCTCCCAATCCAGGATCGCATAGTTAACATGGGAGTGAATGGGTGACGTATCAAATCGCATCGTAATTGGGTGTTTACACAGCACGATCTGGCTTCAATCGCTATGCAATATCGGGGCATTGAATAGCACGCTCATTCGATCCCCGATATCGCATTGACATCGTTCCTGCATCGCATTGGACGTTCACACCATACAACGCAGGCACGATATCGGGTCCAACGATTGAACCACGTGACTTTTGATTGAAATTGTACTGCGATATCGCGACGTGTAAACCCGCCATTATGCAGATAAATCTTTTCAATGTAAAGAAGCGGTATTATGGTTATGTTCAACCAAAAAAGTGTCTTCCCACAGGAAAAATATTTATATTGTTATTGTTAACATTGATAATGTCATTGTAAGATTTATTAAATCACTTTTTTAATTTACTGGTAGTACAACCAATGTAAAACTTATTGAAAGTTGTGCAACTCATTTTGTACACATCATTTTCAATGTTGCAATTCATGTACTGCATAATTCTATACTGTGAAGTATGATCTACAATAGAAAAAATTGTGCAATTTACTGTAAAAATGCAAGTGCGGCATATAGGGGAACCACATTTGAAATAACCTTTCTGATGTAACCAGGTATTATGTTTATTAGTGTGATTAGTGAAAAAGTGAGTGAAATAGAGTTGCTCAATAAAGGTGCCCTTATCGCAACAACATGAAAACCATCTTCTAAAATGGAAGCCAAGGCATCACCTTCAAGAATGTTTGGTAAAAAATAAAACCATTTTTTTTTTTAATATTCAGTACTATATTGCAATGACATCATAGGATTTTCTTGTTATAAATAAAATTACCCACTGCATTTTATTGGTGGGGACTTTTGTCATACTGCTTTCTCATCACACTGCAGAGAAAAAGTGGAATAAAATGCCATCAAAAAGTAAATTAAAATGGTATACCTGAAACATCATTGTGTCCCACCAAAAGTAAGCCACCATACAGCTCCAGCAGTGTAAAAACAGTAAAGCTATAGCTCTCAGAAAAGAGCAATGCAAAAACAATTATTTTGTCTATAAAATAGTTTTTATTGTATGCAAGCGGCAAAAATAAAAAAGTTATATATGTTAGAGTAATTGCAGTGGCCCAAAGAATTAAGACATCTAATCAATTATACCACATGAGGAATGACACAAAAACAAATAAAAACAAATCCTGACCTGCTGTTGATTTATTTATTCTTCCTCCCAAAGATCGCAGTAAGGCTCGGCTTACATTTATCGTGTGCTCTATCTATGCTGTTTACTTGCACTGGGGTTCCCATGTAAATCTATTAAAGAGGACCAACCAGCAGGATTTAAGGGTATAAAGTGAAGCCAGTGCCTTACAGGTATTGGAATACTAAGTCCAATCATACCTTTACTTCAATGATTACATGCATGATTGCAGAGAAAACTGTTATCAAACACCAGGAAATCTGTGCAGCAATTGGCATATGAGGGGCTGCGTTTCTTTGTATTACTGCTCTGATTACTCTTAGTCAAACCCTCCCCCCTCCCCTCTCCCTCCCTTTTACCTCCCTGTCAGTATATACCAGGCACATTACGCCTGACATTGTGCATAAAGAAAGGAAAAGTGAAAAAAATGTTTATATAAACATGAGAAAGATACATAAAAGTTGCATCACTGAAGAAAAAAAATTATATAAAATAGATATATATATAATGACTATCATTGTGTATACGCAAGCTGCCCTGATGGAGGTGACCATTCCATGGACACTGGGAATTCGTCTCAGACATGCACAGACCGGCAGCAGAGACGCAGAGGACAGCATGGGGAATGGTGAATCCTGTATTACAATAGTAATGTATACATAAAGGTACCTTCACACACAGCAATATTGCTAGGCAATTTCACTGGCAATTTGCTGGTTGCAGTGAAATCATGGACACATTGTTCTATCTTGTTGCCGTGTACAAATGGAACAATGTGTCCATGATTTCACTGCAACCAGCAAATTGCCAGTCAAATTGCCTAGCAATATTGCCGTGTGTGAAGGTACCTCATAGGTTTTTTTATCTGAAATTTTCCTTGTTCCCCCATATGACCGTGAGAGTGTTTTATAAGTATACCTTCTCTATAGCACTTTTTGTACCCAATATATATCGGCTTATAAATATGTTAGATCACAGTTTTAACCACTTCATTCACTGGATACAGTTTTATGCGTATAAATTCTACTATATGGAAATATGTTATTTTTTTTGACATTTGCAGAATTAATTGATTGTAGATCTTTGTACCACTATTTAAATGTTGATTTATTGTATGCACATTGCTAGAGGAAGGTAGAGCAATCTGCTGAAACGTCGCCAAATGGATCAGTAAAAATCAATCTTTTTTTCACTTGATTTATTGGAATGCTTTAAATAACAAATTCCATATTTTTATATGAGTCATGCTAACTTCCTTTCCGATTGTTTTGAACTGGAGAAGCTGGAGTAATTTCACATGCAGCAATATTTTAAAAAAGTACTGTACAAAAAATATTTTATTATACATTTATGCTGACATACAATTAAAAACATTTATATTTCAATGTTCCACAGTGCATGACAAACCAAACATTGCCTAGGGTCACACATAAGCCCTACATCCGCTAAAAGCATCCGTTGTTCAACTTAGGTTTTGTTGAAAAACGGATCCGTTAACGGATCTATAGGCTCCAATGCAAAAAACGCATTGTCTAAGCTGCACTAAAAAAAGCTATGCATTATTGAAACTGCATCAAAAAATGCTGCTAGCAACGTTTTTGGGTGTAGTAAAAAACACGTCTTTTTTTAACATGGAGCCCTATGGTAAACGCATCCATTAACGCATGGTACATATAGGTACCATGCGTTAACTCATAGCATCCTTAAGATGCAAAAATGGCATTTCTCAAAAACGGAATCAGGTTTTGAAAATGGGAAAAAACTGATTGCTATGTGTGACCCTAGCTATTAGGGTGGTCGCGATTACAAAGAGTATTGATCTGATTGGTTAAATGGATTCCATGATCAAAAAATTGTTCAAATTGTATTGCACAGTTTGTAAATCATTAAATGCAGTCACTATGCACTATGCTCAATGCACTGTCCTTTACAAAATGCTTGTGCAGAGACAGATTACAAATATAGAGAACACAATTCTTTCCAAAGTCACAAATACAAGTCAGAGCGGTACAAGATGATTATTTACTGTATCGGCAAAGTGGGAAATTTAAACTCTGTGGCTTTGACAGCTGCAGAGCTTAAATTTCCCGACAAATGCTGCCTGCAGTCCTTCAGGACCGTGGACAGCATTACAATCACACACCACACACGCACTCACACGTCACAATCACAGCACACTAACATACATACAGCCAGCCAAACCCACCACACGCACCACACACACCAACAAACATGCACAGCACTCGCATCACTGTCGTGCATCAAACACGCCCTGTATTTGATGCACGACAGTGTGCCTTCAGCCTAAGGGCTTGGACACACTTTCCTAGTTACATCCGAGTTGGACTGAGGAGACTCTGAAAGGGCTGGAGCAGTGACCCTGAACTGCCTCTCCCTCTCTGGACGGGGAGTGTAGAGCTGCACAAAAACACAATCAGCTGACAGCCCCATCCAGATAGGGAGAAGCCGTTCAGGGTCACTGCTCTAGCCCTTTCAGAGTCTCCTCAGTCAAACTCTGATGAGTGTGTCCGAGCCCTAAAGTTGAAAAACTGATGCACATAACGGATCCAGGGCTTATGTTTGATCCCAAGCTTTTTATGCTTTTTTTTACTTGCCAATTTTGTTAAACGTTTCAAGGGAAAACACACTACAGTAAAATTATGGTTTTTTGAAGTTCTGTGCCCACCTTCATGTTTTTTCACCTGCAGATTTTGATGCAGAAAAAAGAAGCTGCATGTTTATTCTATCTGCATTTTCCACTGCGTTTTTCCTATAGACAAAAGATTGATTGCTGTCAGTGGGAGAAACAAAATAATAATCTTGTAGTTGTGATACCTTTTAATGGCTTACAAAAATAAAGTAATTGATGTTACAAGGCAAGCTTTCGAGACTTCTCACGTGTCTTCATCAAAAATGGTATGACAAAATATTTAAAGAAACACCAATATATATATACAACCAGGGCAGATGCAAGGTAAAATAAATAGACATTTAGATAAACAAACAGAACCTAGAAAGGATCCTTAACTAGACAGGCTTAGTGGTGTGAAAGTTTTTATTGTCCTAATTTATATGTAAACCTGGTGCCCTCACTGTCTCTGGAGCAGATTCTTCAGATGCTGTAATGAGTCATAAATCCTTTTGACAGATTTAAGCCTGATCAGATAGAGTCAAAAGTTGTAATGAGTTTGTGTTCACAGATTCTTTGATGTTTCTGTGACTTAAAATGGCTTTTTAATAGGGCAACTTTCATATTTTCAATGTTATGTCCTTGACCACAGAAATGTTTGGCTACTGGTAAATGGATGTTTTTGTCTGTAATTGTGTGACGATGAGACTTCATCCTTGCTTTTTGTCTCTGTCCTCTCTCCCCAACATAAAAAGTCCCCACAGGACACATAGGCTGGCTTCACACTACAGTTTTTCACTGATCAGTGTACATCAGTGTTTGGGTGCCAAAACCAGGAGAGGAACCAGGAGAGGAACTTGCAGAGAAAAACTATAATTGAAAGATTGACACCTGTTCTGAGTTTTGGAGACACTCCTGGTTTTGGCACACAAACACTGATGGACAATGATCAGTGAAAAACTGCAGTGTGAAGCCAGCCATAGTGAACAGAATTAAATACACATTGGAAGAAGAGCATGTGAAAGTCCCAGGAATCTTATACTCCTGCTGTGTGTTGGGGATCTGTATCCTGCCTTTGGTGATATGAGTGCAGGTTTTGCAGCTCTTTACATGGATAAGTTCTTCTTGGTGTATCTGAGGGCATCGATCTTCAGATCATGATGTTTCTTAAATTGGGAGGCTGCCTGTAGCACAGCAAGGTAGGGTCTTTGAATATTATTTTTAGTCGGTTATCCTTGTGTAGGATATGGTGAGGTTTCTTGGCAGTTTTCCTCAGTACCTCAAGCTGAGGGTTGTAGGTCACCACCAGAGAAACACGATGGTTTATAGTCGGTTATCCTTGTGTAGGATATTTTGAGGTTTCTTGGCAGTATTCCTCAGTACCTCAAGCTGTGGATTGTAGGTCACCACCAGAGAAACACGATGGTTTTCTTCTTTATCTCTGTATTGGAGTGCTTGACATCAAAGGATCCTCGTGGCTTTAATTATCTGATTCTCAATGGAAGTGGGGTGGTGTAGACATTGAAAGGGAAAACACAAGGGACAAAGTGCACTAAAAAATGCACAAAGCAAATGTGGCGCACCTGAGAATCCAGTCGCCACAGAGGTACTGCACCCCACTTAGATTTGTAGTATCCAACTCTCGGGTAGGGAAGGGGGCACTGACAGGTATCCAAGCACCCAGACACCACTGACCACTCCAGGTCGTGGTTAGGGCGACATTGCTCCTAAAGGAGAGAACAGTCCCTGCTCCTGGCTGGAGAAGAGGAACCAGGGTAGTGGGGCTGGGCAGAGAGTAGGGTTTCGGGGAGCACACGGGAAGGAGTGTAGCTAGGAATGACACATGTAGATGACGTGGGACACGTGACGGACCTTATAAAAGGGGTGACAGAAATATCGAGACATTAGTTGGTAGCTGGTAGAGAGTCTTTGGTAGAAGCCTGTGAGGGCCGCAGTGTCAGTAGAAGGGTAACATCTGGAAAGAGACAACAAGAGGACTGGAGCCAGTGGGAGCTTGTCCTAAGCTCTGTGAGAGAGAGAAAAAGAATGAGGGTGCTCCAGAAGACAGAAGGGGTCCCAGACAATCCACCCGGAGAAGCCAGCATCCACAGTGACTGTCATCGTGTGGAGGATCTAGGCCGAAGTAGGGGAACCGAGCACCAGACTACTGGAGAACAGCCAGGCTCAGGTAGCAACTCGAAGGCTGCAGTGCTTCCAAGGTGACGCAGCTGAAACCGAGCACATCCGCTGAAAAGGTGGCCATATAGGGTTCAGGGACAGACTACAAAGTAAGCCTAGGAAAGACCTGCGGTCACCGGCTCAGGGCACTGTGGGAGTGAGGCACAGAGCAGGATGGCAAAGCAAGCGTAGAAAAAGGTCGACTGTGAAAGACATTAGAAAGGGGTACCGGTTAGTGCCACCACCTTACTCAGGAGTTAGCTTGGTATCCTCTATTCTAGCTCCAAGGACTCAGCACTCCCTGAGATGTTACAATGGAGATGACTGCTGTGACTGGAACAACAAAGCGGTGAGTAAACATCTTGAGACTGCACCCCGCTGTGCTTGTTGTGACTTTCTTGCTGCACCCTGCGCTGAGACACCAGTATCAACTCACTGATATAATCTGCTGCCCTGGAGTCAGCCCTACCAAAAGAGAGCATAACAACTCTGCTGCATCATCACCATCGACCCCAGAGGAACTGTAGTGCAGCGGCAGCCATCTATAACCCAAACCTGTGGGTGGCATCACATGAAAATAGTTATCCCCAGGTCATCCTCTCCCAGACGAAACCCCTTAACCTCATGACTTAAAGTCACGCTGGGTATAGGGAGACACTCAGTGCAAGACAACAAGAGGGGGGGGAAGGAATCCCTGATTCTAAGGCCAAAAGGAATATGGTGACACCTGATAAACTAGTGCTGACACCTGTTCCCCCAATATCCTATTCAGTCTCTGCAACTGTTGCCGAACGGGAAACCTGCCTAGCTGTCCTGAACTACAAATACGCAGGGATCAGAGCGGGTGATCACTAGCCAGCCCAGCAAGAACCTAAAGAAACACACAAAGAAAACTAACAAAGAGAGAAGAGATACACTTAGCTTGAGCAGATCCAAGCAGCAAACCAACAGACTCCAGGAAACACTGCTTTGAGCTAGGATGCAACCAGAAACACCTGAACAGCTATCACCAGCAGTGCATTCTGGGAGCCAAGAGGTATAAGTAGGTAACTGAAGAGAAGATCCACTGGGTCCTAGTGACCTCCAGCTATCACAAGGACAAAGATGCCTCTTAAAGGGACAGAGACATTATTTAGGATTTTGACTGTTTGGCCTAATGCTGCGACCTTGTGTGAGTGACCTCAACAGCCTCATCTGTACCTCCAGATACACCGTGACACCTTCACCAAAGAAGAGAGCCAACCACCTCCAACTTTCAATGACACCGCCGGAGTCACGGAGCCGGGTCTCGACCCTTGTGAGTCCCAAGAAGTTTCAAACCCAGTTCTGAGTATCCTAAAGCATAAAAAATGCAAACAAAACCGCAAAAAAAAGCTGTGGATAAAACACAGCGTTTTGCCTTCCAAGAGATGCATTTGTGGAGAAATGGTGCAGAATTAATCTGCTAGGTGAGCACATAGCCTAACTCAATGTTTCTTAACGTTTCTTCTCGCTTATAGGTTTTAGACATTAATACTCTATACCCATCAGCTTTTTTTGTGTTTTTTCTGTTCTTTGATTCATCATCATAAGCACTTTTTTGTATTTCAGACTGTGCTTAAAGAAATGTCTGGGCCTTACCCAAAAGAAGCACCAATATATATCAGTCTATATAATTACAGTGTGAACATGCTCCTACAGGCATGTTCACTTATGTTTGCTCTGGCTTAGTTTTTGGTATACATTTATTTCTGGCTTGTTTTATTACAAGATAGGGAGAGCCCCATTCCCCCTCTTACTGAGTACTTATATTGGGACCCAGGTCACTCTGCACCCTGACTTTATTAAGCAGGTTAATTAGAGTAGGTAATGTCCCGAAGTGGGTACACCTTGTCATTGGTGGGATGGCTTTATACCTTTTTGCAAAAACATATGTACTACGCACCATGTTTTTACTGGCACTAGCTTTTTAATTTTTTTTTTTTGCAGTAAATAGAGTGAATCCGGGCACAAGCAAACTGAATACCATATAACTGAGCCGGGGGGATGGTCAACTCTGTAATTGCCCAGTTGATCACACTAGAAGGGGTTGCATGTCTTCAGGCAAAGGGACAGGTACACATTGTAATAAAAGAGCAAGATGGCACTAACCAATCTTCAAACGTACAGGCTTTATTCAGTGAAGTGCGTTACATCGGTTGCAGGGAAGGGGAGTGCTTCAATGGGTCCTGTGTCCTACTGGACCCGTTGAAGTGCTTATTGCGCAAAAAGGTGCAGCCATTGTTTGCTACTCTGCTCCCTTTCCTGCACCCAATGTAACCCTCCTTACTGAATAAAGCCTGCATGTTTGAAGATTGGTGAGTGCTGTCTTGCTCTTTTATTACAGTTTTATTTTTTTTAATTTATTTATTACAGAGTATTTTAAAACGTTTTTATATACTTTTTCTTTAAGGTCTATATATATATAATACTATATATAATTACAGAGTAAGTACGGTTGAAAATAGACAAATGTCCATCAACTTCAATTAAAGGATTGGAAAGACGAGGGGAAAGCATAAGGGTATGTGCACACTATCCAGAGGCTCTGCATATTGGACGAAGTGACTCTGGATATGAGAGAAGTCGCAGGTAAACACAGCCGTCCTGTGCCAACGATTTGCGTTTGGGGCCGGGCAGCTTTTCTGTGCATTCACCTGCTGGAGCTTGTTTCTGACTCTGCAGCAATAAATTAACATGCTGCGGAGATGTGGAAGCACGCCAACCCGCACCACAGCTGGAATAATGCTACAGAGGGGAGAAACACAGTGAGCATTTCTAGAAATCCCTTCCACTATGCTGCTACTGTAAAATGCAGCATTTTGGACGAAGCGGTAAGATGCTGTGTCCAAAATGTTGCTAATTCTGGATCATGTTCATGCAGCCTGTGTCTTATCAAAAGCACAAAGAAATTACTTATGAAGGAATTATTTGTCATAAACAATGTGCATTACTGCATCTATAAACTCAAAAGATTTGAAACACCAACTTATGATTTAACTCTGCTTCTGTACAATCCCAGAAGTTGGTCACTTAGTATATCCCACTGCCTTGAGTAAACATTACCACAAAAAAAAACGTTACAAGATATTCTCATTTACTGGTAATAACTTTTGAAACAAAAAAGAAATAATTATGGCACTCATTCAGCACGCGGTTTACATTTATTTGCAAGGATTTAGTAACCAATCATAAACTCTGTTTTTCTTGCTGTCTGCCTTGGTTTATAACTACTAGGAATTTAAGATTTTTTTGTGCTTTATTGGCATTTCAGTCATGTTGATCAACATTTATCAAGATAAAGTGGTAGGAAGATAGAGTAATACAAATGATTTACACTGGATTAGTTGTGTGCCTGAAGTCTTCCACAAGATCGATAATAATTTTGAGAGGTAACGCTCGTGAAAGAATTAAGAAGCCCAAGTCCATACACCTTCAAAAGCTGACAGCTGAACTCTTCACCTGACGGCTCTTCCTCCTGACCTACCCAGCACATGCACACTGCGTCCAAGTGAACAGGAGTTTTTAATTGAAGGGAATTTAAAGGATTTATGTATCTTGATGGAATTTGTAACATTTTTTATGAGTGCCAGGGATATTTTAATGTGAAGTCAAATGCTGGGAGGGAGCTCCCCGATCTGCATATTGTCGTAGAATGTACAATTTAATAAATGAAAGATTAGTGCTACACCATAAATATTTTAAGGAAGGTTACTTGTTTTTCTCTACAAAAATGTTTAATCTCAAAAACAATTTGTCATACAATTTTCTTATTAGATAGGGAACAATGTTTCATAAGGACTCTCGATTTCGCTTCAGTCTCAGGTGCAAGTTGCAGAACATCTTATATTGCTCCTGACACAAGAACCAGATTTCCTCTTATACACATTTAGCTTCTATAAAGGAATTTATTGAAAAGCATTTTGTCTTTCCTCAGTTATCACTACGTATCTTTGTACTTTCCTAATAGAGCAGCAACAGAAATATATTGTACCAAGCCAGAGAACAAATATAAGGTTAACCCTATTGCAGATAACGTTTGAATGTTTGTACATTTGACAGTATACATTCAGTTGAGAACAACTACTAAGCTAATGAGTTGAATATGAAAATGTATAAATTCCATGGGAGTTAATAAAACTCTTAAATATTCATAAAAATAACCAGGAATTCTGAAAGTGACCAGGAATTTCAGTACTTAAACGTGAGTCCAAAATTAAGGGTAAAGCAACACTGGAGTCAAACTCGCATGGGTGCAATGCAAGATAATCTTGCATTGCACTCAGAACAACCTTAGACAACCAGGCAGCTTAGACCTGCGATAGTATCTGAGTCTTGGATCATTCGCACCCATAAATGTCTATGGGTACAAGTGAAATATCGCACTACACTGGCACACATTCGAGTACTGCGCGGTATACACCGAGGCCAGCAATGGAGGAGATAAGAAGATTAAACTCTCCCTCTGTAGCACCCCAGGGGTCTGGTTGCAACAATGGCATTGTCTCCCCCACAGGGGGTGATGTAATGCCTGGAAGCAAAAAGGGGGGTTCCCTATTCAGGTGACACAGCATCCAACACTTTCCTGTCTCCAGACCAGAAGGGGGATCTCTAGAACCCAGCTTAATGGGAACTTCCCTATAAAAGTTTTGGCCTGGAGGTTGGGTCAGTCAGAACAGCCATGGAGTGAGTCTGAGGAGGAAGGAGAGGAGAGCTTGGGGGAGCCGAGAAGTGTCATGCTCACCCCAGAGGAAAGCACCAGAAAACCGGACAACGGAGCTGTTCGGGTACTAATGGCCCAGCAGCAGAAATCTGGAGAGGCTAGGGATTCCAGGTTCCCTGTCCTACCTATTGCATGGAGCACAGTAGCATACTAGAACCCGGGGTCTCCACTGACGAGCAGCCCCTGGAACAGGGCTCATGCTGCCTGCTATACAGGTACAGACTGGGAGAGAGAGAGAGGGTCATAGCATAGCTTCATGCAGCGAGGTCAAAATCACACAGCACAGAAGGGAAGCCTCCAACACACTTGTGGACTTCAGTTATTTACGCACCCTAGACTCATACTGCTTCCACTGCCCTGAAGATCCGCTCCACCCGTGGGGAGCTGCTCCATCCCAGCTGCCTGTCCATCATCCCTGGAGGTTCTTCAGCAGCGGTGGCCACCTATAGCCACATACCATGGGTGGCATCATAAATAACTTTCTGTTTAAACCACCCGATTCCCAAAAACCTACAACACTGAACCCAGGGTCTTGGAAGCCAGGTCTCAACCCCAGAGACAGTATAGCCTGGTTCCGAGTAGCCCACGGCCCTGGGGCGCATAAGTTTCTGGCATCATGAACAGGATATGATGCCCGACGTATACGGGTACTGTGTGTCTTAAAGACTTATTGAGCTACGTGTTTTTTGACTGTCGCCATTACTGCGCCACAAGGCGCGATGATAGCAGAAGGCACATGCCGTCGTGGGCGGCACCCTAGAAGGAGCCCAGAGAGAGTCCCAGCCCGCGCTCTGACGTCATGCCATGGAAAGCAGGAAGCCAGAGTGAGAGCCCCATCCCGCCTGAGGAGCCAGAGACTAATAATCCCCATGAAATCGCAAAGCCTGGCCAATGTTCACTAGGTAGGAGTAAGATGTCATATCCGGTGGAGGGTCCCAGCTTAAGTGGAGCTTCCCTATAAAGTTCTGGCCTGGAGTTGGGGTTACTCAGAACACCCATGGAGTGAGTCTGAGGAGGAAGGAGAGGAGAGCCTGGGGGAACCGAGCAGTGTCGTGCACACCCCAGAGGAAAGCGCCAGAAAACCGGACACCGGAGTCCGAGGCTGTTTGGGTACTAATGGCCCACCAGCAGAAATCTGGAGAGGCTAGGGATTCCAGGTTTCCTGACCTACCTAATGTCTAGAGCACAGTAGCATACTAGAGCCCGGGGTCTCCACTGACGAGCAACCCCTGGAACAGGGCTCACGCTGCCTGCTATACAGGTACAGACTGGGAGAGAGAGAGAGCCATAACACATCTTCATGCAGCGAGGTCCAAATCACACAGTGCACAAGGGAGGCCTCCAACACACCTAACTAGGTGGATCTCTCCTGATTGCTTCCAAGCTGCCCGAGTCTGCAGTAACATCTAAACCAGTTCTCCCGGATTGTACCTATGACAGACAAGTAAAGGTAAAGGAAATATTCATTGCTGTGGACTTCAGCTTTTTTATGCACGCTCCATCCTGCACCCTACACCCTTACTACTTCCACTGCCGCAGAGATCTGCTCCGCCTGTGGGGAGCCAACTGCCCGTCCATCATCCCCAGAGGTTCTGCAGCAGCGGTGGCCACCTAAAGCAACATACCACTTATGGCGTCACAAATAACTTTCTTTTTAAACCCCCCATTCCCAAAAAACTCTTTAAGGCTAGGGTCACATTTGCAATATTCTAAGTTCCCTGCGTTGTTTGCAGAAAACTTAGCCCCTGGCAACCCGCTGTGTTCCCTGGATACCAGCTACACAGCGGGCTGCGGGGAGTGCAATTTGCACCACGCACAGGGGAACGCATCATGATGCCAGGGAAAAGAAGCGCAATCCCTGATGCCAGGGAAAAGGAGCGCAATTTGTTTGTTGGAACACAGATTTTCCTAAAATAGTATGCAAACG
Source organism: Allobates femoralis (assembly GCA_033576535.1). Classification (NCBI taxonomy): domain Eukaryota; kingdom Metazoa; phylum Chordata; class Amphibia; order Anura; family Aromobatidae; genus Allobates; species Allobates femoralis. Next base: position 541,975,138 of record JARQOC010000002.1, read on the forward strand.
CAATTTCCAGAGCCCTTATGTGCTAAAAAAGCAGTAACCTCCTCAAGTGACAGAATCAAGAAGAAACAGCAATTGAGGAATTGTTTTTTGTTGTTTTTTTACTTCTACTGTTCACCGTGTCGTAAAAGACAGCTTTATACTTCTGGTCAGTACTAACACAGTGATACAACATTTGCATTATTTTTTTATGTTTTGCCACTTTTAGACCAATAAAACAATTTTATAGAAATAGAATTTGTTTTTGCATTGCTGTATTCTGAGAGCAATAGCTTTTTTATTTCTCTGCTGATGGAGCTCTGTTTCTCTGCTTGTTTTTTTTGCAGGAAAAGATGATGTTTCCAGTGATACCATTTTTATTTACATGCAACTTTTTTACTTAGTCAGTCACCTTTATTGTTTAGTTTTATGATAAAATTCATTGCAATGCACTGGCATTGCAGTAGATTATATGACAGAGCTGCACATGCAACGCTGACACTTCATTTCAAACACCATGCATTTGGCATTGTACACAAGGTTTTCTGTAGTTGGGTGACCCAAGGGTCGTCATGACAATGACCTTGGGTTACAGTGGCAGCCATCAGGTCCCCGGGATCACATCACAGGGATCCGATCACCTGCTATAGGAGTGCGCTCCTCTCCCTTCCTTATGCCTGTGATTGCTATTGATTGCAGTGCAATGGTATCAAGGACCTGGGGTACCTGACCAGCTAGGCGTAATCAAGAAGGGATGTCATGGTGGCAGTCCCAGCGGTTGTGGCCTTGGCCGAGCAGATGAAGGGGGTATTTACAGGGGATTAAAATGTCTTTATGTGATGCCACCTGCGGTATCTGATCAAGGATGACCAGCTATGCTTGGATGAGCCCCCATGGTATACGTGTTGTGGCAGCTGGGATGGTGACAATCCCCACAGGTGGAGCGGGCCCCAGGGGTTATGGTGCGGGATGCAGCCAGAAAGTGCAGAAAAAGCAGGCAGACCCAGTTGATGCAGTTCTGTTACCTTTTATTGAAGCTTGCGCAAAAGCAACCCAGCCGGGTACTGTGTCATCCGGGTCAGCAGTCCAGCCAACTCCAAGGCCGTCCGGAAAACACTCTGACAAGACCCCCCTCTGTATGCCTTACCAGGTTGCCATTTCCTTCCTCTACACTGTATATCTCTTACTCTCATGTGCCTATGTTGTACAAGCCCCCACTGCAGGTGGCTGCAAGCCTTTTTCAGATTTTGCCACTTTGACTGCAGGTTCCGGCTCTACGCCACTAGTGCCTGAAATTGTCCACGGTGTTTCGCTACTGCCGCATAAAGCCCAGTGGCCGCCGGTTTCCTGGTTCAACCTTACAGTGTTGTTGCCAAATTGGGGACGGTCCCATCTTGCAACCAGTTCTCCTAATAATGACCTCAAAGGCGGTTGTAGGTTTGAGGTCCCTCTTGCCAGGGTTCAGTGGTGACCTACCCACTGGTCCCACTCCTTCCCCTGGTGTTAGCCTTCCCTAGAACTCCATCTCCTCTTGGTGTTTCTCCACATTCCTCTGTCTCCTACAGACTGCTCTGCTCTCTCTGTGTTCTCTCCCTACCTTCTCTACTGGCTCCTCCAGTCAGTGTTGTGGCTCTGTGGCTACCTCCCCACTGGTCCCACTATGCCCTACAATCTCCCAGTCCTGGGGGTTTGGGTGGGTGTTGGATGCAAGGTGTGTAGGTCTTGTCATTGTGTCCCCTTCTTACCTGGGAGTGGGATACCACTCCTATGGACTTGGTGCAGTACCTCTGTGGTGACCATACTGCAGAGGCCCACAGCAGCATTTAATGTGGTAAACTTCCAGGAGAGGTGCAGGCACGACTCCTGGTCTTGGGAGTGAGTGCTAGGTCTTGGCTATAACATCTGCCAGAGACGTGGCGGCGAACATGGTGGCACAGCTGCTGTGTCGGCAAAACAGCTAGGACGTACTGGGTACATCCTTGGTCGTTGAGTAACTGACAACCAGAACGTACCCAGTACATCCAATGTTGGTAAGGTATTAAAGTGTTGACTATTGAACAAGTACTTTGATCAAAAAAAATTTGCTATAAGAGGTTACATTTTAAACATTCTGCATTACATTGTCTCTAGATTATTTCTTCTTTTCTTGTTTTTCTTTTACATGTATTTTTCTATATATTACTAAGACGCATACAAAGAGACATTGTTTGAAATCCAATCAAGTTTAAAACACCTGAACTTTCCTTCTGAAAGACAAGACGATGTGTTCACAGTACCAAATTACAGCATAGAGTTGAACAATTGTTAAAATTCTAAGATAAAGTATAATTTAAGTGTCATGAAAGAATGGTTAATTGCTCCTCTCTGGGAATAAGTATAAAATGAATGAAGTATACATTGGAAAAAAAATAATAAAATGGTTATAGAAAGAAACAAAGAAAAGAAGAATCCCAGGATTTCATGGATAATCATCAGATTAGTAACACAAAAGTATTTTAAAGACGTTATAAGAAATAAATATTGTTTACAAGCAATCTGCAAGCATATGGCATTCTCAATATTGCTAAGGGTATATGCACACATATAAGGATTTGGTGTAGAAATTTTTGTACTATTTTTGCATGTCTTGGCAAGAAAAACGCAGCAGCGAAATGCGCATTTTCGGTGCGTTTTTGTTCCCATTCCCAAAATTGTTCCCATTCATTAAAATTAGAGAAATCTAATAAAACGCTGATAGAATTAACATTATGCAGAGTTATTTCTGCACAAAATCTGCAAGAGAAATTATTTAATGTGCGCACTTGAGGATTCTCAATGACTTTGCTGGCATCAAGATTGCCTTTAGATTTTGTGACAATTCTGCACTCAAAAACACATAAAAAGTTAGATTATAACGCAACACGTGCACACAGTCTTAGGATCACTCTATTATTTTTTGGGAGAAAAGTGGGAATAGAGTAGAAAAAGAGGGAATATGAGTAATAGCCGCTTTACACGTCCCAATATCGTTACGATATTGGATACAACGGCACGGGAGCGCGCACATTTTTGGCAGTAGTCCAAGATCGCATAGGAGATGTTCCACAGGGAGATATCGGCAGGCTACTCAACTGCGATGTCTACGCCGCCTTCTTTGCGCTGTGTACGAGCAACCCAGGGAACGACCATTTAACATGGGAGTAAACAGGGGAAGTTGTGCTCCAAATTGTAGTTGCGCTGTCACACAGCACGATCCTGCCAGATCGTCAAGCCAATATCGGCCAGTTGGAGAGCCTGCACAATTCCCCAACGATATCGTTTTGGCATCGTTCTTTCATCGCATTGCTCATTTACACCACACAATGCACGAACGATATCGGCGGCAACGGCCGAACCACATGAATTTTTATCGTTGTTGGACAACGATATCCTGCCGAGTAAAGCGGCCATAAAAAATACAACTTTCCTAAACCGAAATCAATCAGGCCATTTTTGTAGTTTCTGGTGCCGCTTTTAATGAATACTGACCTTTTTTTAGTTATTAATAAACTGTAGACTAGGTAATAACCATTGACTTTAAAGTAACATTTATTGTAGAATATAAAATAAAGACACAGTTAAAAATATCAATGAAAATTGCTCCAAAATAAACCAAAATGCTTGGTGCAACACAATCTCTATATTCCAGTTAATGATGCGGGGCATAAGGCATAGGTCACAAGAGACTGACATCATGTATCCACATTGGCACATGTACTGTAGTCAGAATATGAGCACGTCAACCTTTCTATAATAAATAAGGAAAAATATATGCATGGAACTGAGGTGAAATAAAAGCAAGCAAGGAATTAATCAAATAAATTGGCAGAGTACTTCTTTAATAACTGGTATTTTTAGGGTTCATATGTTAGAAGTCTAAGAACTATTATTTTTGATGCGATATCGCAACCAAAAAATTCTAAAATTAACATGGTAAAATTTGATATAGCTGATATACATAGTAACATAGTAACATAGTTTTTAAGGTTGAAGGAAGACTTTAAGTCCATCTAGCTCAACCCATAGCCTAACATGTTGATCCAGAGGAAGGCAAAAAAAAACCATGTGGCAACACTAAGCTACACATTGGGGGAAAAAATTCCTTCCTGACTCCAGATACGGCAATCAGACTAATTCCCTGGATCAACGCCCTATCAAAGAATCTAGTATGTATAACTGATAATATTATAGTTTTCAAGAAAGGCATCCAGGCCCTTCTTAAATGTTAGTAGTGACTCACTCATTACAACATCATGTGGCAGAGAGTTCCATAGTCTCACTGCTCTTACAGTAAAGAATCCGCATCTGTGATTATGATTAAACCTTCTTTCCTCCAGACGTAGAGGATGCCCCCTTGTCCCAGTCTCAGGCCTAAGAGTAAAGAGATCATTAGAAAGGTCTCTGTACTGTCCCCTCATATATTTATACATTATTATAAGATCCCCCCTAAGCCTTCGTTTTTCCAAGCTAAATAACCCCAAGTTTAATAACCTGTCTTGGTATTGCAGACCCCTTAGTCCTCTAATGACTTTTGTCGCTCTTCTCTGGACCCGCTCTAGTTCAGCTATGTCTTTCTTATACACCGGAGACCAGAATTGTACACAGTATTCTAAGTGTGGTCGCACTAGTGACTTGTATAGAGGTAAAATTATGTTCTCCTCATGAGCATCTATGCCTCTTTTAATGCATCCCATTATTTTATTTGCCTTTGCAGCAGCTGCCTGACACTGGCTACTAAATGTGAGTTTGTCATCTACCCATACACCTAGGTCTTTTTCAGTGACAGTTTTGCCCAGTGTTTTACAATTAAGCACATAATTATACCTTTTGTTTCCTCTGCCCAAGTGCATAACTTTACATTTATCCCCATTAAAGCGCATTTGCCATTTAGCAGCCCAAGCTTCTAGTTTACATAAATCCTCCTGTAATATAAAATTGTCCTCCTCTGTATTGATTACCCTGCAGAGTTTAGTGTCATCTGCAAATATTGAGATTCTACTCTGCATGCCCCCTACAAGGTCATTAATAAATATATTAAATAGAAGCGGGCCCAACACTGACCCCTGTGGTACCCCACTGTTAACTGTGACCCATTCTGAGTGTGTTCCATTAATAACCACCCTTTGTTTCCTATCACTAAGCCAGTTCTTAACCCACTTACACATATTTTCCCCTATCCCCATTGCCCTCATTTTATGTATCAACCTTTTGTGTGGCACCGTATCAAAAGCTTTTGAAAAGTCCATATACACCACATCCACTGCATTTCCTTGGTCCAGTCCAGAACTTACTTCTTCATAGAAGCGTATCAGATTAGTTTGACAGGAACGGTCCCTCGTAAAACCATGTTGATAATGGGTCATGAGGTTATTTTTCTTCAGATACTCCAGTATAGCATCTCTTAGAAAACCCTCGAGGATTTTACCCACAGTAGAGGTTAAGCTTACTGGCCTATAATTTCCAAGTTCAGTTTTTGTCCCCTTTTTGAATATTGGCACCACATTTGCTATACGCCAGTCCTGTGGTACAGACCCTGTTATTATGGAATCTTTAAATATTAAAAATAATGGTCTATCTATGACAGTATTTAATTCCTGCAGCACTCTGGGGTGTATCCCATCCGGGCCCGGGGATTTGTCAATTTTAGTGATTTTTAGACGATGCCGTACTTCCTCTTGGGTTAAGCAGGTGACATTTAATTGAGACTTTTTGTTATCACTGATCATATTGTCTGTCATGGGATTTTCTTGTGTAAATACTGTTGAAAAAAAGTCATTTAGCATATTGGCTTTTTCCTCATCCTCATCCACCATTTCACCCAGACTATTTTTAAAGGGGCCAACACCATCATTTTTTAGTTTCTTACTATTTATGTAGTTAAAAAATATTTTGGGATTCTTTTTACTTTCTCTGGCAATGAGTCTCTCTGTCTCAATCTTTGCTGCCTTGATTTGCTTTTTACAAATGTTATTTAATTTTCTGTATTTATTTAATGCTTCATCACTACCTACTTGCTTTAATTCCCTAAATGCTTTCTTTTTGTCACATATTGCACTTCTTACCGCTTTATTTAGCCATAGTGGTTTCCTCCTATTTCTAGCATGCTTATTCCCATAGGGTATATATTGTGCACAGGTCCTATTCAGGATGCTAATAAACATCTCCCATTTGTGTTGTGTACTTTTATGTCTCAGGACGTCGTCCCAGTTTATTGCACTAAGATCATCTCTCAACCGTTGGAAATTTGCCTTCCTGAAGTTTAGTGTCCTTGTAGCCCCTCTACTACACGTCTTAGTAAAGGATACTTGAAAGCTTATTAAGTTATGATCACTATTACCCAAGTGACCTCCCACCCGTATATTTGATATGCGGTCCGGCCTGTTGGTTAATATTAGGTCCAGCAGTGCCCCCCTTCTTGTTGGGTACTGAACCAGTTGCGAAAGGTAATTGTCTCTCATAGTTTTCAAAAACTTATTACCTTTGCTGGAATTGCAGGTTTCTGATCCCCAATGTATTTCAGGGTAGTTGAAGTCCCCCATAATAATGACTTCTCCCTGAGTCGCTGCTTCATCTATTTGCTTTATTAGGTTATTAGGTTACGCTAATTCACATTTTCGCAAGCAGAGAGTAACAAAATGAAGACGCTCCAATTGACAGTCGATATAAACAGGTCTTTAACTATAGTGTAGGGCATTCTTAAAGAATGTGCGTCCATTATCACTTTAATTAATTACCATTGACATCCTGTCTCCAGGCAATGATTAATCACGCTAGTAGAGTACCAACTAACATTTTATTCAACAAAAGGATAGCTAAGGAAAAAATCTTTGTTAATTGGGAATGCTTTCAAGTGTAACTGCACTTTTAGAAAACTTTTAACATGCCATTGAAACATGCTAGCATTTTTGGATGGTGGGGTTGAGGTGCTGAGCTCCCCCCCCCAAAACCCAACATTAAAACAAAAGTACATAATAACTGAACTAAAAACTGGTTTAATTTGAGACTGAAGTCAAGCTTAATATGAAGTCTATAAACCAATATTCAATCATGAAGAGTAACACTTTGCTAAACACTTCTGCCCCTATGTTTCAGTAACCCGTCAGGGGCCTAACATCCAATCCACCACAATCAAAACATTTCTGAAGTATTATAAACTTGTTACTACCATTCAAAAATAAATTGAATATATTGTTAGGTTTACTTTCTTGCAGACCATTTCCTTATAACTAACTGCTGCTCAATAGTTCTACCAGGATCTAGAGATGATCGGGTTTGCCATTATTAGAATTTGGCAAATCATGTGAATTTAACAGGCAAATTAGATTTGCATTGAAGTTAATTGATTCAAATTTAATTTATCTTTTTATGCTCTGTGGTCTCTCCACACACCAGGGAATAATAAATGTAGGATATTCAAAAAAATAATAATTATCTCACAATATACTGCAACCCGATGGCCTGTCTTCTGTGCCTCTTTTTTTAACTTCCCTTGTCACACACATTCTTTTCAACCTGGTTCATTCCACATAGTTGAGTAGTAGGAGCTCAGCATGAGCCACAAATCCATCTGGCCACTAAATGTATATTATAATTTACAATCTTGTGTAGACGTTATAGGACAGAGTTCAGTGTCCCTATACAGTGACCCTAGACTTTTGTCAATATTGAGCTGGTGTTTGGCTGCACATCCATCCCTCGTAACCCTAACTTTTTGGGTGAATTGACATGATTCCGGAAATTATGTGATCAGCTATGAAACAAATTACCATGGTGATAATCACCTTGAAAAAGTGGATGTACTGAATCTTGAAGTCACAGTGACAAATCATGAGGGAATTTGTTGCTCTAGAACAGCCAAAATAGTTGGCTACCATTATGTGAAGTTACACATTATATTATAAGTTTCCTTTTAAAGATGAAGGTAAAACAATCACTGATTAAAATATCTATAACATATATAGTTCTGAAACTGTTTACTTGCTCACTGGCCTTAACATTCCATACAATACCCTGGACCCTGCTCATGTAGGTACTAATACAAATGGTCAGGTTTTTTGAATACATCAGATAGGAACTGCTCCGACAAGGGTTACCGTGAAGAGGTAGAGCAGCTTAGCATACATTTTTTGCAAAAAATGTATCAACAAAATACCCTGTTTTTACTACTTTTTTTAGCAGCACTTGCTTTTTACTGTTTTTCTTTACAAGTATTTTTTCACGTTTGTTTGTCTATGTTTTTTGTGCTTCAGTCTTTTGGTGGTGTGAACGCTGTCCTACAGACATGTTCACTGTGTGCATGACTCATGAGTTAGTTTTTTATACTATACAATATGCTTCTATCTACCCTCTCATAACATTCCTGACTTCATCTCTTGGGTCTGGTCTAGCTCTTCATTACAATTCCAGAGTTACTTCTTAGTCACCCTTCATAGCGAAGTTAACTTTTATTCCAAATTGCTATCTTTAGCTAACATGAACAGGCTAATATCTCAATGGCTTTTGGCAACAAACTCTCATAACTAAAGGTTTGGGGAAGAGGAGGGCTTGTTTCTTGTGAAAAGAAGTTTGTGGTTTGAGGTAACACTACCTGGTGGTGTTTTTTGAACCTTTAAAAGTTTATTTTCCACATTTTTCTCCAGCACCACACTGCATTGCCTTTTATTTCCTTGTTGTTGGGGTGTGGTGCTCCTCCTTTAGTGACAGTTCTGGTTATTAGCTTCTTCCCACAACTGATCTGAGTCCTGATACTGTAACACCTTGCCAGTCTTTTAGTATTTGTTTCTGAATTATACACTTTTATGACTATATTTGCCTATAATCATAACAGGGCTTTGCAACAAGTGAATGTCTCCCAACAATGAGTGCAGTGATTTCCAGAGGATCTATAGAAACTGTCTATGGTGAAAGCTGGGCCAATGTGATATTGTGGGACTGTTAACAGGTCAGAAGCTTAAAGGAAGGTGTAAGGGGAGGTGAGCAGCTATTTTCTGAATAGAAATCAATGGGCTCCTAAGGGTACCTTTACACACAGAGATATATTGCTTGCAATTCACTGGTTGCAGTGAAATCATGGACACATTGTTCAACTTGTACACAGCCACAAAATGGAACAATGTGTCCATGATTTCACTGCAACCAGTGAATTGCAAGCAATATATCTCTGTGTGTAAAGATACCTTTAGAGGTTGTTGGGATCTCATGAGATAACTCAATGTAGCTATTGTGCATACTTGTCCAGGTTCTGGTGGTAAATATTGTTGACAACACTCTGTACATTACATAAGATAAAAGGTCTCACATATGGAGAATGATAAAAAAGCAAGTCAATTGCGAACTTAATTTAATGCTGTTTAAATATTTTTAACATTAAAATACCCTTTTAACAAGAAAATCCAAAGACTATAAAGTTGGCCATACACATAGCATAATCATCAGCAATAATATGGTGATCAAACATACAAAATGAATCTTATGTGTAAAGGTAGCCTGAAACTTTCCTACTTGAATTTGGCTTATAAAACAAAAAAATCATAAAAAAGTTGATAGTGCTTTTTAAATGTATTGGTTCACCCCTGTACATCAGTACTACCAGTAAGAAACGTAAAAAAAGCTGATAAAAACACGTTAAAAGATACTATGACATAAAATCCCTTTTAATTGTAGGAAGTGTAGTTATTATATTACATAGCTATTGTTTACGTATTGTTCTATTGACCAAACTACATTGGTATAATTACGTAGCCCATTTCAACTGATTATAAATCTGGATATAGAAGACTATTTGTTGTCACTTCATTATGTTAGATCCAGAGGAAATTATTTCCAGCAACATGTTGATTATCAGCCTGAAAAGTAGTAAATTAATATAACATATGCATGCTTTTATCCAAATGTAATATCGCAGAGCTTTCATGTGATGCGAGGTTGGCCGTCCAATAAAGAAACTACAAAAGCACAAGATCATAGCTACATTTATTTGAAAAGCAATAAAAGTGATAAAGGTCCCTGTGAGCTGTAAATGTCAAGCAAGATATTCACTGATAAAACATTGCTTTCTAGCTTCTCAAACATGCCGGGTTTGATTTGCTGTTTATATTCTGCATAGGGCATACATAAATATGATTTAAACATAACGGGATTCAGAATGAGGTTAACATTAAAGCTCAGTAGCAAGTGCTCAAACAGCATATGGAAAAAGGACTGGTGTAGGCCAATTTACAACTTCTATGCACAACTCTATTCATTACCTTCTTTAGACTCACACATATCTCCTATTTGTTCAATTTCTACAATATATTCCTCTCATAATCACAGATTAATTATGTTACATACAATCATAGCCAAAAGTGTGGCACCATTGAAACTATTCCAAAAACTTTTTCTCCCAGAAAATGTTGCAATTACATATGATTTGTTATACACATGTTATTTCCTTTGTGTTGGGACAATTCAAAGAAACAGAAAAAAGGCAAATGGGACATAATTTTGTACAAAAAAACATGAGAACCAAAATTGGTAAAAAAACTATTAACAATATCAATGTTACAAGTCCATCTCCAGAGATCTCCACATTCTTTTGTCCACAGAGCCCAACATAATCAAGAACTTTACAACCCATGTAGCTTACCTTCCTGGATGTGAACATCAGAAATAAATTGACGTAAGAATGCAGGTTAGTCTAGACGGTGGATAAGCAGCTGTATTCAAGTTCCAAATAAATGTATGCTGTCTTGCAGGCTCAGGGTGCATCAGTGTAAGCACAAACTATTTGTTGACCTTTGAATGAAATTAATTGCTATGGCAGGAGACCCAGGAGGACCACACAGAGACATAGAAAAGTTAGACTGCAGTTTGCCAAAATATACAGTGGTGTGAAAAGGTTTTTGGCCCTTCCTGATTACTTATTCTTTTTCATATTTGTCACACTTCAATGTTTCAGATCACCAAACTAATTTAAATATTACACAAAGATAACATAAACCCAGTTTTTAAATTAACGTCTTTATAAGGGAAAAAAAATTCAAACATACAGGGCCCTGTGTAAAAAGTGATTGACACCCACCCCCAAACCCCCTCCAAAAAACAAAACATAAATCATAGATTAACTGTAGTTTATCACATCTTTGCGTAGTTCAATTTCCCTATTCACACCCAGGCCTCATTACTACAACATCTGTTCTCAGTCAAGAAATCACTAGAATTGGAGTGGAGATTTTGGGTTGTTTTGCTGTCTCTGGCACTGGGAGCTTTCACTGTGTGCAAGGTATCATGAAATCTGAAGATTATCAAAGGATTTGGGGTTACAATTAGTGCCCAGTGTCAGAAAGTTGGGTTTGCATCCTAGGGCATGGATTTTCTATCAGGACTATAACTCCATAGCTCAAGAAGCCTCTAGAAATTGACAGAAACAAAGTACCGTATATACTCGCGTATAAGCCGAGTTTTTCAGCCCAAAAATTGGGCTGAAAAGTACCCCCCTCGGCTTATACGCGAGTCAGTGCTGTATACCGATGTATACATCGGTACATACCGATGTATACATCGGTATACAGCAGCCCCCGCATCCCCAGTAATGCAGGGCCCCCCCAGCGTCTCTCCGGTCACCTGTAAAGCAAACTATACTTATCAGTGTCCCGCTCGCACCCGCTCGCAGCTGCCGTCCGCGATCCTCCATCTTCATGCGACTCCTTCCTGTTTCTGTGCGCGTCGCCGGCAATGACGTCATTCCCTGCGACGCGCACAGGAAACAGGAAGGAGTCGCATGAAGATGGAGGATCGCGATGTCGGCAGCGGCGGGCGCGGACAGCGGGACACTGATAAGTATAGTTTGCTTTACAGGTGACCGGAGTCAGGCTGGGGGGGCCCTGCATTACTGGGGCTGCCTGTATACTACCGCTGGGGCTGCTATATACCTCTGGGGCCCTGTATACTAACACTGGGGCTGTATATACTACCACTGGGGCTGTATATACCTCCGGGGCCCTGTATACTACCACTGAGGCTGCTATATACCTCTGGGGCCCTGTATACTACCACTGGGGCTGCTATATACCTCTGGGGCCCTGTATACTACCACTGGGGCTGCTATATACCTCTGGGGCCCTGTATACTACCACTGGGGCTGCTATATACCTCTGGGGCCCTGTATACTAACACTGGGGCTGTATATACTACCACTGGGGCTGTATATACCTCTGGGGCCCTGTATACTACCACTGGGGCTGCTATATACCTCTGGGGCCCTGTATACTACCACTGGGGCTGCTATATACCTCTGGGGCCCTGTATACTAACACTGGGGCTGTATATACTACCACTGGGGCTGTATATACTACCACTGGGGCTGTATATACCTCTGGGGCCCTGTATACTACCACTGGGGCTGTATATACTACCACTGGGGCTGTATATACTACTGGGGCTGCGTGTATACTACCACTGGGGCTGCTGTATCTACCTCTGGGACTGGTGTATACCACACTGCTGGGGGCTGTATACTTGTGCTAGGGTCCACCCTCGCTTATACACGAGTCAATTGATTTTCCCAGGTTTTGGGGGCAAAAGTAGGGGGGTCAGCTTATACACGGGTCGGCTTATACACGAGTATATACGGTACTGGAGAGTTCTGAAGTGACCAGGAATGAGTCTAGATCTGAATCCCATTGATCAACTGTGGACAGATATTAATATTGCTGTAGGGAGAAGGCTCTCTTCAAACATGAAAGACCTGGAGCAGTTTTGCAAAAGACGTGTAGACTAAAAATTCCAATCGAGAGGTGTAAGAAGCTTGTTGATGTTCATAGGGAGCAATTGCAGTTATTTATTCCAAAGGATGAGCAATCAAATGTTAAGTTGAGAGCTCCAACTATTTTGTCTAGACCATTTGGGGGTGGGGGGAGGGGTTGTGTGCAATTATATTCAATTTTCCTTTTTTCTCTTTTTATTTTTAATTATTATTATTTTGTTCCAATGCACACAAATGAAATAAATGTGCATTACAAAACATGTCCAATTGCAATAATTTTCTGAGAAAAATACTTCATTTTCTGGGACAATATCAGGGGTGTCAATACTTTCGTCCATGACTGTTTATAAGGGCAACTTTTGTTGAAAGCCAGATCATTTTTTATGTAAACTAGAATTTGCCTAGTTACAGGGCCCCATTACTGCAGCTGACCAAGACGGTTTTCAGTAGTGAAGAGCAACTCCTGAGATACAAATTAATGTAGATTTACTATTACAGTATAAATTTAGACTATACAGTCTGAAAAATGAAACAAATTTATTACAGCAGCTTAGACTAAATGACAAAGATTGTGCATCTTTAGCTGCATTGTCTAGCTCTCTCTTTCCTCTTGGCTGCCTAATTTTAGACCAACTTTTTGCTCTAAAATGTTGATTCACATTGGTACATCTCAAGTGATTCGTCTTTACAGCTGAGCCACCCTTTTCCTTAAACCACCCCCTTTTTGAATGAGCAGCAACAGTACTTTAAACACACAAAAACAGGTCTAACGTTGAATATAACAATTTGCACCAAAATTAGACAAAATTCTGTGTACTCACAATAGTAAATCTGCCCCCACAGTCTCCTAATTGGAGGTTTTTTTTGCAGTTGGATCACATACAGTATATAGCCAGATCTCTATTATATATACTAATCATAATTTATGCACCACGGTCTTCATATTATCATTATAAATATCCTTATCTGACAATATAAATGATAACAGCAAAAACTTAGTTACAATATTTTTGTCTTTATAAGATGCACCGAAATATAAGATGCACACACAAATTTGGTGAAGGAAACGAGAATTTTTTTTTTAATGTTAAATGGGGTCCATGTTATATTGTCAGTGTCCGTCTTGCTATCCCTATACATGTCCCCCAACATGCTATATATGTCCTCAATCCTGGTTTCCTCATATATGCCCGCCATCCTGTTATATATGTGCCCCATCCTGATATATATATCCCCCAATCCTATATGTATGTCCTCCCATCCTGTATGCTGTAAATGTCCTCCCATCTTGTATGTATGGTCCCCCATCCTAATATATATGTCCCCATCCTGTATATATAGTCCCCATCCTGTATATATGTCCCCCATTCTGTATATATGTCCCCCATCCTGAATATATATCCCCCCATCCTGTACCTATGTCCCCCATCCTGTATATATGGTCCCCCTGCAGCTTTGATCCCACAGCTGTGCCCCCATCATTCGAAACCTGCCTCTGACACCCCACGACCATAGCCACCCCTTAGTAAGAATTTTCTTTTTTTTTTATTCAAAATTTAAGACGCACCCCCATTTTACCCCCAATTAGGGCGAAACAAAAATGCGTTTTAAAATCCCCAAAAAATGGTACTTGAAAGAATCATATTTGACACCCAAAAAGTCGATCCCTGGCTGTATAAGGAAACATTTTTTGCAGGAGTTAAAATTGTAATAGCATGCAAAGTGAGCACGTTTATCCATGTCTTATCCATGTCACCGCTGGTAGGAAATATCTGTGAGCTCATTGATAACTTTTAAAGGGTCAACAGAAACTGGTCCTAAAATAAAGGCTGGCAATTGACAGATTAATATTTTATTCCTGATAATTACTTATAGTTAGCATTATTGGACATTACATGATATTACATTTTATGTTTTATTAGAATACACTCTAATATATTTTATATTAACATTTTCAAGAATCATTATAAAGGTTAATGCTTATTACAGGACTCATAGTGAATCTTTAGTCTTCATTTAATAAATGAAAAAGTATGAAAGTGCAAAGTGGTATGCTTTATCTTACAGTACATTAAATCTATCCACAAGTCATTACAAACACTAGACTGGGTCCACTAATGGCTATTAAGTCAAGGTAATGAAACATGACGTTAGTTGACCTACTCAATAAGCAAATTACATTTTATAATATCGACTCATTACAATGCAGGTAATATCCCATGTTACGCTAGGTGAACTTTGCATCCCACCATTTGATATTAATCAGCTGACTTCAAAGCAATACTTTTAATTCTCTAAAATAAAATTTCAATCAATAAAAAAGTTACATAGTTTAATACAGTTTTAAAAACTATGTACAAAACATTACATATTACTGTAATATAATAATTGGGATCAATGTTACATGTGACTTTCATAGTTAGTATTCATCAAACATTAAAACATTTAGTTACAAGTATTAAAATAATGTTTTTTTTATTTATAAATTAATATTTGGTTGATAATTTTTTTTGCTGTTCTGCATTGCCAAGATGGGTTTTAATGAGAGTGAGTGTCACAAATGTCTCGTGCACATTGTTTCATGAAACTCAGGATTATAAATATGTTTGGTTTCTGTAGCACAGCAGAGTTAATTACTTCCTTTAAAGGGAACCTGTCACCCCCTTTTGGCATTTTAAAGTGTGCCCAGAAGCTGTAACATGATGTAATTGGGTTTCATGTAACCCCTCTATGTGCCCAGATGTCCCCCTGCATATCTCAGATATACACTTTTATTCACTCCCGTGCTATATGGTAATGACTCCTGAAAAGGTCTGGGAGGGTCTGCTTTCAGTGGCCCTCACCACAGCCATGCCTGAAAATACCATTCTGCTCTTTTGAAACTGCCGCCCCTCCTGTGTATGAATGTTGATTGACGGGCAATACTCACGCGCCTGCGCGCCTGCACAGTGGCATGGGTCACTGTTCTCCATTGAAGGCGTAGTGCCTGAAGTCTCGCGAGATTCTACTGCACAGGCGATGCAGGCATTGTGTGTCTTCAATTGAGAATTATTTTTTCACACTGCAGATACTGACATGCTGAATTTTACCCATAGACTGGAATGAAAGGAGGAAACTCTACAGATAAAAAAATGCTATGCATTTTCATTGCTTTTCTGCAGAATAACCCCTCATGACCAAGGGTGTAATTTTACGCCCTTGGCCACCTTCCTCCATTTGATGCGAGCTCACTTACATTATCCCACAGACATGTCAGCTGATCTGAATCGCTGACATGTGTAGCTAAAAGCACAATTGGATCAGCAATCCAATCAATACTGATAAGCCTTTGGATCATGCTGTCAATCACTGACAGTGCGATTCAAATCATCGCGGTGGGGATTGCGCTATTTTCCACCAGATCCCAAGCCCCGTGATGAGATCATGGGGATTCAATGCGTTGTCATGGCAGCACAGGGTCAGCTGATGACCACGGATGCTGTCATGAATCACTTCCTACCGAGATGCCTGAGTGTCATCGTGATCATTTCTGCAGCACTGAGGCGCCCTTAAGGCCCTGTAAAATGAAGAAAAGTAAAAAACATTTTAAAATATATGAAAAAAATAACAAAAAAACAACACAAAAGTTCACCCCCACTTTTGCCCCATTGAAAATTAAACTATTAAAACAAACATATATTGGTATTGCGCATTCAAAAATGCCCAATCTATCAAAATAAAAAATCAATTTATCAGATCTGTAAACTGCATGTAACGTAAAAAAAGTCCAAATGCCAAAATTAAGTTTTTTTGGTTGCCCCAACATTGCAATAAAATGCAATAAAAGGATAATGAAAACAACATATCTACCCAAAAATGTTCAATATTCAAAAAATAAGCTGTTATTCAGCCTCAGTTCCCAAAAATGAGACACTATGGTTGCGGAAAACGGTGAAAAATCTGCAAGTCTTTTTCTTTAAAATCTTCTGAATTTTTTTTCACCACTTAGATAAAAATAAAAGTATACATGTTTGGTATCTACAATTTGTCCTGACTAGAGGCATCATACCGACACGTCAGTTTTACCATATAGTGAAAATGATGAAAAAAACACTCAAAAAAGAATTGTGTAATTGCACATTTTTTGCAATTTCATCGCATTTTGAATTTTTTTTCCATTTTCCAGTACACTAAATGGTAAAATAAATGATGTAATCCAAAAGTACAACTTGTCCAGGGGCTGGCTGGCCCAGGGGCAGGGGGCAGATGACCGCCAGGCCAGTAGTCAAGCAGCAGTTTTGGGGCCGCCCGGCCATCTGTCATGTTGGTCTAAGCTCACTGCTTATGGGCCACTGCTGTGTGCTTGCCCCCCAGGCCGAAATTTGCCAGCCAGCCCCTGGACTCGTCCTGCCAAAAATAAAGCCCTCATATGCGTATATTGATGGAAAAATGAATATGTTATGACTCTTGGAAGAAGGGGAAGGAAAAACGAAAACCGGAAAATCGCCCTGTGGTGAAGGGGTTGAACCCAGTAAAAATGCATGGAACCAGCACATGAATTTTTAAAGTGCTATTAACACTACATTTCAAAAAGTCTCCAAAATAAAGTAATTTTATTTCAAACATGACCACCAAAAAGAGATCGCACGTAAAAAAAAGGGATAAACATGCATGTAATGAAAGCTGGAGAAATTCTGCAGCATCAAAAATACTCTAAATACTTTATTATAGGAGCTTAGCCTAATTGATAGAAATACTGACTGTCATGGTCACATGCAAGATCCAAAAACGGCATATTAGTACATTCATCTCGTGCAAAATCAATAAATCAAATTATACATAAAGCCCTGAGATACTCTAAGCTTTAGCAATGAATATCAATAATCCAGCATCTACAATGTCTACAATGACTGTCTAATTTATATAAAGCACAATTTCCTCTAGTAAATCCATCAAAATATTTCTTTTTTAAATGTTTGACAATAGTACAATTTGTACAAGTGCTGACATGAAAGACGTTGAAAAATACATCAAGGCGTCTTCTGAACACAGTGATTTTATGAAACAGCTCTGGGATGTTTCAGTACAAATAAACTACGCGCTACTTTCATTTCAACCGAAAAATGAAATAGAAAATAATACTAGATGGCTTCAAAGCAACTGGTATTAATACATTCCCTTACACAGTACCAATTTCAACTCTATTTACCAGTGTTACAAGTTACCATGGCCAGAGCTGAGAGCCAGATGGTTCTCCCCAATCTCTCAAACCTGTTGTTAAAATAAAAGCCACTTTACAGCACTGACAGAAGCGAGAAGTTACATCGAATCCTCCCCTACAGTAAAAGTACTTTAACAGGCACTTGTAGGTACGCGGGTGACCACCAAAAGTCTGCAGGAAAAGTTCTTTGCTTCTCACAAAAACTGACTATTGGATGTTATCATTCCTCCTATAAAACAGTGTATCCATCCACAATATAAGGGTCTGTGTACACTGACCGACTGGTGGCATAATATGACCATATACTATTGGGTAAACTTTTACCGACCAACAGTTGTTAGATTGCCTGTTTACATAGACATATTAGAAATTCACCATCCTCTCTGCAGTGTTTGATGCAAAGATTTTATTGTGATAGCTTGTAGACCAAAAAAGGTATCAACCACTGAGGACTCTCAGAGTCCCAGCATGTAGCATGTAGACCAGAATTCAAAGGTATGACATGTAACATAAGTGACAACTCTTGACGTTTGCAAAGAGACAGTGCTTCCTGGATCCGCGCTGCACATATGATGAAATGATGCGCAGAAACCACTGGTCATTGTGCAGAGATAGCTTTAATCCAACGTGTTTTGGAGCCGACCAGGTTCCATCCTCTGGAAACCAACAAAGTTCCTGTTGGTTCCCTGTTGGTACTTTGTTGGCTCCCTGAGGAAAGAGCCGGGTCGGCTCCAAAACGCATTGAATTAAAGCCATCTCTGCACAACGACCAGTGGTTTCTGCATATCATTTCATCATATGTGCAGCGCAGATCCAGGCAGCACTGTCCTCTTTGCATTTGGTTCTAGCACCCCTGTGTGGGTGGAGTGTGAATCCTGCAGCAGCCATAATTACGCCTTCATGCCAGCTGTGGGTCACACAACTGTCCCAGGTGAGCAGTAACAAATTAATGCCTCACGGCCTCAGTGTCGCAAGGATAGGACCCTATTGTGCTTTCTCTCCTTTCTCATAGTTTGTTTAACTCTTGATGTTTGATTCTTCCAGGGTCTTATTCTTATAGTTGCTTTTAGAAAGATTGTTAGGTAGTGAGAGGAAGCAGACACTGCCGCCCTGTTGTCTGTTGCAGTATGTGAGGATAGTCAACTACTGCTTATACTGCATGTAATTTCTTTGAATTCTGGACTACATGCTATCACAATAAAGACTTTGCATCAAATAATGCGCAGAGTGTGGTGAATTTCAGATATTCTGGAACATGGGGACTTCTACCAGCATATCAGACCTAATAGTAACTGTACACGATTTTGTTTCCTATATTTACACAGGCAGACCAAAGTAAAAGATGCACACTGCTTGAGCTATACTAGACTACTCAGTGTGCATAGACTTTGAGTGTGCATAGATCTTTGAGTCTGTCACAAAAGTGGAATTCACAAGGCTCCATGATTTTTCTCATTCTACAACCTGCACCAATGACTATTCCCTCAAGTCTCCTTCAGTCTCTTCCCCAGCTGTCACTCCACACCTAATTAAAATATTGAACCTCTCTCTTTCATTCGATATCTTTTCCTCTTCATTCAATGATTCCATCATAATTCTCCTACTCAAAATAACATTCCTCGCCAGAACTGTGGAGCTAACTATAGACTGGTCTCTATCCTCCCTTTATCTCTTAACTCCTGAAACATCTACCACTGTCTGATCCGCTATTTCTCAAATAACTGTCTTCTTCATCATTTACAATCTGCCTTTCGCTCTTAAGGGTATGCGCGCACGATCTGGAGGCACTACGTCCTTAAAGCAGTGCCTCTGGTCCTGTGAGAAGCCGCAGGTGAACGCCAGGTGAGCGCATCCACCCTGTATAAATGATCTGCATTCAGTGTAGGGTGGCTTTTCACTGCATTCACTGGCTGGTAATCTCTTCCGACTCAACGGCATTAAATTAACATGATGCTGTCAAGGTGTAGTGAGAAGGCTAATGAGGGAATGGCAGTTATGGACAGGGTGACCAGGGAAGACTAGTCTGACCCTAGTCTAGGAACCCTGAATGGCCCTGATCTCTGAAGGTGAGAAGGTTCCCCCCTCACCTCCCTCCACAGAACTGGGATACAGCAACTCCAAAGGAAAATACTTCAGCAACACAAATACACAGGTCAGCACAGCATGGTTTCCAGGCATAGAGTGAAAGTCTATCAGCAGCACCACCTGGTGGAAGGAGAGGCTACTTAAAGGCTAGGGGGAGGTGAGTTTAGGTGAGTCACACATTAACCCCTCAACCAGCAGTTAAACCTAATAGTGAATGCAGTTCTGGAGCACAACACAAGGGACCTTCACAACTATCAACCATGCAGCTCTTAAAGACAAACATACACAGCAGCATCCAGCAATGTCAGCGCCATCTAAGCGCGTGACAGATGCAGAAATGAGAAAGCACAGTAATCCACACCATAGCTGAAATAATGCTGCGGAGGGGAGAAGCACAATAGGCATGGGGTTTCTAGAAATACTGAAATGTACAATGCAGCCTTACAGACATAGAGCAAACACGCTGTGTCCATAACACTGCAAACCCTGAGCGTGTGGAAATACTCTTACATTTGACTGAAACTGCTATTACTAAAGTCTCTAATGACCTATTAACAGCAATTTCAATGGCCACTACTCCCTGCTGCTCCTTCTAGATCTCTCTGCTGCTTTTAATACTGTAACTGGTGTATATGTCCTGATGAAGAAGCCACCATAAATGACCATATGCTACAATGCTTGCTTTGAATTGGACTATTTGGCAGCAGAACGGATTTGATGCCATTTTTTCCTGATATCCTTCTTTTGACAGCGTGGATGGCCAGCTCCTCTCATGCAGCCTCAGGGACACTGCTCTCTTCTGGTTCTCCTCTTACTTCTCTGACCACTTCTTTACTGTATCTTTCACCAGCTGCTCATCCTCTTCTCTCCATCTTACTGTCAGGTTCATCAGGGTTCAGTCCTAGGACCCCTCGTTTTCTCACTATATACTGTCCCTATATGTCTGTCTGCTGTCTCTCACACCATTGTCCTCCCTCTTTCTGAAGCTGAATTTCTAGTGTTTCCTCACTCTACTATCCAACCTATACCTAACATCTCAATTAACAGCATCTTAAAAACATCTTCAGAATTTCGACTGTTTCTCACCTTTGAAACTACAATAACACTTGCTGTTGCTCTCATTCATTCTCAGGCGGGTCTCATAGAGGCCTGACATTACCAATTTAGGGCTTAATGACAAGCTGTCAATACTCAGCTGTCATTAACCCCTTCTATTACCCCAATATCACTGCACCAGGGTATCAGGAAGTGCTGAGTAAAGCACCAGGAATAGGCACTTCTAATGAATGCGCCAATTTCTAGTGAAGGTGCGGGCAGCTAGTCTGTAGCCGAGGGGGCCCAATAACTATGGGCCTCAGTACATTAAGAATACCAGCCCTCCAGATGCCTTTTTTTTTACTTTGGCTGGCAATCAAAAATAGGCGCAGCCTGCACATTTTTTATAGTTATTTATTAAATAATTTAAAAAGAATTGCTCCCCTGTATTTGTGAGTGTCAGCCAAGATAAAAACTAAGCAACAAAGGGTGGCAATCTGTAGCTGGCTGCTTTACCTGTGCTGATAATCAAAAATACAGAAGAACCATAAACAAAAATCTTTAAATTATTTATTTATTTTTACCACACCCTTTGATGGCAGGTTTGTTGCAATCAATCATCTATCTATCTATCTATCTATCTATCTATCTAAAGGCCCCATCTCACGCTTCAATGTGTCAGCGAACCGACCAACGATCCGACTTGACCTAGATCGCTAGAATGACATTCAATGATCGCTAGTGAAATGTCACATGTATAGATCTCGTTAACGACGCAGCATTGATTCCGCGACAAGCAAACGATAATTGGGGTCGTTATATCGCCTACGTCCTTTAGTTCTCAATAGGCGAGGTCGTTAACAACATCGTTATCGAGGTGTCACACACACCCATGCTGCAGGTTGGACGAACGCTCATCGTTTGGTTTAAGGTCCGGTTCACAAACCTCCCATCAACGATCTGCTCGATTATCGTTGATCGGATGTACATGTCACACTGAACGACGTTGTTACGCCGATGATAGAACGACTGAAAACCTGTGACTTTTCAACGATATCGTTAGCGATATCATAGTGTGTGAGACGGGGCCTTTAAACCTATGTCTCATCATTAGCTATCCCATCTATCTATCTATCTATCTATATCTATCCTGGAGTTTGGGACTATATAAAAGATCTTTGTAAAATCGCACTCTGTATACTGTCCGTGTGGTGTGTCTTTTTTTTCTTGCACCCATAGACTTGTATTGGTGAGTCATGTCCGAAATTAGCTGATAATAGCAACACGCTGCGATTCTTTTCTCAGTCTGATTGGAGCTGAGGAAACAATCGCAGATATGTGAGGAAATGTTTATTAACATTGATCCAGGTGCAGTGTTATTTTTTTCATCAGACTGCACGGATCAGTTTTAATCAGTATAAGAACACCTTAATAAATAGGCAAAATCTGGCAAAAATGCAAAAAAAATGTCAAAAATGCAAAAAATTTGTGCAGGAAAAACACTGCATAAAATAAGCCCATTTTCGTGTGACTTTTTCATGCTTTTTATGCTTTTTCATATTCATTTAGAAGGGTGAATAATCTTACAAAACACTGAAAGAATTGAGATGCTGCAGATAAGAAACTGCTTCAAATTTGCAAGGATAAAATAAGTTCAGTAATGTCATTCACTTTTCTTCATACAGTATTGTTTTATGGCAAAGATGTAAAGATGTGCAAGGAAAAAACAAGGGGAAAGCCATTAATGAATTATTAACAGTAGTGATGAGCGAACAGTAAAATGCTCGGGTGCTTGATGGCTCTGGTGGAGCATATCGAGATGCTCAGGTGCTCGACCCGAGCGCCAAGCCCAATGTTAACCTATGGAAAACCCGACTATTTTTACGGCGGCACCCCCGGCAGCCTGGATAAACCCTAAAAAAGTCACAAATGTATAAGAACAGTGCTCAAATGACATGGGAACAGCATGGAGAGACCCCTTTAAGCATTTCTGACTCCCAGATCACTGCTATGAACAATGTTGTCTGAGTATCACGCCACTCTTACAGACTCACAATAAACGTCCAAAAATTAAACCAAAATGGATTTTCCTGGGGAAATTGTTAAAGGCTCATACCACTTGTGAGACAGAGTTGGTGTATTATTATTTTTTTATTACATTAAATATTTTTTTTTTTTTAAATTGGGAGGTACTCCGATGCCCCTTTAAGAGACGTGGAGGAGGCATCATTAAATAATGTATGTTCCCATTATTTGGAAGTGGGTCTCTCATATTGTTTGAGCCTCCTTCCTCCACCATGCCGAGTGCCCAGACAAAACTGATCCCACAATTGGAAACTCTGAAGTGATGTTCACTTTTCCATTTATAGATTCGGGCCTCTCACCCGCTCGACTTCAAGAGGGACAAGAAGAGATTGTATGTAGCGATGCCCGAATATTGAGCAGCCACGGTCACACAAGGCAACAGTGGGAAAGTGTCACAAGAGGTGGACGATGGATGACACACAATTGCCAGAAAGTCAAGAGGAGGACCAGGGTGCGGAAGTGGAAGATGACGTGGTGGATGACTCAAGTAACTGACCCAATCTGGCAGGAGGACATGCAGAGCGAGGACAGCAGCGCACAGGGGAAGGTGTAGCACCCCAACAGGCAGGAAGAAGCAGTGTGGTGGCCACAGGGAACCGGTACCCGTAACACTAACATGATGGAAGTTGCCAGTACAACTGTTAGGTCTTCCCGAGTCTGCTGTTTTTTAAGGACTCTGCCGATAATTCCAAAAAGGCCATTTGCACCACCTGCCATGCCAGCATCAGCAGGGGTAGCAAAACCACCAGCTGACCACCACCAGAATGAACAGGCACATGGCAGCAAAGCACCCAACTTTGTGGTACGAACCCAGGGTCCATGAGCACTGTCTGCGGGTGACACCACTGCCTATTTACCAGCCTGTATACAGCTACATTAATCCTGAAAAGGAGTTTACCCACCATAGTCGGCTATATACCCTGCCTGTATACAGCTACAGTAATCCTGAAAAGGAGTTTACACACCAAAGTCTGCTATATGTCCTACCTCAGTGGCGTAACTTCATCGGCGTGGGCCCCAGTGCAGGATTCACTCCGGGGCCCCATAGGTGAGGAGCGTGTGGGGGGGCAGGTGCTGGTGAAAAATTTTGAGGAGCGGGGATTGGGGGGTGCTAATGAATAATTTTGAGGAGCTTTTGTGCTGGCGGGGGGGCTAGCGTGAGTACCTGCTCTCAGTCACTCTGCCGGCTTCTGCACAGAGGAGAGGAGGGGCGGGCACAGCTGCGGGAAGTAAGGCTTCTCTCACTTCCTGTCCTCCCTCCACTACTCATCCAACTCTATCGCGGTCGCGGTGGGTGGCTGGAAGCACGGGGCATGGGCCCGGTCTCAACCGCGGCAGTTATGCCACTGCCCTGCCTGTATTTAGCTACATTAATCCTGAAATTTTATTTTGATGAAGATAAATATTAGAAATCTGTACACCAGCCCCAGATGTGCTGACTGGTATACAGCCTCTTGTGGTACACTGTAGTGTGCTATATACCCTGCCTGTCTGTATACAGCTAAATTAATCCTCAGAAGGACTGTTGTTTTGATGGATAGATAGATATTAGAAGCCTGTACACCAGCTCCAGATGTGCTGACTGGTATACAGCCTCTTGTGGTACACTGTAGTGTGCTATATACCCTGCCTGCCTGTATACAGCTAAATTAATCCTAAAAAGGACTGTTGTTTTGATGGAGATAGATATTAGAAGCCTGTACACCAGCCCCAGATGTGCTTACTGCTATACAGGCTTTTGTGGTACACCGAAGCGTGCTATATTCCCTGCCTGCCTACCTGCCTGTATGCAGCTAGATTAGTCCTCAAAAGGACGATGGATTTTGTATCCCAGCGCCTACACTACCTAAAAGAGCCAAAATCTGTCCCTCACTCAGCAGCACCTCTCCCTACACTAGTTGACAATGTGGAACAGAGTGACGAACACAGCGCCGTCAGGTCAGACCTGATGACGCTGTGAGGCCAGCCAATCACTGTAATGCCACAACCAAAATGGCTGGGCATTACAGTGTGTAGCTGCTAATCCCTGCATGTGGGCTGGCTCTGTAAAGAGCGCCAACATGCAGGGAGGTCAACCTGAGCATGAGCCCAGTCATCGAGAGTACTGTGATGCTCGGGCGAGCACCGAGTACCGGTGAGCATTAACAGCATTGCAATTACAGGATTGCAAAATTACCAGCATTGGTAATTAACAGCATTGCAAAATTACCATACAAGCTATTTATTAACTCCTTTTCTTCTAAATAACGATACTGAACAAACAAAGCTAGCTAAAGTTATTCTATATTTTAGCAAGAGATTTAAAAAGAAAATAAAACAGATATTTTGGGTATCCATGTCTGGCCCTTACATGTAGAAGTTCTTCTTATGCATGCAAGGGCGCTGTCGTAATACTACAATAGTCTGGATGAGAGCAGTGCTATGCTTGGTATTGTAACTAAAGGTAATCTGTCATAAAAATGTTATACCACAAACTTTGTGATATGTTTTACAAATGCTTTAAAGATAACTAATCTATAATTTGATTGCAGAAATGTATTTTTCAGCAAATTGTTTTCAGCAATTTGAAATGTACCGTAAATGAGCATCAAGTGCTATGGGGGGACACTGCATCCCCTATTCTCACCCTTCTCCCTCCACCTGTCAGACTCACTAGTATCTCTCATTTTATTACCTACCTCTACTAATACTCTCTCAAAAGCGCTATTAGTGTCAAGAATGGGAGAACAGATCAACTCACTGGGTTTAGTGAAGTCATGAGGACCTTACTGTGTGTGCTTCCCCTGGATCTAACATGCTTATATGCACACTATGTGCTATTCTTTACATCCTTGACACAACAGCTATGTTAAAAAGACTTGGGTCAGGTCAAACATTAAACCCTGTTGCGTATGTCTCCATGCATTTAAATGTTTGTTCTTTTTACCAAAATAAAGGTCACACTTTATTCATATTATTGGATATCCAGACACTCCGACAAGCACCTCCCAACAACGCCATTATTCTCTTCACACCTGGAGCTAACAGTGTTTTGGAGAGATCTGTGACCTGTTAGTATAACAGAAGAGTAAAGTGGTAGAAAAGAATAGTGAGGGAGGTGAGGTTTGAGCCCTGTCGTACCCAAAGCAGTTGCAGCTCTTCTGTAAAAGATTTCAAAGTTGAATTGGCTAAACAATGGCAAAACTTTATTACAGCTGCATTCAATGAATTAGAATATCATCAAAAAGTTAATTTTTTCAGTAATTTAATACAAAAAGTGAAATGCATATATATGATAGAGTCGTTACAAACCGAGTGATCTATTTTAAGTGTTTATTTTTGTAAATGTTGATGATTATGGCTTACAGCCAGTGAAAACCCGACCATCATTATCTCAGAAAATTAAAGTAGGGAGGATGACGGTTAAAAACTTGCATGCACTGCCATATTCCACGAGACATCAAAGGATGAAAATAATATTGATTTATTAGTCAACATGGTTAGGGCTCCATGAAACATGGCAATATCATATTGCTTTGTCCTGAGGAAGGGGCCAGGGAGCCCTGAAACGCGTTGACTAATAGCTCATTATTATATTCACCCTTTGATAACTGATGGAATATGACAGTGCTTTTTTTAACCCTTTATCCTCCCTCCTCTATATGCACAACAATGGCGAATGCAGCAGCCATGATATGCTTTTATAGTGGTTGTGACTCTCTGTGAGCTCTGATACCCATTTAGATAATATTTTACCTCTCAGACCATTCATTTTCCTTCATCAACATTAACTGAGATAAACACTTGAAATAGATCACTCTGTTTTGTAGTGACTTATATATATAATATATGCGTTTCACTTTATGTATTGAATTATTGAAATAAATTAACTTTTTGATGCTATTCTAATTAATTGAGATGTACCTGTATGTGTTATCTTTTACCGAGATGTACAACAAATGCAACTGTAATTCATGTAAAGCAACGTTCAAGCGTTGTGCCTCCAAAGACTTTTGGATGATGTTATATTTGTTTCAGGTTGCTCATGGACTCCCGATATTTCACTGTTTGCATTTTTATGTGTTTATCTTTTCTAGGTTGTCCTAGAGACAGTGAGAAGTTCAAGATGCATGGGGACATGCACGTTTTTAAAGTGAGCGAATATACATACCCCAAACTTGTTGTATATGTGTCTTAAGGATATAGCAGAGCTGACGACTCCCTTATTGTGTTGTGCTCAGTTAATATCACCATTGCAGATAATGTACATGACCTAACTGCTTCAAACCATATGGTCCAGGGTACGTGACACAACATATTCTACTTAACATTACGGAAAATCCAGAATATATTAATGCACGTTCTGTTTAATGTATTGAAATTGTAATGTTCAGTTTACATAACACCTATTTACATTAATGATCTTTACTACTCTGTTTGGCAAATGATGCTCAACGTTTCTATAATATGTAATTACTGCTCCTGCATAATAAATGTGTCTATTACATCAAGAACATAGCTGGTAATGATATAAGGAATTGATTCCTTATTTATTCCATTGGTGTTTTATAGAATGCATTAATAGAATAAGAGGTGTGAAAATCTAAGAATACAGAAGTGCTGAAGAAAAAACTGAACAATTTTTGGATGTAATATAACAAAATGGCAGTTGAGGGGTTTGATTGGGCATGAAGGAATATAGCATTTGTCATTTATTTGTAGCTGTATGTGCTTCATTGCTGGATAAGACAATCACACTGATAACGGAGAAATGTTTTGTTACAAACTGCCTCGCTTAGGCCCCTTTCATATCAGCGCTTTTCGCTGATCGGGCCAGATGCGGCGGATTTACCGCATCTGCCACCTAACCGTCACACTTGCGGTTCACCTGCAGCAAGCCCCATGCAATTTGTATGGGGCTTGTGGCAGGTGCGGTATAGTTGCGGTTTCGGCACTGGGGCAGCTGCGGCCGCGAAAAAACTACGGTAAGCAGCGGTTTTGTCGCAGCCGCATCTGCAGCAAGTGCCGAAACCAGAACTATACCGCACTTGCCGCAAGCCCCATAGACATTGCATGGGGCTTGCCACAGGTGAACCGCAAGTGTGACGGTTAGGCGGCAGATGCAGTAAATCTGCCGCATCTACCGCGATCAGCGAAAAACGCTGATGTGAAAGGGGCCTTAAACAGCACTTTTCACTGATTTTGCTTTTATTTTATTTACGCTGTTCCTCAGAGAATTCCACTTTGTTATTTTTTTTATATATATTTTTTACAATTTTTAATCCACTATACTCCCGATATATGGGCCTTTTTATCTAGTGGTATTTTTATGGTCCTTTCAAAAGGGACATGGCTCACAGAATAATTATGTGGGGGGGGGCAGTAAACAGTGTAAATGGGAAAACAGACACTCTGCAAAATTACTCAATGAGTAACACCTGTGAAAGACCATAAAATTTGCCTTATTTCTCTAACCATATGAAGGACTTAAAGAGACAAAAACTGGAATGTCTCAGGAGTGCAGTGAGAATAAAATGAGATGAAAAATTGGTCAGCTTTGGAAGGCCCAATTTAAATTTTAATAGTCAAGTCTAATATTGTAAACTCTAGCGCCACCTATTGGTAGTAAAAATCCTAAATGTCAATATTGACTCTTTAACTATCCTCATCATATGACCAAGGATAGAAGCCAAATCATATTCAAGTATGTAAGGCATTTATCTCTCCTCATGTACTGACATGCCAGACCTGACAAGTCATCTCTCCATGTTATAGCTTATCAGTGATGGCGAACTCCAGGCCTCGAGTGCGCACATAGTGTGATTTTCAGGATTTCCTTAGAGTTTGACAGTTGGTAATTTGATTGCCAACTGTCAAATGCATGGAAATCCTGAAAACCTGGACTGGTGTGGCACTCGAGGCCTGGAGTTCGCCATCACTGGCTTAGATCAACAGTCAACACTGCAATGCAAAGAGCAGCATATCTTTGTCACACTTCTTTCTACCCTCGTAGATTAGATTACACCTGCACAGCAGTAAAAAGATTACTAAGTGCATATTTGGACCAAGTTAACAATGTTGTCTGTTGCACCAAGTTGACTGACATGAATCATGGCGCCAACACAAGAAATGTCAATTGAAACAAAGGAGAGGATTATCAAATTCTTAAAAGAGGGTAAGTCATCACGCAATGTTGCAAAAGATGTTGGTTGTTCACAGTCAGCTGTGTCTAAAATCTGGTCCAAATACAAACAACATGGGAAGGTTGTTAAAGGGAAACACATTGGTAGACCAAGGTACACATTAAAGCGTCAAGACCAGAAGCTTAAAGCAATATGTCTCCAAAACAGGAAATGCACAACAAAACAAATGAGGAACAAATGGAAGGAAACTGGAGTCAATGTCTGTGACAGAACTATAAGAAACTGCCTAAAAGAAATGAATTTACATACAGAAAAGCTAAACAAAAGCCAGCATTAACATCATTAACACCTAAACAGAAAAAAATAAGGTTACAATGGGCTAAGGGAAAGCAATCGTGGACTGTGGATGACTGGATGAAAGTCATATTCAGTGATGAATTGCGAATCTGCATTGGGCAAGGTGATGATACTGGAACTTTTGTTTGGTGTCGTTCCAATGAGATTTATACATATGAATGCCTGAAGAGAACATGCAAATTTCCACAGTCATTGATGATATGGGGCTGCATGTCAGGTAAAGGCACTGGGAGATGGCTGTCATTGCATCTTAAATAAATGCCCAAGTTTACATTGATATTTTAGACACTTTCCTTATCCCATCAATTGAAAGGATGTTTGGGGATGATGAAATAATTTATCAAGATGATAATGCATCCTGCCATAGAGAAAAAACTGTGAAAACATTCCTTGAAAGAAGACACATAAGGTCAATGTCATGGCCTGCAAAGAGTCCGGATTTCAACCAATTGAAAATCTTTGGTGGAAGTTGAAGAAAATGGTCCATGACAAGGCTCCAACCTGCAAAGCTGATCTGGCAACAGCAATCAGAGAAAGTTGGAGCCAGATTGATGATGAGCACTGTTTGTCACTCATTAAGTCCATGCTCAGAGACTGCAAGCTGATAAAAAAGCCAGAGGTGGTGCAACAAAATACTAGCAATGTATTTGAGTGTTATTTTGTTTGTTTGTTTGTCATGATTGCATAATTTTTACCTCAGAATTGAATGATTCCATAATTTATTCCCCTGCTTGGTCTACAAAAGTAACTGTTACTGGCTAGCATACTTTTATTTCAAGATTTCTTTTAGTGTTCAAGGCAGAGAGTTGCCATTTGAAATAACCTTAGTTTTGTGCCATGTCAGTGATCTGCTTATTTTTCTACAAAATTAAACTGAATGAGCATCCTCCAAGCCAGGTGACTCCAAAATTTTTGCCAGAGGTTGTATGTTGCAATAATTGTGCAACTTCTTCTTATATGACAGATGCTTACCTGACACTGTTATTAGCTTTTATATAAGAAAACTCTGCATATTCACTTAGCAACATTATTAAAAATGTGTCCATCTACATGTCTTCCTGGCATATCTGTCCCCCATCCTGGTGTATATGTTTCCCCATCCTACATTAAAAAAATACTCTACCCACACACACCCACCCTGTGGTGGCCTTTTCCACAACTTACACCTGCTGCTAACATCAGCATGCACACCGTGGTACATGAGGTCACTGCCATGCGCTCCCAGTCACAGGCATGCCGGCAGCATGTATAGCAAAACTGGGACACAACAGGTCTCTGAACAGCTATACACATCAGCTGAATGTGCGACCTAGGACGCACATCAACCTGAGGTAGGAGCTGAGGTTGGTGGGCTCCCTCTACCCCTCGGCCACTCAGTCTTTGTGACCGCGATCATTACGCTCCTTGTTGCATATACTGACAAGATTCTCTTTTACTACCCCTGCAATAAATGCTTGGTGCTCTGTGTGTATTGTGTATGCAGCTACTCAAGTGAGATTTTTAGGAAACTAGGGAATGTGTGTAGCAAAGTACAAAGCATGTCTCTGCCTCTGGATTGGGTTGAAATGTGATGTATGTTTACTGAAGCTGAAAGATAAGAGGACTCCCATTCCAACACTTTATGTCTGGTGCTGCCTAATTAAGTTTATTTTGAGGTAGTTGAAGAGGCTTATTCACCTTTAAAGGTGAGAAAGAGTCATAACATGGCTTCAATTCTTCTATAATAATATGCTATGTTAACAGAAGAAGGCAATGTGTGCAGCCAAACAGTAAAGTGAATGTATGTCCTGTGCCAACCATTTTACCCAATAGATGAGGATCTTAAAGGGAACCTGTCAAGTCGTTCTACCCTTCTACCTCCATTCTCTCCTCCTTGCCGGCATTTAGCATGCTCCGATGGGTGTCCTTGTTCTTTGTTTTGTGATGTCTCCTCTTTTTGAACTTACCACCCCTCTTGCTGCGAAGATATACCAGACGGGATTGTCATATCCGGCCCCGTGCATTGTGGGGCTGATCACATGCTTGGCCCGACTGCGGCGCATGCGCAGTGCACATATTGAAGCCAGCCTGGTGCATTCTGCGGGTTTATGATGTGTATGGCTCGGCTTCAATATGCGCACTGCACATGAGCACGTGATCAGCCCCACAATGTACTGGGCCGGATATGATGACGTTCAGGCCCGGGGTATCATCGCAACAAAAAAGAGCAGGCAAAACATAAAGAGCAAGGATGTCCAGCAGGGTGTGCTGAATGCAGACGAGGAGGGGAGAATGGAGCCCCAGAGCCCTCCTTTCCAGTCTCCAGATTAAGACTCTATGTAAGTTTATAACTCATTTTTCTCAATTTTTATACGGCACTTTAAAAAGAGAGAGGGATGGTTAGGGATCAGCTAGCAAGGTGCAGGGAAAGGTAGTGATAGGCTAGATGGGTAAAACAACATGACAGGTTCCCTTTAAAGTGAACCTGTCAGCAGTTTTTTAGCATATAAGCCTCCACCAGTAAGGCCTTTATATATACAGTATTCTGAAATGCTGTGTATAAGTTCCCAAGCTGATCTGTATAATTAAAAAAACACATTTATTATACTTATCTGAGAGGCGATCAGGTCCAATGGATGTCACTGATCTAGGTCTGGCGCCTCCTTCCTTCTTATGATCACATCCTCCTCCTCTGTTTCCTGTGGGTGACCCTTTGTCACCCATACACAGTCTCCTCTATTACACTCCTGTGTACATGCATTTTTCTCTGCCCTGCTGAGGGCAGAGCAAAATACTGTAATGCACAGGTGCGGGGAAAAGTCAAAGAACGCCCATGATGCATACTTTGTTGGTGATAGCTTTAAGGCGCCTCCTGTATAGAGAAACTAGTCGCATCCATTGCTCAGGTGGGATTTTAGCCACTTCTTCCATGTAAACACTCTTCAAATCCTGTAGGTTCTGTGGGCTCCTTCTATGAACTCCCAGCTTTAGTTCCTTTCACAAATTTTCTATCAGATTCAGATCAGGAGATTGGCTGGAACATTCTAGCAGTTTTATATTTTTATTATTAAACCAATTGAGAGTGTCCTTGGCTGTCTGTTTGGGATTATTATCTTTTTGAAATTTTCACCCTCTTTCACATTCATCATCCTGGTACATGGTAGCAGATTTGTCCATTCATCATTCTTTCAAGTAAATGAAGTTTTCTAGTGCTGTATACTAAAAAAAACAGCCCCACACCATGATATTCCCACCTCCAAACTTTGCTGTTGGTATGGTGTTTTGGGGGTGACAAGCTGTGTCTCTCATATTGGTCTGATCTGACCAGACTTGTCTAAATGTTGTTGAGCAAACTTTAAACACACTTGAACATGTGATTTTGTGCAAAGGTGGGGAGAAGGAAGCTGGTGACGATTGGATGCGAGGCTTGTGTGTCACAACAATTTCACATGAGCACCGAGGCGCAGGAGGGTAGTACTGCGTTTATTATTTTACATGAGGGAAACACGTCGATCTAGAAGGGATTGTCCTAGAAGTGGACAACTCCTTTAAGCAAAAAGTTAGCCTAAAACTACTCTTCCCTATTTATATGATGATTGCTATGCTGACACTGCCAAAATTAAAAAAAAAAAAAAGAAGCTATTTGGAAAATGTTGGCAAGTGGATTGATTCCAAACTACAGCCGTTAGTGGCTAGTCTTCCATCCTTCATCAAAGACACTAACGAATTCTTAAAAAAGGTAGACTCCCTTCAGATTGAAGATGATGCGATTCTGACTACTTGTGATGTAGAATCTCTATACACGAGCATCAGACATGCGGATGGCCTGAGAGCCACCAAATATTTCCTGGAGATGTCGGTGCTGCCGGCCGACATTGCCTCTCTTGTCATGGAGCTCTTGGAATTCAGCCTTACCCACAACTTCTTTGTGTTTAAGGGGTCCTTTTTCCTACAGCTCCAGGGAACAGCGATGGGGGCGTCTTATGCGCCCTCATATGCTAATCTGTTCCTGGGGCTGTGGGAAAGGGACCTCTTCATGTCGGATCGGCTGCCGTCGATGTGCCGTGTCAATTTGTGGGCACGGTACATCGACGACATCTTTTTGATCTGGCATGGCTCGGAATTTGAACTTCACACTTTGATTGACTCATTGAATATCAATGATGTCAATATTAAGATTACTTATCATATGGATAAAAATAGGGCTGACTTCCTCGATGTTTCCGTGGTGAGGGGGGAGGGTGGCCGGCTGTGCACCGACATCTTCAGGAAACCTACTTCCTCTAATGCCCTTCTCCATGCCTCTTCGTCCCATCCCACGTATATGATACGTGCGGTCCCGGTGGGCCAGTTCCTCCGACTTAGGAGGATCTGCTCCACCGAGACCGACTATGCACTTCGTGCCGAGGAGTTGAAATTGCGATTCCTGGCGCGGGGTTACAGCCATCGTGCTGTCAAGTTTGCCGTTAATCGAGCCAAACATGCCACACGAAACGATCTTCTTTATAACACAAGACCTAGGGCACGAGATGGTCACGTACGATTCGTGACAACATACCATGGTCAATTTAATCAGATGAGGAAATGCTTGGATAAAGCTTGGCCAATACTACTCAGTGATAGTACTTTATCAAAAATTTTACCATCAAGACCTATGGTCGCAGTAAGACGATCTCGAAATCTACGTGACCATCTGGTGCCTAGTCACTACACAAAAAATGCTCGCACTACGTTTTTAGACTATATTCCTCGGACCCTTGGTTGCAGTCCTTGTGGTAGATGTGTCTCATGCCCAAATATAGAGAGAACAGATACTTTCTCAAATGCGGCGGGCACCAAAATCTACCACATTTGGAAAAAGATCTCGTGTGTAACTACAGGGGTTATCTATTATGCTACCTGCCCCTGTCCAAAAATATATGTAGGTTTAACCACACGAGCTCTTAAGATCCGTGTGCGGGAGCATGTTTTGGGTATCGAGGCGGCAAAAGGTTGTGAAGATCTGAGGACCTTAAAAACATTACCAAGGCATTTTTTTGAATGCCACCAATCTCGCGGTGACCTCTTAAAAGTGAGGGGGATCGATTCTGTAGACTTGGGGATTCGTGGTGGGCCACTAGCCAAACGAGTTGCCATGCTAGAAACAAAGTGGATCTGGTTACTCGGTACACTGAGACCCAATGGGTTAAATGAGAATATTAGCTATGCTCCATATCTTTGATCTGTTTTGTTCTGTTTCGCTATTATATAATTGTAGACTGACTATGTCTTTTTAATTATTCTTTTTATACAGGCATGCCGGACTATTGTTGAATCGTTGTGGATTTGAACTTTATCTGCTATTTTTCAAACTATGGACTTGTTTATCTGTGCTTGTGTTGCATTTATATTGTGATAATGTGATTTCTACTGTTATATATATGTATATATACTTTAATGAATAGACATGCATGTCACATGATATAATATTATGTTTTGTATGCTGTAAAACTACTTTCTAAATAACAGCTATATTTTTCTAACTTGTGACAATTGCATAGACCCTATATATATATAAATGTTGCACTGGTTGTTCTATAAAGGGTGTATTTTACAAGCCCCATATGGCTACAGAGCATCGCTCTGTGCCAGGAGCGCAATGCTCTGTGCAAAGCACTCGCCCAGACAGTGTAAACAATCCTATCATGTGACTAGCTATGACGCGCGGCCCCGTTGCTGTGGGAACGGTGAAGCGGTCGGACGCGTCGGCTTCTGAGTCGCTGGCTGCGAGCGCGCGCTCTATGCGCGCTCGCGCCTAGCGACTACGTGCTGACGTTTCCGCTTCCTGCCTCCACTGCTGCGGTCGCGCGTCAGCACAACAGCTGATCACGATGATTACAATGCCGGCCGGCATTTTTAAAGCCTCATTCTCCCTGAAACCAATGCCCCCTGACGAAGGATACGAAATGGCCATCGGGGTGTGTGTCTCCTGGCTGTGAACTCCTCTCTGGTGAGATAGCCATACTATTACATTCATGTGTGATGCTACTTGATATTGGCAAATTTTTCTGACATGCTGCATCCAGTGCTTCTCTGATCCAAATCCTGGGTCAAAACTCACTATGGGCAACATTGCATCAAACATCAGTACTATCTAATGTTATAGACTTTAAATAATCTGGATGTTAAGGATGGTTAGCTTTCCTGTATCGAATTAGTCTAAACCGCATTAAAAGTTGTAAGAACAAGTATAAGCACTTGCACTTTAATATTTGTCAGCTACCAGTTATTGGGTATTATTCCTGTAGCATATTTGACTCTTTTTTTATACTATTGTACTGTATTGCGGTGATATTCTTTTTGGTCAGTAAGGTCCTACCTGCATGTCAGTTTCTGCTGTATTATTATTACTATTACAAAATTTATACTCTATGCATCAGCACTTAAAACAGGAGACACCTCATTTGGGTTGTCCTCTCCTTATGTGTATGTCCCTCCTTGTACATTTTCTGCTTAATAAACTGTTTGATATTCAGATGTTGGTCGCTTGAATTATTGGTATTCCACTGCCAAAATTAGTTAACCCAAAATGAATTTTCCTATTCAAAATGTATCAGTTTATTTAACTCTTTTCTTGAAATAAAAATGTTCTTCAATGCTTCTCTTATCATAGGCAGTATAAGTTACATTCATTGTTCAAAAATAGGAAACAAATTGTATCATTAACAGTGCAAATAAAGTATACCGCAGAAGACAGATATAAGTGAAGGCAGCTAATGGAGCATAAAATCATTTGCTACACAGCAATTACAGTATAGAATAGGTTGCTTGATTAGTTTCCAAATCACATATATTCCTACACTCAAAAGAAAAAAGATGGTTACTAAGCCTGTCAATGAAATGCTGGCACTATTATTCAGAGATATTTAAACATTGTGCATCCCCAACAATCAAGGGTTTTATTATTTAGTAAAACAGAGAGAGGTTTACTAAGCAAAGCATGGCATTGGCAAATTGTTTACACCAAATATGTGGAGAACATGACATGCACAAAATTTAATATAAATTTTAGATACTTTTTACATTCTATTTGTTAGTTTTCAAAAGTCCATAAAAGAGAGGCGTAGATAAGAGGAGTCAGGCTATATAAATTAACAATGTGGCTCAAATTCATTAAGATCAGCACTGTTCACAACAGTTTTGATGAGGGGTGTATTGGAGGCAGATGTAGCCTATACAATACGGCCCCCTTCACATGTGCATTTAAAAAACTTGTGTGTAAAATCAATACCGGTATTATCACTGCTTTCCATCCATATGCCATAAAGGTGTCATCTGTGTGCCATCCATATTTTTCTGGTCTGGCTATGGAAAACGTTATTACAAAGCTTTTCCAATACTTTAGATGGCACATGGATAACACATGAATCCCTTCCGTGTGCTGTTCATGTTTTTCACAGATCCATAGACATCTATTGGCCCTTGTAAATCCATGATGAGGAAAATAAATAGTGAGGTCTCTGTGTGGCTCATATGGACACAAAGTCTGTGTGAATGCGACATGTGAGCAGCCCCATAGTTTATATTGGGTATGTATAGCATCCATGAAAAAATGGATGCCACATGTGCCAGAAACATGAACATGTGAAGGAGGCCTAAACACATAAGTGAAAATTAGGTATCATTAATGTGCTATCAGTGTGCTTCATCAGTGTACTATTGATGTATCATCAGTGTGCCATCTGTGTTTTCCTGATATGAATAATAAAATTACAAAGTGTCTTCTGTATTTTGCCATTTTAAACATATACAACACATGGATGACATATGGAAAGCCCTGCAGTCGGCTGGTGTCACTGGAGGGAATTTGAGGAAAATAAAATGCACAGATCACTAAAATCAATTAAATTAGGCTAGGGTCACACTTAGAAGGCTCATTGCGATTACTGCATCCAGATCCGGATGCGGTAATCACAGGAGCCTTCAGACACATTTTTTGTTCACAATGTGTCTTTAAACCCGGATCCGGTAACCAGATTGCTCAGAATCTGCAATCCGGTTGCCGGAAGCTTTGTTCATCCCTGCTGCCGCACTCACTAATGCATTTGTAGTTCTAATAGAATGACTTAGCATTGATTGCAGCTGACGTTTTGTTACATTGTATAATGTTTCAGTGTGCACCATGAGTGCCACAGTCTTTTCTTGATATAAATCCACATACTGATCAAATGATTACAAGTATTAAAAAATACTTGTATGTGTTCCTAGTTTAAACACATAGAACTTACATAATCCACCTGTCTCCTCGCTATTCCTCCACTTCCTACCCTGCAAATCCCTCCACTGGCTCCCAATTCCCCAGCATATCCAATTTAAACTACTAACATTGACTTACAAAGCCATCACAATCTGTCCCCCCCATTTATCTCTGAACTAAACTCTCAATATCATCCAACTTGTAATCTTCGATCCTCCCAAGACCTTCTTCTTCTCGCCACACTTGTACGTTCCTCATCTAACTGCCTGCAAGACTTCGCCCCAGCATCCCCCATCCTCTGAAACTCTGCACCCCAACATGTCTGGCTATCCCCTACACATGGAACTTAAAAACTCATCTTTTCAGAACAGCCTACAGCCTGGAATGAGCACGGTGCCACCTCACCACCACTGGACCTGGTGCTCCACCACTACCAGAGCAGACCAAACCTACTGTTTCCCTCCCCATTGCCCTTTACAATGTAAGCCCACAAGGGCAGGGTCCTCTCTCCCCTCTGTACCAGTCTGTCACTGTTAGTTTGTTCATTGTATTGTTAACTTGTCTTTATGTAACCTTTTCTGATGTACAGCACCATGGAATCAATGGTGCTCTTTAGATAAATAATAATAATATTTAAAAGTTGTTTCAATCCCCCAATTTTTGGGGTTATTCCAGAAGCTCTACTATGTTGGCACACAATTTGTACTTTTTGTGAAGGAAGTTGGTTGACGGATTCATTTTAATAGCTAAGCCAGCCCCCTTTTCTGCAACTGTAGAGGGATTGGGAGAAAAGGGGTATGGATTAGCTATGCAGACGAGCTAGTGAGTTAGCCCCCTCCACATACAGTCACACTGACACAGAAGGGCCATTCTGAATGCAAACCAGAAGAGAAGCTGCCATGACCTCACATCATTATTAAATAAATAGTTAAATTTACACGGTTATGATATTATATATATATATATTATATATATATAATATTACATGTTGAGGATATCTAACCATTATTATTTTTCTAGCTGCACAATCTTTTAAAAAACACAGCCATGTTTTTTTTATGACATTTCTCTTTAACCTTCATGTCAACATGAATTCTAGAAGAAGTTCTAGTAAAGACTAATGGACTCAGAAGCAGAATTACATGTCAGTGATCATAACAAACTGCTGCTGCTGATTCTGTGTAAAGTGAATGTGACTCGTTGTTTTGATGCAGATGATAATAGATTGAAATCACTGTAAACAAAGCAAACGTGATATTGAGTTAGACTGCCTGGTTTCATTGTCACAGCGAGTGACATAAAAGAGCTAATGTATATCTTAATATAGTTATGATATAATGAAAAAAAAAATCATTTTCTAATCTTTTACTGTGGGCAATCAAATCAGAAAAATTTCAGATGGGAAGTTAAGTTTCATATAACAAGATGATATTCGACTGTTAGAGACTTTAAACAGAACCTGTCACCTCATAACAAGTTGAGGTAAATATCTTGTAAAAAATCCCTGGACTCCTCTGATTCTGCTGCTCATTTCTGTTTCGAGGTGTGACACTCTATTGCAGAGATATTCATTTTTTTTCTTTTGCAGCGCGTTATGTGAAAGCTCTGCTTGTAGTACAACTGGATATTTCTTCAGACTCTTCTCTGAGGTGTTCACTCTCATCCATACCAAATTCTGCCAATCACAACTCAACAGCGTCTGAAACTAGTAGACTGCTAGATTAGCTGACAAACTGTAATTGGCAGTGTGTAGGAAGGAGGGGTGACAGCACTCACCCCCAGGGAAAACTGTCAAAAAATTCCCATGTGGACTGCAAAGCAGAGATTTCACATAGATCACTCCAGAAAAAACAAACATGAAGATCTCTGTAATGGATTAATGTAGCACAAAACACAAAAGGATGGCAGAAATGTGGAGCTTAGAGTTTTTTCAAGGTTTCTAACTCAATTTTTTAATATAGGACAGGTCATCTTTAAGTCTCTTTGACAATGGCCAGTCAGCAACCCCTTTCAACTTTGCTTAGATAAGCAGCTATTGGAAATTACCGCAGCCCATCAACTCATTGGCTCCCAAAATATGTTTGATTTAAAATAACAAGGTTGCTGTCTCAGAAATGTTCAGCTGACTTTAAGTGTGCACAGCATGCATGATACAACTCAAAGGAAACTAGTATCACTGACAGGACAGTGCGGTAGAATCTTAATTTATATGGCAGGGTTCTGAAACTTTAAAAAAAAGTGAAATTCTTCATGAAGTGAAACATAATCAAAATGTATAACTTATGCCGAGTATAAATACTCATAACTAAAAAAAAAACTGTTACATTTAGAGATGAAAGTTCTGCTCATATAAGAAAGGAAACTAAACGTAGCTGAAGTGCGGCTCTCCACTGTCTCACCATTATGACACTCTGTGAGGCTTTTAATTAAGTTGCCTTTTTACACATCATTTTCATTTACAAGTTATTAATTTCTAACAACTGTTGTATTGTATATGCTTCATTTAACAAATAACAGAATTATATTGTGACTTGCACGATAACTAGCGCAATGGTTCAAATACTTTTCGCTGTGAGAATAGAAAGTTATTGCAGTTCTAACATACTTAAAAGTTTGGCCACTTTATCTTTGCTTTAAAGATGTGTTTGGGGACATGGTTTTGTGTACATTTACTATCATAACAATAATAAATGAATCTTTGATGTCAGCTCGCCTTTATCCTCCTTTATTCCGACCTTTGCTCTGGCTGGAGTGCTGGCAACAGAGACAAGACAAAGTGTTCAGCGGTGTATAAAAGGTAATGGTGCAGAGATATGATGCATAAAATTTCACATTTATTTGACAAAATTAAACACAGTGGAATATGGTCAGATAGTCCATAGAAAAAAGCCTCGGGGGCTAGGAACAAACTGACGCGTTTTGCATGTTAGCTTTAATCATGGTGTTCCTTTGCTATCATAAGAGTATGGCCTTGTTCACACGCATCAGCTTTTTTGACCATCTCTGCTTTTTTGGACTGTTAAAAAAAACGCAGGTGCGTTAACGCAGGGTGCATTTGAGTGTACATGCGTTTTTTTAGCTCCACTTGCGTTTTTTTCCCCCAGTCCAAAAAACGCTGCATGCAGCGTTTTTTGGTGTGCTGGAAAAAAACACAGGGGTTGCTCCCAAAAACGCATGCGTTTTTTTAACATGGGGCCCTATGGGAAACGCATGCGTTAAGCAGGACACATAAAGGCACCCTGCGTTAACGCTAGCGTTTTTGCCTGCGTTTTTGAAGAAAAAATGACAAAGTCCAAAAAGGATTCTAATCCTTTCAGACACACAAGGGACACTTTTTTGGCACTCTTAAAAAAACACATTGGTTTAGGAGTGCTAAAAAAAACGCAAATTGTGTGTGAACATGGCCTATGACATTGTTAGAGCAGCCTTCTTCCAATTGCAAAGGTCTCCAGTCCATAAAATGGATAGAAGAGGAACATGTAACCAATAGGAAAGCATTTCTCCTATGTGGAGTATTTGTAAATTAGTCTAGCTTATGGAAAAGTTTGGTCACAAGCTGTTGTGCAGTCTGCAGGGAAAATCTGCACTAACAAGTACATAAGAACAACTTGTCATATTTAAATAATCTTAAATGTACACAAATTCATATCCCCAATAAATCTGTTAAAGTAAATACAATGTAGCAAGTTAACTGCACACATTTATGGAGGAAAAAAATTGTCCCCAGAGGTGGATAACCTCTTTTAGAATTATTCTTCACAATAAGTAGCCTTAGGGTAATACTTCTTATGTGCAACTTCATAGTGTTACATATCCCTCACCCCTTGTATCTAATAAGTCATTGCCTAGGCAATAAGCTGATATAGCCCACAATCTCTACATCTACACCATTAACAGAATACATAATGTACATTTTTATTTCTGTTTAAAAATACTACAATCAGCACACAAAAAGTTAAATGAGCACTTTCATTCTCAGGCTTCTCTGTTGTAAATTTAACGCCTCTGCCACGAATTCTAACTTTCTAGCACTTATTATAGCACTTGCATAGTTGAAGCAGATTATGTAAGTAATGTATGTGTGTGTGTTATATATATATATATATACAGTACAGACCAACAGTTTGGACACACCTTCTCATTCAAAGAGTTTTCTGTATTTTTATGACTATGAAAATTGTAGATTCACACTGAAGGCATCAAAACTATGAATTAACACATGTGGAAAAAAAAAAGTGTGAAACAACTGAAAATATGTCTTATATTCTAGGTTCTTCAAAGTAGTCACCTTTGCTTTGAGTTACTGCTTTGCACACTCTTGGCATTCTCTTGGTGAGCTTCAAGAGGTAGTCACCGGAAATTTGTTTTCACTTCACAGGTGTGCACTGTCAGGTTTAATAAGTGGGATTTCTTGCCTTACAAATGGGGTTGGGACCATCAGTTGTGTTGTGCAGAAGTCTGGTGGATTCACAGCTGATAGTCCTACTGAATAGACTGTTAGCTGCTTTTTTCTTGCCATAATACAAATTCTAAGTAAAGAAAAACGAGTGGCCATCATTACTTTAAGAAATGAAGGTCAGTCAGTCCGAAAAATTGCGAAAACTTTGAAAGTGTCCCCAAGTACAGTTGCAAACACCATTAAGCGCTACAAAAAAACTGGCTCACAAGAGGACTGTCCCAGGAAAGGAAGACCAAGAGTCACCTCTGCTGCGGAGGATAAGTTCATCCAAGTCACCAGCTTCAGAAATCGCAGGTTAACAGCAGCTCAGATTAGAGACCAGGTCAATCCCACACAGAGTTCTAGCAGCAGACACATATCTACAACAACTGTTAAGAGGAGACTCTGTTCAGCAGGCCTTCATGGAAAAATAGCTGATAGGAAACCACTGCTAAGGACAGGCAACAAGCAGAAGATACTTGTTTTGG
Organism: Allobates femoralis; assembly: GCA_033576535.1. Lineage (NCBI taxonomy): Eukaryota > Metazoa > Chordata > Amphibia > Anura > Aromobatidae > Allobates > Allobates femoralis. The sequence goes on from JARQOC010000002.1 coordinate 542,017,902, forward strand.
CTAAAGAACACAAGGAATGGACATTAGACCAGTGGATATCTGTGCTTTGATCTGATGAGTCCAAATTTGAGATCTGTGGTTCCAACCACCGTGTCTTTGTGCGACGCAGAAAAGGTGAACGGATGGACTCTACATGAATGGTTCCCACCGTGAAGCATGGAGGAGGAGGTGTGATGGTGTGGGGGTGCTTTGCTGGTGATACTGTTAGTGATTTATTTAAAATTGAAGGCATACTGAACCAGCATGGCTACCACAGCATCTTGCAGCGGCATGCTATTCCATCCAGTTTGCATTTAGTTGGACCATTATTTATTTTTCAACAGGACAATGACCCCAAACACACCTCCAGGTAAGGGCTATTTGACCAAGAAGGAGAGTGATTGGGTGCTACATCAGATGACCTGGCCTTCACAGTCACCAGACCTGGACCCAATCGAGATGGTTTGGAGTGAGCTGGACTGCAGAGTGAAGGCAAAAGGGCCAACAAGTGCTAAGCATCTCTGGGAACTCCTTCAAGACCATTTCCGGTGACTACCTCTTGAAGCTCATCAAGAGAATGCCAAGAGTATGCACAGCAGTAATCAAAGCAAAAGGTGGCTACTTTGAAGAACCTAGAATATAAGACATATTTTCAATTGTTTCACACTTTTTTGTTAAGTAAATAATTCCACGTGTTAACTCATAGTTTTGATGCCTTCAGTGTGAATCTACAATTTTCATAGTCATGAAAATAAAGAAAACTCTTTGAATGAGAAGGTGTGTCCAAACTTTTGGTCTGTACTGTATATATTGTATAGACAGGGCGGGACATTTATATGGAGGCACCTAAATAAAATGGGAATGGTTGGTGATATCAACTTCCTCTTTTGTGGCACATTAGTACATGGGAGGGGGAAACTTTTCTGGATCGGTGGTGACCATGGCAGCCATTTTTAAGTCAGCCATTTTGGATCCAAATTTATTTTTTTTCAATGGGAAAAGGGTCATGTGCACATCAAACCTATTGAAAATTTAATGAGAAAAACAATGGTGTGTTTAGTTTTAATGTAACTTTATTTTTTCACGAGTTGTTTACAAGTTTATGACCACTTATAAAATGTGTTCAATATGCTGCCCTTTGTGTTGGCTTGTCAATGCTACCCTCTTCTCCCACTCTTGACACACTGATAGTAACACTGCAGAAGAATTGCTAGCACAGGCTACAGTATCTGTTGTTTTAGATGTTGCACATCTCGTATCTTCACAGCATAGACAATTGCCTTCAGATGAGTGATGAAGCAAACTTTTTAGTGAATGGTGAAGTTAACAAACAAAACCACCGTTATTGGTCTGACACTAACCCACAGTGGATAGATCCCTCCAAGACTGTTGGAACACAAAAATTGATGCTATGGTGTGGTATATGGGGTACAAAGATAGTGGGGACATTCTTCAGCAATGGAAACCTCAATGCCACTGGATATCTGAATCATGTGGCAATTTCACATTTGAGGCAAAAACCTCTTGGCATCCTATGGGCCCTATATTATATTGAATGAAGTGGAAACATGCAGTTCTAGTGATAGCAGGGTTACCATCACACCTCCATTGAGGATCAGATTATTAAAGCCACAAGGATCCCTAGAAGTCAAGCACTCCAATACAGAGAAAAAAAAAAAAACCATCGTATTCCTCTGGTTGTGACCTACAACCCACAACTTGAGGTAATAAGGAAAACTGCCAGGAAACGTCACCATATCCTACACAAGGATGACCGACAAAAAATAATATTCAAAGACCCTCCCTTGCTATGCTACAGGCTACCTCCAATTTAAGAAACATCATGGTCCGAAGTACGATGCCCTCAGATATACCAGAAGAATTTATCCATGCAATGTGAAGAGCTGCAAGACCTGTGCCCACCTAGAGACCTGAGACAGGATTCAGATCCCTAACTCACAACAGGATTATAAGATTCCTGAGACATTCACATGCTCGTCTTCCAATGTTGTGTATTTAATTATGTGCACTATATGTCCCATGGGAACTTTTTATGTTGGGGAGACTGGACAACGACTAAGAGTAAGGATGAAATCTCATCGTTACACACAAAAATATCCATTTATCAGTGGCCAAACATTTTTTCTAGTCAAGGACATAACATAGAAAATATGAAAGTTGCAATTTTGAGAGGTAATTTCAAATCACAAAAGCATCGAAAGGTCTGTGAATCCAAATTCATTAGAACTTTCGATTGTATCCAGAAAGGACTATACCTAATGGCCACTTTACACGCGGCTACATTTCTAGCTTATCCACAGGTAACTTACTGGCTGCAGTGAAATCATGGAGACATTATTACATTTGTACACAGCAACAAGATAGAACCATGTCTCCATGATTTCACTGCAGCCAGTAAGTTACCTGTGGATAAGCTAGAAATGTAGCCGCGTGTAAAGTGGCCATAACTGATGGATTTATGGTTCATTATAACATCTGAAGAATGTTGTTCAAAGACACTGAAGTCTTAAGACACCCAGTTTTCATATAAATTAGAGTCATGAAAACTTTGACATCTCTAATCCTGGCTGATTGATGATCCTCTCCAGGCTTTGTTTTATTTAGTTAAATGCCCATTCATTACACCTTGCATCTGCTCTAGTTGTTCATGTATATATTTTGAGTTTCTTTCAATATTTTGTTTTCCCTGATGAAGGGACCTGAGACGTCCCGAAAGCTTGTCTTGTAACATCATTTGTTTTATTTTTGTTAGCCATTGCAAGGTATCACAACTACAAGATTGTTATCTTATTTCTCCCACTGAGAACAATCAACAAGTACTTCTGATCACTTTCCAATCTTCGTTTTATCAAATCAGAGGTTGCCAGAAAGATAATTAGAGGACTCTGGTCCACCTAATTCTGGGTCATCTTTATAGTTTGAGGTAATAGTGCACACAAATTTAGATTCATATTTACACCAACTGGAAGAAAACATCTGGAACACACTAAAATATAAAGTGGTAGGACGCATAGTAACAAACCCAAGGTATCTATTTGTGATCAATCGAGAAAAATCAAAACAGCATCCTATCAGGTGAAAAATAAGCATATTCTTAATTCCATCATGAAGGAGCAGCAATATTTAAACCTGCAAAGAAGGTCTTTACCAAGCAGAAATAAATAGTTCATACAGAGAATATCATATGTATCATAAGTCTTTATATAGTTATCCTAATCTATGAACAACCAACATACTTGGCTCCTAATTTAAAGAGAATTTTTCAGCAGGTGTTTTCTATGTAATCTGAAGACAGAAGAAGAAAGGGATTTAAACACAGAATTCAGTGATATGTCATTTATTAAGCTGTTTACTTACAGTGAAGGTTTTATCACCAGGACATTATAATTGCTGTAACTAGATACCTCATGACGTTTTCTGACCCTGCCTCCTCCTCTAATAAGCATCTACATGTACACAGAAAGCTGTTTTGTGGGCTGAGTTAGCTTTCTGAGATCTGTTTTATGCTACATCTTAGAACTCTGATTGTGTCAGAACTGCTGCACCCTGTAAACTGCATGACACATGGTTGGAATCAGGGTCTCTTTTCATGCACAATGCTGTTGTCAGATGAAGTAGTACAGTGTGCAAATTAATTGGAACAAAGCATTTTTGTAAGTAAAATCGTAAATTGGGGTTACCAGTCAGTGATTCAAACCAGTTTTAACTGCTTTGAACAGGTGTGAGTGTACAACCTTGAGTAACAAAATGTGGTTTGGCAGGTTTTAGTCAGAAAATAACAGCTAGCTGCCCCCTCAGCTTCAGTCGAGAGCTTGTTTCTGTGGGGAGTGGTTTAGTGTACTTTTCCTCTCAGTGTGATTCGTGCCTGTAAAAATGGATGTTACTCCACGGAAGAGGTCTAGAATTATTACTCTTAATGAACGTACAAGTCTGACTGTAAGAGACATCACTTCCACCATTGGTATTGGAAAATCTGCCGTTTCAAGAATAATTCGCACACACAATGAAACTGGACCGTTTTCTCCAAAACAAAAAGGGAAATGTGAAGAAAAAGGAAATGACACCAAGAACTAATAAAACACTTATCAGAAATAGTAAAATTAATGCAAGAAAAACAAGTAAAGACTTGCTTTGGCCCAATTAATTTGCACTGCACAGTACAACCCTGGTGACAGATTCCCTCTGATTGGTTAAGGACACACATATTAAGATGGATTGAAGTAAGTTTTATAAAAGTTGACATAGGGTAGAACAAACTTTGAGACACAGGCTGTTGGATAAGATTAGTAGCAAAACATTGAAAATATTGGGAAGCTGTGATCTAGAGAGAGACAAGGTTATGCATGAACCATTTTACCAAAAACGTTTTCCTTCTGAACCCAAGTATCGACCAGACTGTATCAATAATAGAAAGTAACCTCATTTGGAATACACTGTTCATAGACAGAACACCCTGAAGCTAGAAAAGGTACAAAGAAGAGCCACAAAAGGGAAGATGATCTTAGTCATGAGGAAAAATTAAGACTTTCAAGTATTTAGTCTTGAGAAGAGATGTCTAAGGGAGAATATGAATACCTTGTACAACTACATAAATGGCCCACACAAAAAGTATGATCAAAATAAGTTTCATGTAAAAAACCCCCAAAAGTAAAGGAGGCACTTCACCCTGGTGCAGGAAGAAAGGTTCAATCTCCAGACTAGACGAGACTTCTTCACCATAAGAGCTATTCATCTATGGAATCATTTACCTCAGGATTTTGACAGAGAGGAAACAGTTGATGGTTTTAAAGAGGCTCAGATGCTTTATTAGATGATAATAAATAATTGTATAAATGTTTTGGATCAGGAGGGAAAGATTATCTTCATTGGGATTGGGTCATGCACTATGGTTATACAAATGCCTAATCTCTGTTACTTCCCATTCAGTGGTTGAACGTGATGGACGTGTGTCTTTTTTCAACTGCATTAAGGCCTCTTTCACATCAGCATCTCTGTCTGGATCTGGCAGATCTGGACAGAAATACGCATCTGCCGCCTAACGGTCGCACTTGCAGTACACTTGCGGCAAGCACCAGACAGCATTGAAACACTATTAGGCTACGTTCACACATTGCGCAATTTGTGAGCGCTTTTTTACAAGCGCTTTTCAAAAATGCGCAATGTGACTTTTGTCTGCATGTTAAAGGAGTTGTAAACTACTCAGACAACCTCTTTTCAATCCCTATGTTTCACACTAGTAAATTAACACCTATATTCACCACAAGTGTTGGCTCCAATCCACTAAAGACAGCACTGGCTTTCCAAAGAACATGTAACATTGTTATGTCCTGAAATCACTGTGGCTAATCTGTGATGGCTTCACTATCTTCTCCTTTGGATAGATCAGAGATCCAATGGAAATGAGAGAGCAACAGCAGCAGTGACTATCTCTGAATGTCTTATTTGTCTGAAGGACAGAAAAGTGAAGTCAGTGCTGATTGGCCACAGTGAATTCTTGACATAATAATGTCACGTGTTCTCTGGGACAGCCGGTGCCAACCTCGATTGAATGGCACTAGCATGAGTAGTGTGCATAGGTATTGTTATTTTATTGGGTGGAAACATAGGATTGACGAGGGGTTGACTGAGTAGTGGACAATCCATTTAATAGCATTTGGAGATAACAAGGCATGTTCCCTTAAAAGGAAATCTGTCAGCAGGCTTTTGATATGTAATCTGAGAGCAGCATTAGGTAGAGGCTGAAACACTGGTTTCATCTACTTGTCACATATAAGGCTGTGTGCTGTTGTTTCAATACTATGAGTGTTTTATCAGCATGAGAATATTAATGCTGGGGTGACTGCTTGCATGCATTTTGGTCCATCCACGCATCCATCACTGACTAGCAGCTTACTGTTAATAGAAAATGTAGACAGAAATCTGTTAATCAGGGGTGTTAGCACTCAAAGCTCCCCTGTCAGGGTCTTTTTTACTACATTATGCTGCTCTTAGATGTGAACAAAAACTTTGTTTCCAATGCTTCCATTGGGTTTGCGTTGAGTTATATCAATGTTTTTAAGATGTATTCAGTACCCCTAAATCATCCAAAATTTCATAGCCTTTCTTGTGCTGTGTGTATGTACAGTAGATGACATAATCTGTATAGAGGAAACACAAACCATTGCATTCATTCTCTAAACAAGAACATTTTTGTCATTTCTTTATAATAAAATTTTAAGTCATGTGCAGAGTCCATTAACTTCTGTATTTTACGATCACCAACATAATTTACAGAAATAGTTTTATATCCTCTTTGAGCAGCTGCTTACCAAAATGAAATATCCACAAACAGTATTGTACATTTCAAACTAAAGGGTAGGAAATACCATAGAATAAGGAATGCCAGAGACCAAAAACGATTTACTCTAGACATTAACATCTGTTATGAGTAGCTATTGTAGGAGCTTATGATTACAAGACCGTATTCATAAACTCCAAAGCTACAATCATGGTAGGTTTTCAGCTTGTAACTACAGTATTGGCAAGGACAAATCTTACCTGGGTAAAACATATCATGTAAAATGTGTAAGGTGGAGCAAGAACAGGTCTGTAATGGAGTTGAGGAAAAAGATTCACAAAACCCGGGTACACATGATAGCTCTGCAAACCTCCTACTATGTGAGGCCTACCAGAGTCATCTTCTGATTAGTAGGCCCTCGCAACATCATCAAAAGAGGCAACGGAAATGCGCAGGTAGTAAGGGTTGATAGTGCTCTGGTCTAAAGGTGATGAACTGGCATGGACTACTAATCTTTTTGCTAAACTCTAGTTTATAAAAATTGTCTGTGGTGGGGGTTCTTATATTGATTTTGCATTTTGAGGAAGACTAAGGCTGCTTTCACATCAGCGTTTTTTTTAAATCGCGGCAGTTGCGGTTTATTCACCGCAACTGCCGCGATTACCGCATAACGGCTGCACTTGCGGCACACTTGCAGCACAGTTGCGGAAAGCTCCATACAATGCATATGCGGGCTTGCGGCAGGTGTGGCAAGTGCGGTTTTGGCACTTGCGGCAGGTGCGGCCGCGAAAAAAAACGCAGTCAGCCGCGTTTTTTTTGCGGCCGCACCTGCGGCAAGTGCAAAAACCGCACTTACCATACCTGCCGCAAGCCCGCATATACATTGTATGGGGCTTTCCGCAAGTGTGCCGCAAGTGTGCCGCAAGTGCAGTCGTTATGCGGTAATCGCGGCAGTTGCGGTTTTTTCACCGCAACTGCCGCAATTTAAAAAAACGCTGATGTGAAAGTACCTTAACTGAGGTTAGGGATGCGTAGAGGGGCGTAACTACAATAGGTGCACGGGTTGCAATCGCCCTGGAGCCTAGGAGGCCCCAAAAGTCCCTTGGATCTATAGAAAATGACCACCGCTATTAAAGAATTGCAATAATTGGCGGCCCCATTGGAGCTTTCACATCGGGGCCCATGAGCTTCAAGTTGGGCCACTGGATGCATATGATATTATGCTTATTTGAAAGGCAAAAAAAGCAACTAATATGTAATGGATAAGGATTAAGTTAATAAATTAGAACACTAAATATAGTGTATAGGCAATCAGTAGCTTTGAAGTGACAAGGATTTGGTGAATTATTTACAAGCATTTTTGAAAGAAAATGTCTCTCCAAAGAGCTTACAAAAAGCAAGTGTGGTCCTGATATAGGATGTCACCATTGTCACAAGTTAGTTTGCGACATTACTTCCCCCTTAATATTCTATGTAGTGATAAATCATGTTTCTCTATCTCACAGCTTGAGGGATGAGTCTGGGTTTGTGAATGTCAGGAGCATGTTACCAGCCTGACTACATTGTGCTAACGATAAAGCTTGGTGGAGAAGGAATGAGTGCTAATGGATTGTTTTTCAAGCGTTGGCTGAAGACAATTAGTTCCAGTGAAGGAAAGTCTAAATTCTTCATCATACCAAAACATTTTAGACAATTGTAGCTTGTAATTTTGTGAGAACAGTTTGTGGAAGGCCCTTCTACGTTCCAATATTATTGTGCATAAAACAAGGTCCATAACGGCATGGGGGGGCGAGTTGTGTGTAGAAGAACTTGACTGGTCTGAACGTAGCCTTGTCCTAACCTCAGCAAACACCTTTTGGATGTATTAAAAAATTAGATAGCGAAACAGGCCGTCTTGTTCCACATCATTATCTGACATCACAAATGTTCTTCTGAATTAATGAGTGAACAATTCTTGTACAAAATTTTATTATAAACGTTTCTGTAGGTAAAACCTGTAGGTGTCCCAATACTCTTGTCCATATGGAGAATGTCCTATACAAATAAAGTGTCATGTTTATAGATTCGCAATGACTATACTTACATTGTCAGAATATGGATATAGAGTAAAATAAAACTTACTTTGTGAGTTTTTAAGTCAGGTTTGTGCCTCAATAGTAATAGTATCAAATGTTATAATAGAATGTAAAAAAGTAAAAATACCAATCACATGGGGCAATGAAGACCCAGCTGAGATTTACAATAAGACTCATAGCCAAAGTCCTTGCACTAGTTACCAAGACCCCTATAGTTCTAATTCATGTTCTCCTAAAGAAGAAAAGAGCCCACCTAAAAATCATTGGAAACTTGGTATATTGGGGCCTTGGTCAGGGCCATCTGAATAGCATTATGGGCCCCTGGGCAAACCAGTGTGCTGGGGCCCCTACGACAATCACTCACAGGAATAAGAAGTAACTCGTCGATAATATTAAACATATATTTATTTTATTGTCACTTCAACAAAATTAGTGTTGAGACTTTAAACGCATGCTGTACAGCTTGTGGGCAAAGGTTTTATTGAAAATGGAATCTTATCTAACCTCTGTTAACTGAGATGAAAATCTCTTCTTTTTCAGGTTAGGTTTTGTTGGTTTTAAAGGTGAAGGAGGCAAGGCACTACTAGGTCACTAGCATGAAAAATGCTCTATTAAATGTGGACGTTCTTTTAGTGGAAAGTTGTCCGAACGTTTATTATATTTTAACATACACAAATAGCAGGGGCCCCTGTGGTCATGGGGCCCCTGGACAAGTGCCCACTGGGCCCATATATTAGGATGGCCCTGGCATTGGCAACAAAACAAGAACATTAATCAGAAAGACACTGCGTACAAGTATTACATGAACAATAGTTATCACAGCAGAGGAAGAAAAATCCCTGTTTGTGAAAGCTGCTTTATTATGGTGCTCAGTGCACACAGCCAATGCCGGGGAGAGGCAGGCAATCCTGAATGAAAGGCTCTGCAGCCAAAGACAGCCCAGACTCATCATCATTGTCGTGCTGCGTGTACATGCAGCTAATGATGAGGAGAAGCTGAACCAAAGACTGAAAGCTGCTCTACAGCCCTCGGTCATCCCCATCATTACTGCACATACAGCTGAGGGTGGGGAGGGCCAGGAGTTCCCATAACTGAACTCTCTGCACAGTCCCTGATAATCTTCATCATCACACAAATAAACAGACACTGCATCCCACGTGGACCATGATCTCCCAGAAAAGGGAAGAGAATCAATCTTCACAGCAGGTTACTCCACTTACAACCCAAGAAGAACTCACTAATGTGGGATATCTGTGTATATAGCATGGCCTGACTGTGAGTATATCATTTCAGTGACATTATTGCCATAACATTTACATGGATGCATAAAAGTGTTGAATATTGCAAACATTCATTGAATATTGATGATACCCCAATATACTGTATTTTTCTTTAATTATACTCCATTTTATATTCAGATTCCTATAGTACTTATTATATGTAAAATGAATAGCAAATAATCCAGGATACATAGATATAAAGCCGTAGCTAACTGCATATAAAATACTATTAGGTAAGGTATTCAAGCTGTGAACCCTATTCAGCATTTACTATTTGCTGTCACTGAATGCAGAACATGCTGGCAGGCACCAGCATTACTGTCCATGGTCCTGAAACCTATACCCACATGAGTGCTGTCCAGCATCAGCATCTGAGGGCAGCCCAATATACAAGGATGGTCTATCAGTATTCATGGAGCATAAAATTATCATGTACAGTTAGCCAACCCACACAGGATTCAATGTCATGTATAGCAGCATATAAACTAGGATGCAATATATGTCTACTATAGGTGTATGACTTACAGTTCTGTCTATTGTAAGGTGATAGAATGATTCACTATTTTCTCACCCTTAGTCCCCAGACTGAGACTTGGGTACTCAGCAGTGCACTGACCTGTGGTTCTTTTGGCTGTCCTTTTTCTCCATGATAGCCGGTACACAGTTTGTGAGCTCAGTCCAGTCTGCATGCAATCCGCAACTCCATCCTGTAGAAAAGCGAGAGAACAACCAGGTCTCCTTCCTCCCTGGACGGTGGCAGGTGCACTTCTTCTGTCCAGGCTTGCAATCACAGGGCTGCTCCAAATGGATATTCCTCACCAAGTGTCTTCCAAAAGTAGTGCCTCCTGTTTTCTGTATATGCAGGAACACAATCACATCATCCGCTTTGATATTAAAATCCACAAACCTGTAGAGGTCTTTGACCATAAAATTGAAGGTCGGCTGGAATTTCTGAGGGATGCTATCTTCAGGAAACTTCACTCTCATCATCCTCACCCTGCCACTGAGCCTCTGCCATAGCTGGAAGCTCTGAGGACTGGGCTGCTCCTCTTAAAGAGTCTCCTGCACGAAAATGCCATGAGTTGGTCCCAGTGGGGCATATATACTGGTAGACAATCATTACAAAGAGTACAGCAAGAACTGGGGCCAAGATCAACTTGTTGGCTCTGTCATCCATGATTCCACGAAGGCTTTTCTCATGAATAAAGAAGGATGAGTGCACCTTTATTCTATGGGATGACATCAAGTAACATAAGCGATCTTGCCTTTAGATTCCAGTGTTGTAACTTGCTTCTTCACAGTGCCCATCTCCAAATAAAATGTCCTATGACAATCTTATCTCAAGGAGAAAGCAGTCACTACGTTACACACTAAGTTCAATGCAGTAAGGAAGTTACAAGTGGGAAGAAGACACGTGAAGGATCCAGGTGTTACACAGCATTCTTAGTTGTCTTCTTGCATTGCCTGCACATAGGAAACCCTCACCGTCTGCTTCACAGAATGCTAGAATTTCTAATACACAAAGCCAATAGCAAACTGATGTCTCAGTTCTCGTACCCAATCACAGACGTCTGCTGGGAATAAACCAGACGGCATCTTTGACCAATAGAAAAGGTAAACAGGGAGTAGATAGACTCCTACAATGCAGACGCCAATGAGAAATGCACTGATGGCTAATAGAACCCAATCAGTCAGGGGTGGGCAAGGTCTGAAAGAAACCAATGCGAGCAGAAGCTGAATGTGGAATAATCACCTTTCTCATCCACGTTCAGTTACTGCAGCACTGAGCATCTGCAGCGTCTTGGAATGTGCCTGGTTCTGAGAGAGAACAAGAACTTCACATATCCTTACAGAAGGACTAAGGCTGCACTGCTCAACATAAAGCTTCTGTAAAGGGTTAATATTCTTTACATCATGGGTATACATAAGATAATGATAAGACGTGAGCTGAACAGTCTACATCAAGATGCAGAATGTAAGACAATGAGATTTGTATTCCGGTATTTCAGTCTACATAACTAATAAGGAAAACAACAACCGGGTCAATTCTCAGTATTAGGTCTCTCGAAATGATCAAAAGGAAACCCACAGTTAAGAACATAATACTCAACCCTCCGTCATTGCTACTACCAGAGAACAATATATTTCCTTTTTGTAAATAATGTACATCATTTGCCTGATGTATTTACTGGGAAGAGGGTCAAATCTCAGTTACTAAGCAGATTATATCAGGCTGCAAGGAAACAACTGCAATGGCAGATAATTATCAGCAGAAGTATCACAGAATAGTGAGTTCATTTGCATGGTGGCTTGTACTGTACTGTATACTGTATACAATGCTACATATCTGACTGCTCTGGATATCGCTGTCCCCGGGGGGCTGTATTTATCACTTCTTCTCGTGTCTACACAAAGACAGATTTGTCACACATTGAAGGAAGCTGCATTATATTTCATTGAATTAGGCTGGTAAATTAGAAATCTGTGCCAAGCGAAAACATGAAGTGATTTAAAGTCACTCCAGAGAATTCACACTCCTGTCTTTTTTACTTGGTGTTGGTGTTCAGGTTTTTCCATAGTGTGAATTAAAACAGATGCAATAATACACTTGCCAAAACTAGAATACTATTATTAGGCGGCCGTCACACGGAACGATTTCTTGCCCGATATCGTTTAAGCGATCTCCTTTTTGATCGCTTAAGCGATATCGGGCAAGAAATCGTTGCATGTAATCAAGCGATTTACGATGTGAAATCGCTTGATCGTGACATCGCAGATCTGAGCTCCGGAGCTCAGATCTAGCGATGAACGATGCCACGATCTGCTTCATCGTGGTGTATGACACCACGATGAGCAATCTCCAGCGCAGCAGAGTCGTATGCTGTTTGAGTAGATTGTACATACATATGTACGCGTTGATATCTAAGCGCGGCGGCGCCTTAGTTACCGATGTTACCTATGTTACCAGCGAGATCCATGCTGCCTCAATACACGCTGGTGAGTCTGTCATCGTTACATCTCATGCTCACGTGTGAGCGTAGTTGTAAGCAATTGCTCGTAACATGATCGCAAAATACGCAAGAACTCACGAACGACGCCTTAACAGACACAGGGTTAGGTTATTGGGATGGTACCAGGGGCTCTCCCAGGGGCCTCTACACTAGCAGAAAGTATGGGCTTCTAGCAGAACTGCTGTCACTTTTTGAGATTGCACATAACATAGTATGTTGTTTATCTAAAGGGGGCGCTGTACTCCAGCTCCATTTACACCATCCTATGAGGAACTCAACAGTGTGATAGTAGTGATGAGCAAACTTTGCTCGAACATGTTGTTTCAAATTTAGCAAGAACCCGAACGATTCGCCTCAACACCTCGAATTCGAGCATTTTGCTGAAAAGTCAGGAAATTCATCGAATGTTCGTAATCGTTCAGATGACTAAAAGCATTATTGCATTTGCACTAATGCTTCTGTTGTACATTTTCAGAGTGTCAGTGTCTACCATATCGGCCAGGAGTGTAGGGGGCAGAGGTCTCAGGTCAGATAACTTATGAGCGCAGGTCTCTAATTTTTTTCTTTCCCGCACTTACTGTCGGTGGTCCTGTCTGGCAGCCAATCAGCACCCAAAAAGCAAATAGCACTTTTTGAACACAACGGCTTGTGTCATTGGGTGGGTATGTCATATGTCCTTGGCATATAAGTACCGACCATTTCCATCATTGACATTTTCTCAGTGTTGGAGCTCAGTGACAGTTTTGCTGCTGCAGTGATGACGCTGCTGATTCTGTGTGCACTATTTAGATAGCTATCTAGCGATGCTAGTTCTTTATAGCTAGATAGATAGTAGGTTTAGTGACTCCTTCCTAAAACAGCCCTGTTTATGGCTTAGTACCGGTGTTTTTAGCAAGCCAGCTGTGGTACAGTGGTCTTTGTGTTAACATCTGCACCAACCTGTGCTGACAGGCATTTTGTGCTACTTCTGCCCAGTGCTGACATCCAGGCACAACTTTTGTTAGGGCTTAGTACCAGTATGTGGCAAGCCAGCTGTAGTACAGTGGTCTGTGTGTTAACATCTGCACCAACCCTGTGCTGAAGGCATTTTGTGCCACTTTTGCCCAGTGCCACATCCAGGCACCAAACTTTTGTTAGGGCATAGTACCATTGTGTGGTTTGCCAGCGTGGTACATGGTCTGTGTGTTAACATCTGCACCAACCCTGTGCTGACAAGTAGGTTTTGCCACTTTGCCCAGTCCCCTACATCTAGGCACAAACCTTTTGAAGGCCTTGTACAGTGTTTTGCCAATCCTGTGTGGTTAGTGAGTGTTGTGAAATCTGTGCAAAAACCTTTTAGTGCCATACTAGACATCAACCACATTTTTTGCCTAGTACCATTTTTTGGCAATGTTGTCGGCTGCATTCACATCCCCAATTTTTTGTATCTACAAAACTGACTTTCAAATCTGTTTCCATCAAATATGAATGGTAAAAGTAATGGTCATGGGGGAAGGGGGATAGGCGTGGTGGTAAGGGGGAAACGCTTAGTGTCCGTATGGTAGGTGGTAAAGTAACTGAAAGCTCTGCTCAACAAACACTGGCTTCTAGGCAAAGAAAAATGTCGACTGGTATGATCCCTTTCTTAGGCAGCAGCACATTGGTTCCACTTGTAAATGAGGCCCAGAAAGAGCAGGTGCTACAATGAATATCAAGCATTCCATCAAGTGGATTCACTTCCACCTCAATTTCAACAGGACACACAGTGCAGTCCTCACAGGTGTCACACCAATCACACTTGTTTCATCACATGTCCCAATCTCCATCTACCCTACTGACTGTTGGTCAACACAGATGGCTGAGTCTGCAGAGCTGTCCATGCATACTATAGCCTGGGAATCAGAGGTCACCTCCAAAGCTTTACTGAGTCAGGAGGAGGAACTGATTTGCACCGATGTACAAAATCTTTGTGAGGCGGATCCAGGGTCGGACAAGGAAGGGTCCAGCAGAATGTAGAGCCTCATTATCAAAATGTGTCCGGTTGGTGGAGACAAAGAGGCTGGTAATGATGATGAGACTAAGATACCTGAGGCGGACAACTACGTGACCTTGTGGTCAAGGCAGAAAGAGGATGGCTCTGAGGGCAAGGAGTGTGACAACTCAGAAGGTGCTGATGAGGTTTTAGATCTCACTTACTGTCAACTCACAGGCATGAAGTTGATGAGCCCAGCAGAGGAGGTGGAAGACGAAGATGATGAAGCTGGCAAGGTTAGGTAGCAGCCAAACAGTTGATGAAGGATAGGGTGGCGAGGAAGAATTGGAGGATGAAGAGGCAATGTTGACAGAAAGACTCAGCAGATGAGGAAGATTTTGGTAACGTATCTTTTGTGTGAGGTTGGTGGGAGAGGATGGAGGAACCAAGTGGGAATTTTTTTCCTCACTGCCACAAATACAATAAAGACTTGGGTCTCCTGAATGCTCATGACACATGAGCATTTTTTGCTGCACTATCTGCAACATGATCTGCCGATTGTTTGGATGCAAAGTAATGCAGACTACTGGGTTACCACACTGTTTGATCCCTGGTACAAAACAAAATTTGATCAAATGCTTCCCGCCCTAGAAAGGGACGCACGCATGCAGGAGTATCAAAAGAAGCTTTTAGACAATCTGAGGATTGCTGTCACAATGGTCTCTCTTACCTGGGAGACTTGTGACTGGTTTTTAAACTTGATATAATCACTGCAAAGGAAGCAAGCACAATAGGGTCTTATCGTTATATGCACAGTTTGGCTCTGAAGCTGCTACATAAAACTGCTCACCTTCTCTGGTTGTGTAACGAACAACCAGTTTGAAAAACACGTAATAGTAGCTGCTGCGAGACATACACTTCCACGGGCAACGTGGTAGGAAAATTCAAAGATTCAAAGGGGACGGTGTGTTATTGGTCCGCGCTGCTACAAAAGACACGAAGCCCAAATCTTCAGTTGCTTGAAGTTTATTGGATCCATCCAACGCGTTTCAGAGCCTGCTATGCTCCTTCATCATGCATTCCCTGATGCATGAATGTTACCAGCAGCAGTTTATCTGTTACCAGCAATTTCTGGGAGTCATTTCAACATTTTTTTACATCTTCCTTGGCAACGCCACAAGAAAGGACAAGTTTAACACATAGTGAACGCCTAGAGAGGATGGTGCAGGAATATCTACATCTCCATATTGATGCCATGACTGTGGAACTGGACTCTTGCGCATTTTGGGCAAATTGAAAAAGTGGTGTGAGTTCGCCACTCATGCCTTGGAGATTTTGTCGGGCCCGGCAGCCAGTATTCTCACTGTATTTGTCTTCAGCGCTGCTGGTGGTGATCTGATGGATAAGCACAAACTGCTGTCCACCAACAGTGTAGATTGCCTAATTTTTATCAATATGAACAAGTCATAGATCTCCAAGGACTTTTGCACCCCAGTGTCAAAATACGGAGACTAGGCGCTGGTATATTTTTCAGTAAGCTACATTAAAATCCACATTAAATATTTCACCTCTGGGGCAATTGTTGCCACTTCAGTGGTGGTTGTGGCTAATTTTTTGAAAAGTGGGGACTCTTGTTAGGGTCTCTTTGCTGTGTGGTGCATTACTGGAGCAGAGCTCTCTGAAAATAATACCTGCTCGTGATACTTGTGCACCACTTCCTAAATAATCAACCTTGAAATGCTGGGCCTATGCCTGCTGCCTTGTTGCCATTGTGGCACAATACAATATCTATAAGATGCATACCACTTTGCTGTGGTGTGACACTAATGTTTTGAAAAGTAGGGACTCTTGTTAGGGTCTCCTTGCTGTTTGATTCATGACTTGAGGAGGGCTCTTTGAGTGACATGCCTACACCTGTGACACATCCTCCTTTTACTCCTACTCCTCCTTTTACTTAATGTAGAAAACTGCTGCCACATTCCCCCTGTGACTCATCCATCTGTCAATTCAAACTGAGTTTCACCTGCCTTTGAAATGTAAGTGAATGCGAGACATCTCCTATTTTCAACTGATTTTGAAGAGTGTTCAGGCTAGCACAGACCATGCCTCGTGCACCCATGCTCCTGGTGTCTGGCACTAATATGAGCAGTTTGGCAGTTTTTGGGCCCCTTTTAACGTATTTTTTAGTCCCTTAATTTTGCCTCCCATTGATTTGAATGGTGTCCAGAAAATTTGTCGAACGTTCATCAAATAATTCTTCGAACACTCTGCATTCGATGAACAAATCCGAATTCAAACACTCAGGTGTTCTCTCATCTCTACTCAACAGGCTATGGGAATATTATCTGGGCATCTACTTGATTCTTTATATTTGTCCGTGTATGTGTGTTTATGCTGAATGTGTTTAGTCTGAATGTGTGTTTAAAAGAGCAGGGTGGGAAGTGTTTTCAAACATCTTACAAATCAAACTACAAATCTATAGATGTAAGCTTAAGTACCGTAAATCATTCTGTCTCTTCTTAAAATTATAAACAGACTCAATGATATTGTGATCCACGCCCTGTGCCCGTCCACGCATTCATGTGACAATACTACAAGGGAACCAAATAGAAAGGTTCATGTCCATTTCATACAATGATGTAAATTACCAGTCCGCATCATCCAAAATAGTCTAAAAAAAGTAAATTTTAATATGTAATTCATAAAAAAGACAACATATTACACATCTGGGAAGTATGGACACTTACAAACATCAACAGTGCAATAAATGGTATAAGAATCAGACAATAAAGTAAAAATATATGAAAAACAGTGACCTTCCTTCACAGAGGAGTAACAGTACTAGAAAATGCTAATGGCAAAAAGATGCCAGGGTGAGCAATATGTCTCCTTTTGGTTAGCAAATAGATTGTAGACAAAAAGATAAAAACACAAAGAGTTCCTGCATAGAAACCCTAATATATAAGATTGATTAGATGTAATCATCTGTATGATTGCACTATACTGGTGGCAACTAGCATGATGAGCGAGTAGCGGAATATTCGTAATTGCTATAATCATAACAAGTACTTTGTAATACTTGCGTACTTATCCGAATAGCAAGTACAATGTTAGTCAAATAGTGATAGGCTCCACCAACACACATCTGGCCATAAAACAAGCATTTTCAGGCAAGGAGGAAGAGTGGGCTTTTTGAGTTTTTCCTGCGTACAACACCTTGCTGTGCCCCCCCCAGAGAGAGCCTACCATTCAATTTGCTATCACTGGGGTGCCGACTCCCTTTGTGTATTGAAGGGAGCTGTCAATATGTGTCAGATCATTCACGACCAACACATCACTCACGAGCAGGAGCGTTACTCACCGTGTAACGAATATTGCGAATACTGTACTATTCATGCGAGTAGATATCAGTAATAAACACATGCACTGGTGTTATAAATAACCGGACGCATTAGTGGATGATGTCCGCAATGTCTCAATTTTAACCAAAGGAGATTTATAAGGTAATAAACTCACCCTTAGTATTCTAGCATCTGTGCTTCCACTCAGGGAGTGCATATTAAGAACTATCTCTTTGGTTTGCCTAATATCATAATATGCCCCTATGAATTGTCATAGACATTGCCTTTATATCCTATGCTGGAGACTCCCTGGTTTCTTAAGTTATTATTCTCATAGTTGTGGAGAAGTTCTGTATTTATATAGGATTTCTCCAGACTTCTAATTTCCCCACAATTATCAAAAAATTCTGCTCTTCCGTTCCCGCAATTGATTTGGTTGCTGCTATCCGCATGCTCCCTGCCCTTGGTCCAAGGCATCCTGACTGGCTAGGTCGAGGTCATGTGTTTGACTTGTCCCTTTTCAGGAATTGTTGGTGACGGTGGACGGGGTTTGTGGTTATGCAGCGCATGCTAAAGTAATGTCACCATCCCGATCAAAATGCCTGGATGGTGGGATATAAAAGGGAGGCTTGGGGTATTAGGTCCGTGAAGCACCCCAAGGAAGCAGCATAACAAAAGTTGTAAGGTGTTTTTCCCCCCTGAGTGGAAGCACAGAGGAAGGAAAAAATGAAAATTACTTCTTTCCTGAAAAATGTTACTTTATCCCCAAATTTTGCATTTTCACAAGGTAGAAAACTGACCCCAAAATGTGTTGTGCAATTTCTCCTGAGTATGTCAATAACCCATATGTGGTGGAGAACTACTGTTTGGGCACATGGCAGGACTCAGAAGGAAATGAGTGCCATTTGACTTTCCAAAAGGAAAATTGTCTGGAATTGTTATCAGATGCCATGTTGCATTTGGAGATCCCCTGATATGGCTAAACAGTGGAAACCCCCACATTTGACCCCATTTTGGAAACTAGACCCCTCAAGGAACTTATTTAGATGTGAGGTGAGCACTTTGAAATCTCAGGTGTTTCATAGAATTTTACAACGTTGAGCCATGAAAGTGAGAAAAAAAATCACATTTGCTCCACAAAAATGTTCTTTGAGCTCAATTTTTTTATTTTTAGAAGGGTAAGAGAAGAAAATCAACCAAAAAAATTGTTGTTTAATTTATCCCTGAGTATGTTGATACCCCATATGGGGTGGAAAATACTTTTTGGGTGCACAGCAGGGCTCAGAAGATGGTAAGGCCATTGGGCCATTGGAAACTAGACCCCCTCAAGGAAGTTATCTAGATGTGTGGTGAGCACCCTGATCTCTCAGGTGCTTCACAGAATTTTAAAACATTGAGCCATGAAAAGAAAAAAATAAATTTATTCCCATAAAAATGTTGTTTTAACCCCAAATTTTGTATTTTCACAAGGGTAACAGAAGAAAAAGCACCATAAAATTTGTTGTCCAATTTCTCTAGAGTACACCAATACCTCATATGTGGTTGAAAACTACTTTGGAGGTGCAGTGCAAAGCTCTCTTGAGGGAAAGGAGTGCCAAATTAGTTTTCAGGTTTAGTTGGAATGGTTTGGTGGTGGCATGCTGCATTGACAGAGTCCCTAAGGTACCAAAATAGCAGAAACCTCCCACAAGTGACTCAATTTTACAAACTGTACCCATTAATTAATTCATTCAGGGGCCTCGTGTGTTGTAAAATGTTATACTATTGGGCGGTGAAGAAAAGCGAATTACATTTTTACCACTAAAATGTTGTTTTAACCCCAGATTGCAAATTTTGACAAGATGAAAAGGTAAAAAAAGGGCCCCAAAATGTGTTGCTTCACACCGGGTTTTTTTGGATCCGGGGTTGTCCGGTGTGAACCGGACACCCCCAGATCCGATTCCGGCCCCATAGTGACCCTATGGGGCCGGAATACGCCGGATGAATGTATTTTGGCATCTGGTTTTTGAATGTCCGGGAGAATCCGGAAAGAATCGGATTTTTCTCCCGGACACCCTAAATCGGATCCTCCCCGATCCGAGGCAATCCGGGGCTCCCTAACATGGGAGCATATTGGGCCGGATTGCCCCGGTCCAGGATTATCCGGGAATCAGACACCTACTGCTGTACGCTGCTGTTATTTCAGGCCCCGCGAGCCACGGTCCTGAATCATCAGCAGCGGCAGCTGTGTCCGGCTGCACACCAGACTGGAGGGCATATTTGTCCTCCGGTTCTGTGTGCTGATCCGGTCCGGGGCTGTCAGGTTCATCCCTATGCTTTGGGAAGAAAGGTGTGCTGTGGTCCGCGCTGCCAGGTTAACTCACATCAAAGAAAACGAGTTGGCGATGTCCAGTTCAATCCTTCTTTATTTTCCTACGCGTTTCAGTGCCCTCCTGGCACCTTCATCAGGGAATCATAGAGGTTCATCCCTGACAGCCTCGGATCGGATCTTGCCATGGTGTGAAGCCAGCCTTAGACAATTTCTCGTGAATGTAGTAAAACCTAACATGTGACTTTACAATACTATTTAGCCTCATCGCGGGGCTGGTGAAGGGAGGAGCGCCATTTCATTTTTTGAGCACAGATTTTCCAAAAATAGTTTGCAGAATCCATTTGCAAGTGTCCCTAAGTTCTAGAACAGCAGAAACTCCCTCAAATGACCACATTTTGGAATTACACCCCTCTGGGAGTTCATCTATAGGCCCCGTTACATGGTACGATATCGTGAACGATATAGCTGAAACATCACGGGTCTGGAGTCATTCAAACGACATCATTAGTACGTCATTGCATGTGATACGACTAAGATAAATTGTTGGATCGCTGATCGCAGATTTAAGAACATGTTCTCAAATCAGACGATCTTCGATCAGCCAACCTGCTGTATCGTTGTGTGTGACACCGCGATAATGATGTCGTTAACAACTTCGCCTTTTCACAACAGTGAACAAGTATCGTTCGCTGGGTTGTGAGAACGATGGCTGCTCACCACATCGTTGGTGCGTCATCCACGATATCTAGACATGTGACATCTCACCAACGATGTCAAAAAGATGTCCTAACGACCGCGCTCCCGTGAGATCGTTGTTGATATCATTACAACATTGAAGTGTGTAACGGTACCTTATGACTTTAGTGATGATTTTATCTCTGGAAAATAGCCATGGAGCCAAATGTAGTGAATGCTGCAGAAATAAATTATGAGTTTATAAAAAATGTTTTTATACAGAGCCTGTATGCTACCAGTAACATGGAAGCCCCCTATATTTCCATTAACAGATTATGGACCTGAGTGGGGACTTCTTGTTTTGTGGGTTGAGTTGAATACTATTGGTGGAAATTTGGGTACAGAACATTTTGTATCCATTCACATTTATCCTGTGCTCTTTGTTGAGCGCTTAGGGTGCGTGCACACGATCAGGATACACAGCGTTTTGGACACAGCGTCTTTGCGCTGCGTCCAAAACGCTGCGTAGTACAGTATCAGCATAGTGGATGGGATTTCAAGAAATCCCATCCTCACTATGCATAACCTGCTCGCAGCGTCTTTGGAGCTGCGGTGCGGGTTGCCGGCAGTCCGCTCCTCCGCAGCATATTCATTTCATGCTGCGGAGTCGGAAGCGGCTGCCACAGAGAGACTGCATGGAGAAGCCGCCCTGCACCCGCCGCACATGGTGAGTACGGGGCGGCTGCGGTCTCTCTGCGGCCACCCGCGGCTTCCCTCAGGTCTGGAGGAGCTGCGTGTTGGACCGTGAGCACATACCCTGAGGCTGGCTTCACACTGCAGTTTTTCACTGATCAGTGTCCATCAGGTTTGTGAGCCAAAACCAGGAGTGTCTCCAAAACTCAGAGCAGGTGTCAATCTTTCAATTATAGTTTTTCTCTGCAAGTTCCTCTCCTGGTTTTGGCACACAAACACTGATGGACACTGATCAGTGAAAAACTGCAGTGTGAAGCCAGCCTTAGGGCCACTTTACACACACGAACTTATCTGTCCAACTTCTGAACAACTTACTGGTTGCAGTGAAATCATGGACACATTGCTCCATTTTGTGGCTGTATACAAATGGAACAATGTGTCCATGATTTCACTGCAACCAGTAAGTTGGTCAGAAGTTGGACAGATAAGTTGGTGTGTGTGTGTAAAGTGGCCATTACAGTCAGGCTACATCTCCACAATACATGATTCAGGTGAAACCCCTGAGAATCCATTCACTAATCAGGCAGCAGAACTACTCTGGCTTTTGTTTGCCCTCTGTTCAAGGGTGTCCTTTTTTTCCAAGGTGCACAAAACTGTGAATGACCGCAGTTTTGTGCACACCTAAAAAGACGTGTAAACATAAGGACATCACCGGATCATAGGTCAGACTGGCATTCAAAGTGACTCTCTCTTTCTCATTACAGTGAATTTTCCTTTGGGAATCTTGTTTGAATCATGATTGAAACATAATTGCCTAGGTAAGTGCACAGTGTAGAGCGCAGGATAAATTTGAGCTGAGCCTTATTGCAATCTTTGGGAGGCACAATAAACAAATCAACAGCAGCTGAAGAAGTGACTTTAGTACTATTTTTATGCCGTTCAAGAAGAAACAGCAATTCAGGAATTGTTTTTTTTTTGTTTTATCTTATACTGTTCATCAGGGGCATAATTGCAATGGGTGCAGGGGTTGCAATCGCACACAGGCTCTAGAGCAGAGGTCCCCAAATCCAGGCCTCAGGGGCCGCCAACAGTGCAGGTTTTCAGGATTGCACAGGGGTTGGAATCATCACCAGTGCAGGTGATTCAATTATCACCTGTGCAATACTAAGGAAATCCTGAAAACCTGTGTGGCACCCCAAGGGTTAACTTGCCACAGGTTTAATCCCCACACAACACTACACTAGAAAGTGGGAGGAGCTTAGGTGGCACCTGCACTAGTGGGAGGAGCTAAGTTGTTTACCACAGAGCAGGAGTGACAGTTAGTTCAGTTTTGAGTCTGGAGCAGGAGCAGAGCCAAGTAGAAGTGGAGGTCCTGAGAGGTCTGAGGAGAGGAGACAGAGGAACAGAGGAACATACCTGGGATAAAGAGTTATCCCAAAAACTTGACCCCGGGGAGGCGCTTAAGACGGATACCGGATCCGAGGCTGTGCCTGAGACAGACAGGACAGTAATCACCGGCATAGTAAAGTTCACCATCTTCACAGCACCATAGCAAAGCAACACGGAGGGGTCAGTGACACAGAGGACTCAAGTTGCCCAGCATATTGGTACCCATGAGCAGAGACAGGGCCAGCAGTACAGCTACAAGCAGCAGCAGGGCCACACACAGATCTTAATTAGGAAGCCAAGGACCCGGTCAGGGTGGGAGCAACCTGGTACAGACTCCGTGGACAATACTCTGCTTTACCATCTGCAAGTAAAGACTTGGAAAACAACAGAAACCGTGAGTGTGTGTGATCCTTATACTGAAGCCCCACTTGCCCTCATATACTGTGATTACCTTTACTCTCATCATCTCTACTGCTACCCCTACTCTCCTGCAGCATCAATAACTATCCTCACAGACTTTAACTACTACTACCACTGCCCCGGGGAACCCAGTTCTGCCCACAGGAACTATTCCATCCAAGCTGCTATCCCATCATCCCCGGAGGTTCTGCAGCAGCGGCGGCCCCATTACTGGCCGCATATAGTGGGTGGCGTCACGAGTGACAAATCCCCTGTAAATAACCCCCATTTTATTGAGCGGACCCGGGACATGGTCCGGACCAGGACATCCCCCAGCAGTACCCCGGTCCGGCACCGAGTACCCCGTCCCAGTGGGCTCCACACCTGCACTGTTGGTGGCCCCTGAGGCCTGGATTTGGGGACCTCTGCTCTACAGCCTAGGGGCCCAAACAAGTCCCTTTGGCCTGTAGAAAAAGACTATTAAAGATTTGCAATAATTGGGGGCCGCGTTGGAGCTTTTGCATCGGGGCCTAGGAGCTTCAAGTTACAGCACTGCTGTTCATCATGTTCATTATCTTGTACAAGTGATACTACAGCTATATTCTGAGAGTAAGTACGATTAAAGTGATACCACATTTATAGCTTTTTTTTATGGTGGAAGTGAGGCCTTTTTGAGATATGACGACCCCGAGTTACCATGGCAGCAATCGTGTCTCCGTGATCATGTCAAAGGGGTCCCGATCGCTTGGCAGAGGAGCACGCTTCTCTTCTAGCCTCCTAAATGTGTGATCATTATTGATCGCATCATTTAGTGGGTTAAACGGCAGCCACTGGTAGATAAGCAATTACAGGAGAAAAGACAGTAAATCTGAAGTGCATTAAAGAGAACCTTTACGCCAAGCCAAAAGTGGACTCTCTATCTCTTATTTTATTCCTGCTCCTCAGCTGAATATTCTGTTTGTTATTTTCTTCTTTTAAATCTGCCATTTTGTTCCAGAGATATGGATTTTTTTTATTTAGTACTAAGTTTTAAAGTCTTTAGCAAGGGAGCTTTACTCACAGGATAAAAATGTACAAAAGCCTAAAACCATTCTTCCCCTCTTCCCATCCTACCCCAGAGCAACCAGTGAGCAACAACCCTTTGGTAAAGATCATACTATTAGCCCTATATAAAAAGAATTATATGGTGAATTTAAAAAGAAAACTCTGAATGTAAAGGGGAATAGCAGAAAAAAATGAAAAGCAAAAACTGGCCATTTTTGACCTGGTGATAAATCTGCTTTAAGGAGAATCTGTCAGCAGGTGTTTGCTATAATCTGAGAGGAGCATAATATAGGGAAAAAAAGCCTGAACCAGCAATGTGTCACTTACTATGTTGCTTGGTGTAGATTTCGTAAAATACTTGCTTTGTCAAGCTGCTAATCAGTGGTGGGGACTGGGAAACACAGATCAAAGCTACGTTCACACACAGCGCATTTTTCGCCCATTTTTCTGCAGTTGCTCTTTTTTACGCACTTAAGCGGCAAAGAGGGCAACTGCATACACATACTGCGCTTTTTCGTCTGCGCTTTTCCCAAGCCCATTTTATCATGTGGGCTATAGGAAAAGCGCAGAAGCAACTGCGTAAAGAATTGCCATGTCTATTCTTTTCATGCACACGCTTTTGCAGTGAAAGTGCGTGCGTAAAAAAGTGCAGAAAAACGCAGTATGTGAATGCAAATCAGCAAAACCCATAGGTTTTGATGACGTGCATATCCATAATTGCATTTCACTGCATAAAAGTGCGTGTAAAAAAGCGCAGCTAAATACGCAGTGAAAAGCAAGAAAACGCAGTAAAAAGCACAAATACGCAGCAAAATGCGCTATGTGTAAACGTAGCCTAACTGAACTTTTCTTGCTGATAAAATACTGATTATATTGAAATCACAGCCTAATACATTATACATCCCTGTAATCAGGCTATTGTTCACTATAGGCTGAAGGCACACTGTGCGAGGGACTCGCGCGAGTGCAATGTGAGGGAAACTTGCATTACATTCGGACGAGTGTTGCCCTATCAGGCAGGGCACACTGGTGCAAGTCCCCCACACTGAAGTCGCATTGCGAGTCAGAAGCGAGAGCAGTCACAGCATGCTGCGACTGCACGCGATTGTCATGTGCGAGAGGGCAATGCAAGTCTATGGGGGCAAGAAAATCTCACGCCCATACAGCACACAGTGCGATAGTCGCACTCGTGTTTTAAATATCCCGCGGTGCCGTTACAGTACCCAATCATCTTGTACCGCTGTGACAGCAGCAGTACATGATGATTAGTTAAAAAACAGATGAATAGTCAAATTTAATGATTTCTGGGCTTTCTGTGGCTATTAACCACATCAGCAGCCTCTGCGCAGCATGTCTGCACAGAGGCTGCTGATGCGGCACATAAAAACAGTGTTTGTGGGGTTAATAACATGCTGGTGTGGTGCCAGCATGTGTCAAGACAGTGTCCACACTTTCTTGACACATGGTGTCATCACACCATGTGTCTGCAGGGGTTAACACCTAAGTAAAATTTTAGCCGCTAATTGTCGGGTAAATTTTTTGAACATCAGAAGCCAGCCGCTGATCAATATGCAACACTGTAGCGTACTGTACATGGGTACAGGCTCCTGCATGGAGCTGTCCGAGGTGCTGTACGCTACTTACGTACAGCCACACACCCGGAATCTCCTTGCCTGAGCTGTCCGAGGTGCTGTAATGACATTCATTACAGAATCCTCCACTCTGTTACGGTAAATGCCGCCATGGTGGTGAACACATAGCAGTAGACAGCTCCGCATTTACAGTAACAGAGCAGAGGATACTGTAATGATTGTCATTACAGCACCTTGGACAGCTCCATGCAGATGCCTGTACCAATGTACAGTGTGGCACTCCACTGGTCAGGCGTCACAATGTGGGTACTGCACCCTTAAATGAGCTTGCGGTTACCCCTGTCACAGTGGGAAGGCAGGGTGTGTAGGAGGCTCCCAACTCAGCACTCCCACACAACAACCTAGAAAAATGGTTTGGGTCCATAACGTGGGGGGGGAGTTAGGGGAGGAGGGAGGTAGAAAAATGGGGAATTCTAGTTTAGCCTCGAGGAAAGAAGGAGCACGGGAGCCCTGAGAGAGAGAAGGAGACTCCAAGAGAGGGGGCATGGAAAGAGAGAAAACAGGCAGCCCAGACTGAAGGAGGGGACCCCCCAAATCGGAGCGTCCATACTCCGGGAGGGAACCCTGGTCCATACACTGGAGTGTCGGTTTCGAAGACGCGCACAGGGAGTTCAGCCCTTGAGTCGTAACATTGGTCGTCGCGGGTCCGTCTACTGGCCCCGACACCTTGTCAGAAATAAATCAGTCACACTAGGATAACCCACCGGGGTCGAGTTCCAGTGCAGGAGAGAGGAGAAAGGGAAGCCGGGATGGCATACCACGGTAGACTCCGAGAGACCTTGCAGCCCACTGTGACTACCCGGCCGGCTACCCTTACCTAACAACTGTTGTCCTCTGTGAACTGTACCATCACTAGCATTATTCCAGTAAAGTACCCGGGTAGAGTGAAAAAGTCACTGTGTACTTATTTCACTGCTGCACTGCAACCTGTTTATCTCCATCATCAGCACTTCCATCACTACAGGTGCATCCCTGCCCCGGAGGGCCAGCTCTACCTGCAGGGAGCTGTACCATCTCGGCTACCGTACCATCGCCCCCGGAGGTCTCAGGCAGCGCTGGTGCTATATCACCAGAATCTGTGTGTGGCGTCACAATAAACTTACAAACTTTTATTCCCATTTCAACTACCCCTTTTAGTTGACCACCAGGTGACATCCCAACCGTAGCAGAGGGCCCTGACACCTAAGTCCCCGTATTGCCCTGGGCAACTCATACAGTACGCTAATTGGATACTGACCTGCCGCTGGCTTCTGATGTTCAGAAAATTCACCCAACAATTAGCGGCTAAAATTTTACTTAGGTGTTAACCCCTACAGACACATGGTGTGATGACACCATGTGTCAAGAGAGTGAGGACACTGTCTTAACACATGCTGCCACCACATCAGCATGTTATTAACCCCACCAACACCGGGTTATGAGCCGAATCAGCAGCCTCTGTGCAGGCATGCCGCACAGAGGCTGCAGAATGTGGTTAATAGCCACAGAAAGCCAGAAATTCATCTGTTTTTGAACTAATCATCTTGTGCCGCTGCTGTCACAGCGGTACAAGATGTTTGGTTACTGTAGCGGCACAGAGGGGGAAATTCAAACTCCAGGGCTTTGACAGCTGTGAAGTTTAAATTCCCCAACAAATGCTGTCCGCAGTCCTTCAGGACCACGGACAGCATCACAATCACACGCAACAAACACACACTCACACCTCACACTCGCAGAACACTCACATGAATGCAGGCAGGCACACTCACCACACGCACCACACTTGCACCACACATCCAAAAACACGCATATCACTCGCACCACTGTCGTGCAGCAAACACGCTCCGTGTTTGATGCACGACAGTGTGCCTTCAGCCATATTTTGATGCTCTCAACAACCTCAACCTCAACAACCGGCTGACAGATTCCCATTATGCACTTATATAATTTAATGAGGGAGCTACTTTTCATGGGTGGGAAATTAAAGGATGATTAGTTAAGTAGGGTCACACTTCACAGGTCACCCACGTTAGACAGATGAGGTTACTGCAGAGCCCAGCCTGCTGTAACACTGACCGCTAACGTCGGGTGCTTCCTATGAACGCTGATCCATAGAAACCCGTGTAGTTTTAGTCTGATCTCTCACCTTTCTCATGATCCTGAATACCCCATGAGGTGAGATTTTGCGTGAAGCCCCAGATTGATGTTGATTGCCACTCATTTCTCATTTCTTCCATTTTCTTACTATAGCACCAACCGTGTCTCCTTCTCACCCAACATATTAGTTATGGTTTTGTAGCCCACTGCATCAGTGTGCAGGTCTAGGATCTTTTCCCTGACATCCTTAGAAAGTTCTTTGGTCTTGTCCATAATGTAGAGGTTAGAATCTGCATGATTAATTGTGTATGTGATAAATAGAAAAATGTTGCAGTCAGGGAGGAGCGCTGGGCATAACAGAGGGACTGGAAATTGTTATTAAAAGTACAGACCTTTCCATTGGTGCTTCACAATGCGTTTCAGCGGCCAGATGCCGCCTTCATCAGGTATATGTTGGAAATACCCTGAGGGGCTCAATTTATCTCTGGAAAATGTGGTGGGTTGAATTTGCATCTATGTTCCCCTGCTGGATCAAATTTTAGTTTTCCTTGTAATATTTTATAATCTCCCCTCCCTTTTGTCTCCGGCATTCCCTTTTAAAATATTATGTTTTATTCTGACAAGTTTTATGTCACTCATTTTTATCACTTATTGTAGTTTTGTATACATGTTTTTAACAATGTTTATGATATCGCACTTGCTTTTTGGTATACAGGGTGGGCAATTTATATGGATGCACCTAAATAAATTGGGAATGGTTTGTGATATCAACTTCCTGTTTGTGGCACATTAGTGCCATTGGGGCCATTCTTCATCAATGGAAACCTCAATGCCACAGGATATCTGAAATTGCTACATGATTCAGATATTCAGTGGCATTGAGGTTTCCATTGATGAAGAATGGCCCCACTATCTTTGTACCCTATATACTACACCATACCATCAATTTTTGTGTTCCAGCAGTCTTGGAGGGATCTATCCACTGTGGGTTAGTGTCAGACCAATAGCGGTTGTTTTGTTTGTTAACTTCACCATTCACAAAAAAGTTCGCCTCATCACTCATCTGAAGGCAATTGTCTATTCTGTAAAGATACGAGATGTGTAGCATCTGAAACAACGGATACTGGAAGCCTGTGCTAGCATTTCTCCTGCGGTGTTGCTATCAGTGTGTCAAGAGTGGGAGAAGGGGTTGCATTGACAATCCAACACAATGGGTGGCACTTTGAACACATTTTACAAGTGGTCATAAACTTGTAAATAAGTCATGAAAAATAAAGTTATGTTAAACCCAAGTACACCATTGTTTTTCTTATGAAATTCTCAATAACATTGATGTGTCACATGACCGTCTTCCCATTGAAAAAAATAAAATGGGATCCAAAATGACCAACTTCAATATGGCTACCATGGTCACCACCCATCTGGAAAAGTTTTCCCCCTTCCAAATACTAATGTGCCACAAAAAGAAAGTTGATATCACCAACCATTCCCATTTTATTTAGGTGCATCCATATAAATGACCCACCTGTATATCTACTGTTAATTCTTTTACAACACTTTACTGTTTCTAATTTTCATTGTTAGGACCCCTTCACATCACTTTTTTTGGGATCAGTGGCTATCCGTTGTAAAACAGGTAGCCATGGATCCGAATTGGCCCCCATGTATCCCTATGGGCATGGATGGGTACGGATTGGTCCTGTATGGCCATCCGATTGTGTCGAAATTGTCACAGATCTGATTGTGTTCGAGTTTTTGATATACTCAGAATCGGAGACTGCACCGATTTTGGGCACAGCGGACCAAATTGGGCAGATTCGTATCCGGCGTGGTACGCGGCAAATAACATGGGGGTCTATAGAGCGCAGATCCGGGAAAAAAGCATGATCGTTTCCCAGATCCGGTTTTAGTGTACTGAGAATGCTCAGTACACTAAAACTGCTCTGACTCCTTGTAATTTCACTTTAGCAGTGTATCTACATACACTGCTAAAGTGAAATTAAAGTAAGCAATGTTTAAAAATTTAAAAACATATGCTCACCTCCCCGCCGAATGTCCTGCGATGCGAGGCATCCACCTTCGATGGCTGCAGGATCTTAATCAGCTGACTGGGTGGGGCAACCTGCTCAGCTGATGTGTCACATGACAGCATCAGCTGAGCGGTTTAAATTGCCCACCATAACCGATCGGTGGGCGATTTAAACAACTCAGCTGATGCTGTTGTGGCCCCATAACGAGTGCGTCACAGGAGGGTACTGCACCCCTGACTGAAGGTGCTGTATTCTCTGTCCCAGTGGTGAATAGGATAATCCCAAGGCTCCATATACCACATGCAATACCTAGAGGCAGAGGACCAATTAGATACCCGTTTCCTGGGCAACCAGTCCTGGTGGGAGGAGAGTTAGGTATATAGCCGTGGGGTAGAGAAGAACAGAGTTAGAAAGCTGGAGAGACAAGATCAGAGGGGAAGTCGAGTCGTGACGAGAAGAATAGCTAACAGGGAGGGCACCAAGCACTGGTGACCCAGAAGTGAAAGGGGCCAAGAGAGAAGGAAAACGGGTGATAGACAACCCGAGCCCAGTCCACAAACCGGAGTACCAGCTCTGAGGTGGTACATACGCTTCACCTCTGTACCACAGAACCCGGAGTGATTGAGAGCTTTAAAGGAGCACAATACACAACCTACCATCACCGCAGCTGTACCAGGGGGTACCCACCATTGAGGTTCAGGGACCTAACGTGTGCCGGAGGCCAACGGCTCGGGTTCCAACAGAGGATCCTCAGTATCCCGGCTAGGTATACAAAGGCAGCGACGAGAGAGGGACAGTCAGGATAGAGAAGGACACCTGTGGAGCCTTGGAGGGACACTATTCACTGCAGGAACCACCCGGTCCGTTACTCGGCATTGAGAACTGTTATACCTGTCTGCCGTGAAAGAACTAAGTAAATACCCGTTCAGAGGAGCAACGTGTCTGAGATTTATTTCGGGATTATTACTAATCACTTTACCCACAGAAACAACTGAGCTGCCCTATTCCACCGTTGCAGCTTCACGGCCCCCGGGGACCCCACTCGTCCTGTAGGAAGCGGTTCCATTTCGCTGCCGCCCGTCACCCCGGAGGTTCAAGCACCGCCGGTGCCATCACCGGACCCCTACAGGTGGCGTCACGAACTAACAACTTTATTTCTTTTACTACTTTAATTAACCCTTTTACTGACCACCGGGCCCGCAGCCTCAGGCACTGAAACGTGACTGACAGCCAGCGCCTGAGACCAGAGAACCCGGCCCACGGTGAGTCACTGTCATGTGACACATCAGCTGATTGGCTTGCCTCCCCGCCTGGTCAGCTGATTAAGATTCTGCAGCCATCGGAGGTGGATGACTCGCATCGCAGGACATTGGGCGGAGAGGTGAGCATATTTTTTTTTATTTTTAACCATTGCTTTCGCTTTTGCAATGTATGTAGATACATTGCAAAAGTGAAAGTAACATCCCTGACACCATTTGTCTGTGCTTTGCAGGTCCGGGCTCCTCCCAGCTCTTTCTGTGCCCGGATCTGTCAA
This sequence comes from Allobates femoralis, assembly GCA_033576535.1. NCBI lineage: Eukaryota > Metazoa > Chordata > Amphibia > Anura > Aromobatidae > Allobates > Allobates femoralis. The sequence continues at coordinate 542,049,640 of JARQOC010000002.1, forward strand.
AATCCTGGATCCAGACACAGAAATGGCATACAGAGTAACAAATCCAGGCCTGTCCGCTCCTGTCCGTGTGGTCCTGCAAAAAACAGGATACCCATGGACAGGAACAAAATTTGACTTACTTTTGCTATATAAACCCTGGATTTGGAATGCCACCATATACGTGTTGAAGGTGGCATCTGGCCACTGGAATGCATTGTGAAGCACCAATTAAAATAAAGGTTTGTACTTTTAATAATGATTTCCAGTCCCAACGGTCCGCCCTGGCCACAACATTTTTCCATCTATCACATCCCCTCTCTGAGGGTTGAGGACGTAATACCACAGGCCCATTGAATGAATGACTGCAGGACCTTTGGTGACGTGTCTTTTGGTCACATGATAGCTTGGTTTTCACGCCCTGCAGACCAGTGGCTTTGAACGCAAGCTCTCCCTGGGGTTGTGAATCCCAGATAGGTAAGTGCATCACCATAGCTTATACACACCACTAGACCATCCTATAACCACCCCCTTCCTCTCTTTCCTTTGTGTAATTATGTATGTAGACAGGAGTCTTTTATTTATGTGACAATTTAAGACAGCTGTCTTTAATGCAGGTAATGAGTTGATTAGGAGCATCTAAGTGGTCTATAGGAGCAAGAACTCCTAATGGTTTGTAGAGGATCAAATACTTATTTCTCGCTTCAAAATAAATACATGTTTATATAATTTAAGCAATGTGATTTTCTGGATTTTATTTTGATATTCTATATCTCACTGTTAAAATTAACCTACTCTTAAAATTATAGACTGCTCATGTCTTTGTCAGTGGGCAATATTGCAAAGAATAAAGTCTGGCTCGACTGCTGGTAAGTGCTCAAGGGAAAAAAATAAACTCTAAAGCATAAAGTATATCCCTGGCACAGTTGAAAAAATGATAGAGGAAGATGAATCCTTTTGATGATTTTATTAATTTGCAGGTGCTGATGTGATATTTCATAATATTTCGTCTCTCTTGAGCCTTCTTCAAATGATTCTGTATAAGATTCAAATTAACATAAAAACAGCAAATCAAACAATTGTCATAAAAACCTGACGTTCTAGCGTGATCCGCCGAGTGCTGTTGGTCAAAGTGCTTGGTTATGGAATGTGATGGTTGAGATACTATATGCAAACAGTGATTGTGGTCAAGTGAAGTGCTAGAGTGAAAAGTGAGAGGAAAAAGAAGTGTTAAAAGAAAAAAAGAAGACAAAAAAGATAAAGAGAAACAAGGAGAGAAAGAAAGTGAGAGGGAGGGGTTAAAGTAAGTAGAAGGGACTGCATAGAAAGGTTGTTAAAGAGGAGTGCTGGAATAGATATACAGTAAACCTTCTCATAGAGGGTTATAGTAATCCGGAATGGATATATATCCTTATGAAATGGTTCAAAGATTGACCCTGCGATCTAGTGAAAAGACCAGAGTAAATTGTATGGTATAGGAATCCTTGAGGTTTGTAAAGGGGAAATTTAGTAACGTATCATATGGTCTCACTGTATGCTAGCTTATAAATTCTGGTTTATTTATTGATTGATTAAATGCTTTGATTGCAGTACATATAAGAATATAAGAATAGGAGTGACCAATTCTGTGTTATGAAGTAATTATAGTAGGCTTCATACCTGTTTAGGACTCGTATTAAAGTATGGTATCATTGAGGAGTATAGGGCATCATCTAGAAAGTGTCCATCTATGGGGGTGTAATAGGTTATTAATACAAGATATACAGTAGGTACAGAGAGTAAAGAATAGGTACCGTATATTAGAGAGGGCACATACCACAGTCAGGTGTCAAGTCAGTGACTCCTGTCCTATAAGCAAGGTGGATACGTGTTAAGGATTTGATAAAAACAGGTAGCACAGTGTAGTGAAAGCCAGAGAGGCTTTAGCAGTTACCTTTTGTTCTAATGTGGCGTGCATGGTGGCCTTTCAAGTGAGGAGGTTCAGGAGTGTTGAATAACCTAACCTACCGCTTCTTATAGCGGTCGACAAGTGTGGGACACAGTGATAACAGCAAATGCATCATTGGTTTACCGCATGTCTGGGCATGTTTAGATATGTAACCTTGAAAGGCATTATATATTAGCACCTCTGGCGAACATATCACCCATCAGGGGGTAGTTTGCACAATCTCCATACAAACAGCATTTAATAAACTGGAGGAAACATGGAGTATATTGCAGTAAAAGTTTTTTTCTTTTATTAAATCATGTGTAAAAAGTGTGATAAAAAGTGACAAGACAGCAGTTCTGAGATGCAACTCGAACCAGCATGTTATGACCAAAAAATAGAACAGCTGTACTTGACTGCTGACAACATGGGTTTTACAATGTACAGACAGGAGGTATTATAGTAGTACCAATACTGTGGGGAACCACATATAAATAAATAAAGTGCACCAATCAGGTAAAGAGATTTCCACCTTAACTGGTTCCCCAAGCCAGGTATAGGACTGTTTTATACATACAAAGTTTTTACCCAAGTAAAGAAAACAGCAACATCAGGCATAAGAATAGCTGAACATAGTAAAGTGTACCAGGATCATACCTACTGACTACTGACTACAGACCTCTCCCTGAGGAAGCTGTGTGGGCGAAACATATGTAGGGGACATAGGACCTACTCCCTCTCTCCCTCTGGTTGCTCTCCCGCAGTTTTGACCTTATAGGTATGATCCTGGTACACTTTACTATGTTCAGCTATTATTATGCCTGATGTTGCTGTTTTCTTTACTTGGGTAAAAACTTTGTATGTATAAAACAGTCCCATACCTGGCTTGGGGAACCAGTTAAGGTGGAAATCTCTTTACCTGATTGGTGCACTTTATTTATTTATATGTGGTTCCCCACAGTATTGGTACTACTATAATACCTCCTGTCTGTACATTGTAAAACCCATGTTGTCAGCAGTCAAGTACAGCTGTTCTATTTTTTGGTCATAACATGCCGGTTCGAGTTGCATCTCAGAACTGCTGTCTTGTCACTTTTTATCACACTTTTTACACATGATTTAATAAAAGAAAAAAACTTTTACTGCAATATACTCCATGTTTCCTCCAGTTTATTAAATGTCTGGGCATGTGCGGCGACCAGCGCCATCTTGGTAGTGGAATTTTAGTCTGAATTTGATTATTGCGCATTCGCGGGCCGGGGAAACCGGAAGTGTACAGTCCAAAGCATTAATATCGTTGCTAGCGTCCCTGGTAACACTTAAGAGGATGTGAAGACGTGCTTAAAGGTGCTGGAACATAATCCTCAAAGGTGATGGTCAAATGGAGCCGTATGGATAGAAAGTGCAGTTCATTCCTGTGCAATAGTATATCGCGGTGGTGCCTGGTGTCAAGATCCTTTCTACAATAAAATAGGAATATAATTACAACCATATATAATACATAGGTAATCATGATTCAGGTATAATAATCAGAACAATATTATTGAACATAATAATATTACATGTGGTAAAAAAATAACAGTATTATTGTTACCCATCAAATACATATCACACTGGTTAAAGAAAAACACATTGGTTGAAAAAACACATTTACAAGAGCCCATTTTGCTGCAACATGAGCTATTAGTAACATAGCTCAAATTCACGGTTCATTCCCTGAGGAAAAAGGGTATTAAGATGGTATATCCAGAAAGCCTCTCTTTCTATTAGTTTACGTAAATGATTACCTCCTCTTATGGGTATAGGGACATGTTCTATCACCTGAAATTTGAGCTGGCTTACTGTGTGTCCTCTTTCTATAAAATGGGCTGGTGCGGGTAATAAAGTATTTTTGAAGCGGATTGTCGATTTGTGTTTACTTATGCAGTCTCGGATATGCTGGGTGGTCTCCCCAACATACCCAAGACCGCACGGGCGCTTGATCAGGTATACGATCAGCGATGGACAGACTTCGATTTGTTTTTTTCCAACTGTCATGACACTCATGTGGCGCCCCTGCGACCAGGTGGCCACAGAGGGAAGTGTAGCCAGGTAAGGCAAGACGGTTGACAAAACACCCACACAGATGCACACATTGACCCGACGCCTAGGACTAGAAGAGGTGGCAGGTGTTAAGAGTAGTGGGTGGAGCGTAGAGTAGCAGTGACAGTGGGTGGAGAGAACACACAGTTAGGGGCAGACAGAAGAAGAACACACAGTGGTAGTTAGATTTCCCAGGAGGAGTGGTTCCCTGGAAGATGCAGAATTCTGAGAGGCACAGACCCTAGGAGAGAAAGTTCGCTCTACAGCCGGAGGCGAGGGAGACTACAGCCGCAAGCGAGACCCCACAGCTGAAGGAAGGTGGGAGGACAAGGTCCCGGCAGACGCACACATCTTAGCTGACCGGAGGAACCCAGAGCTGAACCAGTGACAGACAGAGGGAGCCTGGTGATCCCACAGCCATACCTGGGACACTGGAGGCTAGGCCGCTACAGCAAGAGAGCCGGCTCTGTAGAAGTGACCAGGGGCACTTTAGGACCCTAATCACAAGACACCCGGTGTGGGGCAGGTGCTTTATGACCTGCAGCCTAACTTTCCAACACGGTCTAAGAACACAGTCGTCACACTAAGACTGGTGACCCTGACTGAGAGGGAAACATTCACCCAAAAGCCCGCAACAACCAGACTGAACCTGTGGGTGAAATGCTAAAGGAGGGACAAAAAGGGCCTGAATGGACTTAGAGGGAGCAACGCGGAGGAGCCACCTGAGCTGCACAGTCTAGTAACCCAGAGCAGTGCTGAAGTGTTTAAGAGTGACTAAAGAACTGTAAATTGCTGTTGAAAGACCAAGTAAAGTACCCAGTAAGCTCACCACTGCCTGAGACTGTTTCCTTCCAGCTTCAAAGTAAAGTCCCGCCTGAGGAGCTACAGACTGTCATCCCTGCACACTGGCTGGAGAGTTGCAGCTTTGAACTAAGTGCACTACACCCAGAACAATCCCTCACCAGGCCCATCCATCACAACTACACCTGCCCTGGGGACCCTTAGCCCTACCTGAGGAGGGCTTACCATCTACGCTGCCCAAAGTCACCGTCCCCAGCAGGAATACGGCAGCGGTGGTTCTATTGACCACATACCCCGGGTGGCGTCACGACAAATCCCTTGTAAATAACCCCTATCACGACTGCAGTGATACTCCAGAGAGACAGCACCGGCCCGGTTCCCAAGTACCCCATAGCCTGGGGGCGCATCACTGAAATGGTGCAGTTTGGCAATTTCCTTGTCTGAGCGATGACCATCAATGAGCTGGATGATGTTTTCGCTCCTTCTTTAGGAAATCTTAAAGGGAACCTGTCGGCTAGTTTTTTCCCCCCCAGCTATCACTGTCTGTAGCTGCAGCTTTATAATACTAGTCTAATCTTCCCTGTCTGAGCTCAGATTGTAATGTGAAAGGTGAAAAAAAAAGCATTTGTACACTTACATTTTCTCATGTAAATGAGGCACATCCTACATCTTGGAGAATGTAGTCTATCTGGCAGGTTAATAGTTAACATTTTAGCCTTATGTTAGAACATGTTGGGAGACCTGATATGATGTTATAACTATGTGACTACAATAGGCGGAGCTAAGTCCCCATAGGACATAATAATTTTGCTTGCTTAGCTCTGCCCACTATGCTCACATGATCGTTACAACACACAGGTCCTTTAGCTATGCAAGTGAATAGTGAGTTAATTATTATCCTGCTAGACAGTCTCCCCTCCTCCAAGCTGTAGACTGAAATGTAAGTGTAAAAAATGCTTTTTTTTTCACTTTTACCATTACACTATGAGCTCAGACAGGGATGATTAGAATAGTATTCTAAAGCTGCAGGTGCAGACAGTGATAGGTGGGAGGGCATAAACTAGCTGACAGGTTCCCTATAATGTCTGCTTTTTGATCTGAACCAGATCATGATGTATATAAGGAAGTCCCAACTAGAGATGAGCAATGTTCATTTAGAATTGCTCGCCAATTTCAAATTTGACCTGTTTTGGGCTTTGTACGAGTCATTTGACGAATGCGAACAATTTGCTAAAAATCCAGTAATTTGAGGTTATGTTCGATAACGGTTCATTGACCAAAAGCATAACTGACTTTTCACAGTAATTCTTTTGTTCAACGTCATTATGAGTTTCTGTGTCTAGGAATAGTGTGTGGGGAAGTGGGGGGGGGTGTTGGGGAGAGGTCTGTAGTCAAATAATGCAGACCTCCATTTTTTTTTCCTTCCCGCACTCACTGCAGGCCGGCGCTCGGCGGCACCTCTTCTGAGCTGATACGGCTGCATGTCTGGCAGGCTGACTTCTGGGACCGTGGACAGCTTGGAGAAGAAGATCTTTGAGTGGGGGATATGGCTGCACAGCAGGTGAGTGGTCGGTGTTCTCTGTATAGATGTGTGTCCCTGCACAGGGCTGGTAATGGTGCATTGCACTGTGGTGGTGATGAATGGTGCCCTGTGTGACGAAATGGACCCTTTAATATATAATGTAGGTGGATTTCTTATTCATCCAGACATATCATATTGTATATAGGTTTGTAAACTTGTAATGGTCAAAGAGAATTTCTTACAGTATTGTCATAGATTTCTGTGGTTAAAGTTTAGCTTGGTAATGTAATTATCTAACCTGTTTGTCATTGAAGGCCAGAGAACTTAATTATGCTAATCGTCCATTGTCTATTACCCTGTGAATGTGGATTGAGGCTCCAGCCACTATTGTGTTATTGTCATGGTTTGCAGACTGATTGTCTCAGACTAACATTCCATTGTAAGGTGCTATATCAATCAGCATTTGGATTGCAATAGTACCTAAAATATGTTAAACGAGGATTGGAGTTCAGCGAATGAAAAGACTGTGTTATTGCACCAATCATGACGTCCCCAATATCCTACAATGAGGGCTGAGGGTATATAAGGAGGACTATTCACTTTGACCAGCAGTTTTAGGAGATTGGAGCTAGATTCTGTCTAGTGGCCTGAGTCTAGGGATTTTCGGTCCCGGCTCGAGGTCACTGGATTGGATACAGGCAGTTAATCTAGGGTCTTCGGATCCGATTAGCTAGCCATAACCCCAGGCCTAGGCATTTCGGTGCCGACCAAGGGGATCAGAACACGGACTAAGGAACCACAAGGACTTCAGCATCGCATTCGGCTGTGATAGACTGCTTAAGGACACGGAAGCAACCCAGGTTGGGACGATACAGTCACCTGGCTACAGACTTTGCCATGCTGCATTCTAAACCCTGGTGAGCCAGCGGAAGGGTGAGACTCTGTTGCCTGTTACATGTTGTGTTTTGCTTGGTTATGCGTTATATGCTGTTAACTGTTTGGGGATCCAATAAAGCCTTGATATTGTGATTCCCTCACCCTGTGTTGTCTGAGTAGTGTTCCGCCCACGGTTAAGGAGCTCGGGCGTTCAGTTGGGGATGAGCCCTGGTCCACGCTGTCTTTGTAAAGGCGGCTGGGCCTGCGGACGAGAGCGCCCCCTGACCCCCGGGTCTCCACACCCTGGCCTTGTACTGGTGCCCTGGGCTGGTACTCGAGCCCTGGGCTGGTACTGATGCACTGGACTTGTACATGTGCACTGGGCTGGTATTGGTGCACTGACCTGGTGCACTGGGCTAGTACTGCTGCACTGGGCTGGTACTGTGGAGTCCTGGGCTGGAACTGGTGCACTGGGCTGGTACTGGTGCACTTGGCTGGTACTAGTGCACTGGCCTGGTACTGATGCCCTGGGCTGGTGATGGTGCACTGGGCTGGTACTGGTGCACTGGACTGGTACTGGTTCACTTGGCTGGTAGTGGCGCACTGAGCTGGTGCATGGGCTGGTATTGGTGCACTGGGCTAGTACAGGTGCACTGGACTGGTACTGGTGCCTTGGCCTGGTTCTGGTGTACTGGGCTGCTACTGGTGCACTGGGCTGGTACTAGTGTCTTGGCCTGGTACTGGTGCACTGGGCTGGTGATTGTGCTGTTGGCTGTTATTAGTGCACTTGGCTGGTACAGTGGGCTTGTACTGGTGCACTGGGCTGCTGTAGTGGGCTGGTAATGGTGCAGTGGCCTGGTACTGATGCCCTGGGCTGGTGATGGTGCACTGGGCTGGTACTGGTGTACTGAACTGGTACTGGTGCACTCAGCTGGTACACTGGGCTGGTACTGGTACACTAGGCTGGTACTGGTGCACTGGCCTGGTACAGATGCCCTGGGCTGGTGATGGTGCATTGGGCTGGTACTGGTGCACTGGCCTGGTACTGATGCCCTGGGCTGGTGATGGTGCACTGGGCTGGAACTGGTGCACTGGGCTGGTGCTAGTGCACTGGGCTGGTACTGGTGCACTGAGCTGGTTTCACTGGGCTGGTACTGGTGCACTGGGCTGGTACTGGTGTACTGGCTGGTACTGGAGCCCTGTAGCTGGTACTTGGTTGCACTGGGCTGGTACTGTGCACTGGGCTGGTACTGGTGCCTTGGCCTGGTACTGGTGCACTGGCTGGTACTATGTCCTGTGGCTGGTGATGGTGCACGGGGTAGCTGGTGCACTGGACTGGTGCTTAGTGCACTGGGCTGGTATTGGTGCACTGACTGGTTCACTGGGGCTGGAAATGGTGCACTAGGCTGGTACTGTGCACTGGGCTGGTACTGGAGCCTGTGCTTGTACTGGTGCACTGGGACTGGTACTGGTGCTGTAAGGGCTGCTGTAGTGGGCTGGTAATGGTGCATGGCTTGGTACTGATTCCCTGGGCTGGTGATGATGGTGCACTGGGCGGTACTGGTGTACTGAAACTGGTACTGGTGCACTGGGCTGGTACAGTGGGCTGGACTGGTGCACTGGCTGCTGTAGTGGGCTGGTAATGGTGCAGTGGCTTGGTACTGATTCCTGGGCTGGTGATGATGGTGCACTGGGCGGTACTGGTGTACTGAACTGGTACTGGTGCACTGGGCTGGTACTGGTGCACTGAGCTGGTACACTGGGCTGGTACTGGTGCATTGGGCTGGTACTGGTGCACTGGCCTGGTACTGATGCCCTGGGCTGGTGATGGTGCACTGGGCTGGTACAGGTGCACTGGACTGGTACTAGTGCCTTGGCCTGGTACTGGTGTACTGGGCTGCTACTGGTGCACTGGGCTCGTACTAGTGCACTGGGCTGGTACTGGTGCACTGAGATGGTTCACTGGGCTGCTACTGGTGCACTGGGCTGGTACTGGTGTACTGGGCTGGTACTGGAGCCCTGGGCTGGTACTGGTGCACTGGGCTGGTATTGGTGCACTGGGCTGGTACAGGTGCACTGGCCTGGTACTGGTGCACTGGCCTGATACTATTCATGGGCTGGCACTGGTGCACTGAGCTGGTGCACTGGGCTGGTATTGGTGTACTAGGCTGCTACTGGCGCACTGGACTGGTACTGGTGGCCTGGCCTACTACTGGTGCACTGGGCTGGTATTGGTGCACGGGGCTGGTGCAGGTGCACTGGACTGGTACTGATGTATTGGGCTGCTACTGGTGCACTGGGCTGGTACTAGTGCCCTGGGCTGGTACTGGTGCCCTGGGCTGGTGATGGTGAACTGGGCTGGTATTGGTACAGTGGGATAGTACTGGTGCACTTGGCTGGTACAGTAGGCTGGTACTGGTGCACTGGGCGGCTGTAGTGGGCTGGTACTGGTGCAGTGGCCTGTACTGATGCCCTGTGCTAGTGATGATGCACTGGGCTAAAATTGGTGCACTGAACTGATACTTGTGCACTGAGCTGGTACTGGTGCACTGAGCTTGTACACTGGGCTGATACTGGGCACTGGTCTGGTACTGATGCCCTGGTGGGGCATGGTGTACTGGTGAGCACCTGGGCTGGTACTGGTGCACGGTGTAATGCACTGGCTGATACGGTGCACTGCTGGTACTGGTGCACTGGCTGTACTGTTCAGGCGGTAGGTGCACTGACCTGCACTGGGCTGGTATGGTGCACTGCTGGTACTGGTCACTGAACTGGACCATGCCTGGCCTACTACTGGCACTGGCTGGAATGTGCACTGGGCTGTTACAGGTGCACTGGACTGGTACTGGTGCACTGGGCTGGTACTGGTGCACTGAGCTGGCACACTGGCTGGTACTGGTGCACTGGCTGGTACTGTGCCCTGGCTGGTGAGGTGCACTGGCTGGTACTGGTGCACTGGCTTTTGTATGGGCTGTACTGGTGTGCTACTGATTCCGGGCTGGATGGTCCTGTTTGGTGCACTGAGTACGCTGTGGTACTGGTGCACAGCTGTACTGGTACTGGTACTGCCGGTGCCCTGGCTCTGACTACTGGTGCACTGGGCTGGTATTGAGTGCATCTGGGCTGTTACAGGGTGCACTGGACTGGTACTGGTGCATTGGGCTAGTACTGGTGCACTGAGCTGGTACACTGGGCTGGTACTGATGCACTGGCCTGGTACTGATGCCCTGGGCTGGTGATGGTGCACTGGGCTGGTTACTGGTGCACTAGGCTTTTGTAGTGGGCTGGTACTGGTACAGTAGCCTGGTACTGATGCCCTGGGCTGGTGATGGTGCACTGGGCCATTAATGGTGCACTGGACTGGTACTGATGCATTGAGCTTGTACTGGTGCACTGGACTAGTGCAGGTGCTTAGACTGGTGATAGTGCTCTGGACTGGTGATGGTGCTCTGGACTGGTGATGGTGCTCTAGACTGATGATAGTGTCGAGCCCCAGGCCCTTGGGTACTCGGGTATCAGGCTTGGTGGATGCTTTCACGGGGGATGTCACGGATGACAGCGCCTGAGCCTGTGGCCTGGGTGACACTTCAATAAGGGGTTATATACAGGGAATAAGAGTTTGTCATGTGATGCATGTGATGCCACCTGTAGTACCTGGTGATGATCACCAGCGCTGCCACAGTCCTCCGTAGGTCGATGGTAATGCGGCTAAGTTGGCAAAGCTCCCTACAGGTGGAGCTGGTCCTCCGGGCAGCGTTAGTGTAAGGGGCAGCTTGGAGTGGAACTTTAAGTCGGGACAGGGAGAACTGGAGCAGTCTATAAGGGGCACCGGGAGCGGAGAGGAATGACGCACACACACTGCAGAAAGTCTTTTTACCTTTTTACTGGTGGTATGAGCAGGTAAAACGTCCAGGGCACTGTCGGGTGACCAGGTGCACAGTGAGTTTCCACAGCAAGTGGGTATAAGGCCTCCTCAGCTTCTCTACCGTTCCTGAAGCCCCAGTCTGCATGCAGCCAGACTGGCCTCCTTACTTCCTCTGGTCCTCTCTCCCCCCTTCCTGCACAGTCCATGGGTTACCCTCTCTGATCACTGTGGTAGTACACTGCGGTGTCTGGCTCCCTCTCTTTGGATACGCAGGGGGACCAGGTGACTGAAGTCTCCACCGTGTGACAGGGTTTTCTGTAGCCTTGAAGTAATCCTACAGGTGCGGATCCCGAAGTCCAGTACGTCGCTGGGTGAACCTCCACCGGTTCCTCACTCCTTGGGCTCTACTCCTTGCCTTCTGTCACACTTCGAGGCTTGGCTCAGCTAGAAGGCCACTCGGGTCACTGGTTTGGGCCTAACCGCGGCCCCGATCACCAAGAATTCTTCGCAGCTCTCCTAGCGTCTGCACACTCTAGCTAACTCCTCCCCCAGCAGCAGTATTTATAGGGGATCTCACCTAAAGTCAGTAAGTCGAGCTTCCCCTGCTGTGTTGGGGTGGAAGGTGTTGCATGTAGTAGGTACCTGCTGTGGAAACCCAGCTGTATATTAGGGAAGTCTGGCTACCTGCGTGAGCAGGGCACCACATTAGTGCTCTGGACTGTTGATGGTGCTCTGGGCTGATGCTGGTGCTCTGACTGGTGATTGTGCAGTGGGCTGGTGATGGTGCATGGGCTGTGCTGGTTCTCTAGACTGGTGATAGTGCTGGCTGTGATGGTGCTCTGGGAGCTGGCTGGATGTGATGTGCACTGGCTGGTGATGGTGCACTGAGCTGGTGATGGTGCACTGGGCTGGTGATGGTGCACTGAGCTGGCTCAGAATTATATCAGTTGGAAAATTGTGAGTAAATGTGGGGAAGTTGCTAAAAAAAATACTCTCCTATTCAAGCCCCCATTTCTCCAGCATCACCAGGCTGCAGTATGCTATATGGAGGATAATAGAGGCCACAGAGTGCTATTTGGAGGATGATATAGGGAGACTAACAGAGGCCGCAGTATGCTATATGAAGATAATTGAGGCTGCAGTATGCTATACGGAGGGTACTAAAGGCTACATGATGCTATATGGAGGATAATAGAGGCCACAATATTCTGTATGGAGCACAATAGAGGCCACACAAACATTAAATCACCATGATTGAGAGAACATCCCTATGGCTCCTTCCTGTAGAGCTCAGCTCCCTCCCTCAGTAGGTGGGGGCCCGGAGAGAGGGGGAGAATCATACATCCCTGTGGCTCCTGTAGGAATAGTAGTGTGCGGGAGGGGGGGTTTTGAGAGGTTTGTGGTTAAATAATGTAGAACTCCATTCCATTTTTTTTCCTTCCTGCACTTACTGTGGGTGGTCCGGTCTGTCAGCCTATCAGAACACATAGAGCAAAGTGCACTTTTTGCACACAAGGGCTTGTGTCATTGGCTGGGTATGTCATATGTCCTTGCCATATAAGAACCACCCATTTTCCCTCCTCGCCATTTTATCAGTGTTGGAGCTGAATGTCACTTCCAAGTTAGATAGAGAGATAGTAGGTTAAGAGACTACTTCCAAGAACAGCCCTTTTTAGGACTTAAAAGCACTGTGTACCAGGAAGGTCTGTTCCAGGGCTGTGCAAGCGTTTTTTTACAGCATCTGGCCAAATCTAGCCAAGTAAATCCTTTAATAGCTAGTAGCAGTGTGTGCCAGGCACTGGTGTAGCATTGTTGTGAAGAAAGCTACACCTCCTGTGTTTATTAGCCTTTTTTTACTGCATCTAGCCAAGCAAATCCTTTTTGGCTAGTAGCAGTGTTTGACTAGGTAGCAGTGGTCCAGTGTTCTGTTGAAATCTACCACCACAGAGCGCAGAAAACACTTTTGTATTGCGTCTGCCCAAACTTACTTACCAAAAACTATTTGGGGTGGTACCACTGTTTGACTAGGTAGCTCTGGTCCAGTGTTATGTTGAAATCTACCACCACACAGAGCAGAAAACACTTTTGTATTGCATCTGCCCAAACCTACTTACCAACCTACCTACCTGACTAGATTTTGTGGTAATAATCCACGAAACTGATAGTGGTCCCACCTGTGTGTGGCGGGACATAACACTGATGGGAGCGCTTGCATGAGCTTTGAGTTTATCCGGCCCAGTAGGCCTAAACAGCTCACTGACCTACCTGACTAGTTTTGACGGTAATACTCCACAAAACTGATAGTGGTCCCACCTGTGTGTGGTGGGACATATCATTGATAGGAACGCTTGCATGAGCTTTGAGTTTATGTGGCCCACTAGGCCCAAAAAGGTCTCTGACCTACCTCTCTATTATTTACTGTAATATTCCACAAAACTGATGGTGGTCCTACCTGTGTGTGGCATGGCATAACATTGATGGGAACGCTTGCATGAGCTTTGACTTTATGTGGCCCACTAGACCCAAACAGGTCTCTGACCTACCTATCTATTATTTACTATAATACTCCACGACACAGATAGTGGTCCCACCTGTGTCTGGCGGGGCATATCATTGATGGGAGCGCTTGCATGAGCTTTGAGTTTATCCAGCCCAGTAGGCTTAAACTGGTCACTGACTTACCTTTCTATTATTTCCTGTAATACTCCACGAAACGTATACTTGTCCCACCTGCGTCTGGCAGGGCATAACATTGATGAGTGCGATTGCATGAGCTTTGAGTTTATCCGGGCTACTAGGAGGCCTAAACACGTCACTGACCTACCTGACTAGTCTTTCCTGTATTACTCCACAAAACATATAGTTGCTGAGCAATGTTTAACCTTGAAATGCTAGGCCAGGTCCTGTTCCAGACCCTGAGCCATGCATGCAGGCTGGGACATACAGCAATTTTTGGTTGTTGTGCGACCCTTTTGGAAGAGTGAGGACTCTTGGGGTCTCCTTGCTGTGTTTTACATGATTTGAGAAGGGCGTGACATGCCCATACCTGTGTCTCATCCTCCTTTTACTCCTCCACCTCTTTTTACTTAATGTAGAAAAGTAATGCCACTTTTCCCCTGAGTATTTGTACTGTGGTTGGATTGTTGTCACTTTTCCTGGTGTTTGTTGTCTATTCTGAGTAGTTTGGCAGCTTTGGACACCTTTGAAGGTGTTTTCTATGTGTTTGCTGCAGTCTGCCATTGATTTCAATGGGATTTGCGGTGTTCGATGAACAAATCATCAATTTGACGAATCTAATCGAATTCAAACATTGAGGTGGTGGCTCATCACTAGTCCCAACATCTCCTATGCTTTACATAAGTTATTATTGTCGAGCCCCAGGCCCTTGGGTACTCGGGTATCAGGCTCGGAGGGGTTCGCGGGTGGCGGTGCCTGAGCCCGTGGCCTGGGTGACACTTCAATAGAGGGGTTATGTACAGGGGGTAAGAGTTATTGTCACGTGACGCCACCTGTAGTACCTGGTGATGGGTAACCAGCGCCGCAACAGTCCTCCGGAGGGCGATGGTATTGCGGCAAGGATGGCAAAGCTCCCTACTGGGGCAGCGTTGCTGTAAGCAAAGAGGTTGAATTTGTCGGCACAAAGATACGGAGGCAAAATCACTCTACCGGGTACTTTACTGTAAACAGTCGTCAGCATACAAGTCCACAGTTCAGCAAAAGTTGTTAAAGAAACAGGTAGTTCTACAGGTGGCTGCAAGTGGATGCCAGGTGGTATGGTGGTATCCGTGGTATGCTTTAGTTGACGAACCCGTGTCCTTTCTTCCCCACCTAGGATGAGTCTATACCCAATTACTCCTTGAAGGTAGTCTTGGGGCTCCCCTCCCTCGAATTGAAGAAGCAGGCAGACCGCTCCTTCTGGCAGGGTGCCGTAGCTGGTGAACAGACCGCAGCAGCCGGCTGACGACTTCAGAGGTGGACTCTGGCCGTTTCCTCAAGTCCGGCGTTCCCGTGTTGGACTGGGAAATCCCTGGAGTATGGTCGCTCTACGCTGAGGTTCCCCCTTTCTCTCTCGGGTCCAGACTCACGCGTCAGGCACCCTCTCTCAGGATCCCCTCAGGATCCCCTTTCATCTTTTCTCAGGATCAGCCTGGAGCTGTCCTGTTATACCTCCAGACTCGCTCCATACTCCTCCTTGACTCCTCTCCAACTCCAACTCTGACTGACTCTCTCCCCAGAGGTGCTAGATCCTACCCGGGGTAACCTCCCACCACTAGTCTAGTGTGTGAGTGCAGGAATGTGTCCTGCCCACCACCCCAGCATCCACTTGCAGTTGGGGAAGATTACACCACTTTTACGAGTGCAATACCCCGGTGTGACGCCTGACCATGTGGGGCGCCACATTATCACAAAGAGTTGACTCCTATCTAGACCGACGCAAACCCAGGAAAGCAGTGGTGAGGAGTAACACAATCAATATCACTTAATATAATAGCTGCACCAAAAAGAAGCTGCTCTGCGTCGTGAAAAAATGGTCGGAACAATCTTTGAAATCTCTACTAACTTCTTTAAGACATGAGAAACTCATCCAAAAACTCCCAAAAAGGAGCTCCCAAAAATTTCCACTTGAAAATAAATTGTTTCTAAAGACCTGAAAAAACCCTCCGTACCTGAAGACTAATCGAAGACAAATATATTGTTAACTGCCTAGACCTTTTGAGGCAGTCACCAAAATTATCAGCAGGATTGGCACCATTTCAACAAATATTTACATTCTTTCACAAAGGACTCAAAATTCATTTGGACAGTAAAATAATCAGTTTGATATAATGTGCTATGCAGATGGTAAGTTGTTTCTCTTTTTGTCTCAATGCCAAACCGAACAAGTGAGTTTTGAGCCTTGATGTAAATGTGTCAAGTGATGATTAATCCAGGAATAAAGTTCAAGAGAATGGGGGTTGCATAACAAAAAGTTCTACGTTTGAATGTATAAAATCCATAACGGGAAGATTTTCCCATTCCTGAGATAGGAGTTGGTAATTGTTACTAATGAGATTATATGATGATTGGAGGTGTTAGATGCAGTGGGAGGAGCTAAAGACAGAGCTCCACCTCCTCCTCCCTATTCCATCTACATAGAATCTCATCAGTAACAACTGCCATCTCATATCTCAGTAATGTGAAAGCCTTCACTGAACACAGATTTTACCTCAGAATTGAGTACATTGATGACTGATCAATTCTGACAGAGAAAGAAGCAAATTTGTCTAATAATCATACATCATACGAAGAGAAAAATCACTAGAGAAGGACATTATGCTAGGAAGAATAGAAGTACAAGGTGAAGAGAAAGACCAGCAACCCAATGGCTTGATACTGTCAAGATAACAGCAGAGAAGACTGTGGTGGACCTGTCTAGGCTTGTGCAAGATCGATCTTCCTACAGAGCATTTATCCACAAGTAGCCATGGATCTAAATCAAGTTACAGGCCAATAAATAATTAAATAGGAGAAATTGCACCATGCAATTTGTTGTGCAATCTCTCTAGAGTACACCAATTACCCATATGTGGTCTAAAACTACTTTTGAGGCTCTATAGAACCCCCACATAGCAGCGCAACACCGCTGCTAAGTTAAATATCGGGTTGCTATGGCCCCTTAGCAACCTGATGTTTACCATAACAGCGGTGTGTGCTGCTATGCGGGATTCTAAGGTGCCTCACTTAGTAGCGCTATGTGCTGCTAAGGTAAATATCGGGTGGCTAAGGGGCCTGCGGTTCCAGAAATGACGCATTCAGCGTCATTACCACAGGAAGGCTGCATGGCAGAGCGGAGGGAGCCAGGCTGGGGGCGCGAAATTTAATTTCAAGATCATGCCCATGGGGGCATGATAAACGATCATTAAGGCTGCAAACCAACACGCCCAGGGGGACTAATGCATATAGCCCCCGCTTCATTACCATCCTAATTAGTAAGTATAAAAATGTTTTTTAGCAGATTGAAAGCAAGCATTTAGAAGAGAGAGGGATAGTTATAATGGTATTAGGAAGGTGCAGGGACATGTATTGATAGGTTAGGTGGCTGTTAGGAGGTGACAGGTTCCCTTTAAAGGAAAAAATTGATTTTTCATTGCTGTATTCTGAGAGCTATAGGTTTTTATTTCTTCACTAATGGAGCTACGTATATAAAGACTCTTTTTTGCAGAACAGGATGATGTTTTTAGCGTTACCATTTTATTTACATGCGTCTTTTTATTGCGTTTAAGTCAACTTTTTTAGCAGTATGATTAAAAAGAAGGGTTTGTTTTGTCACATTTTTTTTTACAATGTTCACTCAAGGGGGTAAGTAATGTTAAAGTTTTATAGATCTGTTCATTCTCGACTCGGCGATACCAAATATGTACTTTTTTTGTTAATTTTTTTGCATAAATATATATGGCGCCCCTGCGGAGTGGCGGCCACCGTAAGTTACTGCAGCTGGGACGTATAGGCAGGACACTTCACACAAACACCTGACACATCCCCCGAATCCCTAGTCCTAGTTACTCTATTTCAAGCAGGGGATACGAGGGGAACCAAGTGGAGGGTGGAGCGAGAGAAAAAGCCCAGAAAGTGGGTAGAGGAACTAGATTGAAACCTAGGAACACAAAGTTAGGGCAGCTCGGAGAGAGTTCTTGTTGACGTTTCTGGTGTGCTTGAGGGGAGAAAGAACGAAACCCCTAAGCCAAAACATCCAGTAAGCCTGAAAAACTGTAGTACAGAGTGGAAGAACACAGACCTGGCAGCCTGTGCCACCAGATGGACTGTCCGGGTCCCAGGCAGCCTCCCATGGGAAGGAAGAAGGAGTCCACGGTGTCCCCAAGAACAACGAGGACACCGGGGGACCGGGCCCAAGCCAGGGTGCCGGCCATGTAGATGTGGCAGGACGCTTTATGCCCCAACCGTGAATTAACCAGCGTGGATAAGGGACTTCATGCCCGGATCCTACCCTTCAGTGTAGCAAAGCTAAGGCCATTAGATAGGGTTAGGGATACAGACTGAGATCTCCTGGGAGAAGACCTGCGACCGCTGGCCCGGAGCTAGCCTGTGGAACAGAGAGAGAGAGGCCCGGAAAGGAACAAGAAGGGAAATTGAGTAGCCGAAAGGTCCCAGCTGCAAGGGTGTGTGAAACAACGAGAACTGTCTGTACCCTGTAACCTGCTGAACGTACGAGTAAAGTGCTAAGTCAAGCTTAATGCTGATTGTCTAAGACTGTCATATCTGCGTCTGCGACGAGGCTTGCCTGTAGAGCCGCACACTAACTCTTCTAGCCGCAGGGAGGATTGCCTGGAGATACGGCCCGCGGCGTCTGGATACCACCCTTCTACACATACCCTGGCGACAAAGCCCTACCTGTGGAGGACTCACCATCCTGGCTGTTGCCCTTAACATCATCCCCAGAGGTCTGAACGGCAGCGACGGCTATACTGGCCGCAATCCACGGTTGGCGTAACAAACTTCTTTTAAAACTTTATTTTCCTTTTCCCTTTAATTCCCTTTTATTGCTGTACCTGGGCATACAGAGCCGGGTCAAATCACCATGACATTACCCCGCAGACAGAAGAGAGGGCCATATTCCGAGTACCCCTTGTCCCGGGGTGCTAGAGATACCTATTAGTGTCATGTTTGCTTGGTTTTTTTGCTCTTTATTTTTTTTCCATTATTCTATTTTTTTTTCAATATTCTAATTTTTTTACTGTTTTTTACTTTTTTTACTTCGTCCCACTATGGAACCTTGACTTTTAACTCCTTGCATGGTTTACGAGGCTTGCCGTAGCTGGGTGTCCTAGAGGACGTCATAAACTTGAGTTACCATGGCAACGATCGGGCCCACATATAAAAAACCTGTAAAAGTCAAATGGTGTAAACTTGTTAAAGAAGCCCCCCCACTAAGTTTTTTATTCATTAAATGTGTATGTGCATATAATGTAGTATGAGTGTATTAATATGCTCATCTACAACTGCTCTCTCTGGTGTCCAGCACTGTTCTGGTCTGTTTCTCAGTGACCAAACTGCTATTCAGGCTCCCTGGGTCATGCTGCACTGTGCGTGTCCCAGAAGTAACTTTTATCATTTATACTTAGGGAGCCTCAGAACGAGGTTCAATAGACTTGTTAAAGACGATATTATAGGTACAATGTAGCTTCCGCCATATTGTATCTAAAGAGGCCATTTTTTTATTAGTTTATCATGTCTATTCTGACTAACTGGCTATGTAACAGTTTGTTCAGTGAAGATGAGAACAACTCAGCACATTCTTGCCTTTGTCCTTGTTTTCTAGATAAGACCACCAAGCCATATGTAAGCCAGAGTGTACCGTTCTTATCTTCTGTAACTCTCTTAAAGGTCACTAATTAATCATCTCAAAACTGTCTATAATGCATATTCATCATATTTGTCATTGTATGACGTAACCTATTTTTTCTAAACTTCTGTAAACGTATATAAGCTTTTACAAACAATAAACGGGAGCTATTCTTTTAAAGACCAATACTGTGTCATCAATTGAGTTATAGCCATTACCAGGTATACCTGTGTAGAGCTCTTTATCAAATCAGTCTACTCTGGTTAGATGTATTTTATTGCATCTCTGACAGACTTAAGTTGTAAAAGAGACTTCCGCCTCCTGAATAGAACATAGAAGGAGTCAGCTACTCGCAATTGTAATGATGTCAATGGGAAGAGGAGCAGAACAGCATTGGACATCGGAGAGAACAGCAGTAGATGAGTATACTAATTCACTCACACTTCATTACATGCACATAGAGACATATTGAATAAATGAAAAGAGAGCTCCATTACTTAAACCTAATTACAAAAAATATTATTTGCTCAAAATACATGCATTTAATTAAAAGAAAGTTGCCCCTGAAAGTTCTCTTTGTTATACAGTGCTGGATATTAACATTGAATGAACAAGACTAGCATGTGGATTCCACATGATACAGTGGAAGCAAACCTGTTTCTCTCTCACATAGATGAAAAATTAAGAACTTCTTGGAGAACTGATACATATATTGCTACACAAAACTGTGATAAGCTATGAACAATATATATGCACATTAATATTATTATTAGTTTTATATATTAGGGATTACCACCTGTTATTGAATAGTTTTAAGAACCACAGGGTCCTGCTGTCAATGTAAATTGTAATGAAGAGGTTGTTTTTTTTTACTGGGAGGGTAGGAAGGAAAGAGAAGAAAGGAAGGAAGGAAGGAAGGAGAAGAAAGGAAGGAAGGAAGGAAAGAAGGAAGGAAGGAGGGAAGGAAGGAAGGAAGGAAGGAAGGAGAAGAAAGGAAGGAAAGGATGAGAAGGAAGTGATGAGAAGGAAGGAAGGAAGGAGAAGAAAGGAAGGAAGGAAGGAAGGAAGGGATGAGAAGAAAGGAAGGGAGAGAGGTAGGAAGGAAGAAGAGAGGAAGGTAAGGAAGGAACAGAAAAGGAAGGGTTGGGAGAGAGGGAAGGAAGTAAGAAAGCGGTATCCATATGCAGTAAGTAAAGCTTGCAGGTTGATCATCTAGTGATCTTCTGTATATTTTGATTTATTATAATTCAATATCATTTTCTTTCTCGATTGCTTAAGAATTTGTGCAGAAGATTATATGGCATGGTATCAGGTTCCATGAGAAAGTTGGGATTATATAAATGAAAATTGCTTTATCATTAGTACAAAAATAATCTTGATACTCATAACAGAATATTTCTTTATGTACCTGACTAGATATGTAAAAAGCCTTTCTGTAGGCATTCGATAGACAATAGCACTTTTTAAAATTGCCATTTCGATAAGGAATGTAAAAATCTATTTCTTCAGTAAGGGAGAAAGACATTTAACAAGTTCTTTATCAAGAGTGTTTTTGTCAAATGACTCATCAAGTGAGGGGTAAAGATCACTAAAGTACAGTGAATGAGTCAAACATAAAATGCCAAGGCAGTAGACATGTCCTCAGCCTGGAGCAAAATCTGATTTCTGTTTGTACTTCTTGTTCTTGGTGTAAAGCATCAATTCACAGCTCCAGGAATGATTTTATGTGGCAGAAGCTACAAGTTCCATTGAATGATCTTGAGAACAAGGGCAACGTCATGTAATGTGAGGAACTATTATACAAATTGAAATTTGCACTTTGTATGGAATCAAATATTACTGATGATGAATAAAATTTTATTAAATGTACCATATTTCTATCTTATTGTATAATTCTTCTTAATTTCATGGTGAAGGTAGCAAGGAGGATTAAAGAATAGTAATTTTAGATTAAAAATAATACTCAAAATAACTTTATTACCCATCTAAACGTTGGGTTATTTATTATTGCACACTATTAAGCAACCTCCTGACCCATACATACTCATTAGCATCTGATGACAATCTGGAAACTGCCAAAAAATATCTGTATTTTGAAGAGAATTTGTTTTAACAGTGGTTTCTGGCAGACATTTATCTATTCTGTCATCATAGCAGCATTAACATCATATTAGCATGATGACTTTTAAGATGACTTTATTTTATAAGATGACTTTTAACCACCAGAATTTAATTTAAGTCAGAGCAGCCACTGAGAATTCTTTAACACCGACACAGCATCCAACAAGGATGAACAAACACTTTCATAATGACATTAAAAAAGCGTAAGAGTAAATCAAATAAAAATAATTAAAACCATAAGGAACAATGCCACTTAATAGACATTAATAAACTTCAGAAAATGGTTACACAATTTCTTTTTAAACAGGCTAATAGACGATAAAGGTGTTATATAATAAAATATACAGTATAAAGTACAATAAATAACTATCTATATACCTTAGTAATCTTTCCATGAGACCCTAAAAACAGGTATGACTGTTTTCTAGATAAATTAAACTTTATGTTCCAAAAGAATGCTATTGGTGTTGATTTATGGAATATAAATATAGAAAGTATGGCAAGCTCATTGGAATGTTATCAAATTGGAAAATATCTGTACATGTAGTAAAAAAAACCACAAAAATCTCTACATAGTTCATAGCTCAATGCTTTTTAACTGAACTGAGGGATAGTCTCTGAGGAAAAGTCAACACAGATATATCTTCAGAATATATTTAATAATACATTAGATGGGGGCCCGATTCTGATGCATCGGGTATTCTAGAACATGTATGTAGTTGACATACTGTGACTGACAGGACTTCCAGCCTGGAAGAAGGGAGATTTGTCCCGAAACGTTGCCCTGTACACCTGAAGGCCCAATAAAGGCAATAGGTAACTGAAAAGGAGTGCTGCAGTCATTTGTTTGAATATTGGAGACAGTGAGTGGAAGAAGCTGGACTGATTTGCACCCTGAAGGAGCTGTGCTGCTTTCTTTATAAATATGTATGTACCACCACATACTATAGTGCTGCTATACATGTACTGTAGTGTACCGCCATATACTATAGTGCTGCTATATATGTACTATAATGTACCACCATATATTATAGTGTTGCTATACATGTACTATAATGTACCGCCATATACTATAGTGCTGCTATACATCTACTGTAAAGTACCACCATATACTATATTGCTGCTATACATGTACTGTAATGTACCGCCATATACTATAGTGCTGCTATACATGTGCTGTAATGTACCACCATATACCATAGTGCTGCTATATATATATATATATATATATATATAGCAGCACTATGGTATATGGTGGTACATTACAGCACATATATAGCAGCACTATAGCACTATAGTATATGGCGGTACATTACAGTACATGTATAGCAGCAATATAGTATATGGCGGTACTTTACAGTAGATGTATAGCAGCACTATAGTATATGGCGGTACATTATAGTACATGTATAGCAACACTATAATATATGGTGGTACATTATAGTACATATATAGCAGCACTATAGTATATGGTGGTGCATTATAGTACATGTATAGCAGCACTATAGTATATGGCGGTACATTGCAGTACATGTATAGCAGCACTATAGTATATGGCGGTACATTACAGTAAATGTATAGCAGCAGTATAGTAAATGGCGGTACATTACAGCACATGTATAGCAGCGCTATGCGGTAGTATATGGTGGTACATTACAGCACATGTATAGCAGCACTATAGTATATGGCAGTACATTACAGTACATGTATAGCAGTGTTATAGTATATGGCGGTATATTACAGTACATGTATAGCAGCACTATAGTATATGGCGGTACATTACAGCACATGTATAGTAGCACTATGCTATATGGCGGTACATTACAGTACATATATAACAGCACTATGGTATATAGCGATACTCCGCTCCCTGCGGCCCCCCTGCTCCTCCTGGCTCCTCCACAGTAAAAGTAAAAATAAAAAAATCCTCAGTGAGGGTACTCACCTGTCCGCCGGCTTGCTCCACCTCCATCTTCTAGGTACTACAGGCCTTTAGGACCTGTCGTTGCCTGGGAAACCGATCAGCTGTTTGGTCACATGACCGCTAACGTCCGGGGCGGGAGGATGGAGCAGTGGGGCAGGATGGTGACGGGGGGGCAGGATGGTGACAGGGGGGCAGGATGGTGGCGGGGGGGCACGATGGAGGGAGCCAGGCAGCATGGAGGATGGAGACTTGGGGGGCAGGACAGATGTGGGGGAACAGGATGGAGCCGGGGGATCAGGATGGAGGCGGGGGGGAGCAGAATGGAGCTGAGGGGGGCAGGATGGAGCAATCAGGGCAGGATGGAGACTGGCGGGGGGGCAGGATGGAGCCAGGGGGGCAGGATGGTGGTGGGGGGTAAGATGGTGGCGTGCAGCAGGATGGAGCCGGCGGGGCCAGGGGGGCAGGATGGAGCTGGGGGGGCAGTATGGAACCAGGAGGGGCAGGATGGAGCCGGGGTGGGCAGGATGGAGCCAGGGTGGGCAGGATGGAGATGGGGGGAAGGGCAGGATGGAGTCAAGGGAAGAGCAGGATGAAGCTGGGGGGAAGGGCAAGATGGAGCCGGGGGGAAGGGCAAGATGGAGCCGGGGGGGTAGGGTGGAGCCGGGTCGGCAGGATGATGACAGGAGGGGCAGGATGGTGGCGAGGGGGCAGGATGGAGGAAGCTGGGCAGCATGGAGCAAGTCGGGCAGCATGGAGCAAGCCTGGCAGCATGGAGCGAGCTGGGCAGCATGGAGCGGGCCAGGCAGCATGGAGCGAGCCGGGCAGGATGGAGCGAGCCAGGCAGGATGGAGTGAGTGGGGCAGGATGGAGCGAGCGGGGCAGGATGGAGCTGGGGGGGCAGGAAGGAGATGGGGGGGCAGGATGGAGCTGGGGGGGCAGGATGGAGCCAGGGGGGCAGGATGGAGCCGGGGGGGGCAGGATGGAGCCAGGGTGGGCAGGATGGAGCCAGGGGAGCAGGATGGAGGTGGGGGGAGCAGGAGGGAGCTGGGGGGAAGGGCAAGATGGAGCAGGGGGGAAGGGCAAGATGGAGCCGGGTGGGCAGGATGATGACAGGACGGGCAGGATTTTGGCGGGGGGGCAGGATGGAGAAAGCCGGGCAGCATGAAGCAAGCCAGGCAGCATGGAGCGAGCCAGGCAGCATGGAGCGAGCTGGGTAGCATGGAGCGGGCCGGGCAGCATGGAGCGAGCCGGACAGGCTGGAGCGAGCCAGGCAGGATGGGACGAGTGGAACAGGATGGAGCGAGCGGGGCAGGATGGAGCTGGTGGGACAGGAAGGAGCTGGGGGGGCAGGACAGAGCCAGGGGGGGCAGGATGGAGCCGGGGGGGCAGGATGGAGATGGGGGGGGGCAGGATGGAGCCGGGGGGGCAGGATGGAGGCGGGGGGCAGGATGGATGTGAGGGGGCAGGATGGAGCCGGGGGAGCAGGATGGAGGAGGGGTAAGCAGGAGGGAGCTGGGGTGGCAGGATGGAGCCAGGGGGGGCAGGATGGAGCGATCAAGGCAGGATGGAGTCGGGGGGGGGGCAGGATGGTGTCAGGGGGGCAGGATGAAGCCAGCGGGGCAGGATGGAGCTGGGGGAAAGGGCAGGATGGAGCTGGGGGGAAGGGCAGGATGGAGCTGGGGGGAGGGGCAGGATGGAGGCGGGGGAAGGGCAGGATGGAGCTGAGGGGGAAGGGCAGGATGGAGCCAGGGGGAAGGGCAGGATGGATCCAGGGGGAAGGGCAGGATGGAGCGATCAGGGCAGGATGGAGTCGGGGGGCAGGATGGAGCCGGCGGGGCAGGATGGAGCCGGCAGGGCAGTATGGAGCCGGTGGGGGGGCAGGATGGTGCCAGCGGGTGGGCAGGATGGAGCTGGGGGTTCAGGATATAGCCGGGGGGGCAGGATGGAGTGAACAGGGCAGGATAGAGTCGGGAGAGGGGGGCAGGATGGAGCCGGGGGGGCAGGATGGAAACGGCGGGAGGGCAGGATGGAGCTGGCGTGGGTTGGGGCAGGATGGAGCGATCAGGGCAGGATGGAGCCAGGGGGGGCAGGATGGAGGTGGCGGGGGGCAGAATGGAGCCGGCGGGGGGGCAGAATGGAGCCAGCTGGGGGTCAGGATGGAGCCGGTGGGGGTCAGGATGGAGCCGGCAGAGGGGCAGGATGGAGCCAGTGGGGGGGGCAGGATGGAGGCGGCTGGGGGGCAGGATGGAGTCGGGGGGGCAGGATGGAGCTATCAGGGCAGGATGGAGCCAGGGGAGGGGACAGGATGGAGCCGGCAGGGCAGAATGGAGCCGGGGGGCAGGATGGAGCCAGAGGGGCAGGATGGAGCTGGCGGGGGAGGCAGGATGGAGTGATCAGGGCAGGGTGGAGCCAGGGGGGCAGGATGGAGCCAGCGGGGGGGCAGAATGGAGCCGGCGGGGCAGGATGGTGGCAGGGGGGGCAGGTTGGAGTGCTAGGTATCCGGGAGCAGTAGCAGGCCCTGTCCTGCTAGGACCTTGCATGGTGTCAGAATGACATCGGCGTCCGGTGCTGTGATTGGCCCGCTCGCGGTCATGTGATATGTGACGCGCATATCACATGACCACGAGCAGGCCGATCACAGTGCCAAACGCCGATGTCATTCTGACGTCATGCAAGGTCCTAGCAGGGCCTGCTACTGCTCCCAGTTACCGATCACTCAGCGGAGAGGTAAGTATAAGAATCTTTATTATTTTTAATACATTTGCCTTTATTTTATATTTGATTTCACAGTGTATAATGCACTGCGAAATCAAATCACTAAGGAGCAGGGGGGCCGCGGGCAGGACAGGAGGAGCGGGGAGGGGAAGCACGGGCAGGGCAGAGGAGCGGGGTATGGAGCGCGAGCAAGCCATTGTTGGCCGGACCCGTGTATCGCCGGGCTGCAAATTGGCGCGAAATTTTAACTTTGAATTTGCACACCTATTTGCATAGGCAGCGCTCATTGGTGAGCGGCCTCTGTCTGGCGCGCGATTTCTGTGACCGGCAGACGCCTTAGACAGTTATATAGTAGATTAATAATGATCCTTACTTTTCATCAGGAACATAATCTAAAGTTAAAAATAAAAGTGTAAGTAAGCATATAGTAGTATGAGGATAGTAACTCCTTGGCGGTTGGCCAGACCAACAAATACAACGGATAAGTAAGTAAGCATAGAATAGTAGGAGGGTTGTAACTCCTTGGTGGTTGGGCATATTAGTTGGGTATATTAGTTTTTCTGTAGAGAATGTAGTTAGTAAATTTAAATACTTAGCACATCATTTAATAAAATACTGTAAGCCCATCTGACAGCAACAAAATGGCCTCCTTAGATGACAACAACCTAAATTGCAAATCTGTGTTTTCTTGGACTAGGCCCACACATTTAAAAGGCAAGTAATATCCAGATCTAATATAAGGGTTTCTTTGTTACTATTACAATGTTCACATTCAGACTAAAGGCAACAAAGCCATGAGGGATTTTATAGAAACACATATAGAAACTCGGAGTAAAGAAACACACGTGAAATTAACTAAAAATGTACTTACCCTGAGAATCCTCAAAATATCCTACTTTTACTGTGATGACAGTTTTACATACTTTTGGCAATTGGCATAAACAGATTGTCATCTGGAATAGATTTCCAACTGTCTTGAAGGAGTTTTCAGAGGTGCTGAGCACTTGTTGGCTGCTTTGCTTTGCCTTCAGGCCAACTCATCTCAAACCAAATACATTGTGTTTACCATCGGTCATCTGACGCAGCACCTTTATCCCTCACCTTCTTGCTCACATACCCCTTACATACTATGGAAGTGTGTTTTGGATAATTGCCCTGTTACAGCCCAATTGATGGTCCCACTAAGTGCAAACCAGATGTGAAGGAGCATCATTGCAGATTTTTGTGGTAGCCATGCAGGGTAAGGGTGCCTTAAATTAGGAATAAATTATCAACAAGGTTTCCAGCTAAGCACCCCACACCATCACACCTACCCCTCCATGCTTGACAAAGAACACCAAACATGTAGAAAACATCCACTTTTCTATGCCTCACATAGACATGGCAGTTGTTGGCAAAAATCTCTGATTTTGACTCATCAGTCCATAGTGCAAATTTTCATTAAATTAATGTCCAGTCCTTGTTTGCTTGTCCTAAACACATTCCTTCTTGCTGTTTATAGTCCTTATCAGTGAGTGGAGTCAGTGCTGAAAAGAAATGTTTTGACACACAGGGGCTCTCCATACGCGACATTGTGTCCGCTAAAAATCTAATTGTGCCTAGACATGCCTAGACATTGGAGCTCACCCACAAGTGACCCTATTTTGGAAACAATACCCCAGGGAACGTATCTAGATGCATAGTGAGCACTTTGATCCAATAGGTGCTTCACAAATTTTTTCACTCATTTGTGAAGCACCTGGGGTTCAAACTGCTCATTATGCATCTAGATAAGTTCCTTGGGGGTCTAGTTTCCAAAATGAGGTCACTTGTGGGTGAGCTCCAATGTTCAGGCACACAGGGAGGGACTCTCCATACGTGACATGGTTTCTGCTAACAATTGGAGCTAATTTTCCATTGAAATTGTTAGCAGATACCATGTCGCGTATGGAGAACCCGTGTGCCACCAGCACAAGGGCAACTGGAAGAGTTGGGGTACAGCACCAGAAAATGGCACCTCTAATGAATTCACAATTTTGTAGGGTGGTTGTGGGTTGCAATTTGCGTTGTGGGGGCCCACAACGTTTGGTTCCCCACGCTGAGGATTACAGCCCCCCAGCTGCCAAGTTATACCTGGCTGGCTACCAAAAATACAGCGAAGGCCTTTTCTTATTTCTAGAACTGATTTTAGAATAAAAAATGATGTGGGGCTCCGCCATATTTTTGATCCAGACAGGTACAACTTGGCAGCTACAGATTACCAGCAACCCCCAGCTGCCTCGTTGTACCTGGCTGGCAACCAAAAATACAGCAAAGCCTATTTTTTTTTATTTCTAGAACTAATTCTAGAAAAAAAAATGACGTGGGGCTTCACCATTTTTTAGGCCCAGCCAGGTATAACTTGGCAGCTGGGGGCTGGAATCTTCAGCATGTAAAGGCCCAAGCGTTTTGGGCCCCCCATGCTGTGGATTGTAGCCCGCAGCCGCCCCAGAAAATGGCGCATTCATTGAAGAACCATTTTCTGGCACTGTACCCAGGCTCTTTCAGTTGTCGTGGTGTCGGTGGCAAACTTGTTAATAAAGGGGTTAATGCCAGCTTTTTTATTGGCAGCTGGCACTAAGCCCGAGATTCATAATGTCGGGCCAATGTTAGACCCGGCCACTATGAATCTGTAGTAAATAGTCAAAAAATACACCACACAGAGAAAAATCTTTTTATTTGAAAAAAACACAAACAAAATTCAGACCCCATCTTTATTATAAAGATCTAACATAGTCCACAACGAATGTCCCACGACGCTCGATTGTCTTCGACATAGTCCACAATGAAGGTCCCATGACGCTCTATTGCCTCTGCTACACCCAGAGATTGCAGCAAGGGATCAAGTGTCCTCTTCCTACAGTCTATGGGGTCAGAGTTATGGTGCACTCTATGGCAATGATCTATCATACAGTGCACCATGACTATGATCCCACAGACTACAACAATAGGACACTTTATCCCTTGTTGCACCCATCCATCCACCCATGTATCCATCCATCCATCCATGCACCCATCCATCCACGCATGCATACATCCATGCATGCAACCATCCATCCATGCACACATCCATTCATGCACACATCCATTCATGCACACATCCATGCATACACACATCCATGCATGCACAAATCCACACATGCACGCACACATCCACATACGCATGCATCCACACATGCACACATCCACGCACACATCCACACATGCACACACACATCCATTCACGCAGACATCCATGCACGCAGACATCCACGCATGCAGAGACATCCATGCACACATCCATGCATGCACACATCCACACACGCAGACATCCATGCACGCACACATTCACGCACGCACACATGCACACACGCACACATCTGCGCATGCACACATCCATGCATGCACACATCCATCCATGCATGCACACATCCATGCATGCACACATCCATGCATGCACACATCCATCCATGCAATATCCATGCACGCACATATCCATCAATGCACACATCCATCCATGCACACATCCATGCAGGCATGCACACATCCATCCATGCAATATCGATGCACGCACACATCCATGCATGCACACATCCATCTATGTAGACATCCATGCATGCACACATCCATCCATGCAATATCGATGCACGCACACATCCATGCATGCATACATCCATCCATGCACACATCCATGCATGCATACATCCATCCATGCACACATCCATGCATGCACACATCCATTCACGCACACATCAATCCATGCACACATCAATCCATGCACACATCCATGCACGCACACATCAATCCATGCACTCATCCATGCATGCACACATCAATTCATGCACACATCCATGCACACACACAGCAATCCATGCACACATCCATGCATGCACACATCCATGCACACACACATTAATCCATGCACATATCCATGCATGCACCATCAATCCACCCATGCATGCACCCATCCACCCACGCATGCACCCATCCATCCACCCATGCATCCATCCATTCACCCATGCACCAATCCATCCATGCATTCATCCATTCATTCATTCATTCATCCATTCACCCATGCACCCATCCATCCATCCATTTATTCATTCATTCATTCTTACCTCATCATGATCCACCGGTGAGGAGGAGGAGCCTGGGAGAGGAGGAGGGTCCCACACCAGAGCAGAGGAGGCTGACCGACGGGTGCACCGGCGGGTGCAGCCCGCCGGGAGAGGTGAGGGGGGAGACAGGACACATGGCTGTACAGGGGGGCTGGAGGTGGGGGGCTGGACAGGTGGGGGCAGGACAAGAGGTAGATGATGAGGCTGACTGGCAGGTGCACTGGTGGGTGCAGCCCGCTGGCAGATAGATAACAATAGGAGGGGTGTGGATGGGAGGGATGGAGGGGCCCTGATAAGCCCTGGAGCAGGAAGGGGCTGTGGAGGGGGAGGGGACCCCCCCCCAGGCTAAAGTATAGGTCCTTGTGATCCTGTAGCTCCGGTGACTTGTCTTAAAAATTGCCAATGGTTCCCTAACTACGCTATCTAACAGTTATTGCATTTTTTCCTATTTCCTGCTGATGACGTATGTTGTGAGCACCCCAGTGCATTCTGGAATATTTGCACAGAATATTATCAAGGAGGGGGAGAGGCTGCAGGCACTTATTCTGCTTCTGCCCCTTCCTGAAACAAAGAGTCACTGTGATGCTTGTTTTAGGGGTGGGGCTGTCATTATTTCCACGAGGGTCTTCAGCCCCTCCTCCTTTACCCCTCCCCACAGTGCACCTTTTTACCACCCCTTCCCCTGCAGTGTCTTGCCTTCTGTACGATGCACTGTCCCTGACTGATGTCGGCTTCGACATACTGATAATCCGATATCAGAGAAGTCAAAGAAAAAGACCAGAGAGAGATCGTGCTTTAGTGATCCACACTGCCATCCCACCATACCCGAACAAATGCCAGGGAAGCAAAGAGCATGTAAGCTGCTTCTTTATTCCATCCGAATTTCAGGATTGAGATACTGATGGAACGAGATTCAAGATGGCTGGGGTGCAGGAAGGACGCACTTGAGGCTGCTCCTGCCACTAGCCACTCAATTTCTGACATCCCGACCTAATAGCAAGGCGAACGGCACTTGCAAGGTACCATCCTAGTAGCCACAATACTGCAGAACCTAGAGCAGGACCCATATTCGACCTGGGACATCAGCTAAGCTGTGTTTGGGTGCCTGAAGATGTCCCCCCTCCTCCCTGCACGAGGCCGCATTGCTGGAGGAACCTGAGGACCTTTCTGGTCCTGGGACAGATTCACTCACGCCGCCTGAAGAGTCTGAAACCCCCTGGGCTGCTGACTCGGGAGACGCCCGCCGAGGCTCCACGAGAGGAGTGTCCCCTGGAACTCTGTGGGTGAACCCTGCGCCCAGAGGACTAGCGAGGCGGGAGAGCCTGCAGTGGTGGTGCGGTGGGCTGAATACACAGGCACGGTGCGCCGGACAGCGCCGCAGGCCAGAGATAAGAGACCACTACCTGAAATGGAGAGAAGGACCCTAACTATCGCGGTGCTGTGAAGCATTCATACCGGCCCCGCCGCCGGAAAAGCCACAGGTGCGGGTAAGTGCAATTTTACACCTACCGCAGGCCTAAAGAAACAGGAACAGGGCGCCCCCTCCCTCCAGTGCCCATATCTTGGAAAGGGCACAGCAAGGTGATCGGGCTGTAGCCTGGGGCAGTGACCTAAGGTATAATACGGGAGGCAGCAGGAGCCCTGAGAGGACAACGGAGGATTAACCCTGTATAGCATCCTGCTGTGACTGAAACAGACAGGCAGCATACCCCTCTTGGACAGAGAACTGGGGTGACACTCACATTAACCCCTGATATACTGGCAGAGCGCACACTACAGGACTTTATCTCTCTAGCCCATATACCTCGCCTCAAAGTGGGCCTGTAGGATACTGTGTTATACGGAGACCAGGTTGTGGATCCCTCTCCTGCTGCATTTGGTGCCTTACACCGCATCATACCATCCCCATCTTCTGAATCTCCCACCACCATTTTATACTCTGCACTCCAGATATAAACTTCCCATGTGCGACCTCTAGAGCATACTGTGGGAACTGACGGATATAAAAATTATATATGATCTGACCACCATAAATATACAGGATGGTGAAATCTACGACAAAGCCTGCAAAGTCAGCTACAAAATCCAGCACTACCGCCACTCAACAGAATTTAAATAAATATTTGAAAAAGCAAGTCGACATGTCCTCATTATCTCAAGCATCCAGACGCCTTATCGTTGAAGACCATTCAGAGTTGGATCTTGAAAGCGAACCGGACATAGATGACGTCGCTAAACACCAGCCAATAACAAGATCCTTCCTAAAACGCACTTTGAGCAAACCGTTAGAACCAATGATAAGAGAACTGTCTGATATCAAATGAGACATGATACAAGTGGGCCTTCGAGTTGATTCATTAGAGACCTCTCGGACAGAGGCGGTCCAACACTCAAATTCTACCCTCCTAAGCCTTCAACAGCATGAAGACCACCTGAATAAAATTTTTGACTTTAGAAGACCACGAGACTAGGGAGAGAAGAAATAACCTATGCCTGAAAGGCATCCCAGAATCCATAACCCAGGATGCTCTGACCCCAACGGTTATAGATGTTCTTCGCTCTGTCTTACTCCCTGATGACCCCAAAGAAATGGAACTGGTGAGAGTACATAGAGCACTCCGTCCAAAGCCCCCTTCATCAGAATCACCACGAGATGTACTATGCCGCTTTCTGGACTATAGGACCAAAGAACTTGTTCTACGAAGAGCCTGAGACACCGCAAATATCTCCTGCAACGACTCAGTAATACAAATTTATCAAGACCTGTCACCAATCACCTTGGCCAAACGACGGCTTCTAAGACCTTTTACCACAGCCCTTCAACAAAAACACTTTCCATATAGGTGGCTCTTCCCATTTGGCATCTCTATCAAGGCCAATGAAAAGAACTTTCAAGGACACACTTCCGCTGATATTAAAAAGCTTTGCCAAGAGCTTAATATAGAGCTGGAACAGTACCCTAACCTGGAAGCAGTTACCTCAGCCTATCTGATGAAGCCACTCAAACCTCCAACACCTTGGCAAACGACCTTGACCCTGAAGTCACAGAGGTCTAAACGCCGCCTAGCCAAATCAACAAGCACATTGGACGGAGATGGCTCGGCTGGATGACAGACAGGGGAATATCGATGTTCTGTTTGATCTTTCCCTACTACTCCAAGAGACGCCCTTGTGGACTTGGTCTCTACTGATGACACAGACTTTAATGAAAGTGTTTATTCTAATTTCTTGCCATTCACCATCTTAGTTTTCTATAATATATGCGATACCGACACATCACTTTTTCAAATAAACCCTCACCCCCCGCTATGCTACGCCATAACCCTACCTCCCCCCTTACCCAACCCCACCACACCCCTTACCCTCTCTCCCCCCCTTCCCTCTCCCACCCTCAACTTCCCTGCCCCATCCGTCCCCTCTCCCTATACTACCACTTCAAATTTGTCGGTTACCGCAGATGTTTTAAGTTTACTTAATATCTCAATCCCAATAGACAGGATGATGAGATATAGTTGTGACGCGGTTAGTCTATGTAATACTTAAGTTTATAAGAATTTAAATGTCGGTTCCCGGTTTAGCTCGAAACCGTATGTTTGATTTCTACCAGATTTTGATATTTTTGCAACTACTTGATTTGTTTGCTATGGATATTTTGTTCTTCCTTTTTCTATCCTTCCCGTCATACAGACCCCTTTCTATATTTCCCCAAGACTCTGTGAAATGTCAACGATCGCTAATATTGACTCTGCCACAACGCCAACCATGACACCTATAAGTAAGTTGTATAATATTGTTTCATATAATGTTCACGGTCTCAATTTGCCGATTCTCAGATCTCAAACATTGCACTACTTAAAAAAAAAAAGATATGACATTCTATTCCTACAGGAAACTCACTTTAGAGAGGGGAAGGTCCCAAGCTTTGATAAACACTTCTACAATGTATGGTTCCATGTTCTTATGCCTCAGAAAAGTGCAAGGGTAGTCGCTATAGCATTCACAAAATACACCCCATTCCTTTTACACGATAGTATGATAGATCCAGAGGGCAGATATGTCTTTATAAAGGGCCTACTAGGAGTTAGTTTAGTAACATTGGGGAATATTTATTCCAATAATAAAAAGCAATTAACCTGGATGACCAAAACCCTTCGTAAACTTTCTATATTTGCAGAAGGCTCTGTTGTGCTGGGGGGAGATCTAAATGTAGCCCTAGAACCTTTACTGGATACTTCTTCTGGGAGGAGTAACATCTCTTCACAAGATTTAGCTCGCATCAAATCCTCCCTGCTGGACGCGAATTTGATACATGCACCCGTGGGACAGAGCCTTTACATACTACTCCCATCCCCACAATAATTATCATCGTCTAGACTACTTATTTGTATCAAGGAAACTTATCTCTAATATTTCTGACGTTGATATTCTTCCGGCCCTATACTCAGATCATGGCATGGTAACGATGAAACTAGAATTTTGAAACCCCTTCCCTGCAGTCTGGACTTGTAGATTAAATGAATCTCTCCTTAACCTAGATGATATTAAGGGAAAAATCAGAACACCCATTACAGACTACTTCACTGTAAATGACATCCCAGACGTGGACCCGACCATAGTTTGGGAAGCCTATAAAGCTACGGTCAGGGGAGTAATTATATCAGCCGCATCGTTCCTCAATAAACAACGGAGAGCTGAAGTGGAAACTATTTATGGAGAGATTGCTAAACTAGAATCCCAACATCAAAAAACATTAATAGCAAAAACCCTAGCCAAATTAACTGAATACAGGCAACGGCTGAAAGATATCCTCAACAAACAAGCAGCAAAATATTATTCCTCTTGGAAGAAATGACTCATGGTACACGGGGACAAGGCATCTAGACTTATGGTATCATTAATAAAACTCAGACAATCTCGCACATTTATCCATAAAATTGTGCTAGATACAGGTCAAACAACGCAAAATTATAACTGATGCCTTTTTAACATTCTATAAAAACTTATATCAGCTGAGAACTCATGAGCCAGAGTCGGGGACAACAGAGAGGAAAAAAGAGGTAGAGACCTTTCTGAAGTCATTATCATTATCGCACCTATCTGACGCTCAGCAAGCTTGGTTGACTAGACCCTTTGACTACCTAGAACTCCAGTCTATCCTGTCGAGGAGAACTGAAGGAAAATCACCAGGCCCTGACGGCTTTACAACCCTTTACTATAAAACGTTCCTTGCAGAACTCAACTCGCATTTATTGAAAATGTGTAATGCAGTTCTCTGTGGCAGCTCACTCCCTCCCCAGGCCCTTGAGGCGCATATCTCTCTCCTCCACAAGGAAGGTAAAGACCCTGCCCTATGTGGTAGTTACAGACCCATCTCCCTGCTCAATGTCGATTTGAAAATATTTGCTAGCCTAATAGCAGGCTGTCTGACGGGTCTGATACCACACCATGTCACCCCAGAACAGACAGGATTTGTGAGGGGGAAAGAAAGGAGGGACAATGCTAGCAGAATTTTACATCTAATTTAATATGTAAAGATGCATAATAATCCATTGATCCTTATAAGCACGGACGCAGAAAAGGCCTTCGACAGGGTGGACTGGATATTTCTTAAGAGTACCCTGACAACCTTTGACATACCTGCCATGATCATAGACGCTATCTTTAAAATGTACTCTGCGCCTTGGCTAGATTGAGGATTAATAATATGCTTTCAGACTCATTTGAGATTAGAAATGGCACGAGCAGGGTTGCCCTCTGTCTCAACTTCTATTTGTTCTAGTTATGGAGCCATTATTACGGAGTATACAACGGAGTGACGAGATTCGGGGCATTCAAATATAAAAGTCTGATATTACCGAAGTTTCTGTATCTCTTTCAGATGCTGCCAATACATATTCCAGCCCGCATTCTAAACAAAATACACTCACTTTTTTTTAAACTACATATTGGAAAATAGACGCCCTAGGATAAACTACCATACACTCACTCTACCGAGGGACCGAGGAGGCATGGGTGCACCTGACATACACAAATATTATAAAGCAGCCATGTTGACTAGAGTGATAGAATGGGTACGTAAACCCCCTCAGAAACTATGGATCTCAATAGAAGATTGGACTGCCCCGATGTCACTTCGCCCTTTAGCTTTGTTGATGGATTTCTATGACAAACTTCCCCCATTTATAAATGTCTTAACGAAAGCAGTTGTTAATGTCTGGAATAAAGAATATACCACTCTACTCCCTCCTTTGTCACCTATACTAACTCTACAAGATATTGTAGGCTCTTTACCATTAAGCACCCTTTCTACTGGAGACAGCAGCCTTGTTTCTACAAACTCATCTCCTGTGCCATTGGACCGGGTGTTTCTAGACGGAGCACCCCTCTCTTACGCCGAAATACAACAATCAGATACCATACCCAATATCTCTACCCTCCAATATATTAAATTGAGGACATATGTCCGGAAACATATTAAGCAAATACTCCCGACTAGACCTTTGACCTTTTCTGAGAACTTATGTGCGCAAGCACAGGAACCCCATAGACTGCTATCCCTCTTATACAAACTCTTATTAGGTGACCATGTACACATCAAAAGAGCTTTTCTGAGTTAATGGGAACGTGATTTACAGGTCAAATTCACAGAAGCCCAAATCAAGCAAATATATCGTGGATCCCATGGCCCCTCTCCCAGAAAAGGTACAGGAGAATTCATATAAAGTAGTGACTCGTTGGTACCGCACTCCTGCACTTCTGCACAGATGGCATAACAATGTGACAGATAGATGCTGGAGATGTGATCTACATATAGGATCTTATCTACACATTTGGTGGCAATGCCCACAGATCCAATGCTATTGGAAGCTGATTGAAGAGATAATAAATGAGGTCACTCAAAAGGAAGCCACCTTAACTCCATCTATAGCACTGCTTAACCTCCCTTTATGGCCTAAAAATGTAATGTCCTCAAAATTAGCATTTAATATAATTGCAGCAAGCAGATTACTCAGAGATAGCTGCCTTATCTTTCAACTCCTACTCTACTTTTGAGTGTATATGGACACCATGGTTGTACTATAGATCTACACCAGAATTCTTAAGGACTCTCTTGAATAAGTAAAATATACCATATAAATGAGACGTGAACTACACAATTAATGATTCAGTTCCTACAAAACGAGTCACACTATGTTATCTCAAATGAAAATGACATCCACACAGAGTGATATATAATACCCTTTCTACATTAATGCTCCATTAGATATCTTCATACTCCCTCCCTGAACCCTCTACCCATGTGTATCCCCTCCCCCCCCACTAATGGTCAATTTAGACCAAATTTTTGTAGATCTTAGTCTGTTAATTCACTCTGCAATAACTTGACATACGTAATATCTTCTTGAAAATTGTTTGTAAAGCATTTTACTCTTACAAAAATGATTTGTTACCATGATTTTTCTAATGTTTAATAAAAAGAAGATTAAAAGAAAAGAGATACTGATGGAACAAAGAAGCAGCTTGCATACTCTTGGCTTCCCTAGCATTTATTCGGGTACGGTGGACCGGCAGCGCGTATCACTAAAGCACGATCTCTCTCTGGTCTTTTTCTTGGATACATCACCACTGTTACGTGGGAGTGCGGATCCAGCAGCAGCTGTCTGAGCTAATTAACCAGGTATGGGGAAACACAATGGATCAGGTGAGCATATACACCTATGACGGTACTACTTATCCGTACAACGATAAGACCCATTTGCGCATCTTTGTCTCTCCTTTTTTCTTTGAATAGAAACAAACAAATGGAATGTGTGAAAAGATGAATCACGTGGTAATTGAAATGCTGAAAACTCTGCCCTTAGAAGAACGCAATCAATGGCCAGAGAAGTTACCAGATCTAGTTGACATCTATAACAACATCCCAGTAAGTTCAACAAATTGCACTCCTGCGTACCTCATGAGAGCAAGACCAGGAAAATTGCCTGTAGACTTCGAGATAGGCATAGTAGTTCCTGAGGCAGATACTACAGATACAGATTGGGATACTCGCAGGAAAGAAATACCAGAAAATCCAAGAATGCGTTGAGAGAAGTCTGGAAAAATCTAGAGAAAGACAAGAAACCAACTTCAAC
Source organism: Allobates femoralis (assembly GCA_033576535.1). Taxonomy (NCBI): domain Eukaryota; kingdom Metazoa; phylum Chordata; class Amphibia; order Anura; family Aromobatidae; genus Allobates; species Allobates femoralis. The sequence goes on from JARQOC010000002.1 coordinate 542,088,037, forward strand.
AAAAGTGCGCAAGGAAACGCCCTTAACACCAGGTGAATTGTTTTTTAAAGAGAAAAAGAAGGATGCACAAACTGGATGATCAATGGGAAAAAGAACCATATACTGTATTACTATCCAATTTTGGTAACCAGAAAATCTGTTTAATCAGAAAAGATCATGGTGAAACAACAGCAACAGTGTCTAGAGATCATTTGAAGAGGTGCCCTCAACAGCTTCAACCAGAAGAAGATGTACCTTGTCTAAAGCCAGAAGAGCAAGAGAAGCCAAACGCAGTCCAATCATTGGAGAGTTACCAGCAGATTGGCCTCAAATAGAAGGTACATACCTAATCCCAACTTTAATGTTTTCATCATCAGTAGAAGTGCCAAGAATACAAGAAGCACCCGTTGTACCGGAACAAGAGATCCCTGCAATCGGTGTACCTGCCATTCCTACTGTGAGATCAGGTAGTCGCAGACTGCTACCCAGTTTACCAGCCACACATAGACCCACTCTCACAGACCCTACACCAGAATTACGTAGCTCAACACGTGTCAATCTAGGGCACCCACCTAGATGAGTAAGTCATAACATGTGGGAAAATGTAAATATGTTTAAAATGTAAATATGTTATTAATGGTAATGTACAGAAGGGTGGAGGAACTGGATTAGCCCCCATGCACATCAAGTTATGAAAAGAAAGTGCCTGGGGGTGGTATAAGTGAAGCCAGGCCTCCTAAGCAGATACACCCGTATTGTATATAGTTATGCTTTTTTAATTTTAAGAGACTTGACCTGTTGGACTTTTGGATTTTCCCTTTTTTCTTATTTTTCAAAAATGGACCATAGCCACAGGACTGGTAGTGGCAAACCCCTGTTTCAACACCCCCTAAACAGCCTGCAGCGGATGGACTAGCTCTGTATGGACTGGTAACCTGTTTTCTTTTTTATCCTTGGTTTTTGTAAATTTTTCATTTTTAAGACTCTGTTCAATAATCAAATGTAAATTGTTATAACCTGTTATGTTTATGAAAAATGTTTCAGTCCCGGAGGACTGTATTTAACTAGGGGGGTATGTGGCACCCCTGTGCGGGATTGCCACAGGTTTCACCGGTGCAAGGAAGGACTAACACCTTGGTTTGACACAGCACACACCACGTTCCACCCCAGACCTGAAGGGGGAGCACTACTGGCTGCATTAAGTCAGTTCCCCTTTAAGAGCACTCTGGCTGAGGTAGGAGGCAGTTAGTCCCAGGAGACAGTTTCAGTTAGTTTGTGTGAGGAAGCAAGAGTGAGGAGTCAGAGCTGTTGGTCTCTGGAGAGAGATTCAGGTCCAGGACCAGGGACGACTGACTACTGTGCACACCCCAGAGAAGGGGCCGGAGGCAAGTGGAGGAGAAAGGGAACTGAAAAAAGGGATTCATTATATACCCCTTTAGTACACCCGGACCCTGGAGTCCAATTCTGCAAGCCTGCAGAGCTGCAGCAGAAAACCCAGAAAACTCAGGAGGAGTTCAGCCCTGAGGAGATAAGGAAAGAGGCACTAAACTGACCGAGCACAGGACCAGGGGCCACAAGAGAAACAGAGACCCCACAGGAGGACCTCATTGTCATTTAGGATAAAGAACAGAAAAGAAGTGGTGGGTTCAGGCTCAGCAGGACTCATCCCACATAGCAAACACAGACACAAAGGAGGCCTCATAACATTGTAAGGTGAAGAGTCCCAAATCTGCAAATTAACTGTACCTGTTATTTACCATCAGTAAAAGGTACCGAAACAACAATCCTGTGTGTCTGTGTGCCTGTATAACCGCTGCAATTCACATTGTGCCAGAAAGGACTTCATCACTGCCCCTCTCCTTTCACCATCTCCTCCCATTCATCACCCTTGTTCGTGGAGGAAGCTTGTACCACACTTTGCTGCCCCAACCATCACCTCGCAGCCGCTGGCAGCGCCGGTACCATATTACCGGGAACTACAGGTGGCGTCACGTTCCCCTGTAAATAGCCCCTTCTCCCATCATCAACATCCCCCTTCAAATGATCCCCAGGGCACGGCACCGGATCCGTCCACCCGTGACTCCCTACTCAGCAGACCGGTGGCCGAGTACACCCCTAGCCCTGGCCGCAACACATACATTCACATGGATCAGCTTGAGATCTTTTAAATCCTTCATCCATCAAAACTTGTTGTTCATTTTTTGAGTTTCACATAGGCTCTTTTGCCAAACTGATGTCGCTCACTGACTTAAAATCATCACCTAAAAAGAGTAATTTATGTACATGTTTTTAACAAAACTAAGGTTTGCTCTTCTACCTCCTTTTTATATAGTCCTTTCATGTGTTTGGGGGTACGATGTACAACTCTTCTTCAATGTCACCATGTAGAGAAGAGGCTGTATTTTTTTGATTGTCAAAAAAGTGCTTCACTGTCACCTGGTTGTAAACTGCAGCTACAGACACTAATTTCTGAATGTGGTTTGCTTTGCAACTGGAGAAAATATAACATCATTATCTTCACCATACTTTTCGAGTACCCTTTGCGAACAATCTTGCCTTAAATTTGGTGAACTTTACCTTCTGAGTCATATTTGTTTTTGGAGACACACTTACATCCAATAACTCTTTTTCCTTGTGGTAGCTCCGTAAGGTCTCATGTCTGAAGTTGGTGAAGGGACTCATCTCTTCTTTAGTGGCATTTATCCACTTCTGCTTCTCATGGACAGGCAGTATTTCATTTCTTGCTATGACATGACTCTGTTCAGAAAGTGTTCTGACCATATAAGAAAGGTGTCTTGCTGGGATACCTTTGTTTGGACTTTCTGATCTCTTGATGGAGGTTGACTTGGTTCTTCTGTGTCTTCCTTGGTGGCTTCAGAGATTATCCAGACTTCAGTGTTTTCCTTTTTGGTGTCTGGGTTTGGTGATTGAGATTCTTGTACTTGTTTCTTGGGTTGAATAACTGGTGTAATTTCATGGAATTTGAGTGATACAGAGTTTCATCAATCACTACATCTCTGCTGATTGTTACGGTTTTGGTCTCTGGGTGCAGGATTCTTATCTCTTTTGAGTTTCCTATAGTCCCACCAGGACTCTATGCTTTGCATGTGATTCCCACTTGGAGCATTTTTCTTTGGGAACATACACAAACATTTTCACAAACATCCAAATATCCTGAGGCGCTTCAGGTTAGGCTTCTCGCCAGTTCCATAGCTCATATGGAGTTTTATTTGTGGCTTTACCTGGCAGTCTGTTTTGAAGATAGCAAAAACTCAGTGCAAAAAATCCGCACAGGAATCACACAAAAAGCTCTTTGCTATGATAAAAAATAATTTTTTCAGTTTTTAGCAAGTGCTATCAAAAAAGTATCAAAAACAGGGCTATTGGTCCTTACGTTTTTTACAAAAATATACTGCAAGCTGCCTCACCTCGTCACGGTTGCCCTGACCGAGGCAGTCCCTAGCTGATGTATGCAATTAAAACCTGCTTGTGTGTGAACATACCTCAATACAGGCTCCAGCCAGGACTTCACTCTGTGGGCTTTACCTGTGAAGCTGCTTGTGTGTGACCTACTCATAAGGGAAGGGTGGGTCACCTCCCCTTCCTGTGAACAGGAGAAATACATTGACCAGACAATAATGAGTCGTGCACACTGATGAATGCGATTAATAACCGCATTCATCCACCACCAGAAAAACTGCAAAAACTCAGTACAAAAAATCCGCACAGGAATCACACAAAAAGCTGTGTATAATAAAAAATAATTTTTGTTTTTAGCAAGTGCTATCAAAAAAGTATCAAAAACAGGGCTATTGATCTGTACGCTGCATTACTGCACCTCACAGTCACGGTTGCCCTGACCAGGCAGTCTTTAGCTGATGTATGCAATTAAAACCTGCTTGTGTGTGAACATACCTCAATACAGGCTCCAGCCTGGACTTCACTCTGTGGGCTTTACCTTCTTCTCCAATACTCCTGAGATGCTCCACAATCTAGGGTGTTTCTTATACAGTCTTGAATATTCTGTCCATCACTTAGCTTAGACTGGTACAGCTTTCTCATGAGATAAGACTTATTGCTGAGATTTGATCTTTTCATGCACTTTCTGTAACTCATCCCACATCTCCTTTGCAGTTGCACACCTGCATATAGCACAATCTGATCATTCTACACTGAGGGAGATAGTGCTTTATGCTTTCTGATCCTTCTCTAGCCAATCATCTTGTAAAGGATGAGGCAAGTGTCCGAGTATATTTCCACGTCTCTTATGAGCAGCATCTTCACCTTGAATTTCCAGGACTGGTAGTTCTGATTAGTGAGGCTTTCCACTGTAAACTTGATAGGATCGCAGCTAGTGGACATCTTTTCTGTTGCTCTGTGCTGCTTTTGCTTGGGGCTTCTTTGCTGTGTTACGCTGGAGTTGTGTGTCACTCTGGGGTTCTGTGGTTCATGCTCCGATGGATGGTGCCCATAACCTAGTTGGCAGCAGAATACACTCAGGGTTCTGTCTAACCCAAAGGCTAATGTGACAACACGCTTCCCCTTTATTTAGCTAACAAATTGGTTAGCTTAAATGAATCAGAAATTAATAACATATCCTTTATGAGGTGGTCCTCTATGTCTCTGTCATTGACCAGGCCACTTGCATACCTGGCCTCTTTTGTCACTCTGCCAAAACACAGTTACAACCAGGAAAACCTAGGATATCAGTCACATCGTCCTCTCTTCATGTTTTGACGTTCTCTGGGACTTTTTTTGTGTTCTAACTTTATCTGCAACATGTAAACCTAGCAACTATACACTCATATACAGGAATGGAGTTGTTGCACTAAACATATTCCACAAGTATCATACTGTACCTTTGTGTGTCTGTATCTGCATGTAGTTTGATGTAACAGAGCTATATGTGTCTATATGTACATGTAATTTGCATGTAGCATAGCTGTGTATGTGTCTATATTTGATAGAAGTCTGCATGTAGGAGAGCTGTGTTTCATGCCACAGTGGGGAAATGCAAAGCATGTGGTACAGCAGGAGGTGGTCACCTGGGAAAAGGTAAAAGAGAGTCCTGGCTATAAAGAGAGGAGAGAGGGATCACCACTAAATGCTCACCAGAGTCTGATCCCTTAGCACCCTATCGTCCTTAGACAGCTCCTTTCCCCCATGCATGATCACATACCTAAGCCCTGGCTGACCCAGGACTTGCCTGACTAATGCATTGGAAAGGAAGATGCTAGTTCTTACATAAGAAACACAGGAGAGAAACAAATTAAGAGGGAATAATGCAAACAAAGGAATTCTTTAGCTTCTCCTGAAAAGGACTTCACAATTCAACTGGAAGGGACTCCACAGCTTCATGTGTAATAATCCAACAGCATAGAAGATATATAACCAGCACAAGAGAGAGCTGGGCGCTTATATAGAGAGGAAGGAAGTGGTCATAAACTGCAAACAGCTGAGATTAAAGATACAAGGATTCTCAGAAGGATAAGTAAGGAACTCTTAGTCCCTTCTGCACCAAAAGGAAATAATTCCGTTTAACTAATGAAATCACCAAGTGGGCTCTAAAGATGATCTGCTATCAGCTAAACGTTGTGACCTTCTGATCCCATATACTCCAGAGGTGACAGCAGAGCGTGACACACTTGTAACACTTGTAACACTGTGTGCATAAAATACACACTGCAAAGAGACACTAAGGCTACCTTCACATTTGCAGACGTTCGCGCTGCGCACGGTGCTTACGTTCATGTTAAAATACGCATGCGGACTGCGCACCTATATTTTACATGGTGTGCGCATTCATCCGCAAGAAATAAATTATGTCGCGTATGTCCGCGTATCTGTACGCATGCGCATGATGGAGGGCCCAAATGTCCGCCGCGGGACGCAGCATGTTGGAATTTTCGGCGCGTCTGCAAAGAGGCAGCATGCGCATGCGCACGCCACCGCATGGTGCGTTCATTAGTACCTATGAGTGCGCAAGCGTGCGCAACGTTTTGCAGATGTTGCTGACGGTGCGCATGCGTATGGGGCGTGCCAGTAGGTGGAGTGATGAAAATATAGGGGTAATTTCAGAAACGCATGTGGATAGAAACAGCATGCGCATGATAAAAACGCATGCATACGCAGTGCGTATCATCAGTATGCGCATACGCATGCTGATGAAATCTGCAACGTTTACATGCTTTTATATGCGTTTCCACATGCTGATGCGCATGCGCATCGTACGCGGCGTTAACATCTGCAAATGTGAAGGCACCCTAACAATGGATTTATTAAGTCCATATTCTACCCTAGTGCATTAACATTAGTGCTAATGTACTTTACACCACCAGGAAGGTATAATTAACACGAAAAATGTTTTTCCTATTTTCTGCTGTCTAAACCTAGATTGCGGATTTTTGGTAAAGAGCATGTTATAGTCCAAAAAACATAACTGTTTCCTTCTCACTATAGCTACGTTCACATGCTACGTAATAGCAGCGCTTTTTTGCAGTCATGCGATTTTGCTGCCCTTTGCACAAAAAAGCATAACTGCATTCACACACTGCGCATTTTGACCTTTTCCAAAGCCCATTTTATAATGTGGACTATGGGAGAAGCGCACATTACAACGCGCAAAGAATTGACATGTTCATTGTTTTTGCGGACGCAGTTTGCAGTGAAAGTAAAAAGTCGGAACACGTGCACGCATTTCAGCAAAAGCCATTGCTTTTGCTGGGATGCGTTCCAGCACTGCGTTTCACTGAATTTAAGCAAGAGCTAATAAGTGCTGTGTAACTGGTGAATTATGCAGGGTGTGAACGCAGCCTTAGATAAGAAAAACAGAGATTTATTCTAAATGGATAATAATATAATTATGGATTATTATAATTAAGAACAAAACAGTTCAAAACAAGTAAGATTAATCCTTCTCTGCACTTTTTATTATGAACTTTCTCCAAAATGAATTTTTTACCAGGAATAATAAAGCTTTTTGGTTTTAACTAATTCCCTTAGACATTATGCTGGATACACCCTCAATTCATGATTTATAGAAGGGCTGTATGAGGAATGGTACTGCATGCAGTAGGGCTATGTGGAGGCTCATATTGTATTCATGGGAAATTGTGGTGGCTCATAGTGTATATTTTGAAACTATGTGTGAGCTCAAACTGTTGATAGGGTCAGTATGTGGACTCATACTACAGTTGTGGCCAAAAGTATTGACACCCCTGCAATTCTGTCAGATAATACTCAGTTTCTTCCTGAAAATGATTGCAATCACAAATTCTTTGGTATTATTATCTTCATTTAATTTGTCTTAAATGAAAAAACACAAAAGAGAATGAAGCAAAAAGCAAAACATTGATCATTTCACACAAAACTCCAAAAATGGGCCAGAAAAAAGTATTGGCACCCTCAGACTAATACTTGGTTGCACAACCTTTAGCCAAAATAACTGCGATCAACTGCTTCCGGTAACCATCAATGAGTTTCTTACAATGCTCTGCTGGAATTTTAGACCATTCTTCTTTGGCAAACTGCTCCAGGTCCCTGATATTTGAAGGGTGCCTTCTCCAAACTGACATTTTTAGATCTCTCCACAGGTGTTCTATGTGATTCAGGTCTGGACTCATTGCTGGCCACCTTAGAAGTCTCCAGTGCTTTCTCTCAAACCATTTTCTAGTGCTTTTTGAAGTGTTTTTTGGGTCATTGTCCTGCCGGAAGACCCATGCCCTCTCAGGGAGACCCAGCTTTCTCACACTGTGCCCTCCGTCCACATCTGGGGAGGTTAGCTACAGTGCCATGGGCTTTAAACTTCTTGATGACACTGCGCACGGTAGACACAGGAACATTCAGGTCTTTGGAGATGGACTTGTAGCCTTGAGATTGCTCATGCTTCCTCACAATTTGGTTTCTCAAGTCCTCAGACAGTTCTTTGGTCTTCTTTCTTTTCTCCATGCTCAATGTGGTACACACAAGGACACAGGACAGAGGTTGAGTCAACTTTAATCCATGTCTACTGACTGCAAGTGTGATTTAGTTATTGCCAACACCTATTAGGTGCCACAGGTAAGTTACAGGTGCTGTTAATTACACAAATTAGAGAAGCATCACATGATTTTTCTAACAGTGCTAATACTTTTGTCCACCCCCTTTTTTATGTTTGGTGTGGAATTTTATCCAATTTGGCTTTAGGACAATTATTTTTGTGTTTTTTCATTGAAGACAAATTAAATGAAGATAACAATACCAAAGAATTTGTGATTGCAATCATTTTCAGGGAGAAACTGAGTATTATCTGACAGAATTGCAGGGGTGTCAATACTTTTGGCCACAACTGTATATATAAGTAACACCCCTTTAAGTCACTTCTGTGAACAGGCTTTTGTAATCTACATTAACTAATAAGCTACATTAACCTTCTTGCTCTTACAGAGACCTGGATTCCGCAGTCAGACCCTACCGCTGCTGCTCTTTCATATGGTGGTCTCCTATTTTCTCATACCCCTAGACCTGAGAACAGACCAGCAGGTGGAGGTGTTTGCTGCTCTCAACAAATTGTGCTTTTCAGGTTATCCCACCTGTCCCCTCACTTATCTTTCATTCATTTGAGGTCCACACTGTAAGACTCTACAGGCCCTTCTCCCTGCAAGTGGAAGCAGTTTATTGCCCTCCAGGCCCCCCAAGTCAATTTCTTGTTCACTGTGCCACCTGGCTTCCACATATTCTAGCCTACGACCTTCCCACTTACATCATGGGGGATTTTAACATTCCTTTTGACAATCCCATCTCCTCATCTGCCTCTCATCCCTAACCTCATCTCTCAGCCTTTCACATCTTTCTAACTCTGCCACACATGAAGGTGGGAATACGTTGGACCTGATCTTCTCCTGTGTCTGCTCAGTGCATGATTTTAATAATTCCCCTCTTCCGCTCTCTGACCACAACCTCCTATCATTCTCAGTCAAGAACTGTCAACCCTTCAAGGATACCCCCAACTCGTTCACCTATAGGAATATACATGGCATTAACGCTCAGAAACTTATAAAGAACTTAAAGTCTTCACTGGCCTTAATCTCCTCCCTCTCATGTCCTGACTCTGCTCTAAAACTCTATAATGAAGCACTGCGAAGTGCCTTGGATGAAGTTGCACCTCCTACACTTAGAAAAACTTAGCAGCGGCAGCAGCAACCCTGGTACACGCTGCATACACTGTTTCTCCAGCAGTGCTCCAGGTGCACTGAAAGTCTGTGGAGAAAATCCAACCTGGCTGAAGATTTCATCCATTATACGTTTATGCTGAAAACATACAATGCCACCCTTCACCTCTTCAAACAAGCTTATTACAGCACCCTTATCACATCACTAGCGATCAATCCTAAACAACTCTGACACTTTCCACTCCCTCCTCGGTCGGAGAGTACAGGCCCCAACCACCAGCCTCACAGCTGATTATCTGGCCAACTATTTTAAGGACAAAATTGATTACATGCGACAGGAAATTTCCTCATAGCTTCAGAACACCATGCATTCTCCTCCCTCCTGCAGTTCATCCAACTCACTTTCGGTCTTCGATCCAGTCACAAAAGAAGAGGTCACCCAGCTCCTTGCATCTTCTCACCCTACTATCTGCACCAGTGACCCAATTCCCTCACATCTCCTTCAATCCCTTTCCCCAGCTGTCACATTTCACCTAACTAAAATATTTAATCTTTCCCTCTCATCTGGCGTTTTCCCCTCCTCTTCCAAACATGCCAGCATACATCCATTACTAAAAAAAACATCCATTGACCAGAACTCTGCTGCAAACTACCGATCGGTCTCTAATCTTCCTTTCATCTCTAAACTCCTGGAATGCTTGGTTCACTCTCATCTAATCTGCTATTTCTCAGATAATTCACTTCTTGACCCTCTACAATCTGGTTTCTGCTCCTTACACTCTACTGAAACTGGCCTTACTAAAGTGTCTAATGATCTACTGACAGCTAAATCTAATGGTCACTACTCCCTACTGATCCTCTTGGATCTCTCCGCTGCATTCGATACTGTGGATCACCAGCTGTTTCTCTCAATGCTCCACTCTTATGGCTCAAGGACACTGCTCTATCCTGCTTCTACTCCAATCTCTCTGACCGCTCCTTCACTGTATCTTTCGCTCCTCTTCTTTTCCTCTTCTCTTCACGGTTGTGGTTCCTCAGGGTTCAGTCCTAGGTCCCCTTTACTTCTCTCTATACACTGCCCCATTGGACAAATCATCAGTAGATTTGGTTTTCAGTATCATCTCTTTTCTGACGACACCCAGTTATACAACTCTTCTCTTGACATCACCCCCACATTACTACGAAATGCCATTGATTGTCTGTCTGCTGTCTGTAACATCATGTCCTCTCACTACCTTAAGCTGAATATGTCAAAAACTGAAGTTATCATGTTTCCATTTTCTTCTAATCTTCCGAAGCCTAATATTGCCATTTCTGTGTGTGGTTCTACCATTACTGTACAGCAGAACGCCCACTGTCTTGGGGTTATATTTGATTCAGATCTGTCCTTCACTCCCTTCAGACGATCATTTGCTTGTTCGTATCGCTTACACCTCAAAAACATCTCTAGAATTCAACCATTTCTTACTGTTGACTCTGAAAAATTTTAACTTGCTTTTATTCATTCTCGCCTGGATTATTGTATTTCTCTACTAATTGGTCTTCCTTTTACTAAATTCTCTCCTCTCCTATTCATTCTGAATGCAGCAGCCAGGATCATATTCCTCTCCAACCGCTTCACTGATGCCCCTATCGTGTGTCAGTCATTGCACTGATTGTCAATCCGTTTTAAAGTGCAATATAAAATTATCACTCTGACCCACAAAGCCCTCCACAGTTCTGCACCGCCCTACATTTCCTCCCTCATCTCTGTCTGTAACCCTACACATGCCTTCCGTTCTGCAAGTGACCAAAGACTGATATCATCTACAATCCGAACTTCCCACCTCCATCTCCAAGACTTCTCATGAGCTGCACCAATTCTCTGGAACGTATTACCAAAAATAATTCAATTAATTCCCAATACCCATAGTTTTAAGCGAGCCTTGAAAACTCCACTCTTTAGATTGGCCTATCACCTCACCTAACTATTCCTATCTTCTCTTTTCCAAATCTGGACTCTTGTGTCATCGATCTGCACACCCATGAATAATATAGCACTTTTTCTGTACTTGTACAGATCCTGGCTGGTGACCAGTTCATGCAGCATTAAATAAATCCCATATTTATTATATTGATGGCTGGACCATATATGATAGCACTTTTACCATTTACCTTTTATACCTCCCCTATTTCCTCATAGATTGTAAGCTTGCGAGCAGGGACCTCACTCCACATAGTTTTTGAATTTTTGTTACTATGTATTATCTCATTTTGTTTGTATAGGTCCCCTCTGAACTGTAAAGTCCTGCGGAATATGTTGGCGCTATATAGATAAAATTATTATTATTATTATTGTAGTTTCCCCCTAAATATGATGCACTGCCTCCACCCAAATCTTACTGGGAGCTCTAGGGAAATGCAGGAGGGTTTCCCTTTCATGCCAAGGTTTGACTTGTAAAAATATAAAAGGGTGGGGGACAAGAGGCGCAATAGTGCCCTATCACTAGTGACACTGATGGTAATGGGGTGATGCCGAGAAGCCACTCACCTGGTGCAGTTGTGATCCCCACAACTGGTTTGAAGGCGTTTTGGAAATATTATTGCAAGCTGCTGCAGGACCTCCACCGACCACTGAAAAGTGGTTTAATCCAGAAAGATGATGGGAGTGTAGGTGTGCCACGGTCCGCGCTGCTCCAGGGCTTAAAAAACTCACCAAAGAGACAGTCAGATTTCCATCCTTTATTCTCCTCCTTCTACGCGTTTCGGCGCCTAGCCTGGCACCTGTATATCCCTGATGAAGGTGCCAAGATAGGCGCCGAAACGCGTAGGAGGAGGAGAATAAAGGATGGAAATCTGACTGTCTCTTTGGTGAGTTTTTTAAGCCCTGGAGCAGCGCGGACCGTGGCACACCTACACTCCCATCATCTTTCAAGGTTTGACTTGGTAAACCCCTGCCCATGCTATGTACATACTAAGAAGAGATGAGATTGAAACACTTAGGCTAGCTTCACACCACGGTTTTTTGGGATCAGGTTCTGTCCAATTTGAACTGGACAGAACCTGATCTGGTTTTGCCTCCCATGTATCCCTATTGTATCTGATTGGTCATATTTGACCATCAGGTTTTGTGTTTTCTGTGCCTGATCCGGTTTTGTTCGGTTGTTCACCGTGCACAAAATCGGAAACTGCAGCGGTTTTGGTCTCTGGGGCGATTGGATTGTTTCCCGGATCCAATTTTTTGCACAGAGCAAGCTCAAAAATCCTGCCGTCCAAATTTCAGCACCATGGACAGCAGTACTTCTAGCACAGGCTGTGAATTCAGCACCAAGGACAGCGGCAGAGCAGACACAGGCAAACGTCAGCACCATGGACAGCAGCAGAAAAAGGAATCCTGCAAAAAACAGGATCCCAGACCACACTTTGTGCACATCCAGTCCTGTCAGGTTCTGTCTGGTAAATCCTGCAAAAAACGGGATCCACCATGACAGACAAAAACCGTGGTGTAAAGTGAGCCTTAGGCCGGCTTCACACCACGGTGAAATCTGATCCGGGGCTGTCAGGGATGAACCTGACAGCCCCGGACCGGATTTGCAAACAGAACAGGAGGGAAAATATGCCTCCAGTCCAGTGTGTAGCCGGATGCTGCTAATTGAAGCCGCAGCTGCTGATTATTCAAGATTGTGGTTAGCAAGGAGGTATCCAAGGTCCTGAAATTACAGCAACGTGAAGCCGCGTTGTCCGGTTGCCGGATCTTCCCGGAACGGGGCATTCCGGCCCCATAGAGTCCCATGTTAGGGAGCGCCGGATTGCCCCGGATCTGGGAGAATCCGGGAGGATCCAATTTGGTGAGATTTTTCTCCCCGGACACAAAAATACTGCTTGCTCTGATTATGTGTCCGGGAGAAAAATCTGATTCCTCCCGGATTCTCCCGGAACATGGAAACCGTATGGCAGAGAGCTGCCATCCGGCTCCATCTGGCCCCATAGTATACTATGGGCCAAAATCCGGTCCGGGGCTGTCTGGTTTACACAGGACACCCCTGGATCGGATTAAACCATGGTGTGAAAACAGGTTTACTTATAGTGGGATAAATGGTAATACATGCAGGTGAAATAACAGAGGACAGCAGAACAAACACTGTTACATGATCTGAGACACAATACAGATATGAGATGTGCCTTGCAGTAGGCCTTGATGTTATGTGTTTCCCTTTAAGTGATGGCAGATGCATTTCTAACTAATCACACCTAACCCCCAAACAGCTGTAGCAATGCAAATAATGGAGTCCATCATTGAGACCTGTTTGCCATTGATGTTGGGGTTCTTACAGGAACTGTTGATGCACTCTAAGGTCACAATTGAAGCAAAATCCCTTCAATAACAGTTTTCTCATAAAATTCTTAGTGGTAGAATAACAGGAGCCAGTAATATCTCCTGCATCATGGCCGCTTTACACGTCCCAATATCGTTACGATATTGGATACAACGGCACGGGAGCGCGCACGTTTTTGGCACTAGTCCAAGATCGCATAGGAGATGTTACACAGGGAGATATCGGCAGGCTACTCAACTGCGATGTATACGCCCCCTCCTTTGCACTGTGTACGAGCGACCCAGGGAACAACCATTTAACATTGGAGTGAATAGGGAAAGTTGTGCTCCATATCGTAGTTGCGCTGTCACACAGAACGATCCTGCCAATATCCAATATCGGGCAGTTGGAGAGCCTGCACAACTCCGCAACGATATCGTTTTGGCATCGTTCTTTGCATCGCATTGCTCATTTACACCACACAACGCACGAACGATATCGGCAGCAACGGCCGAAACACGTGACTTTTTATTGTTGTTGGACAACGATATCGTGCCGTGTAAAGCGGCCATCACAGTTCCCTTAAAGATCTTGTTAAATGAGTATTGTTGCTTGCCACGTCACACACACAGATATCTGTGCAGATATTGTTCGCAGATCTCTGGTTGCAGTGAAATCACGGACACATTGTTCCTTTTTGTGGCTGTGTACAAATGTAACAATGTGTCCCATGATTTCACTGCAACCAGAGATCTGCAAAACAATATCTGCACAGATATCTGTGTGTGTGACGTGGCCCTGAAGCATTTTTGTGTGCTCATTCCGAATCTGCAATTAGAATGTTTCTATCGGGCACAAATTTCCCATAATTTTGTTTTTCCCAATAAATATAGCCTACATTGCCTCCTCCTAAAATACTTTTGCTTTTTACGTGCTAGCATTGTTATAACTTTGCACTATCCTTATGAAGTACATTTGTTTTCATGCTTTATTAAACAAACAGAGCTTCAGGTTTTTTTCAAGGCTGACTAATCTTAGGGATTTGTGCGCTTTGAGGTTTCATAGATTACATACCACAAAGCTTCATTATCTCACCGTTCTTTATGAATATCAGTTGTATTTTTTTTTTGCAAAGTTTTCTTTTACTTTAAACTATTAATATAAAACATTACATTTTAATTATGTCGTTGTTTCTGTACCCTACGATGTTCTGGTAAACATGTCACGCCACCCCAACAAATTTTGCTATATTTGTGGCGAAGTGCTTTAAAATTACAGAGGAGAAGCATAATGCCTTTGGTAAAGAAAATGTATTTAATGTATTTTCAGTGCAAAATTGGAGAGCAGTACAAACATTGAGCCCCCCCACATTTGCTGCTCATTTTGTGTTACACTTTTCACAAGTTGGCCTAATAGTAAACCACGGCACACGGCACTTGCTGTTTCAGTGGTATGGAGGGAGCCAAGAGACCATTATACAGATTGTTATCTCTGCATTATTGATAGACAAGACATGCCTAAATAGAATTAATTATACATTTTTTATTCAGTGCATATATACAATGTTTTGTAGACCTTCGTCAGAATAAGCCACTTTTAAAATACTAGCTGGATTAGGGCAATGAATGCTACTGTATATCACCAGAATCTTTATTGCTGTGGCTCAGGGCATAGTACAGTGCGATGTCCACTGTTAAACCAGAGAATTATGTGACACAAAATAGTTGATAAAAAAACATTTACCACATGTCTAGTTTACAGCAGCACAATTTTGGAAACTATTTTTCCTTTGGTTAGGAAGTTAGAAGAGTTCAAAGTTCATCAGCAACTTTTTAGTTTTCCGGCAAACTTTACAAAACTATTTTTTTATGGACCACATCACATTTGAAGTGACTTTGTGGGGCCTATGTCACAGAAAAATACCTAAAACTGACACCATTCTAAAAACAGCACCCCTTAATATACTCAAAACCACATTCAAAAAGATTATTAACCCTTCAGGTGCTTCACAAGAACTAAAGCAAAGTGGAAGGAAAAAAATAAACATTTCAATTTTTCCAACAAAAATATTATTTTAGCCTCAATTATTGCATTTTTCACAAAAGTAAAAACATAAAAAGGATTCTAAAATGGTTGTTCAATTTCTGCTGAATACGCTGATACCCCATATGTGGTAAAAAAAAACCTACTGTTTGGGCGCACGCAGGTCTTGGAAGGGAAGGAGCGACCACTTGACTTGGAAATGGAAAATTAGCTGCAATCGTTAGCCGACACCATCTCAGGTTTGGAAAGCCCCTGATGTGCCTAAACAGTGGAAACTCCTCACAAGTAACCCCATTTTGGAAACTAGACCCCCCAATTTCTTTACCCTCTTTCCCTGAAAATAAGACAGTGCCTTATATCCCGAAGATGCGCTGTGTCTATTCTTCAGGGGATATCTTATTTTTCCATGATCTTCATTATCCCACTGCAGCCCCCTTCACCCCATTGCAGCCCCCAATATCCCCTGCAGTCCCCATCATCCCACACCATCCCACTGCAGCCCCCATCATCCCCATTATCTCCCTGCAGCCATCATCATCTCCTTGCAGCCACCATCATATCCATGCAGCCACCATCGTCCCCTGCAGCCCCAATCATTCCCATCATCTCCCTGCAGCCACCATCATTCCCTTGCAGCCCCATCATCCCCCTGCAGCCCCATCATCAACCAGTAAAAACACACACTCTAACACACTCTTACACACTCTCACCGATCCACTGCTGCATCCTGGGCAACCAGGCACCACACTGAGCTGTCTTAGCTACAGTGCATGTATAAGAAGCAGAGGCCAATCAGATGCTGGCAGCTTCTGGCATCTGACTGGACGGTGGCGTCTCCTACATGTACTGCGGCTGAGAGACCTCAGTACTGCGCCAGAGTAAATGTCCATCGTTGCGACCCCTGCTGTCACAGGGCACAGCGGCATCGGGCATTTACTCCAATGATGTACTGAGGTCTCTCAGCTGCAGTACATGTACGAGAAGCAGGGGCGAATTAGACGCTGGCCGCTGCTGGCATCTGATTGGACTGTGGCATTTTGTACATGTACTGCAGCAGAGAGACCTCAGTTTACCACTGGAGTAAATGCCCACCGCTGCGACTCCCAATGCCCTCCTGCCACCACTCCACCACTGTCCCCCGCTGCACAGACGGTCAGGCATCGGCGGGTGGCACAGCAGGGGTTGCAACAGCGGGCAGGCAGGGGGGGGATGGGGGTGATCACAGGGCACGGGGGTGATTGGAAGGCATTGGGGTGCTGCAGGAGACAGTGGCAGCAGATCACAGGGTATGGGGGAGGGGGCGTGATCGGAGGGTGGAGGGGTGATCAGAAGGCAGGAGGGAGGATCAGAGGGCAGCGTCAGTGATCGGAGGGCAGGGGTGGGTTTCAGAGGGCAGGCAAGGTGATCATACGGCAACGGCAGTGATCGAAGGGCAGGGAGTGGTGATCGGAGGACAGCAGCAGTGATCAGAGGACAGAGGGGTGATCAGAGGGCAGAGGGATGATCGGAGGGTGGGGGGTGATTACAGGGCAGAGGGGCCTCACAAGTAGGGGCTAAAGCAGCAGCAGCTGGCAGGCGGCAGAAGCAGCAAGTTGGGGAGGTGATCGAAGGGCAGGGGGGATTGGAGGGCAGGGGACATGAACGGAGGGCAGGAGGGTTGATCACAAGGCAGAGAGTGATCACTGGAGATCAGCAGTGGCAGCAGCACTCAGGCAGATGGTGGCACCGGGAGATCGTAGGGCAGCCAAAGACCTCTCTGTTCAGCCTCCACAGATGATGCACATCTGATTGGAGACATAACGTCACATGGACACTAGCTCTAATCAGATCTGGAGGGGGTGACACCGAGGTCACCTAACTCCAGCCAATGGTCGGAACTATTGCAGTACCGACCATGGCTGGATAGCAATATTTCTTCAAGTTTAATTGGCGAAACATTACAATCACTATGATTGGCTGTTCGAAGTTAAACAGCCAATCACAGTGATCGCAGGCACAGGATTGCAAAGTCACCCCCCTGAGGTCAAGCAGAGGTCCCCTCCACCTGTAGCTGAGGTGACTTCTCAGTGACCCCGGTCACCGGCCTACAGGACTGCGATCTCGCCATGACGAATGGGTATGTCACAGGTCGGGAAGTACCCGAAACCCATGATGTTCCACTAGGTCACAGGTCGGGAAGCGATTAATAGTTAAAATGCTGCTTCCTATAAACAGGTTTTGCTGCATTTTGGATATGTTTTGCTGCACCACTTTCTCATTGCTTTCAATGGTGTAAAATGTAGAAAAATGCTGACATGACAACAGCTTTCCATTTCATTAGTAGAACCACTCAGAAGTTAATGTCCAAACATGATTTACATTATATTAAAATAAAAACACACATACAAATAATGACACATATAGACGGTAAATGATGAGGAGGTACTTTTACACGCGGCAACTTTTCTAGGAATTTCACTGGCAACTTACTGGTTGCAGTGAAATCATGGAGACATTGTTCCATTTGTACACAGCAACAAGATAGAACAACGTGTCCATGATTTCACTGCAACCAGTAAGTTCCAGTGAAATTCCTAGAAAAGTTGCCGCGTGTAAAGGTACCCTTAGGAAGATGCCACGTTTGGGAAGTAACAGAGGACTGGGCTCAGTCACAGTTAAATGAGATTGCAAACATTAGGGGCTATATAAGTCACAGAGAAGTTGCAGTAAACAGCAAGTATTCATCAATCAGACTCACCCATAAGGTTATAGAATGTAGCCACCGATTCTGTGCCCAATACCACTGCCCTAGTCCGTGAGACCCCAACGCACGTTTCGCGTGGATGCTTTTTCGAGGGGTGTCAACAGGTTTTGTTGCATTTTTGATATTTTTTGCTGCACCACTTTCTCATTGCTTTCGATGGTGTAAAATGTAGAAAAATGCTGACATGACAACAGCTTTCCATTTCAGTCTGGAAAAAAAAGCAATTATGTGCATTAGATTTTTGAAATTTCATAGCTTTTGCTGGTACTGTAAAAAACAGCAGTTAAGCTGCTTAAAATGCATTAAAAAGCTTAATAAGTTCAGCAAAGCAAATGCAACAAGGGCATTTTGAAGAGTAGGGTAAAGCGCCAAGATTTGGCGCTTCTAATGACTGCACCAAATTTGGGGCGGCTACGGGCTGCTATTCTTATAATAGGGGGAGCAATAACTATGTGCCTTCCCAGGATGAGAATAACAGCCTCCAACCGTACACTTTTTCTTGGCTGAGTATCAAATTGGGTGGGACCCTTATTGCCCTATTGCCTCGAGTCCCCTTATTTGATACTCAGCAAATATAAAGGGTATAACTGGTTGCTGCAGCCAGCAGCTGTCCTCTTTATCTGAGCTGAGAATCAAAAATACGAGGAACCCCTGTGCATTTTTTTTTACTATTTATTTATTTTACACACATATGACAGCAGGTTGGTTGCCATACATTAATGAATATGGTAACCAACCACAGACACCTGTGCAGATTGTGGGGGCACAGTCTGAGTGCAACAGTCAATCACAGATGCTTTCACAGAGAATGGGCATCTGAGCTGTTGCCGTTCAGTGCAGTGAATATTCATAAAGCTTGATGAGTGACCCCGGAAGCAAGCAGTGGGAGACTGGTAAAGTCTATCTATCTACAGTATTCAATAGAAATCTACTGTCAGTCACCCTATTTGGCAAAAAACATTCCTGGCTTGTGCCACTTTGTGACTGAGATTGGAGACATATATTCAATAGAAATCTCCTGTAATTCGCCTTATTTGGCAAAAAAAAAAAACATGCCTGGCTTGTGCCACATTGTGACTTAGATAGGGGATACATATTCAATAGAAATCTACTTTCAGTCACCCTATTTGGCAAAAAAACATGCCTGGCTTGTGCCACTTTGTGACTGAGGTAGGGGACACATATTCAATAGAAATTTACTTTCAGTCACCCTATTTGGCAAAAAAACATGCCTGGTTTGTGCCACTTTGTGACTGAGATTGGAGACATATATTCAATAGAAATCTCCTGTAATTCGCCTTATTTGGCAAAAAAAAACATGCCTGGCTTGTGCCACATTGTGACTTAGATAGGGGATACATATTCAATAGAAATCTACTTTCAGTCACCCTATTTGGCAAAAAAACATGCCTGGCTTGTGCCACTTTGTGACTGAGGTAGGGGACACATATTCAATAGAAATTTACTTTCAGTCACCCTATTTGGCAAAAAAACATGCCTGGCTTGTGCCACTTTGTGACTGAGGTAGGGGACACATATTCGATAGAAATTTACACTGACTGTTGATGAACGACTGATGGCCCTCTGAAAACTTGAATTGAGGGCCACAGCTACTACAGCAGTCCATCGTAGATAATGTTTGTCAAGGGAGGCCCTTGTCATGGTATCTTCCTGCTCCTATGACAAAACCCCCAGGAGTGATTTTTGGAAATACCATGCACATTGTGCACTGGACCAAGTAGTACAACATGAAGAAGTCTTCTCTTCTTATATAATCTGAGGAATATTGTCAATCAAGATCACTGAACCATTTGGAGAAGCTTCCAACCGATCCTGGAGGGGGGCATATATACTTTGTCCATTGACTTGAACAAGTGATATACTTGAGCTTGTCATCCAGTTGACTAGTGCAGCTTTATTTTTCTGATTCACATTCAGCAAAACCTGAGGCTTGCAGGCTGCACTCACTGCTACCTTCTAGTACTCCATGTCTCTTGCCCTTTTTCTCTATAGTGTCTGCCCTTAAATGAGTTAAATAATAGAATGAGGGCCCTACAATATGAAGAAGTGACAGCACTGTCAAATGTACACAAGAGGGACCTCCAAAATGTCTAGAGGAGGACACTTCCAAACGTATGTTACAGGGCCATATGACGGCTCTCGCTAAACTCAGGTTTCCTGCCTAGTGCAGGCCTTCTGAAGATTTAAATGTAGGGCAGCAGAATTACATGGTGGTGGAGGAGGAATAGGAGGAGGGTGAAGCCCAACGCTACAGTGGGCACATTGTAAACTGCTATGGAATATGTATTTCACTATCTGAGTATCAATCAGAGAAGGACCTCCCAAATGTCTAAGTAAGAGCAGTCCCTTCAAAACAAATGTTACAGTGCCACTTCTGGGCACTCACCAAACTCAGATTTCCTGCCTACTGCAGGCCCTCTGAACATTTGAATTTATGGCTGTAGTATCACATGATGGTGGAGGAGGAGGAGAATCAAGCCAATGCTACAATGGGCACATTGTAAACTGCTATGGAATATGTATTCCATTATCTGAGTCTCAATGAGGGAGAGGCCGCCAAAATGTATAACTAACAGCAGTCCCTCCAAAACGCATGCTACAGAGCCACCTGAAGCCTCTCAGACCAAATATCAACATACCTACCAGTATGTTCTAGCTGGCCTTGTAAAGTGCTGGGAAATAGCTTACTAAAAATGATGTATGACACACTAACTAAATGACACACATACTAAATGTATAAGTCAGGGCCCTCTCAATTGTAAAAGGCGAAAAAAAGCCACAACAGTATGTGTGAACAAACGCTAACAGGGATATTATATTTTGGTAGGTGTTGTTTTGTATCTTTAAAAGTGGCGTAATACTGCAACAAAATTATTCCCAGAAGCCATATGTGAGTCAGGTATATTCTCCAGACTTTTTCCATTCTGTTTCATCACTTTCCTGTCCATTTCAGCCTTTTCCTCTAGCTCCCAAAACTCTTTGTAGGGACCAGCAAAACATTACTCGCATTTCTCATTGACTTACATTGTACTCGCTATTCGGAACGAATACACGATTATTACAAAGTACTCGTTATGAGTATAGCGATTACGAATATTTTGGTTCCTGCTCATCACTAGTTATTGTACTTATTATGTACAATTCCATGAGCTAGAAATAATAAAATGCAGCCTGATAGCCGGATTGATATATGATTAATGCAAAGCAGTCTGGGTGAATTGTTGATAAAACTTAGCTTTTTATTATTCTCCTTCACAGCCACAACGCGTTTCCACTGACACAGCAGTCTTCCTCAGGTAGAAAATTGATTTCCACCTGAGGAAGACTGCTGTGTCAGTGGAAATGCGTTGTGGCTGTGAAAGAGAATAATAAAAAGCTAAGTTTTATCAACAATTCACCCTGCCTGCCTTTCCTGAGCGCTCCAAAGACTGATTTGCATTAATCATATGTTCCAGTTTCTCCTTTGTGAGGATCAGCAGCAGGGGCAGCTTGGAAGGCACATTAACAAAAGGACCTGTGGGGTGTGAGGTGAAGGCCTGGAGCTACAGGAACTTTCCTGTCAGAGCAGTCACGTGATCAGAGCTGGGGGGCTGGAGGAGGCAGTTCACAGGCAGCAGTACACGGAGGTTCCAGGGAGAGGGATTAAGCTCCACACTTCAAGTGCTATACCGTGGCTGTACAGGGCAGTGCACAGCCCTCCAAGGTGAGCAGCTTTTTTACTAGTTAGGGAAAGAAATTGTTTATACAGGTGTACCCATTGCGCATCCTTTTCTGTTTAATTACATACTGATAGCCGGATTGAAACCTCTAAGTTATTAGGAGTGCTTTAACATCCTGTATTATCCCTAAACAATAAAGAATCCAAGACTCCACCACCCGATGCTCACAGGAACTCCCCAGCTTCAAGGAGCGGTGTTAGGCAACACCCTCAGACATATAAAATGAACCAAGCTCCGATGCGTTTCGGAGTCATACGCCTTACTCGTTGGTACTAACGAGTAAGGAGTATGACTCCGAAACGCGTCTAGTTCCCCAAAGGGGCACCTTATGTTTTAATCATAAGAAAAAAACCTAAGAAAATTATTCACACCGCACAACGGCATCGGAGCTTTGTTCATTTTAATTATCCCTAAAAAATGCAATAGTATGTTTAAAAACTAAGATTAATGTCGACGTGCGTGAAATTGGACTAGTTTGAGACAATATTATTCCTTTAAATAGCATATTTGTATCTTAAGAACAGCAGTGAGATGGATATTCCAACATGTGCAAGGAGAGAGGGGAGGAAAAGAAAAATGACCTTCTCCCTGCACATACTGAATTTGGAATTAGGAGACTTAGAAAGTATTCCTAATACCTTCTATTGGTAAATCCTGCTGTCAGATGACCTTTAAGTGTAAACCTACACATGTCAGATATGAAGCAGATGTTGCCCTTGATTTATTGCAGCTTTTGCACTAGAATTCTTGTGGAATAAAATAGTGATGAGTGATGAGTTTGGCATTGTGGTTCGGATAAGTCTAACCGAATACTTTTATTATTCGGATGTTCGACCCAAATTGTGTACATAATGCAAGTCAATGGGGTACTTGGATATTGGTCTGAGGAATCATATGCACAAATAGTATTTGAGTAAAAGATACCCCAGACAAATATTGAAGCTCCCCATAAACTTGCATTATGTTCACTATTCAGGATGAATATCCGAATAATAAAAAGTGCTCAGTTAGACTTATCCGAACCTGAATACAAAACTACTCACTCACCACTAGTAAAAAATTTTTAAAAGTCACTTGATTTTTGAGCAATAGGATACTGCTCAAAAATGTTGCATCTTTCGGCAGTCTCATCCTACTGTATTTTCACCCATACATGCTGCATTCATCAAGATTCCAGTACACCTCCTTATCATAAATGGGACTGAAAATGAAATGCAGCCATTAAGTTCAAAAAATGTAAACACCCTAATTCATCATTTGTTATTTTAAGTCACTTTTCTTTGTTTTTGTCTTCTGATATTTGCTCACAATTATTGTGCAAGGTTAATCAAAACTGGAAATAAGGTTCATAAATTTCAAAATAGACTTTTTTCCTGTTACTAACCAATTTTGCAGCTTTATAAGCAAAAAAAAGGTGCATCCTTTTCAAAATGTTGCAAACCAAATGACTTTTGGGGACGACATGCATAAAACAACATTGAGGGGATTGGATCACAGGTGTGCCAACTTGTGTGACTTTATTGAAAGAAGCACTTGATGATCATCCAAAAACATCTGGAATAAGTAATCTACACCTACTAGGCAAAAGAAAAAAATAAAACAACATATGAGCACATATAAAATAGACTTCAGGAAAGGCGCAAACACAATAATGAATTGGATGCAATAGAAATAGGCACAAAAATACCATAGATAAAAGCAAGCACTATTGCACTGATGAATTGAGAACAAAGTCTATTAAATATTACTATTGTGGATCAGTATTTAATGAAATTTCATTATCCTGAAGAAAATTAGAAATTAGCCAGCACTATGAATTTGACATTTGCAGCAATTTATGCGGCAGATATTTATGGATGGGGTTCACCCTTTAGTCTGTAAATGTTGATATCTGCCAAAGTCAGTAACAATTGCCTAGCAAAATCCTCATGGCTTGGTGCAAATGTTGCCAAATTACAACCATGTGAACATACCCGAGAAGGGTTTTCTGAGAAAGTAAAGAAAGATCATAGAAATGTTAAATCACCACAGCCCAATCCTACCTATCACACATCCAGAAATCTACAGGCCATTAACCCTCAAGCACTCACAAACTCCCCCATCACATATCTGTCCCCAATCTCTTCCATCTCCTGTCCAGATCAGGCAGTAAATCACTACAATGACACTCTCAGAAGCTCCCTGGACCAAGTAGCGCCCCTCACCCTCAGAACCTCCAAACAGAGAACAAAATAGCCTTGGCTCACATCACAAACTCGATTCCTTCAGCGATGCTCTAGGAGTGCTGATTGTCTATGGAGGAAAACTCGCTCACCAGGAGACTTTATCCACTATAAATTTATGCTCAAAACTTACAACTCTGCCCTTCACCTCGCCAAATAGACCTACTTCACCACCCTGGTCTCCTCACTATCCAACAATCCAAAAAAACTCTTTGACACCTTTCACTCTCACCTGGGTCCTAAAGTGCAGGCCCCCATCACTGACCTCTGTGCTGATGACCTGGCTTCTTACTTCATGGAGAAAATAGACAACATCCGCCAGGAAATCAGCCAGGAAATCAGCTCTCAGCCTCCAAGTGCTGACACCCACATTCTTCCCCACATCTCCTCCGGTTCACTCTCCACATTTGACCCAGTCACAGAAGAAGAAGTCTCCAGGCTCCTCTCGTCCTACCACATGCACTACTGACCTCATTCCCTCACACCTGCTTCAGTCCCTCTCTCCAGTCGTCACCACTCATCTAACCAAAATCTTCAATCTCTCCCTCCCTTCTGGCATCTTCCCCTCCTTCTTCAAACACTCGATCATTATGCCATTATTAAAGAAAACCATTCTCGACCCATCCTGCACAAATAACTACAGACCAGTCTCTAATCTCCCCTTCATCTCTAAACTCCTGGAGTGCCTGGTCTACTCCCGCCTCACCTGTTACCTCTCTGCTCACTCTCTTCTAGATCCATTACAGTCTGGTTTCCGCTCCCTTCACTCTACAGAAACTGTCCTCATCAAAGTGACCAATTACCTTCTGACAGCAAAACGTAATGGTGACCATTCTCTGCTTATTCTCCTTGACCTCTCTGCAGCTTTTGTCACTGTTGACCATCAGCTCCTACTCTCTATGCTGCATTCCATTGGCATAAAGGACACTGCTCTCTCCTGGCTCACCTCCTATATTTCTGACCGCTCTTTCAGTGTATCATTCGCTGGCTCCACTTCTTCCCCTCTTCCTCTCACTATTGGAGTCCCTCAGGGTTCAGTCCTTGGCCCTCTTCTCTTTTCTCTCTACACAGCCCCAATTGGACTCACCATCAGCAGATTTGGCTTCCAGTACCATCTTTATGCTGATGACACACAACTATACATTTCAGCCCCTGACCTTACCCATGCGGGATTAAAGAACACCAATGACTGTCTAGCTGCAGTTTCCAATATCATGTCCGCTCTCTATTTGAAACTAAACCTTTCCAAAACTGAACTTCTTCTGTACCCCCATCCACTAACCTCCCTAAATCGGACATCTCTCTCTCAGTTTGCGGCACCACGATAACGTCTAGGCAGCAGGCTCGCTGTCTGGGTGTTATGTTTGACACCGATCTCTCCTTCTCCTCCCACACACAATCTCTAGTCTGCTCCTGTCGCTTTCACCTGTAGAATATCTCACCATGGAAACAACAAAAACCCTCACCGTGGCCCTAATCCATTCCCGCCTTGCAATTCTCTATTAAGCGGCCCCCGCCTCACCAGACTTTCTCCTCTCCAGTCTATCCTTAATGCAGCAGCCAGGATCACCCATCTGGCCAATCGTTACTCAGATGCCTCTGCTCTGTGCCAGTCACAGCACTGGCTGCCCGTACACTACAGGATGAAATTCAAATTTCTTGTAATCACCCACAAAGCTCTTCACAGTGCAGCACCCCCCTACATCTCCTCCCTCATCTCTGTCTATCACCCCACCCGTTCTCTACATTCTTCAAATGACCTTCGACTAACATCTGCACTAATACGATCCTCTCTCTCCCGGCTCCAAGACTTCTCCAGAGCTTCACCAATCCTCTGGAATGCTTTACCCCAAGAAATCAGGACTATTCACATCTTGCATGGCTTCAGATGATCCCTAAAAACACATCGGCCTATCATACTCCTGAATAGAAGTCCTTTGTACTGTAGATAGTGAATGGGCTATGTCTCTTGACATTACTCTTCTACAAACTCCACCAAACCAAAAAGGTCTACACAGACTGTCTGATGACCATCCATGTAAGCTTATTTCTATGCCCCATTTCCTCAAGATGCCTGGACCATGAGTGCAATAAGCACCTGTACCTTGTGCAACCCATATCCCGTTATAGATTGTAAGCTCTTTGAGCAGGGTCACCTTCATTTCTTGCTTTATTTATTGTATTTTCTTTTTTACATTGATTCTATGCCTATTGTTTTGTATCAATTATTGTACTGTATTCATTCTCTACTAAAATTACTTACTGTATTGTATTTTCTGTACTCTAACCCCTACATTGTAAAGCGCTGCGGAATATGTTGGCACTATATAAATAAAGATTTATTATTATTATTATTATTATTATTATTATTATTATTATATCCCCTGCTGTTTTGGTAGCCTTCCTATGTCTTGTAGCTTAGCAAGTCTGTATTGTGGATGTACATTAGGTTATGGCTGATAGATGTTCTTCTCCTGAGCTACGTGCTGCTGGTCATTGACTGAATGTTTACCATTACTGCAAAACTCTTATTCTCTGGTATCAGCCGATGAGGAAAAGCCCAGAAATACACCAGGCAGTTACATTAGTGTTAGGACCCAGTTAACGGAGATCGCCTCAGCGTGGCAACTGGGTGAATTATCGATTTGGCCATTTCCATAATACCAAGTATCTCTACTTTTTCATTTTCAATTTTCTCTATTTAGAAATAAGTCTATGTCGAGTGCAACTATTTATATTTGAAATAGAATTGTGTTTAGTCAGCACCTTCATTGACAGGACTGAGTGCAGCATAATATTGTATATGTATGACATGGGTTCAACACCCATATGCTAGCACCTTTCCTCACTCTAGTTGTCAGATATAAGCTATTGCCCTCTGGTATCAGTCTCTAACATGCCTAAGGGGTTAATCTCTTTTCCCAAGGCACTAATTATATATTCAAAGCACCTGTCTTTAGCTGTAAGACTGCAAAACCATTATTCTCTGGTATCAGCCGATGAGGAAAAGCCCAGAAATACACCAGGCAGTTACATTAGTGTTAGGACCCAGTTAACGGAGATCGCCTCAGCGTGGCAACTGGGTGAATTATCGATTTGGCCATTTCCATAATACCAAGTATCTCTAATTTTCAATTTTCTCTATTTACAAATAAGCCTGTGTCGAGTGGAACTATTTATATTTGAAATAGAATTGTGTTTAGTTAGCACCTTCATTGACAGGACTGAGTGCAGCATAATATTGTATATGTTTACCATTACATACATGCTTACAATAATGGCATCTTTTAGGCAATACCCCTCCTAGGAATTCTAAGTATAAGGTATATTGCTTTATTAATCCATTTAGGTCATTATCCTCTTCCAACAATCAAGTATTAGTTTTTCATAAACAACACCTATTTCCTTGTGCCGGCACCATCACTACTCATCTGTGAGGGCCGCTTTACACGCGGCTACATTTCTAGGATGGCTACAGGTAACTTACTGGTTGCAGTGAAATCATGGAGAGATTATTCCATTTGTACACAGCAACAAGATAGAACCATGTATCCATGATTTCACTGCAACCAGTAAGTTACCTGTAGCCACCCTAGAAATGTAGCCGCGTGTAAAGGGGCCCTGAGGGTTTCCCACACTAACAGCCCTTATAAGATGTTGGGAGATGGGGGCATGACTACCTTTAAAAGTGTATTCCCTGCTCTAAGATTCTAGCCCATTATCTAATAAGCGTACTAATAATATTAGCAAATACCTCCATTAGAAATGTAGTATAGTTCTCCTGATAACCAATGTTCTTTTTCCTCGTGTGAAGGGCATTGCAGGACCTTAGGTATTCATGATTAAGGTAAGGAAACGATATACACCATCTTTATACACTGCCTTTAAAGAATTGGCGAACATTTATAGGGTGCAACTGACATTGAGGTGTGAGATGAGCAGAGCCTTGAAAAGTACATTAAAAGTGGCATTGTACTACAGGGATTATACATTCATTTACATCATGCATCACCCTGTAGAAATCCATTCTTCGTTTCCAGATGGGAATAAAAAGGCGACTAACAGCTTTCTTAGATTTATGCAATTATTAGTGGAGGAAGAGAAATCTCATTTAACCGCAATTAATGATAAAGTAAAAGAACAGATTGAAATGACAAAAAAATTCCAGAGTGAAATTGAGTTTAATAATAAGGAGTGTCAGCTACAAGCCATCATTGAAAGGTTTCAATATCACTTGAAGGAACGTAAACATAAGCAATTCACGAGGGATCTTCAAGATTTCTGAGAGAACAAGGTATACTTGTACTTAGGAAATGAACCAGAACATAAAAATCAAGAAAGGGATCTCAGATATGAGAGGAAATATAGACACAAGTCATCAAGTTATCTTTTTCTACGGGGGTCCATTTGGAAATTTCTACCATGCTTCGGGGGCCACACAAAATGATTGACTTGAAAATTACCGGGCTATATTTGGTTAAACAATCAACTTACCTCCTAGTGTGGTGGCTGGAGCAGCTTCTCTTTCGCATGGCTGTGATGTTAAGTGATATTGATTATGGGATTTTCAACTACTTCCCCAGGTTTGCTAGAGACATAACCCATCACATGATAGGCTGGGAGCATATACATCACTGGGGAGGCTGAGGCTGGGGGCATAGAAATTATTGTGGAGCTGGATTTAAAGGGCAGGAAGTTGGCAAAACGCATCTGCCAGCCCGAGCATGGCAGTCCCCAGGAATCTGCCCGTGGCCCACATAAAAGGTCATCGAGGGCTGAATCTGGCTGTGTGGCCTGAGGTTCCACACCCCTACTCTAGACCATTGAATGAGATGGAAATGACAGTATTAAGTAAGGGCTTTTCTTTTGTTCTCACAAGTGATTTCTGTCTTTTGAAGTAGACTAAGGACTTAAAACTGTTAACACTGAAGCTATGATGGTTAAAACATTATGTACAAAAGGATAAAAAGTTATGTAATGACCTTGGTATACCAACTGACATGTTATTGGCAATACTCGGCATGTCTACAATGGCTGCAGAAGTGCCCACAGTCGAAAAGCTTGTTACCGTAATTGGCTGTGATGAAACCTTTTAACAAGCTTTTTTCTGATGGCAATCCCAAACAGGAATACAACATACAGTTGAAAGTCAATATTCGGGGTTTCAGCACTGGAAATTAGGTGTCCGGCTCCTTAGTTGTGGTGTTTTGAATATTCTGTATCTTTGATATTAAACATGCAGGTTTACATTGCTTCAATTTTATATGGAATCAAAATTGTAATCATAACCATTTAACAAATTAGTTCTGCTGAGTTAAGGGAAAGATGCATTATATGATGCCTAATCATATTACCAAACTAATTCATCATTTAGCTGTCTGTATGCTGCAGAAAAACAATACCTCAGCTCTTTAATTATACCAACATATTTTCAGCAATTTACTCATAAAATATTCAGATAAGCATTCACATTAGCTTTATTTAGTACTTTTTATCAATATTTGCTCTGCAATGATTTTGCACATTATGAAAAAGTATGCATTAACCTAAAATAAACTACATTTGAACTTTTCCTTAGTGTAACCGAAATAAAAAACTATTAATTTAAAGGGATATTGACCTGCAGCAATAGAGCTAATCTCCAGGTAAATTTCATTTTAAAGGGGTTTTCCAAGTAAGGCTAGGGTCACACATGCGGTGGTTTTTTGAAATCCTGATCCAGTTTTGAGCTTTCAAAATGCTGCGGCAGAGATACCACTGCAAAAATCATTGTCTGCATGATTTTTCACGCAGACAACAAAACCAGAGCCAGTAACCGGATTGCATGTAGTGCAATCCGGTTACTATAATAGGCTCCTATGGGCTGCGGTTTCTGATCTGGTTTTGAGCACTTTAACTGCTCAAAACCGGAACAGGATCCGCAGTGCCCTTCTGCAAATGTGACCCTAGGCTATTTCCTCAGTACTGTGGTTTCTGTATGGCCCACAGTCTTATTATCACATGTGACTGCAGGGATATCAAGATAGGCTTACACCACCTCATGGAAAAAGGGCTATAACATTACCCAAGGGTGGGGCCAGGGGCTGGCTGGCTGGCAGATCTTGCCCTGGAGGGCAGTTCACTTCTACCAGCCCCTGCACAAGTGAGGACCGGGGGGAGTGAAGTGGGGGCAGCGCTAAACTAGGGCAATAACACCGGCCCGGGGGCAACTGCCTCCCTGTCACCTGGGCCAGTCCGCCCCTGGTTGGGATGCACGTCACATAAAAGAGTCCTTCTCAGATGACATCCAAACACCAGATAATGAAAAAGGACAGCGCCTCACAAGTTGGTGAATTTGCATCACATTTATTCCGCCTCCATTTGTGATGTTTCGATCACAAGAGATCTTTATCAAGCATCCTGCTAAGAATAAGGCTAAGTCCACAGTATGTTTGTGGCCATTGGCCAGGTTCACACATACAAATCCGTTTTTTAAGCCCTTAGAAAAGCGGATCCATTTTTCTAAGGGTGTCAAGAGTGTCCCCTGAGGTCATGGACGTTTTTTGAAAATTTTGGGACTTATGCGTTTTTAATGAAATAATGACTATGTGTTAAAGCAAGCGTTAACGCAGGTGACTATATTTCCCATGCATTAACGCATGCGTTTCCCATAGGGCCCCATGTTAAAAAAATGCATGCGTTTTTTGAAAGTACCCCAAAAACGCAGCTAGCAGTGCTTTTGGGCTGCTGCATAAAAACGCATTCGTTTTTTTAAAAAAACGCACACACATGTGTTAACGCATATAGACTTTGAAAAAAAAACATTCAAAATGTTCCCAAAAATGGATTTAAGGCAAAAATGGATTTGTATGTGTGAACCTGGTCTCTGTCAGGCACTTTGCTATACACATTGCCAAATGGTATGCAGTCGCATAAAAGCCAGGCAGAGGCCAAAATAATACACTTTTGGCTTCTGTCTTCAGCATGGTCACCTATGGTCTTCTTAGAGGATATATCGAAAAACGCTCCTGACGTTTTCTTTGGTCTATGGACACAGACAGAATGTGTACCTATCCTTACTTTGTTGGCAAGAAATCTAATGTGCACAGGAAGCTGTAGTCCAACAGGTTAAAATAAACTCCGATATGTACATACTAGATTGTGGCCCTATTCTAACGCATCGGGTATTCTAGAATATGTATGTAGTTTATTTATGAAGATTTAAGAATAATGCAATGAATACACAATATCTATCTATCATCTACCTATTTGTCTATCGTCTATGTATGCCATATTTATTTATCATCTCTCTATGTATGCTTATGAGTAAAGTTCATGACACTGACTGACAGTCTTATAGACAGGAGTGAAGTGCGTCACAGTAACTGACAGCCTTGTATACAGGAATGAACTGCATCACACTGACAGCCTTATAGACAGGAGTGAAGTTCGTCACACTGACTGACAGCCTTGTAGACAGGATTCATCAAAAGGAGGAAAAATGTGGAGCCATTCTTGCTTCAAAAAGTTGCAAAAGGAGGAAAAATGTAGAGCCATACTTGCTTCAAAAAGTTGTAGACAGGAGTGAAGTTCATCACACTGACTGACAGCCTTGCAGACAGGAGTGAACTGCGTCACACTGACTGACAGCCTTGTAGACAGGAGTAAAGTTTGTGACACTGACTGACAGCCTTATAGACAGGAGGAAAGTTCGTCACACTGACTGACAGCCTTGTAGACAGGAGTGAAGTACATTACACTGACTGACAGCCTTGTAGAAAGGAGTAAAGTTTGTGACACTGACTGACAGCCTTACAGACAGGAGTGAAGTTCGTCACACTGACCGAGAGCCTTGTAGACAGGATTGAACTGCGTCACAGTGACTGACAGCCTTGCAGACAGGAGTGAAGCTCGTCACACTGACCGACAGCCTTGTAGACAGGAGTGAACTGCGTCACACTGACTGACAGCCTTGTAGACAGGAGTAAAGTTCGTGACACTGACTGACAGCCTTATAGACAGGAGTGAACTGCGTCACATTGACTGACAGCCTTGTAGACAGGTGTAAAGTTTGTGAAACTGACTGACAGCCTTATAGACAGGAGTGAAGTTTGTGACACTGACTGACAGGCTTGTAGACAGGAGTGAAGTTCGTCACACTGACTGACAGACCTTGTAGACAGGAGAGAAGTTCATCACACTGTCTGACAGCCTTGTAGACAGGATTGAACTGCGTCACACTAACCAACAGCCTTGTAAACAGGAGTGAACTGCATCACACTATGAAGCAGCATTCAAATCGCGCACCAAGCTGCGCGCCGCGTCTCTCATTGGTGGAACTAGCGACCAATGAGAGATGTGTAATTCAAACTGCGCACCAAGCCCCGCTACTTCTTTGATTGGTCGCCACGGCCGCAGCAAGAAATCAGCGAAGCGGCGCGGCTTGGTGGGAAATATGAATCCCGCGCCGCTGATTGGTCGCTGCTGAGTGTGGTGACCAATCAGTGGTGCGGGATTCATATTTCCCGCCAAGCCGCGCCGCGCCGCTTCGCTAATTGGTCTCTG
The DNA here is from genome assembly GCA_033576535.1 of Allobates femoralis. NCBI lineage: Eukaryota > Metazoa > Chordata > Amphibia > Anura > Aromobatidae > Allobates > Allobates femoralis. The sequence goes on from JARQOC010000002.1 coordinate 542,120,752, forward strand.
CGGCCGCGCTGACCAATCAGAGAAGTAGCGTGGCTTGGTGCGCGGTTTGAATCTCGGTCAGTACTACCGCAGCGAGCAGCTGGGAGATGACTGGCTGACGCCGGTCATCTCCCGCCTGGCTCACCTCGGACCTCTGTGAGGCAGGTAGCCGCGGCTCAGCTACTGCTGCAAAGAGGTCAGCAGCTCGCCAGCCGGGAGATGACCGGCTAACGCCGGTCATCTCCCAGCTGGGTCGCCGTGGACCTCCACGCACGACTGTTTTGCATACGCTGCTCTCATTGGTGACCGCGGCTAGCGGTGGCCAATGAGCGCTGGCGCACGATTTTGGACTCAGACGAAAGTGTCCACAAGGCAATTATATAGTAGATCAGTGGTGGGGAACGTCCGGCCCCCGGGCCGGATCCGGCCCGCCACGTTATCTCATCCGGCCCGCCAGGGCCGGGACGACAGCTAGGCGATCGACCGCCGCCCGGCCCTGGCGAGGAGAAGCTGCGGCAGGTAGCGGTGGGCGCCGCAATGTTCTTTGTGGCTGGCGCCCACTAACTGTACAGCCGGTCAATAGAGGTTGAGACCTCTACACAATGGCCGCGGTCTCCAATTAGCCGCGGCCATTTTGTTGAAGTCTCAGCTTCCACCGACCGGCTGTACTGTTAGTGGGCGTCGGCCACAAAGAACATGGCGGCACCCACCGCTAGCTGCCGCAGGCCCGCAGCTACTCCTCGCAGGCAGCGTCCTGCAGATGTGCCCTCCGGGCTCCGGCACCCCTGCTCCACATCCACAGCTCAATGGTAAGTTTTGCTGGAGGCTGTGAAGGAGGCTGTGGGGAGGCTGTGAGGGAGGCTGTGAAGGAGGCTGTGAGGGAGGCTGTGATGGAGGCTGTGAGGGAGGCTGTGGGGGAGGCTGTGAGGGAGGCTGTGAAGGAGGCTGTGGGGGAGGCTGTGAGGGAGGCTGTGGGGAGGCTGTGAGGGTGGCTGTGAGGGAGGCTGTGGGGAGACAGGGAGGCTGTGAGGGAGGCTGTGAGGGAGGCTGTGGGGGAGACAGGAAGGCTGTGGGGGAGGCTGTGGGGGAGACAGGGAGGCTGTGAGGGAGGCTGTGGGGGAGGCTGTGAAGGAGGCTGTGAGGGAGGCTGTGGGGGAGGCTGTGAAGGAGGCTGTGGGGAGGCTGTGAGGGAGGCTGTGAGGGAGGCTGTGAGGGAGGCTGTGAAGGAGGCTGTGAGGGAGGCTGTGGGGGAGGCTGTGAGGGAGGCTGTGGGGAGACAGGGAGGCTGTGAGGGAGGCTGTGGGGGAGACAGGGAGGCTGTGGGGGAGACAGGGAGGCTGTGAGGGAGGCTGTGGGGGAGACAGTGAGGCTGTGGGGGAGGCTGTGGGGGAGACAGGAAGGCTGTGGGGGAGGCTGTGGGGGAGGCTGTGGGGGAGACAGGGAGGCTGTGGGGGAGACAGGGAGGCTGGCCTCCCGTGTACACGTGTGTCGTGTGCCTCAGGCCCCCGTGTACCCGTGTGTCGTGCGCCTCTGGCCCCCATGTACCCGTGCGCCTCTGGCCACCTTGTACCGGTGCGCGAATTTATACGGCCCGCGAATGATATTCTAAATTTCCAAATGGCCCTTTGCAGAGAAAAGGTTCCCCACCCCTGTAGTAGATGATAGTATAATTCAATCCTAACGTCACATATCTTTTGACATCACTTCTGAGTGGGCGCTCCTTGTTCCCTCATGATCCTGGCTCCCCACATACTACAGAATATCCGTTGGTTAACTTGGTTTCTCACAAATGTTAAAAATCCATAAATTCAATTGACGCTGTCAAGTATTTTATCTTCCATTAATAGTATGAAGTAGTTGAAATATCTAAACCCCTTTGAAACAGAATAACAGGTTAATCTATCGTTTTGGAGAAACCTGCAAATTCAATGTTACTGTCTTTAGAGTTTTAGAATAGGTGATTTTCCTGTCTAGACAAAGACATAAAGTTAATGTGCGCCATCCTGGTGCCTTTATTCACAGGAAAATCTGTATACAAGTTTGTTACGTTTCATTTCCTTCACTCGCAATCTTAGCATCCATGGTTTTTTTGTTGGTCTTTGGCTTCATGAATTATTTTTATTACCAGGTCCTGCCTTCCTGTTGTATTTATTTGTTTTTGTTCTTAGTTGTCCTGGTACATTGGACATTTTCTAAGATGTAGCATCTTATTTTCCAGCCTCTGTGATGAAATACTGCAATGTGAACAGAACGTACATAATACATCATTATTACGCATGTGTTTACTGTGATTCTACCTTTGCTACTTAGCATATAACATAAGACACCGCTGCAATGAAACAGCATTACCTGCTTTACCTTCTGCAAATTGCCATCTGCTGTAACGTTATTATCATGTCCCTTACTGTTCAAGAACATAATTGATTTGTTTTCCAAGACCATTGATCACCAAGTGCTCTATACATAACTGCTTTCAAAAAATATATAGTATTTTCTTCTCCCTATGATTTTAAACATATTAAGTGTCATACAAAATGGAATATTTATATCTATAGTATGTTTTAGACATTAAGAGATATTTAGTGATAGGGAAAAGGCCCAGAGACACTTAAAATGCTCGGACATAGCATCCCTGTTGTTCTTTTGACTTTATAAACTGCATATAATAGCCATTGTCATATAGCTCTTGTTAACAAAGTCATTTGGTGAGTAAATGTATTTTTACTGAATTATCAGAATAGTTTCTAAAAAATAAAGGTAGCAATCTTAGTAAGGCCCCTTTCACATCAGCGTTTCACGCTGATCGCTGCAGATGCGGCGGATTTACCGCATCTGCCGCCTAAGGGTGCTTTCACATCTGCGTTTTTCGTAATTCGCGGCAGATGTGGTGAAAAAACCGCATCTGCCGCGATTGCCGCATAACCGTTCCACTTGCGGCGCGGTTGCGGTTTTTTCTATGCAAAGTATAGGCATACTTGCGGCAGGTGCGGCAAGTGCGGTTTTGCACTTGCGGCAGGTGCGGCCCGCGAAAAAAACCGCGGCTTACTGCGGTTTTTTTCGCGGCCGCACCTGCCGCAAGTGCAAAACCGCACTTGCCGCACCTGCCGCAAGTATGCCTATACTTTGCATAGAAAAAACCGCAACCGCGCCGCAAGTGGAACGGTTATGCGGTAAACGCGGCAGATGCGGTTTTTTCACCGCATCTGCCGCGAATTACGAAAAACGCAGATGTGAAAGGGCCCTAACTGTCACACTTGCGGTTCACCTGCGGCAAGCCCCATGCAATGTCTATGGGGCTTGCGGCAGGTGTGGCAAGTGTGGTATAGTTGCAGTTTCGGCACTTCCGGCAGTTGCGGCTGCAAAAAAAAACGCGGTAAACAGCAGCTTTCCCAGAAACACTCGTTTTATAGCCGGAAGTCTGTGGGCGGAGCCTGTCATTCATTGGCTTACATTGGGCTCAGTGCTAGGTCGAGCACCCAAGCATCTCGAGATGCCGAGCATTTTAGTGCTCGCTCATCACTACATCTAGTTCAACCCACAGCCTAACATGTTGATCCAGAGGAAGGCAAAAAAAAACATGTGGCAACACTAAGCTCCACATTGGGGAAAAAAATTCCTTTCTGACTCCACATACTGCAATCTGACTAGTTCTCTGGATCAACGCCCTATCAAAGAATCTAGTATATATAATCGGTAATATTATATTTTTCAAGGAAGGCATCTATCTCGACCCGACCGATAGCCAAGACTTCACGGGGCAGGCGTTTGCTCTTCCTCCTGTCACGAAACCGCACCTGCCGAAGTGGGGCCCGGTGGTCCAGATACAATAGGGTTGGCTGAACAGATTTAAAAGGTTGTTTCAAGTCGTGACGCCACCTGTGAGAGTTCCGGTGATGTCCACCGGCACTGCTTGGGCCTCCGGGGGATGGAATGCAGCAAAATGAGACGCTCCCCACAGGATGAGTGGGAGTCCCCGGAGCCAGGAGCTGCACAAGATGTTGTGAGGCAGCTGCAGTACTTCAGCATGCGGAGATGGACAGTTCTGAAAAAGGCACGGACACTGATAGTCTCTGTAACGGGTACTTTACTGTATCCAGCAGGCAGTACATGGCATACAGTTAACGGGTAATGGAGCGGGTGGATTTTAGCAATGACCGGTGTTTCTCAGAGCTCCGCGGTGTTCCTCCATTCTAAGCTTGTTCTAAGTGGTTGCCGATGTCACCTTTGAGTGCCAAGGTCGGGTACAAGGGACTACTTATATTGCCCTGCCGGTGTCTACGTTCCGGTGTGAGGGGTAGTCTGGGTCCTTTTGGTGGGTACTCCGCTGGCAAGACGGCTCTGTTTGCGGCGGCAGTGGGGTACTCCTGTAGAGCGATCCCTCCACTCCTGGTTTGCATGGCAGTGATAAACGACTCCCAGCTTCGGAACCAGTAATCCGGTTGTAGATGGGCGCAGGTGTGTTTTGGACCTGCATATGGTTGCCCAGAGTCCGGTTGTTGAGGCACCGAATAATGGTGGTTGTGGCCTAGGGGCTGCACAGGACTATGCAGGGCCCCCTTTCCTACGTTCCTCCCGGCCACGTTCTGCTTCCTCCTTCTCCTACATTCTTGCAGACTCTCTAACTGTTTCTGCACTAACTTCTCCACTACACACTACCACTACACTCCGCCCACCAGGACCTTATTGGCCCTCTATTCTGATGTGCATGTAGGGTATGGAGCTCTGAGTTTTAACCATGTCATTGCTTAGTCAGAGAATACTGCTGCTGCTATTTGGCTGCAGCACACTCCTGTGACGCACTCGTTGCGGGGCGCCACACATCCAGGCCCTTCTTAAATGTTAGTTAATAACCCTCATTGAGGATGCATATTTGTACTCCATACAATTCAAGAAAAGCATCTACCCGTGGATTAGACTTAAGGCCCAGTTACACGCACAGATAATTGTGCAGAGATTGTTCACAGATCTCTGGTTGCAGTGAAATCATGGACACATTGTTACATTTGTACACGGCCACAAAATGGAACAATGTGTCCATGATTTCACTGCAACCAGAGATCTGCGAACAGTGTCTGAACAATTATCTGAGTTTGTAACTGGGCCTTTAGTGGCGCCTCAGGCACATATAGATATAGATACAAACGTCCATATGTCTTATGCAAAACAGAAGTAACATTTATTATTAAAACCAGATGATATAAAGGGACAATACACAACAAGAAAAAGCACCCAAATGGTGGGTAAACACCAGAACAGAGAGGTAATTGTTGTAGGTAATGTGCAAATTTTCAGAACAGGACACCATAACATAATACACTGAAAAGTATAGTATATTGTTACATCAAAAATCTTCAGTATACAGACCCATGCATACATATGCATCAAATCCCAAAATACAATCATAGAATATGTAAGATAGTGTTACAAATTGTATATAACATCTACATCGTTATTATAGATGTTAGTCAGCACATTGAATATTGTTTCACATATGTTGATCAAGCACAAACAGCCATTAGTCACAATGTGCAATCAGTATCATGCATGACAACAATGGGAAGATTGTTACCATAGAGAGTACACAAGTTCTGAGTGCCACCGACCCCTACGGCCGTTTCGGCTGTCCTTCGTCAGGGGGGCCTCATAATTACCATTCTGATACAGTCAAGTTACCCAATGACGTCCACTATCTGCTGAAGCACTGATTTTCTAACACACAGACATATGACCGCTGCTGTCAATCATAATGCAGGTAAAATCTCTGAATTCCCAAAACCAAGGTGCATCTGCAACCCATATATTTTCAGGATCTTTTCAGATTCAGCTACTTAGGCTTTTTATTCTTTTTTAATTTAAAACAGTTAACTACTTTAACTTTAATTCAACAGATGTGTTGAGGACATGATTTTGTGCGCAGAATGACAGTTGATGGAAGATCACATGATCAGACCTATTTATAAGTTTCCTCCCATTGATAAACACTGGTGATAAGCAAATATTAAAATATTTGGGTTTGGATTATCCGTGACGAATATTTTTAAATATCCCAGAGTAGGGTTACATTAATGTAATTTTAGTATATGTTATCTGCTTTTAATTTGGGGAAATGGTGCACTGTTTTCTGGGTTCTGTGCAACCCACAGATACCTGAAGAGTAAAGTTCCCCATCTAGGTAGTGACTTAGCAAGAGACTGGGTGGGTGGAGCTTGTGGGCACAATAGCTTGGATGACGGTTGGTTACGTCAGAGTACAGTTGGAGCTCTGCCAGTAAGCATTGTCAGAAAAACATGTAGGGGAAGGCAATCCCTGCTCCTGCGAGCAGCATGTCATGAAATAACCCGAAATCACAGGAAAGGGTTCTGAGGTCTTTCACCCTTTAGGCAGATAGAGTGCTCTGGCCTGCACAGCAAACCTAGTCCACCTGAATGTAAAGCTGTGTACCAGGAGGAGTATTGGCCTGGAAGAGGGGGTCTCCCACACAGACGATGTGGCGCCCCGGGGTCCAGTAACCACACTACAAGCTTGGAGGTGAGGCAAGGCATCCACCAGGTAAAACACACTTAAAACATCTTCCACCCTGGGCCTGTAGGGGAGCTTTAAAGACTGATGTCAGGTTAGCTGCTGATGTCAGTTGAGGTCCCCAATAAATACAGATGCAGGGGGCAGAGCTAGTCAGTTCCAGTCAGGAGAGCTCAGGTGACAGTTGAGTTCAAGAGAAAATGAAGAAGAATTCAGGGCCACTTGTCCATGGAAGTAGGGCATTGCCGATGAGTAAGGACTGATGTCCGAAACGCATCCGGCGGGGATGCTTTTAATAGCTTTGTATAAATAAATAATACCCTACTTCTATGGATGAGTGGCCCTGAATTCTTCTTCCTTTGATGTTCATGGTGGAGACCAGCCACCTTCAGGAGCCCGAGAAACCAAGGGTGTATTCGATAGAGGTGAGCGGCTATTCCTCTTCCCATTTCCCTCACATGTGTTGAGTTCAAGAGAAGACTGTAGAGGCACCCTAGGGACAGCAGCCACGTTAGGCCCATCCTAGGGAACTGACAGTGTGTTGAGCCTGTAACGAGGGTCTGAAGAGGAGAGAAAGAAGGTCTGGGGAGTGGTAGCAGTGCCTGCTCACCCAGGGTCAAGCGCAGTACGGTCACCGGAGACCGAAGACGTCAGGGATTCCATACCCAGTGACCAAATCCGGAGAGCAGATGATTTTATACTCCCTGTTCACTAAAAGAGTCACGAGACACAGCCACACTACAGAGCCCAGGAGAGCTAAAGAAAGGCACAGCCAGAAGAAGGGTTCACACTGCCTGTCACACGGCTAGTACGGAGAAGAGAGGGTCACAGCACTGCTTTATGCGGCCAGGGCCAACCAGACATGACACAATAGGAAAATCTCAGGATTTGCCTGGTGTGGACATCCTCAATTTGTCTCCAAGCTTCGGACCCCATAAACATTTAGAATCAGTACCCGGCAATACCTGAACTACATCATTAAAGGTAAAAAAGACTGTTACTCGTGTCCGTACATCCTTCTATGCACTAACTCTTGCATCCCCACGGTTACCTGACAGTCACCTCACTATAAACTTTTAGCACCAGCCCAGGGGATAAACCAGCCCTGCCCATGGAGGGCTCATCACCTTGTTGCGTCACATCATCATCCCTCGGAGCTGAGACAAGCAGTGGCAGTCACATCTGGCCGCATACCAGAGGTGGCATCACAGTGACAAACTTATTATTATTTTTTTCTTTTGACCCTTTTTATATTTTTCCCTTTTTTTTTTTTTTATTTGTTGTGGACCCTCCAGGACAACGGAACCAGCACGCGGCTACTACCGTGACGTTCCCCTGTGACCGTTTAAATTGATGATCTGCTGCAACACTAGACAATATATGTATAGGAGGTAGCATAATGGCTAAATGGCATAATGGCTAAATGTGAATAGCAAGGCTCTCTGTACATCTAATAAAGACATAAGGAAAAAAAGACATAGCAGAAACTGCTTGTGAATCTAAAGAAACATGAGAAAACTTAGCTTCAGCAGTGGTCACTGTGAAAGTGCCTGATAACCACGTCAAGGTCTTTCTCATTATAGTGGGTCCTAACCATGTGTCTCTCTTGCGGTATAATGCTGTATGTGTGGATTTTCATGCCTCAAATAAAACCGGCTCTGAGGGGTTGTCCTGGACATGACTACAATAAAATGGATACCAAACATGGCTACTGGGCGAGGCAAGGAAGCTCAGTCAAAAATAAGTAATACTTTTATATAATGAAGGACTCGCATCACCTTATGGAATAAGATGACTTATTCAGGAGTTTGAGGATGCAGACTGGTGGCTGTCAGTAGGGATATTAAAGTCACCCATGATCATGGTGGGAATGTCCGCAGAGGAAAAGTGAAAAAGGCAAGGGGGAGAATTAGTCAATAAAGGGGGTGGCTGGGCCCGGAGGTTGGTATATGACATCTATTTGAAAAAGTTTGGGCACCTCTCTTAATCTTACTCATTTTTTTAAATTGGGTATTTGCAACAGCTATTTCAGTGTGATATATGTAATAACTGATGGACATAGTAATATTTCAGGATTGAAATGAGGTTTATTGCACTAACCAAAAATGTGAAATATGCATTATTTAAAAAATTGACAGGTGGAAAAGTATGGGCACCCTTCTGATTTTCATGATTTGAATACTCCTAAATACTTTTTACTGACTTACTGAAGCACTAAATTGGGTTGGTAACCTCATTGAGCTTTGTACTTCATAGCCCGGTGTATCCAATCATGAAAAAAGCTATTTCAGGTGTCCACTTGCAAGTTGTTCTCCTATTTGTATCGTCTCTGAGGAGTGGTATCATGGGCTCCTCAAAACAGCTCTCAAATAAACTTAAAAAAAGTCTGTTCAACATAGTTGTTCAGGGGAAGGATACAAAAAGTTGTCTCAGAGATTTAACCTGTCAGTTTCCACTGTGTGGAACATAGTAAGGAAATGGAAGACCACAGGGACAGTTCTTGTAAAGGCCAGAAGTGGCAGGCCAACAAAAATATCAGAAAGGCAGAGAAGAAGAATGGTGAGAACAGTCAAGAACAATCCACAGACCACCTCCAAAGACCTGCAGGATCATCTTGCTGCAGATGGTGTCACTGTGCATCGGTCAACAATACAGCGCACACTGCACAAGGAGAAGCTGTATGGGAGAGTGATGCGAAAGAAGTTGTTTCTGCATGCACGCCACAAAAAGTCGCCTGAGGTATGCAAAAGCACATTTGGACAAGCCAGTTTCATTTTGGAAGAAGGTTCTGTGGACTGATGAAACAAAGATTGAGTTGGTTGGTCATACAACAAGGCGTTATGCATGGTGCCACAAAAACACAGCATTCCTACTTGCTACCCACTGTCAAATTTGGGGGAGGGTCTATCATGCTTTGGGGCTGTGTGGCCAACGACGGCACCGGGAATCTTGTTAAAGGTGAGGGTCGCATGGATTCCACTCAGTATCAGCAGATTCTTGAGAATAATGTTCAAGAATCAGTGTCAAAGTTGAAGTTACGACGGTGATGGATCTTTCAGCAAGACAATGATCCAAAACACCGCTCCAAATCTACTCAGGCATTCATGCAGAGGAACAATTACAATGTTCTGGAATGGCCATCCTAGTCCCCAGACCTGAATATCATTGAACATCTGTGGGATGTTTTGAAGTGGACTGGAATTGTTTTGTAAAGAGGAATGGTCAAAAATACCTTCATCCAGGATCCAGGAACTCATTAACAGCTACAGGAAGCGACTAGAGGCTGTTATTTTTGCAAAAGGTGAATCTACTAAATATTAATGTCACTTTTCTGTTGAGGTGCCCATACTTTGCACCTGTCAAATTTTGAAAGAATGCATATTTCACATTTTTGGTAAGTGCAATAAACCTCATTTCAATCCTTAAATATTACTGTGTCCATCAGTTGTTACATATATCACACTGAAATAGCTGTTGCAAAAACCCAATTTTAAACAAATAAAAATGAGTAAGATTAAGAGGGGTGCCCAAACTTTTTCATATGACTGTAGATATTCATTGGACAATAAACTCCAGCGCACTCCCTGAAAAACTGTAGCGCACCATAGGTTATTTTGTCCCAGGAGCTCAATGAAGCCGCTATGATACTGGGTGAAGCCACCGTAACGCGAGTATAATACAGGGGTTGGTGGACCTGTATGACCAATGTCAGGTAAATGGATCCTATTAAACACCAATTTAAAAATTTTTCATTGTTTTTCAACAAAATGAAATGAAGCAAGACCCCTGTTTCTGGCCACTCTGACAGGACTGAAACCCATTTATCGAAAATGGATCCTACAAGACACCAATACTATTTTTAAACAATAGAGTTAGGTGAGGCAAGGGACTTGATTCTGGCCACTCTGTCATGCTTAAAACTCATTTATCAAAAATGGTTGTTACCAGTCATAAAAATTATTTGAACTAAATTTTCAATACATTTGAGGCAAGTGAAAACCTGCATTTTGGACATTCTGGTAGGGCCAAAGACATAGCTAGGGGTTTAGCTCGGGGAGGGGTGAAACATCTGATTGGGCCCCTAATCAGGTAACTGTGGTAACAAATACAATGGCGCAACCTAATAATGGGTATGGGGGAACCTCAGCAATTGTCTTGGCTGTCACTGGAAATAAATTTCTATACAAAGGCCAACACCTCCATACAGTGACCATATAGTGGTACCAGTTCTGAAGAACATATAAGAGTTTACAGTACAATTACGTATAGTAACTTACCTCTTACATTAATTCTCATGGATTCATTCACATTTCCTATCTTTTCCATCTGGCTCAGGCCAACAACACAACTTCTCCACCTACAACTCATCTGCAGAGATTACAACAGAGATAAATGTGACTTCTCACATTTCCAGCTCTCTCCATCTATTCCCAACCTGCACAAACTCCTCATCCTACTACCGAGCTGCTGGTGCCATGTGTCCATATTACTGCTTCTGCTATGTGGCATAAAAACAAGACTCCTCCTGCTGCCCGTATAGTAACGCAACCACTATACCCTCACATAATAATGCCACTACTGTGACCTCCACATAATAATGCCACCCCTGTGCCCCCCACATAATAATGCCACCAATGTGCCCCCCACATAATAATGACACCCTTGGGCCTCCCCATAATAATGACACCATATGCCCCTTATGTAGAAAAATGCCTCCGTTTAGCCCTCTAGATGGTAAAATTGCCCCCTAAAAAATATTGAAAAACACTGTTTGGGTGCACGACAGGGCTTGTAAGGAAAGGAGTACCCTGTGACTTTTTTTTAACAGAATTTTATAATGTTGAGCAGTGAAAATGAAAAAAAAATACTTTTTCTACAATATATTCTTTTAGTCTCAATTTTTTTTATTTTCTCAGGGACATCAGAATAAAATGGACCCCAAAATTTGTTGGGTAATTTGTCCTGAATATGCTGATAACCCATATGTGGTGTAAAACGATTGGTTGGGCGCATGGCAGGGCTCGAAATGAAAAGAACATCATTTGACATTTTAAATGAAAATTAGCTGGAAAAATCAGCTAACACCACTTTGCATTTGGAGAGAACCCAATGAGCCTAAACATTAGAAACCCCTCCACGAGAGACCCCATTTTGGGAGATAGACCCCCAAGGAATTTACCTAGATGTTTGGTGACACTTTGAACACCCAGCTGCTTTATACGTTGAGCTGTGAAAAAGAATAATACTTTGTTCTCCACAAAATTGTCATTTTAGCCTCAGTTTTTTCATTTTCACAAGGGCAACAGGATAAAATGGACTCCAAAATTTGTTGCGCAATTTGTTTAGTGTACGTAGATACTTCATATGTGGCGGGGCTCTGAACGAAAGGAGTGTCATCTGGCTTTTTAAAGAAAAAATTGTCTGGAGTCATTAGCTGACACCATGTCATCTTTGATGTGCCTAAACAGTAGAAACCCCCACAAGTGACACTATTTTGGAAACTAGATTCCCCCAAGAATTTTATGTAAATGTGGGGTGAACACTTTGAACCCCCTAAGTGCTTTACATAATTTCATAAAGTTGTCCCGTAAAAATTACAAAGTAAATTTTTTACACAAAAATTTTATTTTACCGCCAATTTTTTCATTTTCACAAGGGTAACAGGATAAAATGGATTGTAAAATTTGTAGTGCAAGCGTCTCACTATGCTGATACCCCATATATGGGGAAAAATCACTTGGCACATGACAGAGCTCAGAAGGGAAGGAGCAAAGAGCAACGTTTTGGAGCCAAATTTTGATGGAATGGTCTACGGGTGCCATGTCAGTTTGGTTAACCCTTGATGTACTTTAACAATAGAGTTCCACAAGTGACCCCAAACTGTTTTATCAAAGATTTTTATTATGTGCAATAACCCAATGAGAATCCTATGTATGCATTATTATAGTGCATAGCATTGAATTTGATATGGAGTATTCTTATGTGAAAATTGTTTTATTAAGATAACATTGAATCGGTGCTGTACCACATAAAACTTTGTTTTGTCCTACTCAGTGCAATTTTATATATTTTTTATATGTTTATCAAACAAGAAATATTTTGAATACATTAATAAAAATGTTTGATATATTATTAATGAAGAGTATTATCTATACTTACTAGTGTGTAGTCTATTTGTTTAGGTTTTGGCCCTGGTATGTTGTTTGATGCTTTTTTTTAAGTAGATTTTGAAAATCTGCATGTCTATCCTGAAGCCTGTAAAGTCTATGAGAGTTCAGAAGTGCTCTGCCAACATGTTTTTTTCCCTCACAGATTTAGTGCAGATTTTGGGGCAGAAAAAAGAAATCTGAACAACACATTTAAGGACACAAAAAAGCAATGTGGACACAGCACAGCACTTCAGACCTGTCTTAGACTTTGCTGGTCTCAGCATAGGCATGCCAATTTTGATGCATATTCTTAAAATCTACATAAAAAAGCCTCAACAACACACCGTAAGCACAGGGACTTATAGGGTCCAGGGATAGTCACAGTTGTGGTGAAGGGTCAGGATTCCTCTTGCCACCTGGCTTCTTACACAGAGACTTCCAGGGCAGGGGTGGCCAACTAAAGTCCTCAAGGTCTGAAAACAGTGCAAGCTTTCAGGATTTCCTTAGCTTTGGACAGGTGCTAATTTCATCACCTGCAGAAATGATGATTCCAGCACCTTGTGCAATGCTAAGGAAATCCTGAGAGCATGCACTGTTTGTGACCCTTGAGAACAGCACCTGGCCAGCTCTGTTCTACCGGAGTGTGTATATAGTATCTTGTATTTCCATACCTCAGAACGTCCAGCCAGAGGCTTGCTGCTTGTTCACCAGTCTCTGCAGGGAACTATCAAATCACCTGTTTGCAGAAACAGTCCAGCTCACAAGGGTGAATTTAAAAAACTTTGCTGTAACAAACAGACTAATTCTCAAACACAAACGTACATTTATATACATACATAGCATAGAAATATAACAAATGTCCCACTGGGATCAGCAGTAGAACACAGATTGTTAAACTAGACGGCAGAGTCCATTAACCCTAGAACACATACCTGGGGCCTCGCAGGCCCGCCAGGTTACTTGTTTCCTATTTTCTGTAAAAGTACTTTAGTTTGAATTTTGAAAATCTAGGTAATCCTCAGGTATATAGTTGTTAGTAATTTCCAGTTATTCATATATTTTTATGTTACAGACATTTCGGTATAACAACCTTTTTTGGGACTACCCCATATTCACGCACCTGGGGCCTTTTAGGCCTGTACTAGGTTTACATGTGATACTCAGTCTTTTTGTCTGTATTGTTGCTGGGGAAGAACTTTATGACTCTGCTATTGCTGGGAAGAGTGTGGATTCTGCATGACAACATGGTCATGTGATCTTGGAAGGGAGGCTGCCTCACAAAGTCATGTGTCTCTGACCTCATCGCAGGTCTTTTTGTCCTAATCGCTGAGAGACTTTGGAGGAAGAAGTCAGCTTTCTTTTGTCTGGAAATTGAAACTTTCTGAGCTCCAAAACCAGAGGCCTGTTTACTTACTTTTTTGTTGTTTTATGCACATAATTCTGTTTTGAAATATACACATCTGAGGCTGTGTTCCCAGTAGCACTGGGGTTCGCCAGAAGGGGATACATAATGGATCTGACCTCCTGGTAACTCCAGCTAAGGCTCCCGGAATGGCAGGATTCCGCCAGCCTTAGCTGGGGTCACCAGGAGGTCAGATCCATTACGCATCCCCTCCTGGTGGACCACAGCGCTACTGGGAATGCACCCTTACTTTGCAATTGTAAAATAAATTTTGAAAAGTATTTTTATTTGAGTTATTCCGTGTTATTTGCACACAGGCCTAAAAGGCCCCAGGTGCGTGAATATGGGGTAGTCCCAAAAAAAGGTTGTTATACCGAAATGCCTATAACATAAAAATATATGAACAACTGGAAATTACTAACAACTATATACCTGAGGATTACCTAGAGTTTCAAAAATCTAACTAAAGTAATTTTACAGAAAATAGAAAACAGGTAACCTGGCAGGCCTGCGACGCCCCAGGTATGCGTCTGCCAGCCTTAGCTGGGGTCACCAGGAGGTCAGATCCATTACGGAATCCCGTCCTGGCGGACCCCAGCGCTAGTGGGAATGCATCCTTACTTTGCAATAAACTTTGAAAAGTATTTTTTTTTAGTTATTCCATGATAATTGTAAACAGGCCTAAAAGGCCCCAGGTGCGTGAATGTGTAGATTTCTATGGGTATGCGTTCTAGGGTTAAGGACTTTCAGTTGGACTACAAAAGCTGTTTGCAGTACAGGGAAGCGCAAATCGTGCAAAATGTGGGAAGGGGAAATATAAATGTGAAAAAAAGACAGGCCTTGGTCAAGGGAGAACTGAAAAAAAAACAACTCCAACAAGTCCTTTTCTAGCCAAAATGCCAACTAAGGTATGGGTCACTGATCCACCAACATGCCTTTAGGAAGATCCACTGACATTGTCTATCACCATTTTAAGCCATGCCCTGGATGGTTGCTGCAGTTGTTCCTGGTATTCTGTTGCCAAACAGTCTTGGGTCAGAGGGCCTACCCTGCCCCAGCACATCACATGGCACAGCTAGAGAGGATGATGGAGAAACTAGGGGATGACCATATACTATAGAAAAGATAGGACCAGCTTGGGGAACATCGACAGGCCCTCTGAGTTTGGGTGCATCCGGGTGACCAACTAAGAGACACCTGGGCTGCACCCAACACTAACTTCTCTCCAGGTTGGCTTCCTCCTGCCACTTCTCAAATTTGTCAGCGATGGCAACCCGATACACGCCAACCACAAACCACACTTTAATTCCAACAACTTTATAAAATTGAAATCCTCCCCTACAAAGATGCTAGTAGTCTTTGGGGAAGATTGTCACGCAGCAGGGTGGAGCGGTTGACGTAGTACCAATGCTTAGTGCCAAGTTCCACTAGGATCCCATACCCCTTATCCTGGTGGAATGCCACCACCTTGCCTTAAGTGCATTTGTCGAGGAACTCATTAGCCTTAGGCCCATGCAACCAGTCCTGGGCAATGGCAGCTGCATGTTGAATCTCCTCAACAAAGGTCACAGGAGGATGAGGTGGTTGATGCCTTTTTGGATAGTGTATTGGAGGGAGTAAGGGGTCTCTACTTGGCATTGTCCCAGTTGAATGCCTCTGAAGGTGGTGAGGGTGATCTGCGTGGCTAGGAAACAGTGCCTTCTAGGTCCTCCTCATCAAGGTCCTGGTGTTGGTGGTATTGAGGAATGGGATCCAGCAGCTGCGACACTATCTGGAGGTGGAATCTAGCTAGTCTGACATTTGTTGCTCCAGTCCCGGATGCCATAGATAAAGTGTCATTTGACTGCTGTGACTCGCTCATCAGGTCCACGTCTGGCATCAGAGCCCAGGATTGGATCCAAACCTCATTGCAGATGAAGCCCAAAGTGGGTAGTGCGGTGGAGCTCCAGGTGACATATGTCTCCATTTCCTCTCCATGCCTTTGTGGGTCTAGATATGCAGAGTCTGACCCATCTTCTGCACCTGGGATGGTTAGATAGATGATATCCTCTAAATCCAGATCAGCCATGCCTTGCAGGGGATCCATCTGCAAAGTACTGTGTAATTCTGTCACTGTAAGTTGAACTGTAGTAGCAGACAATGTACACTACCGTTCAAGAGTTTGGAGTCACCCAGACAATTTTGTGTTTTGCATGAAAACTCATACTTTTATTTATCAAATAAGTTGCAAAATGAACAGAAAATATAGTCCAGACTTTGAGAATGTTAGAAATAATTTTGCGGTATTGGTAATAATAATTTTCTCCTTAAAACTGCTTTCATCAAAGAATGCTCCCTTTGCAGCAATTACAGCACTGCAGACCTTTGATGGGTACTATATAATGAAGCTGCCAGATGAGGAGCTGTGAGGCGTCAATTTCTCAAACTAGAGACTCTAATGTACTTACCTTGTTACTGAGTTGTGCATCGGGGCCTCCCACTTCTCTTTCTACTCTGGTTAGAGCCTGTTTGTGCTCTCCTCTGAAGGGAGTAGCACACATCGTTTTAGGAAATCTTGGCAACTTCTCGCATGGAATAGCTTTTATTTCTAAGAACAAGAATAGACTGTGAAGTTTCACATGATAAGTTCTCCTTTTCTGGCCATTTTGAGAGTTTCATAGAACAAACAAATGTAATGCTCCAGATTCTCAACCTCCTTCTCAAAAGAAGGTAATTTCATAGCTTCTCTAATCAGCCAAACCATTTTCAGCTGTGCTAACATACTTGTGCAAGGGTTTTCTAGGGTTTTCTAAAAATCCTTTAGCCTTCTTACACAGTAAGCAATAAATGTAAATTAAAACATGGAGGGTGCGTTCGAATGCTCTATACACATATGTACTGTTGATATTGCATTAAAAACCAGATGTTTGCAGCTAGAATAGTCATTTACCCCATTAACAATGTATAGAGTGAATTTCTGATTCATTTAATTTTAGCTATATTGAAAAAAATTGCTTTTCTTTCAAAAATAAGGAAATTTCTAAATGACCCCAAACTTTTGAAAGGTAGTGTACCTCTGTGGCACTGGAAATGCACAGGTAAGGGGTGGGTAGACGCTGACTTAGTTCCATGGATCTTGTGTTTGCTAAGAAGCACACCTCTTCCAGCGAGTAATAGGATTCAGACTCAAGCAATAGTAGCAGAGTTAAATGTTTGCACACTCTCATTGCCTAAAGACCCCGTTACACATGGCAAGATCGCTAGCGAGATCGCTGTTACGTCACAGGTTTTTGTGACGCAACAGCGACCTCACCATCGATCTCACCATGTTTGACACATCGCAGCAACCAGGCCCCCGCTGTGAGATCGATGATCATCTCGGAATGTCCTGGAACATTTTTTGATCGTCAGCTTACCGCTGGGCAGCATGCATCGGTGTGTTTCATGCCTTAACAATGACCTCGTTGGCGACTCAGAACTCAGCCACATAGGTCTGAGCCATCAGACTAGCTGCTGTGTGACAGGGTCCCAACGATTGCCGAGGTCATTATAGGGGTTGCCATATCGTTGCTGCTTCGTTGAGTACATCTAACTGTTTGACATCGCACCAGCGACTATGTAGGATGTTCCAGTGATCCCTACCAGGTTATATCATTGTCGGATCGCTGGAACATTGCCAAGTGTAAGGGCACCCTAATGCCTAGCTCCTAATTAACTCCTCTATATGATGTTCTGAAGAAAAAATGTCACTGTCACAAATCCAATTCCCCAGGCCAAAAGGTATAACTGAATTGCGTTTAGATGCAGTCATTATTGAACTGTGCCATCTTTGTAGGAGACAAAATGAAGATGAAAAGCAAATAAGTTTATTCAGGTCATTATGCACCATCAATTCATCTGGAATGCTGAATAAGGCTAGTGGGTACTGGGCACTGCAGGAATGCAAGGACAACTGTAATATTAATTATACATATAACACAGTTATGCACTTGCTAAAAGTCTGTATTGTAAATATATGCAAGAAATGTGAGCCCAATGGGGACATTTTTGTAAATGTATGTAAAGCGCTAAAGAATTAATAGCGTTATATAAATGAATAAATATTATTATTATCATTATTATTATTAGTAGTAGTAGTATCATTATTATGACATGAAATAGTGATAGCACATTTTCAAGAACCAATATCCATACTATGGTTTTCATCAGTGTGAACAGACCTATAAGATCATGGAATGTAAAGCATATAAATGCCATATGCTATTTTTATATAAATTGCTATCACATAAGTGTAGAGCAGATGACCTTGCATGCTGTAGTGCTGACCTTCTCCCTAAATAAAGTTTGCTATCCAAAAAAATAATAAAAATTAAAAAATAAATAAACAAATTTAAAAAATCCCTAAATAATAAATAAAGCTCTCTTAAAGAAATGTTTTAAGGACAGTGTAAATTTCCTGGACTTCCCAGCTGCTGCGCTGTTTCCAAAATTAAACACCCTGTAGGTGTCAAAAACACTTGCAAGATTTAGGAAGCTTAAAAAATTCATTTAAAGCTCAAAAAAATTCTACACCTTGATAAAAGCCAATAGATGAAATGGCTGGGGACACTCTAACCTTTGGTTAGGTGTTTTTCCCAACCAGTATGTCTTCCAGTGAGTGTTTTGGGCCAAATAAGCAGGTAATGTTTTAAGGCCATTTTAACTTTCAAACTTTTTCCTGAACATAACCAACTTGTGGGGAAAGCGTTCAGGTTTCCAATCCCTGAGCCAA